>CM062296.1:174022211-175222211 GCA_031216915.1 Pictodentalium vernedei
ACCACATAGAAAAGTGCCTTCTTTTATCGCGCGTACAATTTATACGGAAACATTTTTGTAAGTAGTAAGGGTATTCAAAAGTCGACGTCTTAACCCATTTTGGGCAGGCTAAAGAGAGATATCCCTTGAAAGCTTTAAATTCCCATTTTCTGTGAATTTCCCTAACGGTAACCTGTAGGGTTTCAAGACAAATTGACTATTCGTAGGCCTTTATGTGACATTACCAGATGCACGGACAAAATACTCCGGTGAGCGTTTTTTAACCATCTACAAGCTGCCAAGCATCGTAATGTTGTTGAAATGGGCTGTTTTCAGACACGCACAGCACCTAATGTATACATGAGAGATAAACATAATCACCTTTGTTTGAAGTGGAATTCAAAGAGGACCATTTTTGTAAGTAATAAAGGTATTCAAAAAGCCAAGCGTTAACCCCTGTTGGGGAGGTTAACAGGGATACCCATCAAAAGCTTAAAAAATCATTTTCCCTGGATTTCTACAAACATTTTGTGGGGTTTTCAAGAGAAAATGGCCGTTGATAGGTCTTGGTGTCATATGACCAGTTGCATGGATCAATTATTCTGGTAGGCATTTGTTAACCCTTCATGGGCTGCTAAATGTAAAAAAATTGAGGAAATAGTCTGTTTTTGGACACCAACAACATCAAATGGAAATGCCACAGAGAAACGTAACTTCTTTTACCGGACGCAAAACTGATAGGGAAACATTGATATTGATATTAACCCATTCTATCTTTAATGATGGGTTTTACCTAAACATTTTTATTATCAAACCCAAACCGAGTCATTTGAGACTACTATACTCACCTTTCTCATAACATCAATGAAGGAACTTTAGTGAGACAGTTAAAAACAATTCATCAGACACTGTGGGGTCAAGAAAAATCATGGAATCTAATCGGGAAAAGCCATGATTCTCCAGAATCATAAAGTCTAGTTTTTTGGGTTTTTTTTTTTTTTTTCTTCCACACATTTTGTCCATACGATTCAGAAGCCATTTTCGAACCGATTTTCACGAAATTTTGCACACGCATAGAGGGGCGCAAAATCTAAAAATGTACCAAGGCGGAATTTTCGATTTAACCCTTATTTTGTTTGAATTGGCAAAAAACTGCCAAAATTGGGGTTTATCGGCACTTTCTCGAAACGTGTCTTGTAGATTTTTTTTATACATTCGTCATTGCTAGACCTGTCTGTGACACGCCCTTTGATACACACGACATATCAGGCGATGCATATGGTAACCCTCCACAGGCTGCCAAAGATCGAAATTTTGATGAAATAGGCCAGTTTCAGGTCCCCAAACAATTCACGAGAGATAAACATAACTTCTTTTATTCGGAGTGGAATTCACCGAGGATCATTTTTGTCAGTAATAGGGGGTGTTTAAAAAACCAAGCGTTAACCCCGTTTTTGGGGCTGGTTAAAACAGCAATACCTCCATAAAGCTAAAAAAAATCGTATTTTCCGCAGATTTCTCTAAACGAGTCTTGTAGATTTTCAAGAAAAATTTGTCACTCCCAGGCCTTGGTGTGACGATAGAAGCTGCATGGACAAAATATTGCGGTGAGCATTTGTTAACCCCTCCACGAGCTGCTAAAATTCAAAAATTGTGATAAAATGGGCTGTTTTTGGACGCCAACAGCACTCACTTGGTGTACCAACCGAGAAAGGTTCCTTCTTTTATCGGTCGCAAAATTTATGGGGACACATTTTTGATAGTGGGAAGGGTATTCAAAAGTTGAAGTCTTAACCCATTTTGGACTGGTTAAAGAGAGATACCCCTTAAAAGCTTAAAATTCTCATTTTCTGTGGATTTCTCTAAAAGCAACTTGTAGGTTTTCAGGAGAAATTGACTATTTGCAGGTCTTTGTGTGACATTACAAGCTGCATGGACAAAATATTCCAGTGAGCATTTATTAACCCTCTACAGGCTGCTAAGCATCGTAATTTTGTTGAAATAGGCTGTTTTCAGACGCGCACACAACCCAATGCATACCCGAGAGATAAACATAATCTACTTTGTTGGAAGTGGAATTCACCGAGGTCCAAATTTGTTAGTAATAAGGGTATTCAAAAAACCAAGCATTAACCCCTCTGCTAAATATCAAAATTTCGAAAAAAATAGTCTGTTTTTGGACACCAACAACATCAAATGGAATGCTGCAGAGAAACATAACTTCTTTTACCGGACGCAAAACTGATAGGGAAAATTTTTAGTAAGTAGTAAGGGTATTCAAAAATTGAGGTCTTAACCCACTTTTGCCCGGTTAAGGAGATGTACCCCTTAAAAGCTTAAAATTCCCATTTTCTGTGGATTTCTCCAAAAAATCTAGTAAGTATTCAAGAGAAATTGACCATTTGCAGGTCTTGGAATAACATTACAAGTTGCATGAACAAAAGATTCCGGTAAGCGTTTGTTAACCCTCCAGAGACAGCAAATTTTGAGAAAATGGGCTGTACTTGGCCACCCATTACACCCAATGTGTACCTGCGAGATGAACATAACCACGTTCATTGGAAGTGGGATTCACCGAGGATCATTTTTGTAAGTAATGAAGGTATTCATAAAACCAAGCATTAACCCGTTTAGAGCTGGTTACAGGATGATACCACTCAAAAGGTTAAAAATTCAGGTTATCCGAGGATTTCTCTAAAAACATCATGTAGATTTTCAAGAAAAATTGGCCATTCTCAGATCTTTGTGTGAATTACAAGCTGCATGGACAAAATATTCCAGTAAGTATTTGTTAACCCTATCCTGGTTCTCTAACATCAAAATGTTGAAAAAGTGGGCTGTATTTGCATACCCGCAGCACCCAAAGTTAAGAGGAGAAATCAACATAAGTGGAAGGAGAATTCACTGAGAATTATTTTTATAAGTAATAAGCGTATTAAAAAACAACCCATAATCCGTTTTGGACTGGATAAACAATTATACCCATCAACAGCTTAAAATTCATGTTCTCCCTGGATTTCTCTGAAAACATCTCGTAGATTTTTAAGTAAAAATGGCCATTCACAGTTTTTGGTGTGAAATTACAAGTTGCATGAATAAATATTCCTGTTAGCACTTGTTAACCCTTAACAAGCTGCCAGACATCAATATTTTGGATACATTTGAGATAAACCAGACCATTTTCAAATAGATACAGCACTCAGTGGGTATGTGTCAAACAAACATAACTCCTTTTGTCGGTCATTAACTTGTTGGACGACGATATTGATATTAACCCTCTCCACCGTTAATGATGGTTTTTACTTGAACAATTTTTTTTTATCAAACTGAGTCATTTGAGACTTTTATACTCACCTTTTTCATGACATCAATGAAGGAACTTCAGTGAGACAGTTAAAAGCAATGCATCATACACTGTGGGGTCACGACAAATCATGGAATCTCATCGGGAAAAGCCATGATTCTCCAGAATCATAAAGTCTAGTTTGTTTTTTTTTTGGGGGGGGGGGGAGGGGGTTTGGGGAGGGGGGTTCCACACATTTTTGTCCGTACGATTCAGAAGCCATTTTTGAACCGATTTTCACACAATTTGGCACACGCATAGAGTGGCATAAAATCTAAAAATGTTCCGAAGCGGAATTTTCGATTTAACCCTTATTTCGCCAGAATTGGCAAAAAACTGCCAAAATTGGGGTTTATCGGCACTTTCTCGAAACACGTCTTCAGGATTTTTTTAAAATATTCATAATTACTAGACCTGCCTATGACACAACCTTTGATACACACGACATGCTAGCGATGCATATGGTAACCCTCCACAGTCTGCCAAACATCGAAATTTTGATGAAATGGGCCGGTTTCAGACCCCCACAGCACCCAAACGATACCCGAGAGGTAAACATAACTTCCTTTATTGGAAGTGGAATTCACCGAGGATCATTTTTGTAAGTAATAAGGGTGTTCAGAAAACCAAGTGTTAACCCGCTTTGGGCTGGTTAAACAGCAATACCCCAAAAAAGCTCAAAACTTCATGTTTTCCGTGGATTTCTCTAAACGAGTCTTGTAGATTTTCAAGAAAAATTCGTCACTCTCAGGTCTTGGTGTGACATTACAAGTTGCATGGATAAAATATTCCGGTCAGCATTAGTTAACCCTCCCCGAGCTGCTAAACGTAAAAATTGTGATAAAATGGGCTGTTTTTAGACACCAACAGCACCCAAACGATATACCACAGAGAAAGGGGCCTTCATTCATCGGACGCAAAATTGATCGGAAAATATTTTTGAAAGTGGTAAGGGTATTAAAAATTTGACGTCTTAACCCATTTTGGGCTGGTTAAAGAGAGATACCCATTAAAATCTTAAAATACCCGTTTTCTGTGGATTTCTCTAACAACATCTTGTAGGGTTTCAAGAAAAATCGGCTATTTGCAGGTCTTGGTGTGACATTACAAGTCGCGTGAACAAAATATTCCGGTCAGCATTAGTTAACCCTCCCCGGGCTGCTGAAGATCAAAATTGCGATAAAATGGGCTGTTTTTGCACACCAACAGCACCCAAAGGGTACACCACAAAGAAAAGTGCCTTCATTTATCGCGCGTACAATTTATACGGAAACATTTTTGTAAGTAGTAAGGGTATTCAAAAGTCGACGTCTTAACCCATTTTGGTCAGGCTAAAGAGAGATATCCCTTGAAAGCTTTAAATTCCCATTTTCTGTGAATTTCCCTAACGGTAGCTTGTAGGGTTTCAAGACAAATTGACTATTCGTAGGTCTTTATGTGACATTACAAGTTGCATGGACAAAATACTCCGGTGAGCGTTTTTTAACCATCTACAAGCTGCCAAGCATCGTAATGTTGTTAACATGGGACTGTTTTCAGACACGCACAGCACCTAATGTAAACATGAGAGATAAACATAATCTCCTTTGTTTGAAGTGGAATTCACAGAGGACCATTTTTGTAAGTAATAAAGGTATTCAAAAAGCCAAGCGTTAACCCCTGTTGGGGAGGTTAACAGGGATACCCATCAAAAGTTTAAAAAATCGTTTTCCCTGGATTTCTACAAACATTTTGTGGGGTTTTCAAGTGAAAATGGCCGTTGATAGGTCTTGGTGTCATATGACCAGTTGCATGGATCAATTATTCTGGTAGGCATTTGTTAACCCTTCATGGGCTGCTAAATGTAAAAAAAATTGAGGAAATAGTCTGTTTTTGGACACCAACAACATCAAATGGAAATGCCACAGAGAAACGTAACTTCTTTTACCGGACGCAAAACTGATAGGGAAACATTGATATTGAAATTAACCCATTCTACCATTAATGATGGGTTTTACCTAAACATTTTTTTATCAAACCCAAACCGAGTCATTTGAGACTACTATACTCACCTTTCTCATAACATCAATGAAGGAACTTTAGTGAGACAGTTGAAAACAATTCATCAGACACTGTGGGGTCAAGAAAAATCATGGAATCTAATCGGGAAAAGCCATGATTCTCCAGAATCATAAAGTCTAGTTTTTTTGGGTTTTTTTTTTTTTTTTTCCACACATTTTGTCCGTACGATTCAGAAGCCATTTCCGAACCGAATTTCACGAAATTTTGCACACGCATAGAGGGGCACAAAATCTAAAAATGTACCGAAGCGGAATTTTCGATTTAACCCTTATTTCGTCAGAATTGGCAAAAAACTGCCAAAATTGAGGTTTATCGGCACTTTCTCGAAACATGTCTTGTAGATTTTTTTTATACATTCGTCATTGCTAGATCTGTCTGTGACACGCCCTTTGCTACACACGACATATCAGGCGATGCATATGGTAACCCTCCACAGGCTGCCAAAATTCGAAATTTTGATTAAATAGGCCGTTTTCAGGCCCCCACTGCACCCAAACAATACACGAGAGATAAACATAACTTCCTTTATTGGGAGTGGACTTCACCGAGGATCATTTTTGTCAGTAATAAGGGTGTTAAAAAAAACAAGCGTTAACCCGTTGTGGGCTGGTTAAACAGCAATACCCCCATAAAGCTCAAAAATTCGTATTTTCCGTGGATTTCTCTAAACGCGTCTTGTTGATTTTCAAGAAAAAAATTTGTCACTCCCAGGCCTTAGTGTGGCAATAGAAGTTGCATGGACAAAATACTGCGGTGAGCATTTGTTAACCCTCCACGGGCTGCCAAATGTCAAAATTGTGATAAAATGGGCTGTTTTTGGATACCAACAGCACCCACTTGGTGTACCACCGAGAAAGGTTCCTTCTTTTATCGGACGCAAAATTGATGGGGAAACATTTTTGATAGTGGTAAGGGTGGGTATTCAAAAGTCGAAGTCTTAACCCATTTTGGACTGGTTAAAGAGAGATACCCCTTAAAAGCTTAAAATTCCAATTTTCTGTGGATTTCTCTAAAAGCAACTTGTAGGTTTTCGGGAAAAAATGACTATTCGCAGGTCTTTGTGTGACACTACAAGTTACATGGACGAAATATTCCGGTGATCATTTATTAACCCTCTACAGGCTGCTAAGCATCGTAATTTTGTTGAAATAGGCTGTTTTCAGATGCGCACAGCACCCAATGCATACCCGAGAGATAAAGGTAATCTACTTTGTTGGAAGTGGAATTCACCGAGGACCAAATTTGTTAGTAATAAGGGTATTAAAAAAACCAAGCATTAACCCCTTTTGGGATGGTTAATAACAATACCCATCAAAAGCTTAAAGAATCATGTTTTCCCTGAATTTCTTTACAAGCGTCTTGTAGGGTTTCAACAGAAAATGGCAGTTAATAGGTCTTAGAGTCACATTACCAGTTGCATGGATAAAATATTCATATAAGCATTTGTTAACCCTCCATGGGCTGCTAAATGTCAAAATTTCGAAAAAATAGTCTGTTTTTGGACACCAACAACATCAAATGGGAATGCTGCAGAGAAACATAACTTCTTTTACCAGACGCAAAACTGATAGGGAAAATTTTTAGTAAGTTGTAAGGGTTGTCAGAAATTGAGGTCTTAACCCATTTTCGCCCAGTTAAGGAGATGTGCCCCATAAAAGCTTAAAATTCCCATTTTCTGTGGATTTCTAAAAAAATCTAGTAAGTATTCAAGAGAACTTGACCATTTGCAGGTCTTGGAGTGACAATACAAGTTGCATGAACAAAAGATTCCGGTAAGCGTTTGGTAACCCTCCAGAGACAGCAAATTTTGAGAAAATGGGCTGTACTTGGCCACCCATTACACCCAATGTGTACCTGCGAGATGAACATAACCACCTTCATTGGAACTGGGATTCGCCGAGGATCATTTTTGTAAGTAATGAAGGTATTCATAAAACCAAGCATTAACCCGTTTAGAGCTGGTTACAGGGTGATACCCCTCAAAAGGTTAAAACTTCATGTTATCCAAGGATTTCTCTAAAAACATCACGTAGATGTTCAAGAAAAATTGGACATTCTCAGATCTTAGTGTGAATTACAAGTTGCATGTACAAAATATTTCAGTAAGCATTTGTTAACCCTATGCTGGTTCTTAAACATCAAAATGTTGAAAAAGTGGGCTATGTTTACATACACGCAACACGCAAAGTTAAGAGTTGAAATCAACATAAGTGGAAGTAGAATTCACTGAGAATTATTTTTATAAGTAATAAGCGTATTAAAAAAAACAACCCTTAACCCGTTTTGGGCTGGATAAACAATTATACCCATCAACAGCTTAAAATTCATGTTCTCCCTGGATTTCTCTGAAAACATCTCGTAGATTCTTAAGTAAAAATTGCCATTCACAGTTTCTGGTGTGAAATTACAAGTTGCATGAATAAATACTCCTGTTAGCACTTGTTAACCCTTAACAAGCAGCCAGACATCAATATTTTGGATACATTTGAGATAAAACGGACCATTTTCAAACAGATACAGCACTCAGTGGGTATGTGTCAAACAAACATAACTCCTTTTGTCGGTCATTAACTTGTTGGACGACGATATTGATATTAACCCTCTCCACCGTTAATGATGGTTTTTACCTAAACAATTCTTTTTTATTTAACTGAGTCATTTGAGACTTCTGTACTCACCTTTTTCATGACATCAATGAAGGAACTTCAGTGAGCCAGTCAAAAGCAATTCATCATACACTGTGGGGTCATGACAAATCATGGAATCTCATCGGGAAAAGCCATGATTCTCCAGAATCATAAAGTCTAGTTGCCCATCTTATGTTTCATAAACAAAGGCTTTGTCGACCAGAACGTAGTGATTTATATGTAAAAGTGGTATTCTCTTTCATGATATCTAAACTGTCTATTTATATGTGTTATGGAAAAGGGTGCAGTATTAGATATGGTTTGTCATGCAGATTCAGTAGAACTGAATTTGCGGAATGCATACTAAGGTAGGGAAGAAATTCTGAGAATTTCTTCCCTGCCTTAGTATGTGTTCCACATTGGGGACAACAAATGATAACTTTTTAAAGGGAGTCTTTTGATAGGCATTGTATAGTATAAGGTAATCTGGTTCCTTATATTTATATTTATTTATTGATTGGTGTTTAAGGCCACATACTTATGCACAATGGCTAATCATGACCGTGACAGTTTTACGGGTGGAGAAAGCCGGAGTACCCGGAGAGAACCTCCGAGCAATGACGAGCAGCTGCCAGCTCCCCAACATCGTAACTCCGAAATGCAGCACAGGCAGGGTTAGATTGGTTGGTCTGGTTCCTTAGAAACGATAATCGTCTGTATCTAAATATTTAGTAACTAACTAACAGTAAGTGGAAATTTCGTATGTAGTTTCAAGAAAAATCCCCATGTGCTATATGATACGATTAATCGATTGACTGTCAATTATTGTTGACCGATTATCGATTATTAGAACAAACAATCTTGGAAACTCCAGTCCTACGTATGACTCCTCATTAGAACAAAGATGGCTGACAATTTTCGTCATTGGAAGGGATTTATGGGAAAGATAGTTGCTCCCTTCAATTTCCTAAAGCTTCCAGTAAATTTAACACTAAGAGTATGCGGATTTTATAGAAAATTGAAATTTCGAAATATTATCGAATTTGTTTTATCGATGTGAGCATCTTTTCACAAATTGCAGGCACTTTCCCATAGGGTAGTATAAAAATACAGAAGTTGGCTTTTTACAAGTTTTTCCCCAATCAGTTTCGGCGTTTAACTATTATTCTCTGTTCAAACCCATTTAAAAATAAGCAAAAGGCCTTTTCGCCATCTTTTCATATTCTGTAACCTTTTTTCTGTTCATCATATCAACAGAGTGCTCATCATGATATACATATAGAATAGACCCATAGTACCTTAGTGTACCAAATATTCACCACGAGTGGTGAAGTGGCGTTAACCACGAGCCTTTGGTGCGTGGTTAACACCACTTCACCACGAATGGTGAACATTTGGTACACCAAGCTACTTTGGTTATATTTTATTTATACCGTGATCGTCAGATTAATAAGAGTTTAATTGTTGAATAAATCAATATTTAGGCTTTTCCCTCTGGAAAAGACTATTGTTTTTCTACGGATTATCATTTTTTTTTAGGCTTTTCCCTCTGGAAAAGACTATTGTTTTTCTACGGATTATTAGGCTTTTCCCTCTGGAAAAGGCTATTGTTTATCTACGGATTATTATTATTTTTTTTTTTTTTTGGGGGGGGGGGGGGGGTTTCCACACATTTTGTCCGTACGATTCAGAAGCGATTTTCTAACCGATTTTCACGAAATTTTGCACACGCATAGAGGGGCACAAAATCTAAAAATGTACCCAAGCGGAATTTTCGATTTAACCCTTATTTCCTCAGAATTGGCAAAAAACTGCCAAAATTGGGGTTTATCGGCACTTTCTCGAAACACATGTTGTAGATTTTTTTTATACTTTCGTCATTGCTAGACCTGTCAGTGACACACCCTTTGATACACACGACATATCAGACGATGCATATGGTAACCCTCCACAGGCTGCCAAACATCGAAATTTTGATGAAATAGGCCGGTTTCAGGCCCCCACTGCACCTAAACAATACACGAGAGATAAACATAACTTCCTTTACTGGGAGTGGAATTCACCGAGGATCATTTTTGTCAGTAATGAGGGTGTTAAAAAACCAAGCGTTAACCCATTTTGAGCTGGTTAAACAGCAATACCCCCATAAAGCTAAAAAATTCGTGTTTTCCGTGGATTTCTCTGAACGAGTCTTGTAGATTTTCAAGAAAAAATTGGCACCAGGGCCTTGGTGTGGCAATAGAAGCTGCGTGGACAAAATACTGCGGTGAGCATTTGTTAACCCTCCACGGGCTGCTAAAAGTCAAAATTGTGATAAAATGGGCTGTTTTTGGACGCCAACAGCACCTAATGGGTACGCCACAAAGAAAAGTGCCTTCTTTTATCGAGCGTACAATCTATATGGAAACATTTTTGTAAGTAGTAAGAGTATTCAAAAGTCGAAGTCTTAACCCATTTTGGGCAGGCTAAAGAGAGAGACCCCTTAAAATCTTAAAATTCCCATTTTCTGTGGATTTCTCTAAATACATACTGTAGGTTCTCAAGAAAAATTGACTACTGGTAGGTCTTTGTGTGACATTATAAGTTGCATGGACAAAATATTCAGGTGAGCGTTTATTAACCCTATACAGACTGCCAAGCATCGTAATTTTGTTGAAATGGGCTGTTTTCAGACACACACAGCACCCAACGTGTACCCGAGAAATACACATAATCTCCTTTGTTGGAAGTGGAATTCACCGAGGACCATTTTTGTAAGTAATAAGGCTATTCAAAAAACCAAGCATTAACCCCTTTTGTGGTTGTTAATAGTGATACCCATCAAAGGCTTAAAAATTTATATTTTCCCAGGATTTCTTTACAAACATCTGGTAGCGTTTTCAAGAGAAAATTGCCATTGATAGGTCATGGTGTCACATTACCAGTTGATTGGATAAATTATTCCGGTAAGCATTTGTTAACCCTCCATGGGCTGCTAAATGTCAAAATTTTGAAAAAAATAGTCTGTTTTTGAACAACAACAACAACAACATCAAATGGGAATACAACAGAGGAACGTAACTTCTTTTACCGGACGCAAAACTGACAGGGAAACATTTTTGTAAGTAGTAAATGTATTCAAAAATCGAGGTCTTAACCCATTTTTGACTGGTTAAGGAGATACACCCCTTAAAAGCTTAAAATTCCAGTTTTCTGTGGATTTCTCCAAAAAAAATTTCAAGAACAATTGACCATTCGCAGGTCTTCGAGTGACATTACAAGCATGAACAAAATGTTTCGGTAAACATTTGTTAACCCTCCATAGGCTGCCAAGTATAGACATTTGGAGAAAATGGGCTGTTCTTGGGCAACCATAACACCAAATTTGTACCTAAGAGATAAACATAACCTCCTTCATTGGAAGTGGAATTCACCGTCGATCATTTTTGTAAGTAATGAAGGTATTCACAAAACCAAGCATTAACCCTTTAGAGCTGGTTACAGAGAGATACCCTCAAAAGGTTAAAAATTCATGTTATCTGAGGATTTCTTTAAAAACGTCCCGTAGATTTTCATGAAAAAATGGCCATTCTCATATCTTAGTGTGACATTACAAGGTGCATGTACAAAATATTTCTGTAAGCATTTGTTAACCTAATGCAGGTTCTCAAACATCAAAATGTTGATAAAATAGGCTGTGTTTGCGTACCCACAGCACCCGAAGTTGGGAGGAGAGATCAAAATAAGTGGAAGTAGAATTCACTGAGAATTATTTTGGGTAGTAATAAGAGTATTCCAAAAACAACACTTAACCCGTTTTGGGCTGGAAAAACAATGATACCCATCAAAAGCTTAAAATTCCTGTTCTCCCTGGATTTCTCTGAAAACATCTTGTAGATTTTAAAGAAAAAATGGCCATTCACAGTTCTTGGTGTGACATTACAAGTTGCATGAATAAATATTCCTGTTGGCACTTGTTAACCCTCTGCAAGCTGCCAGACATCAATATTTTGGATACATTTGAGATAAAATGGACCATTTTTAAATTGACACAGCACTCAGTGAGTATGTGTCAAACAAACATAACTCCTTTTGTCGGTCATTGACTTGTTGGACGACGATATTGACATTAACCCACTCCACCGTTAATGATGGTTTTTACCTAAACAATTTTTTATCAAACTGTGTCATTTGAGACTACTATCTTCACCTTTCTCATAACATCAATGAAGGAACTTCAGTGAGACAGTTAAAAACAATTCATCAGACACTGTGGGGTCATGAAAAATCATGGAATCGCATCGAGAAAAGCCATGATTCTCCAGAATCATAAAGTCTAGTTTTTTAGGCTTTTCCCTCTGGAAAAGACTATTGTTTTTCTACGGATTATTATTATTATTTTTTTTTTTTTTTTTTTTTCCACACATTTTTGTCCGTACGATTCAGAAGCCATTTTCGAACCAATTTTCACACAATTTGGCACACGCATAGAGTGGCAAAAAATCTAAAAATGTTCCGAAGCGGAATTTTCGATTTAACCCTTATTTCGCCAGAATTGGCAAAAAACTGCCAAAATTGGGGTTTATCGGCACTCACTGTGGGGGTCAAGAAAAATCATGGAATCTAATCGGGAAAAGCCATGATTCTCCAGAATCATAAAGTCTAGTTTTTTTTTTGTTTTTTGGGGTTTTTCTTTTTTTCACACATTTTGTCCGTACGATTCAGAAGCCATTTTCGAACCGATTTTCACGAAATTTTGCACACGCATAGAGGGGCACAAAATCTAAAAATGTACCAAAGCGGAATTTTCGATTTAACCCTTATTTCGTCAGAATTGGCAAAAACTGCCAAAATTGGGGTTTATCGGCACTTTCTCGAAACATGTCTTGTAGATTTTTTTTATACATTCGTCATTGCTACACCTCTCTGTGACACACCCTTTGGTACACACGACATATCCGGCGATGCATATGGTAACCCTCCACAGGCTGCCAAACATCGAAATTTTGATGAAAATTCAGGCCCCCACTGCACCCAAACAACACACGAGAGATAAACATAACTTCCTTTATTGGGAGTGGAATTCACCTAGGATCATTTTTGTCAGTAATAAGGGTGTTCAGAAAACCAAGCGTTAACCCATTTTGAGCTGGTTAAACAGCAATACCCCCATAATGCTCAAAAGTTCGTGTTTTCCGTGGATTTCTCTAAACGAGTATTGTAGATTTTCAAGAAAAATTGGTCACTCTCAGGTCTTGGTGTGACATTACAAGTTGCATGGATAAAATATTCCGGTCATCATTAGTTAACCCCCCCGAGCTGCTAAACGTAAAAATTATGATAAAAGGGCTGTTTTTAGACGCCAACAGCACCCAAACGGTATACCAGAGAGAAGGGGCCTTCATTTATCGGACGCAAAATTGATCGGAAAATATTTTTGAAAGTGGTAAGGGTATTCAAAATTTGAAGTCTTAACCCATTTTGGGCTGGTTAAATAGAGATACCCATTAAAATCTTAAAATACCCATTTTCTGTGGATTTCTCCATCAACATTTTGTAGGTTTTCAAGAAAAAATCGGCTATTTGCAGGTCTTGGTGTGACATTACAAGTTGCATGAACAAAATATTCCGGTCAGCATTAGTTAACCCTCCCCGGGCTGTTAAAGGTCAAAATTGTGATAAAATGGGCTGTTTTGGACACCAACAGAACCCAAAGGGTACACCACAAAGAAAAGTGCCTCCTTTTATCGAGCGCACAATTTATACGGAAACATTTTTGTAAGCAGTAAGGGTATTCAAAAGTCGAAGTCTTACATTTTGGACAGGCTAAAAGGAGATATCCCTTGAAAGCTTTAAATTCCCATTTTCTGTGAATTTCCCTAACGGTAACTTGTAGGGTTTCAAGACAAATTGCCTATTCGTAGGTCTTTATGTGACATTACAAGTTGCATGGACAAAATACTCCGGTGAGCGTTTATTAACCATCTACAAACTGCCAAGCATCGTAATTTTGTTAACATGGGGCTGTTTTCAGACACGCACAGCACCCAATGTATACATGAGAGATAAACATAATCTCCTTTGTTGGAAGTGGAATTCACAGAGGACCATTTTTGTAAGTAATAAGGGTATTAAAAAAACCAAGCGTTAACCCCTGTTGGGGAGGTTAACACGGATACCCATCGATAGCTTAAAAAATCGTTTTCTCTGGATTTCTTTACAAACATTTTATGGGGTTTCCAAGAGAAAATGGCCGTTGATAGGTCTTGGTGTCATATGACCAGTTGCATGGGTACATTATTCTGGTAGGCATTTGTTAACCCTCCATGGACTGCTAAATGTAAAAAAAATTGAAGAAATAGTCTGTTTTTGGACACCAACAAATGGAAATGCCACAGAGAAGCGTAACTTCTTTTACCGGACGCAAAACTAATAGGGAAACATTGATCTTGATATTAACCCATTCTACCATTAATGATGGGTTTTACCTAAACATTTTTTTTATCAAACCCAAACCGAGTCATTTGAGACTACTATACTCACCTTTCTCATAACATCAATGAGGGAACTTCAGTGCGACAGTTAAAAACAATTCATCAGACACTGTGGGGTCATGAAAAATCATGGAATCTAATCGGGAAAAGCCATGATTCTCCAGAATCATAAAGTCTAGTTAGCAGCATGGATTTCCCCAAGAAGCAAAGATAAAAATACGTCATCGGAAAATAATGCCAATTGTTTTATTTAGTGTGTATTTTGTCCGTATACAAAATTTCTCACCAACATATACCTAAAAATGATTCAATGATACGATTGGACATGTTTCTCTCATAAAACATGCATAAAACGTGAAAAAGACTTGATTTATTGCATTTTAGGATTGCACATGTATATTTTTAGAAGATTCTCTGTCTGTTTTTAATCTTCGGCGTCAGTCTTTGATCTCGTTTGGGACGATCAGTAATTAACATCTTTTCGACAAGAGCCATCGAAATTTAAAACAAAAACAAAAAATGAAATTTCACTAAAACGTTTTGCAGAATCGAGTTTTTCAGAAAACTCTGTCGCGATTGCGTGTGTCATTTTCAAAATTCCGATCAGACATAATGAAATTATAAATATGTAGTTAGCAATAACAATAATGAAAGCATGACGGCCAAACTTGCATGACGTCAGAACTCGATTCGGGTGAAATACTGCAGTGATGCACTGAAAGCTTGAGAATAAGGAACGCTGATATCGGAGTAGGCTTTTAACTGTCCATGGAATGGTCCTAAAATCAAGTTCATGTTTGCAGCGTTACTGCAAATAGGTTTCCCGCATTTCTTGTTAAAATGTTTTGGACCGCCTCACTTCATATTCCACACTGCACTGCATGATATTATTTATTTATTGGTGTTTAAGGTTTGTAAGTAGTAAGGGTATTTAAAAGAATGAAACTTAACCCATTTTGGACTGGATAAGGAGAGATTTCGCTAACTGCTTGTTGGGGATTTTCAAGAACAATTTGACATTGGCAGGTCTTACAAACTGCATAGATAGAATATTCCGCTAGTCGTTTGTTAATCCCTCTACAAGCTGCTAAACGTCAAAATTTAAAAAAAATCGGCTGTTTTCGGGCAGCAAATGGGTATGCAATAGATAAACATGACCTCTTTTATCAGACTTAGAATTGCTGAGGGTTAATGCATGATAGTATTAAGGGTATTCAAGGGAGCGCGGTGGTTCAGTGGTAGACTGTTGTACTTCTATGCTAGAGGTCCCGACTTCGATCCCCGTCTGGGACGACTCACGTTGTGTCCTTGGGCAAGGCACTTTGGCCCGGTTGCCGACATGGGGGCACGATGTCCCCGTGTACTAAGGCATACTGCACGTCGATGGTACACATGTCTTCGACCTCTGTAACCCTGCCTGAGCGGAGCCTGAACAGAATTAGAATGTTGAGGAGCTGACAGTTGCTCGTCGATGCTTGGTGGTTCTCTCCGGGTACTCCGGCTTCCTCCACCTCTAAAACTGTCACGGTCACGATTAGCCATTGTGCAGAAGTATGTGACCTTAAACACCAATAAATAAATAAATAAATAAATAAATAAATAAATAAATAAATAAATAAATAAATAAATAAATAAATAAATAAATAAATAAGGGTATTCAAAAAACCAAGCCTTAACCCTGTTTTGTCGGATTAAAGACAGACAGCCCATGCCGTGCACGCTGCCTACATTACTTGTAAAATCGACAGCCCCCCCCCCCCCCCCCCCAATAAATCTTCTGCGAGGTGCGGTTTCGGACCCGACCACCTGACGGTTCTGACCACATCAAATAACACACCTTCGTTGTATTTAGCAGCATGGATTTCCCCAAGAAGCAAAGACAACTAGACTTTATGATTCTGGAGAATCATGGCTTTTCCCGATGAGATTCCTTGATTTTTCATGCCCCCCACAGTGTCTGATGAATTGTTTTTAACTGTCTCACTGAAGTTCCTTCATTGATGTTATGAGAAAGGTGATTATAGTAGCCTCAAATGACTCTGTTTGATAAAAAAATTGTTTAGGCAAAAACCATCATTAACGGTGGAGTGGGTTAATATCAATATCGTCGTCCCACAAGTTAATGACCGACAAAAGGAGTTATGTTTGTTTGACACATACGCACTGAGTGCTCTGTCTATTTGAAAATGGTCCATTTTATCTCAAATGTATCCCAAATATTGATGTCTGGCAGTTTGTAGAGGGTTAACATGTGCTAACAGGAATATTTATTCATGCAACTTGCAATTCCAAACCAAAAAGTGCGAATGGCCATTTTTACTTAAAATCTACAAGATGTTTTCAGAGAAATCCATGCGCATACGCTCTTTTCGAATTCGACGTGAGGAAATGCGAAATTCGTATCGCTCTTCATGGAAAGTGCTGCCGCAACTATCCATGAACAACGAGTGAAAATTTCATGGAAATCTGCCTAGAATTGGCTGAGATATAGCGTTTTGAAGAGAGGAGGTAACTGTTTGAATTTGGCCCTTCCTTTTCAAGCCAGTTCGAAAAAAGACGTCGTGAATGGGCGCAGACTCCTTTAGTGCCCCCCCCCCCCCCCCCCCCTCTGGAGTAAGTCCACTTAAATGTTACAATTGTGTGTGACTGGTGGAGAGTGGGCTGTAAATGGAAGTTGCTTCTTTAAGACCGCCACCCAGGGATCCCAACACAACCTTTAAACCAAAGAGAATCGTCAGAAGTTTAAAGTGAAAAGAAATTGGCGGTGATTGGGTTTCTGGTATTGGACATTAAAATAGCACTTCTGACATACACGAACAGTGTCCAGACCGCTGGAGGCAGGGACTTGAAATTTTCAGAACTTGTTCTACGAACCCTGGCCGACATTTTGGGATCTATTTGGAGCGTCCGGACTGCCTGGAAAACACCGCGCATCGCTTGGAATGTAAGAGTACTATTCGTCCCGACTCTATCAGTTTAGAATGGACATGGGCAGTGTTGTAGTCGACTGTAGAGCTGCGATTGAGCATAACGTCCCAGGTTTCGGTGCCTCATTGCCTTACCGACTCCAAGGTAGGATTGTTTGTCTCAATATCGTCCTTACTACTTGTAGTTTATACCTTTGCCATATGTTAATGTAGCCTCTTGCCATTTTCGAGACTTTCGACCCAGAGCGCCGCCAAGGTGGGGAAGTGCGGGGGGGGGGGGTAGCTGCAGCGGCGGGGGGGATATCCTGACACTATCTGTAAACCTTAGATAATCCGCAGAAGCTGAAGTGAAAAGAAATCGGCGGTGAGTAGGTTTTTTGGCGGGAAACGATTAACGAAAATTTGCCAATTAAACATTAAAATTGCACTTCACACAAACAGGAACCGTGTCCAGACCGCTGAAGGCAGCTACTTCTGATTTTCAGAACTTGTTCCACGCACCCTGGCCGACATTTGGCATCTGTTGCAAATGCCGAGACTGCGTGGAGAACACCATGCATCGCGTGGAAAGTGAGAGTACTATTCGTCCCGACTCTATCAGTTTGGAATGGAATTGGGCACTATTGTAGACTACTGTAGAGCAGCGATTAAGCATAAAGCCGGAGTTTTTTGTGCCAAATTGCCTAATCGGCTCCAAGGTATGATCTTTCGTCTGTACATCGCCCAGATCGCCTGTAGTTTATACCGTTACCATACGGTGAAGTAGCCATTTGTCATTTTCGCCACTTTCGACCCAGATTTGAGGGTACCTTCCTTCAACCCCAATTTACAGCGAAATCTAGCCATGCTCACAACCACGCCCTTTCCCCGTCGGCCTGGGTGCTTCTAAAGATAGAAAGGTCAATGGGGAGGGGCAGGTGTACTTGTTGAAAAAACAGCAGGGGGGCACGTGTCCTAGGTAAAATAAACAGCAGGGGGCAGGTGTCCTAGGTAAAATAAACAGCAGGAGGGCGGGGGGGGGGGGGGGGGAGGGCAGATGTCCCCGCTAATTAATTTTAATAGCAGGCAGTTGTTCATGGGGCAGGTGTCCTATCCCATTGCACAGGTTCCAAATTTTCTATGGTACTTGGCCTTGACGGAAACAACATTTCAACAAGAAACAACGGGAAACCTACTTGTAGTAAAGCTGCAAATACAAACATGATTTTAGGACCATTCCATGGACAGTTTAAAGCCTACTGCGATATATCAGCTTTTCTTACTCTCCGCAGAATTTCACCCGAGTCGAGTTCTGACGTCATACAAGTTTGACGGACACGCTTTCAATTTTGTTATTGACAACTGTGGCATAGCAGGGTTAAGTACCCCGGAAAAATGATCGTCTAGTGGTTTTTAGTTCGGACTATAATCGTGGCAAAAATGGCCACAGGACAATTTAAGTGTTCAGTCTTAAGAGGCAACCAGTTTCTGTAGAGTCTGCAACAATTCTTGATACTGCAGCCGCAGCGAAAGGGTGAATTCAAAAACACATAAAATGTACTTACAGTTTTCTACACTTTTATTAAAACCCTAAGTATAGTTCCTACAAGTTAAACTTTAAACAAATTCTCTCTCTGGTAAAAGTTTGAAAATATCAGATACGAAATGAGACTAAGTCGAAATTATCGCATCGCTCTCATCGCGTCCTGTGTCTGGAAATGTTGTCTGGCCTGGCAGCGTTCGGCGGCGTCCTTCCACGAGAATAGGAGAGTGACTTCTTGTACATACGGAAGACCAGAGAGAAGTCCCGTCTCGGGTGATTCCGTTGGCTTAAATACGATTTGAATCGTGTCTACTCGGCAGAATTTACGTCATAAAACACCACAAAACACCACATATACCCCAAGATGGCGGAGAGGTATTTCTTAACCCCTTACTTCCATCCTGGAATAGTAGGGCATCCGGTGGGTATCCTATGCTAAGAGTATGCGTTCTCGCTTTTAAAAGGACAGTGGCACTTAGTAGGTGTATAACCGCAAAACCAGTCGGCCATTTTGTGAACGTGCAAGATTGCACAATTCTCAGAGCTGAAACTGATACTGGGTGTGTTGAGGTTAGGTCGGGTCAGTATACAATGCTAAAATCTGTCAAAAGCATTCTGATGGGGTTATTATAGGTTAGGCTTTTACTAGCTCATATGCCAGTCATAATTGCAAATACTGTCAAAAACACCTTTTTACAGTAAGTGCATAAAGTACTTCTGTAGGTCAGTTTGCACTGTTATTATGCAATGCAAATATACGAGGAATTGAATAAAATTACATAACTTGGGCTTGAAAACAGCGTTTACTTATTAAAGTTTATACAACAGAGAATTATTACCAAGTAGGACTTGGCCACTCTGATTAACACATTAACACTTCGGGAACCAAGATTCTCGAGTGCAATCATAAGACTCCGATGCACCCCACGGAGATTAACCCGACACGCTCCGAGGAGGGGCTCCGTGGAGGGCATTTCATTACAATCCTCCCAACCAAGACGCGAGGTCCGGTAAACTTTTAGCGGAGCTCGAGTCTGGATCAGATGAATTCCAGAATTATCAATAGTGATCAGAATAGTGACCGGGATCACCAGGATCACCGGCTGACCGGATCCAGGGAAACAGGATGACCAATCACCCGTGGTGACCAGGATGCTGTCAGCATCACGGTCAACACGGTGACGGGAATCCATGACCAGGATCAGTCACTACCGGTGTTTAGGGAGAAGAAATGCACTACAGGAATTATTTATTACGGACTAATATTATCGGAACGCCTCCAGACAACAGGAATCACCTTTTCTCCTAAGGTATTACATTCTTAATTCCTGAAAGTAGTAAAAATAACAATAAACTCTATCTGATTCTGTTAGTGGGGAAAAACTGATAATTACGGATCGTAAAATCGAAGCTATGCTTCTTCAAAGGAGTTCCCCATAGGAGGTCAAATCGACACAGAGGACAACTTTGTTGTTGCTGCATCCAAGTTAACCCACAGTAGAGATGTACTAGCTGAGTACATTGAGGACAACGATATGCTTCACGGGGCCCAATAATGTCCAACAAGCATATCGCACATTGTCTCCCATCTCCATCAACTATATTTTGTCTGGCTTGAAAGATTCGAAGGCTTGCGTACATTTCAAGCGAGTATTGCAAGACTTGATGACTGTATTGTGCATTTTCCCATTCATAGGTACGTTCCACCTGCACATGATGGAACGTTTCACCAATTATCATGCGATATTCGCGAGGTAAATCGGGTATGGAAATTTGACTATATTCACTCGGGCGAAAAGGATGGACCGGAGTCGATGTGATGAATAGATCGATCCCATTCTCCGATTGATAAGGAATTCGTTGATCATAATAAGTTCCGTCCCACCGTGGGTCATTCCATTCCAATAGCGAATAACACTTACACGGCTTGATCGTGCTGCCTCCCAAGGGGTTGCTAATCGAGCCTCATGTTCGATTACCACTATGTGAGGCATCACCAGTTCGCGTCCTACTTCCGTTGTATGAAGACAATACCGGTATAAAACTTGAGTTCGAATCAATTCTAAGTGACCGGTGACTTCGTTTAACTGGACCATATCCCACACACGGATTTTGCACTGAAAAGCGGAAGCTCCGTTGTGAAAGATCATAGGTACAGGTATACGAAATCTCTGTGTCCAATACTCTAGTTGCTCCGGAAGAAAATCTTCCGAAGTAGGGTTAACTTTACGGTAGGCATATGCCGTGGCCATTTTTCACGGATTCAATATTACTTATAAACTAATTAAAACTGTTTAAACTATACAAACTGAAAATTGACTTAATTTCACGTGTGATTGATAAAACAAAGACTGTGATTGACCATATTCAATAAAATACCCCGTGTGATCGATAAAACAAGAACTGTGCTTGACTAAACGCAATAAAATACAATAAAAGAATAAAAACACAAAAACTATTTTACACTATGCTACAGCTGTGCCATATGAACAATTCTACTTTCCCCGTTAACGGTTCTTCGTTAGTTTTTAATCTGTTGTCGATAGTGACGAGACTAGGAGTCACGTCTAGAATGTCACTATATAATTTTGATTGAAAAGAACTTTTTCGTTTATTTTACTTAGATACTTTGTTGTTTGCGCAAGAAAAATTTATACAATAATGTCCAAAGATGACAACAGTGCCCGACGGCACGCAGCTGTAGAGGTCGCCTTTTTAACTTCTGTCCTGTCATGTCATACGCAACTCAAAACTGATGTGGATCCATTTCAGCTGGTACTGGAAGCTTCGGCTCGTTACCGATACCCCACCTCATGGGTGTACGGCAGTGCGGGCAAGAAGCTGGCTCAGGAGCACCGGCTTTTGATCTGGCCCATGCAATACCACAAGAGTAGTGGATTTGTTGTTTACATTGGCCACATTCAAATAAATCCTGCCAAGTTTTTGAAATTTCTGCTAAGCAGATGCAGCAAGGGTCTCCAAGACCCTTATAATGAGTTTGTACCTCCTGCGTCTCATTATATTTAATAATTTGGCTGCGTAAACTAAAACGTTGTAATCGTCTTCCCTCGTGTCGGATTAAAGCTTCACGAAGGAGCCGATACTGCTTTTGCTGTTTCTCTAATTCATACGTTTTCTGTACATTGCCAGGAGGAAAGAATCGTGCAGGATGCATTTGGTGCTGATAAAATCCATATGAATCATCAGCATCTTCACTGGCGGGATATGTACTACCAGGGAAGACCTCATGACTCCTGAATGGACGGACCAAGCCAGGATTGGCTATTAGGTCCAGTTCAGCATCCAATTGATTTCGCCCATGGTCATAATATCGGCCATTCCAACAGGGGTCAGTGACACAATGAATGACCTCATCAGGACCGGGACCAGTGACGTCATGGGGTTCACCTTCGACGGAAAACTCTGGAAGATACAAGAGATGGGGAAATATTATTTTTCTTTCCTCAGAGAGATAAAAACGATAGCCAAGTTGGTGTTGCATTATCTCTGTCTGGCCATTGGCAGGATTATAATGTCTCGTATTCCAAATACGAATATACCTTAAACGGCGACGTCTCCATAAATCTTTTGGAAAATATAGTGAATGACCATGACAGGGAGCCGCTGCTTTATGAAAGGCTGCGCGTTTATGTTCTTCAAATCTTGCCCGTTCCTCATAAGTATGGCAAGGAGTTACAGCATGTTGGTAGGCTTCGCGTTGATGTAAATCGTACATTGCCTGTTCTTCGGCAAATTCTTCGAATTCCAAAGTAGTTGCTGAAGCCATACCAACAAGAAAATTTAATCAAATATAAAATAGAATATAACTATATTTAAAAGAAACCACTATGTTACCAATAGTATTATGTTTATACACTAAAATTTACACTGATAATTCGCTCCCCTGGGTTCGTCTGTAACTTGGTGCACTCAATCAACACTCTTTCCACCAACTTTCCAATTTGTTTGCCTTGATACTGGAGTCCTGTGTGTAACTTATCTAATACACTCCAGGAACTCCGATTTTATAAAAATTGTTACACTGCAGTGCAGAATTACTAACTTTGGGAAATTTTTCACTAGTAAACAAGACAAACACAGACGACCCGTTATCGTCATGGATCAGGTTTCCAATGAAGGATTATACATAAATTGGGAAACCAGATTCATGAAAATCTTATATATATGTAGTAGTCTACGTAGACTTTTCTGTTTGTTGTTGCTTATTAAAGTTTACACTTCTCAGTCTTCACTCTGAAGGTTTTCATTTTGTGTTGGCAACTGATAATGCCGATACACAGTATTTGGGCCTGTTCGGTAATCAAACGTTGACCCTGTGAAATGTCCAATATAATCTGGGTGGTATTGACGATAGACAACAAAGGGTTGAAAACTCCTTGGTCGGCCATCGGAGTGATATCGTGCTCGTCTACGACGACTAAAGTCACGATATCTTGCACAGAAGGGAGTAAACTCTGCTACATTTCTTCGCATGTGAAATCTATGATGTACACTACTGGTAGTAGCCACCCGGTGACTATAATACCGTAGAGGTTCACTTACCTCACCCTGCTCGTTGATTTTTGGATATTGTAAATCAGGGCAATTGTATATCACTAAATATCTAGACCTATTTGCAAAAGTTAAATGAGTATTAACAGCACTGTCATAATAATATATCAACTCTCGCTCAACCTCTATATATACTATATTCAAATCCATATCAAAATATTGACATCCAAATACATCCTCAATGCCCAAGAGATCTGTATCTTTCATAAAGTCTTGTTCATATGTATTGGGTCGTATGATATCTCGATCAAATTCATGAGGAGAGGTCAACGGGCGAGGTGTTCTGAAAAACTCGCTCCTTGCCCACTCCCACGGCCTCGGTCGAATATCGATTATAGGTTCTGCGACATCATTAGTAGATAATGGAGTAAATTGTCTTGCTTCTACATCACTTAAAGGAGGGGTGTGTATGTCTAATCCAAGATCAGCTCGTACAAGTTCATTTTGTATCACACTGATACCTGACTCTGCAACATCAGTGTCCAGAACAGTGGTAGAATCACTAGGCAACGAATCACTTGTAGGTGTGGTCATACTGGAAGAAGTATGTGATCTCATTGTTATATCATAAACAAATCCACCGAGTCCATCTTGGCTCTCGGGGTCCCGATGAATAATTGCATCATGGGTTCTAACAGGTAATCTTGGAGGAAGGACTAACGTTTCCACTGTATCCGTAGGCGAATAAGGTGGAAGTCGTTGAAGTCGTTCCGGTGTAGATAGTAAAATGGAGTCAGTAGGAGTTTGAACACTACTTGGAGGAGTCGACAAAAGGTCGGAAGATGCTATAGAAGGTGATGGTGATTCTTCTATTGATGCCAATACAGATACACTATTATCAGATGAATTGCTATTTATATTTACGTTTATACTAGATGAATTAGTGTCTTGAAAAAGTTCTCGTGAAACAGTACTATTACTGTCAGTTCCAGTACTAACTGTACTTGAAGTTTCATCATCATATAAAGTGTCACGATCATTATAATAACTCTGGTAATCAGGGAAATCATCGAGCCCACTGTCAACACTAGAATCAGATTCTGCCATTTGTACACTGGTCACTGAAACAAAAACACACAGTGTGTGAACTACTGTTTTTCAGTTTCTTTGTCTATATCAAACATAGTTATGTGGACATTGGCAGAATCCACGTCATGTTGTACACGGGGATATATTGATTTCCTATTAGGTTGAGGAGAAGGTCTAAAGTTTTGAACAGCTTTTCTCATCATGTCTCTAATACTCTTAGGAGGTTGTCGTTGTTGTGCTCCAGTTGGATCAGCAGGAGATGAAGGCTGTGGTCTAGGTCCCATACTAGTATAGATTTCATCATCGGCAAATGCAAAATTAGACATTTCACTATCATCAACAGCAGAAAAACTCGGTTTACTTTTATGGTTTCTTAACCATTTGTATATCTGTTTGTGTCTATCGGCTCGATAGCACTTCCAAAGCAGATATAATCCTATTATTAATGCAACGGTCGCGAGAGCATAAGCCCACTTAGGGACTTCAAATGAGTCCGTCATTTGTAAATTTAGCGAGTCAAGTTCATGAATTAAGTCATCCATGGGTAAGTCATCCAAGTGATCTATTCCTTTCGGTATCGTAAACGTCGATATGTTCACCCTCTCTATGACAGGTTTCCACATCTGTCGTTGTAACAACGAGAAATTTGGCAACACTGTCTTGGTAACTATCCGAAAAGTAGAATTATCCCTTTTATGGAAATAACTCGGTAACATTAATTGACCGCTCGATGCCATACATAACGGTTTTAATTCCAAAATTCCAATTGGCGGAAGAATCCGTTTCGGTTTCGGATTTCTTCGTTTCGGACACGTAATTGAGAATCGTAGTGGGACATCTGTCGTGATGTACCACATTCCCTCATCGATTCTAGTACTGAACGGGAGGTCGATATTCAATCGAACTTCCATTTGACATAAGTTCGGAATCTCTAATTTCATGTTTAAAAACAAAGCTAACATACAACTTGTCGTTGTATGTATCGTTCGTACGGCACCTACTAAAGGACAAAACAACTTATTGTTATCTATACATTGGTCATGTCCTATTTCTGGGACATACTTCGTCCTTTCTTTATTAATAATTAGTATGTCAGATTCAAGAGTATATATTGCTACTAATTTATTTGCAACTCGCGACGCATTCTTAGTTACATTGACAAAGGATACAGGCAAAGCCTGCACCTTGAACACTTCAAATTGCAAGTTCGAATTACGTAAGGGGATCTTCATAAAGATCACCAATTTATCGTCATCATAAATGGCAGCCGTCGTAAGCAAATGATAATATTGCCATAACTCTGTTGTCAGATCTAGTGGCAACATGGACTTATCATCTAATTGAACTTTAATACTCATTAATATCGAGGTCAATAGTGAAGGATCCACTATTTTCGGTGATAACTTCCTATCGGCTAGGATATCCATTTGATCATGTAATCCCCGCAGAGTGGTTTCTGCGGCGATTATCATTGATTCTAATCGACTCATTACAAACTCAAGCTGATGATAAGCATGAGTGAAATGTTCAAGATATAATATTCGATCTGAATGATTCTGAACTACTTGATTTACTCGACCTTGAAATAACATCAATTCGCGCGACATATTTAACATAAATTCTCTATTTGTCCGAATCGCTTCATGATTCATCTTAATGAAGGTTAAACTTTGTTTTTGAATATGTTGAATCATTGCTTGATTAGTACTTACACGTCTTAAATTTTCTGTTATCCCATCTAAATCTGACTGGGATACAGTTCCAAAGAGAAAACTCAATCCTTCACCTACAAAGTCGAACAAACCTCGTTTCTTCCGAGACAAGTTTATTGTGTGGCCATGTAATCTGCGGTAATCGTTCAGATCCTCTTTTATTCGTTTAACACGATTATTTAGGTATCTGATCTCCTGGTGTATATCCATTATGATCGATTGTATCGCAACGGCAAGAGTAGAGTTTTCACCATTTACTTCGACAAAAGTTCGTCGAAAAGCTATGGTTGTAGCATTATACAAACCAGCAGTATATTGCATACTTCGATCAAGTCTGCGCACATATTGTATAAAAGGCTGGAGCTCATAAACAAACATTGTACTCCAATCACTAGTTACCATATTTACTTCTTTCACTTTCTTAAAAATCACATTGTTTCTAATAATAGTATGTCCATCTATTATTGTAGTCGTAGTCAAAAGACCAACTAATAACATCCAACGCAACATCTTGCTCCTACAATGAGAAAGGAAGCAAGAGTTAGCGCAATGAGTAATACGCGATTCAATTACTTTCACTCTGACGATTCACTTCCCGGGTGTAAAAGGTCAGAAAGTTATTCTAACTACATGAAGTCTCAGTCAGTTCGCGAGGCTGACAAGACTCATAGTTTCGTTCCAAACAAATCATAAGTCAATACAATTTTGTTACTCATTTTACACTTTCTCTCGTCTCTCTCAAACTTAAGGAGTGGCACCATAGGTGTTACGTTTTAGGTAGCATTAGTCCTGTGGTAATATTTAATCACTAGTACTCCAGGCAGAGGGTACCATAATTGTTCCTAATTCTAATTTCTCACCTGGTTCTTTATTCTTATTATGATCTTGTAACACAGCTTGTATACAAGAGATCATCTCAGTTATATCTTTACTTGACTGTTTTGGTTGAGGCTCACTACTTTGGCCTTTTTCTTCAGTTATTTGCAATTGGTCAACTTCCATCGTTGAATCATTTAATCGATCATTTCGATCGTCAGCAATGAACCGTGATGGCAGTTGATCAGCGGAAGGAGCTTGTAGCTCCTTCATTCGTCTCTTGTAATCTCGTACCTGTTGTACTTGTTGTCTTAATTCTGCTAATGGAACACTATCTTCTTCTGAAGAAGAATGTTCTCGTCTTTGTCTTTTATTCTTAATGATTGACGTTAAGGGGTGTTTTTCTTGAATCCCTTGCATATCGTCACTTTCATTACTGTCACTACTGCTACTGTATTCAGTAGTCGACTGTTCTGATGGGGCAGCGTAACGTTGTATTCGTCGCGCTCTAACAGGTTGGACAGGTTGAGGCACCTCCCATTCTTGAGGCGCTTTACTAAGTCTTTCTCCATGACATTTAATTATTCTGCGAGTTAATTGATCTTGTATCTTGTAACTCACTGGACCTGTTCTTTCAATGACTCGAAATGGGTAGTCCCATTTCGATTCTAATTTTCCTTTAGATTTTCCTGAGGAGTATAAAACAGGATCACCTACTTCAAAGGTGATATCCTTTGCTGTAATATCATGTAATCTTTGTTGTTTTAATACTCGTTTCTTTTGTGCAGCTTGTTGTTTTCGAAATGCTTTATGTTGTTCCTGAATGGCTATCTTATGAGGTTCTTCCCCTACATATTTTTCTCGAGGTTTAAGTATATTGTCGAGTGGTAAAACCACATCTCTGCCATACACCAGATAAAATGGCGAGAATCCAGAGGATTCACTTCCATTAAACCTGATGGCTGCCATAGCTTGGTTTAGGAATAAATCCCAAGTTTCTAATTCTTCTCGAGCTAGTTTTGCTAAGATGTCATTCAGGGTTCTATGTAGCCTCTCCACCTTCCCATTAGATTGTGGATGGAAGTAGGAAGTGGTCACATGATGTATCTTGAAATAATCAGTTAAATATTTCATCACTGCATTTACATTTTCAGATCCATTGTCTGTTAATATTTCTAAAGGACATCCAAATCTTGGAAAAATTTGATCTATTATCAAATTGACAATTGTTTCCGCCTTTTTATCAGGCACTGGAAACGCTTCAGGCCAGCCAGAATAAATATCTATGAAGGTCACAATGTATTTATTTCCTGATAAAGTTTCAGGGTGTGGACCACTCATATCCAATGCTATTTTAGCAAAGGGATATGGAGGTCTGTCAGTCTCTTGCAATGGCAAAGTGTGAGCTCTGGTGTTACGAGCTCGACACACAAGACAATTTTCTACATGTTTATAAATATGTTTATATAAATCTTTCCAATAATATTTTCTACTGATGTTATTGTACACTTTGTCTATGCCAAGGTGACCTAATTCGTCATGGTATTGTTTCAACACATCTGCATGTAATTGTTCTGGTATGCACAAGCGTACCCGTGGGTTATCGTCAACTGTACTGATGTAATATAATACTCCCTCAATCATGAGGTATCTACTACTAATGTGTGCAGGGGTATTGTTACCTTGATACTTCTTAATGATTTCAACAATCTTTTCATCTTTCTGTTGCTCTACCTTCATGTCCAAATCTTTGTAATTAATGACTTGTGGTTCGGGCGGAACCTGAGGTTCATCTGTGATGACATGTACATATCTTTGAGGATCAATTTTATTACTATTTATAATTCCAATTTGTAATGCTTTCTGATTTTCCACATTATCCATCTCGTACCCGGGGTCTGCGTTTGCAATTCCTTCAGGTAAACGAGAGAGTAGGTCAGCACATGTATTCTTTCTACCTGGTAAATATTCAATCTTACAATTGTAGCTAGCTATCTTTAATGCCCAGCGTTGTACTTTGGCATTGTTTTGTGGACTTTTCAACAAGTACTGCAAGGGGGCGTGGTCTGTCTTAATAACAAACTCTGCTCCCTGCAGGTAGTTATTGAATTTATCCAATGCGTATGAGATAGCGAAAGCTTCTTTCTCAAATGTCGACCATTTCTGTTGGGTTTCACCCAATTTATGAGAGAGGAAAACAATGGGTTTTTCATCAGGTACTCCAGGTAGTTGACCTGTTTCGTCATCACATGGTTGTGCCAAAACCACTCCGACACAGCGGCCACTGGCATCAGTGTAAAGCACGTAAGGTTTTCTTGGATTTGGATATGACAAATGAGCAACTTGAGTTAAACGATCCTTCAACTCTTGAAAGGCTTTTTGATGTGTGTCACGCCAATGAAATCTTGCATATTTCTTTGTCAGTTCTAAGAGTGGTTGAGCAATTTCACTGAACCGAGGAATAAATCTACGGTAGTATGAGGTCATGCCCATAAAAGATCTCACTTCTGTTACCGTTTTCGGCGGATTTAATTTTCGAATGACCTCGACCTTCGAAGTCTCAGGTTTAATTCCATCTTTACTAATTACAAAACCAAGATAAGATGTTTCAGATTGAAAGAAGGAACACTTCTTAGCTTTTAGCTTCAGTTTATGTTTTCTTAGGCGACCAAACACTTGTTTAATGTGGTCAATATGAGATTTTATGTCACGGCTGAAAATCAAAATATCATCAAGGTAGGCCAGAGAAAAATCCTCTAGGCCCTCCAAGACGCTTGTCATGAGGGATTGATACACCGAGGGCGCGTTCACGAGTCCGAAAGCCATCACATTGAACTCATAAAGGCCCTTATGACAAACAAAGGCCGTTTTTGGTCTGTCTTCTTCATCCATCTTGACTTGCCAGTAACCCGACTTCATGTCAAGAGTGGTGAAGTATTGACATCCATTCAATAAAGTAAAGATGTCGTCAATCAATGGAAGCGGCCAGTTCGTAACTTTCGTGACTTCATTGAGCTTGCGGAAATCAACGCAGAAGCGTTTCGAGCCGTCTTTCTTGTCCACGAGTAGGCACGGAAAACTCCATGCACTGTTTGACCTTCGGATAATTCCGGATTGAAGCATTTCTTCAAGTGCTTCATCCATAATTTTTCTCTTCAGTAATGGAACTCTATATGCTCTACTTTTTATTGGTGGCGCATCACCTGTGTCGATGCGCATCTTCACTGTATCTGTCTGAGTTAATTCTTTATCAGTTTTTGCAAACAAGTCTTTATTATTATTGATGACTGGCATCAACAGGTGCCGTTTGTCTTCAGGCACCTGTATGTCAGCATCTGTGATCTGGTCTTCAGGTGTATTTTGAGTTAAGAGCTGATTAATTTCTAAGACTTTTTCTTCCTGCTCTATTGGCTCAAGTTTTCCAATCAAACAACCCCTTTTCAAGGTGTAGTGTTTGTTGGTACTGTTCACCAACAGTACAGGTATGGTTTCATTTCCATTAGTGACTATACTATTACTAACTAAGAGGCCAGGCTGTTCAGCCACATGACCTTTAGTCAGTCCATGATGTTCTAAGTATTTTGTGTCGAAGACAGATTTTGCACCGGAAGCTTTTGCTGTACACAAACAAGTGGACTGTGGTTTAAGTTCCACCTGATTGATCAGTCGAGTAAGACAACTCACCTGTATGTCTTGAACAATGGGTATATAGTGACCATCTAATCTCAATTTATGAAATTCCCAATATAAATTAACTCGATTGCCCTTTATCCAATCCATTCCTAATAACATACTTCGATTCAATTCATTTATTACTAAGAACTCATGCACCTGATAAATTCCTTGAATATAAAATTCAAGTCTAACTTTTCCTCGAGGGAGAGTGTCATTCCCAGTAATACCTGCAATGCGAGGCAAAGAATTTTTATCACCAACTAGTTTCGGTCGGTGTTTAAGATTTTTCCAAAATTTTGTACTAATACAACTAGTCTGTGCCCCTGTATCTAATAAGGCACGTACTCATTGTCCTTTGATGTTCACTAAGACACTATTCAAAGAAGCAGCCCCATAATTTATGGTTACTGTTTCCGGTTGAGAATTTCTAAGTTTTTGTTGCTGTTGTTCCCCATTTGGGTAATCATCATTGTTTACCAAGTTATTTCCCTTGGTTTCCATAGAGTGTTTCACTTCCTGTTGACATGGGTTTTTCCAATTACTTCCCCTTGGGTTTTTCCTGTTTTGTTGTTTTGGGTTTTTCCCAAGTGATTTCTCTTGGCTCCTTATTCTTGGATTCCTATTTCCCGATTCACTTACTGTCTGTTTCTGTTGATTTATTTCAACACAACCCTGCTTACCTGGTTGAGTTATAATTTGATTTTCATAAGCATTTTTCATATAAATCATAATATCAGGGTCTACATCTACAATGTGTATCTCTTTTAATTGTTTAGGAGTAAAGTTTTGTAGAACTCTCACATAAACATCTGCACACTTTTGTTTAGGTACACCATATATCCCGCTACTGATGAGTGGGATAGCTATGCTTACAAAATTTTCCTTGTCACATACCTGTAATACTTTTTGTACAGTACTGTATAAAACATTGAGACATTTATTTTTATCACTGTAATCATTCCAGCGTGGTCCCACAGCATGTATCACTTTTAAACATGGCAACATTCCACAAGTGGTAGTCATATTCTCACCTACTGGAAGATTTCCATGCTGTTGAATATATTGTTGACATTCTTGTTCAAGGGCTGGACCAGCTCCAAGAGCTATAGCTCTAGCAACACCTCCGCCATGGGTTAATTGGCTATTAGCCGCATTCACCATAGCATCAGTAGCTACCTGGGTTATTCCAGTCCTGTATACTTTTATTTCCAGACCACTGGTGGTCCGATAGCTGAAACAATTTTGTGAAGTAAATTTTTCTTGCTGACTGTCCCTTGCAGGGCAGCCATTTTGTGAGTTGGCCTTAGGTTTCTTAGGCCTAGGCCTACCAGTCAGAGGAATGGTTGTGAATTTTACTGTACAATTTTTCCTATTATGTGTGGTCTGACCACACTTTGTGCATTGAATGGTTTTACTTTTCACTGGAGGAGAACCATTTTCGGTTCTCCTTGTTTGAGACTGAATACTTGGCTTTATATTACATGTTTTATTACCCATATGTCCACCTGTCTTATTATTTACAATTTTATTTTTACAATTATTCATACATTCATTTGGTACATTATTTACATTAATTAACACTTCTCCCTGGTGATTTCCAGTTTCACTTCTGTTGGGAGCATGTGGCTTCTCATTAACTCTGCTCATTGCCCCATATGGGCAGAGTTCCCTTCGTTTAAATTGACTCGGCAATCGCGAGCGAAGTGGTTTGGCTTCCCACAGCGAAAGCAGCAAAAGGTCGCCCCTGGTGACCTTTCACCTGCTGGCTGAATATCTAGTGTTCTCACCTGCTTGGTCAAGTTAACGCGACAATCGCGTTTCACGTGGCCAATGCGGTTACAACGATTGCAAACCGGTCGTGAAAATCGTGTCGGTTTCTGATATCTGTTGTAATTTTGTCCTCCCCTATTTCTGTATTGACTATTGTACTGATTTTTATTCTGATTCTGATATGGAGGTCGCGCATAACCTCCAGTGTAATTTTTCGTTAGAATATTCACCTTATGGCGTCGGCGTGCCACGCCTACGTCCATGGGAGTCTCGTCCCTTGTCTCCAGAGGGAGATCTACATGTTCTTCCTGTTCGTCGATGGAGTCGCGAAATACAGGGTCCCGATAGCGCTCATATTCTTCGTATTGTCGGTCAAATGCCTTCCCAAAGGGCGCTTTTCCTTTGGCGGCCTCAGAGCGAGCGCGAAATTTGATTTTTGCGGCATTTTCAAATAATGCCTGACTAACAGCGTTTTCTAGCGTCTTGGGCATGCATCGGATCAGTTTCATCCGAACATCGTTGTCATACAACCCGTCACAAAAGTAATCTGAGAGGTTTTTCTGAATGGTGGGGTTATCTATTTCCTGATCAAAGGCATCTTTCGCTAGATCAAGCAGTTGCTCAGCATATGAGACAAGAGTTTGATTTTTCCCTTGTCGCATATGGTGCAACTGATTGGTGGCCATGGAGTTATCCATTGTGGCGCTATAGCGACTTTTTAGTTCGCCATACATTTCGGACCAGGGCATTTCAGGATTTTTCTTCATTGATCGTAAAATAAAATCAGCAACTACGAAGTCGCTGGTTTGGGCGGCGATTTTAGGTCGTCGCTTCTCTTCCACATCATTTGTCTCACAAAAAAGGTCAAGAGATTTTATCCAACCCCGAAAATTCAGGGGGTTCCCGTCAAATTTTTTAATATGGGAATGAATGGATTGCGCCTGAGTGGCGTTAGCTGTCTTTGCATTACTCTTTTCACTTTGGCGCACGGTTTTATGCAGGTCAATTATGGCAGAAGATGTGGGGTCTTTGGCTTTTCTTTCAGCTTCTGCCAATTTTTGTTGTATTTTTAGTAATTTTGCTTCGGCACCGACTTTGTCAGTAGCTAACTGTAGTTCCAAATCAGCTTTCTGCTGTACGAATTCTGCTTTAACCTGGTCGAGGGCTGCTTGCGTATGGTGAAGGGTTTGTTGTGAGGCAGCATGCTGCTGCGTCAAGCTCTGAGCTTGAGAGCCCAGTTCAGCAATTTGCCGCTCATACTGACCCACAAGACCTTTCCTTTCCTGTTTTAGTTGAGTAATTTCATCAATGAACCGTTGCTCTCTTTCTGCTGGCGTGGCCATTTTTAATGAGTTTTATAAAATAATTTACAATGGGATTTTTCTGCTGTTAACGAACGTAAAATGAAGAAAATTGCACCTACCTTGCTAGCACTATAACTGTTGAAACACACGCGGCTGTCGTTTCAGAATTTCCTGGAATTCCTCGAGATTTTTCACAGTTTCCTGAGTTTCCGTTTTTCTCTGATGTTCAGTCAAAAGTTCGATGTATCTGATGAGCAACGCTCGGTGCGACCAGTCGAGCGTAGTTTGGATGTGATAGCAATTGGCGGTCGGCGTCAGTGTAAATAATGGCACGTTGGACATGCAACCAGTTCCACCATGGAGTTGTACCAATTTTAGATTCAGAGGGCGCTGTCTGCGTCTGCTGCCTTACAAATTTTAGCTGCCAGGCGTTCAATTTACCAGTAAAATTAAGGGATGTCTGTCCCTCCTAAATAGTTAGCAAAAAGTTCTCACAAGTTCACTGTGCTCCCCAGCGGCAACGTTTTAAGTCAATTTCGGCTTCACTGGGTCTGTTAGGGTTAATAAATGTTTCTAGAATGTTCACCCGATCGTTTCAAGAGAGTTAAAAGTCAGAGTCTACATCCTGACGAGCGGCACCATATAAACTGGCCTGTGGCATAGCAGGGTTAAGTACCCCGGAAAAATGATCGTCTAGTGGTTTTTAGTTCGGACTATAATCGTGGCAAAAATGGCCACAGGACAATTTAAGTGTTCAGTCTTAAGAGGCAACCAGTTTCTGTAGAGTCTGCAACAATTCTTGATACTGCAGCCGCAGCGAAAGGGTGAATTCAAAAACACATAAAATGTACTTACAGTTTTCTACACTTTTATTAAAACCCTAAGTATAGTTCCTACAAGTTAAACTTTAAACAAATTCTCTCTCTGGTAAAAGTTTGAAAATATCAGATACGAAATGAGACTAAGTCGAAATTATCGCATCGCTCTCATCGCGTCCTGTGTCTGGAAATGTTGTCTGGCCTGGCAGCGTTCGGCGGCGTCCTTCCACGAGAATAGGAGAGTGACTTCTTGTACATACAGAAGACCAGAGAGAAGTCCCGTCTCGGGTGATTCCGTTGGCTTAAATACGATTTGAATCGTGTCTACTCGGCAGAATTTACGTCATAAAACACCACAAAACACCACATATACCCCAAGATGGCGGAGAGGTATTTCTTAACCCCTTACTTCCATCCTGGAATAGTAGGGCATCCGGTGGGTATCCTATGCTAAGAGTATGCGTTCTCGCTTTTAAAAGGACAGTGGCACTTAGTAGGTGTATAACCGCAAAACCAGTCGGCTATTTTGTGAACGTGCAAGATTGCACAATTCTCAGAGCTGAAACTGATACTGGGTGTGTTGAGGTTAGGTCGGGTCAGTATACAATGCTAAAATCTGTCAAAAGCATTCTGATGGGGTTATTATAGGTTAGGCTTTTACTAGCTCATATGCCAGTCATAATTGCAAATACTGTCAAAAACACCTTTTTACAGTAAGTGCATAAAGTACTTCTGTAGGTCAGTTTGCACTGTTATTATGCAATGCAAATATACGAGGAATTGAATAAAATTACATAACTTGGGCTTGAAAACAGCGTTTACTTATTAAAGTTTATACAACAGAGAATTATTACCAAGTAGGACTTGGCCACTCTGATTAACACATTAACACTTCGGGAACCAAGATTCTCGAGTGCAATCATAAGACTCCGACGCACCCCACGGAGGTTAACCCGACACACTCCGAGGAGGGGCTCCGTGGAGGGCATATCGTTACACAACAACATATTTATAATTTCGTGATTACTGATCGGAATTTTGAAAACGACACATGCAATCGCGAAAGAGTTTTCTGAAAAACACGATTCTGCAAAAGGTTTTAGTGAAATTTGATTATTTTTTTTATTTTCAATTTCAATGGCTCTTGTCGAAAAGGTGCTAATCACTGATCGTCCCAAACGAGATCAAAGACTGACGCCGTATATTAATAACAGACAGAGAATCTTCTAAGAATATACACGCGCAATCCTAAAATGCAATAAATCAAGTCTTTTTTCAGGTTTTACGAGAGAAATATGTCCAATTGTATCATTGAATCATGTTTAGGTATATATGGGCGAGACATTTTCTATATGGACAAAATACAGATTAAACTAGACTTTATGATTCTGGAGAATCATGGCTTTTCCCGATGAGATTCCATGATTTGTCATGACCCCACAGTGCATGATGAATTGCTTTTGACTGTCTCACTGAAGTTCCTTCATTGATGTCATGAAAAAGGTGAGTATAGACGACTCAAATGACTCAGTTTGATAAAAAAAATTGTTTAGGTAAAAACCATCATTAACGGTGGAGAGGGTTAATATCAATATCGTCGTCCAACAAGTTAATGAGCATCAAAAGGAGTTATGTTTGTTTGACACATATCCACTGAGTGCTGTATCTATTTGAAAATGGTCCGTTTTATCTCAAATGTATCTAAAATATTGATGTCTGGCAGCTTGTTAAGGGTTAACAAGTGCTAACAGGAATATTTATTCATGCAACTTGTAATTTCACACCAAAAACTGTGAATGGCCATTTTTACTTAAAAATCTACGAGATGTTTTCAGAGACATCCAGGGAGAACATGAATTTTAAGCCGTTTATGGGTATAATTGTTTATCCAGCCCAAAACGGGTTAAGGGTTGTTTTTTTAATACGCTTATTACTTATAAAAATAATTCTCAGTGAATTCTACTTCCACTTATGCTGATTTCTCCTCTTAACTTTGGGTGCTGCGGGTATGCAAACACAGCCCACTTTTTGAACATTTTGATGTTAGAGAACCAGCATAGGGTTAACAAATGCTTACTGGAATATTTTGTACATGCAACTTGTAATTCACACTAAGATCTGAGAATGTCCAATTTTTCTTGAAAGTCTGCGTGATGTTTTTAGAAAAATCATCGGATAACATGAATTTTTAACCTTTTGAGGGGTATCACCCTGTAACCAGCTCTAAACGGGTTAATGCTTGGTTTTATGAATACCTTCATTACTTACAAAAATGATCCTTGGTGAATCCCACTTCCAATGAAGGTGGTTGTGTTCATCTCGCAGGTACACATTGGGTGTAATGGATGGCCAAGTACAGCCCATTTTCTCAAAATTTGCTGTCTCTGGAGGGTTAACAAGCGGTTACCAGAATCTTTTGTTCATGCAACTTGTAATGTCACTCCAAGACCAGCAAATAGTCAATTTCCCTTGAATACTTACTAGATTGTTTGGAGAAATCCACAGAAAATGGGAATTTTAAGCTTTTAAGGGGTACATCGCCTTAACCGGGCGAAAATGGGTTAAGACCTCAATTTTTGAATACCCTTACTACTTACTAAAAATTTTCCCTATCAGTTTTGCGTCCGGTAAAAGAAGTTATGTTTCTCTGCAGCATTCCCATTTGATGTTGTTGGTGTCCAAATACAGACTATTTTTTCGAAATTTTGACATTTGGCAGCCCATGGAGGGTTAATAAATGCTTATCTGACTATTTTATCCGTGCAACTGGTAATGTGACTCTAAGACCTATCAACGGCCATTTTCTCTTGAAACCCTACGAGACGTTTGTAAAGAAATTCAGGGAAAACATGATTTTTTAAGCTTTAGATGGGTATTGCTATTAACCATCCCAAAAGGGGTTAATGCTTGGTTTTTTGAATACCCTTATTACTAACAATTTGGTCCTCGGTGAATTCCACTTCCAACAAAGTTGATTACGTTTGTCTCTCGGGTATGCATTGTGTGCTGTGCGCATCTGAAAACAGCCTATTTCAACAAAATTACGATGCTTAGCAACCTGTAGAGGGTTAATAGATGATCACCGGAATATTTTGTCCATGCATCTTGTAATGTCACACAAAGACCTGCGAATAGTCAATTTTTCCTGAAAACCTACAAGTTGCTTTTAGAGAAATCCACAGAAAATGGGAATTTTAAGCTTTTAAGGGGTATCTCTCTTTAACCAGCCCAAAATGGGTTAAGACTTCGACTTTTGAATACCCTTACCGCTATCAAAATTGTTTCCCCGTCAATTTTGCGTCCGATAAAAGAAAGAACCTTTCTCGGTGGTACACCAAGCGGGTGCTGTTGGTGTCCAAAAACAGCCCATTTTATCACAGTTTTGACATTTAGCAGCCCGTGGAGGGTTAACAAATGCTCACCGCAGTATTTTGTCCATGCAACTTCTATTGTCACACCCAGGCCTGGGAGTGACAAATTTTTCTTGAAAATCTACAAGACTCGTTTAGAGAAATCCACGGAAAATACGAATTTTTTATCTTTATGGGGGTATTGCTGTTTAACCAGTCCAAAACGGGTTAACGCTTGGTTTTTTGAACACCCTTATTACCGACAAAAATGATCCTCGGTGAATTCCACTCCCAACAAAGGCAGTTATGTTTATCTCTCGTGTATCGTTTGGGTGCAGTGGGGGGCTGAAACCGGCCTATTTCATCAAAATTTCGATGTTTGGCATCCTGTGGAGGGTTATGATATGCATCGCCTGATATGTCGTGTGTTTCAAAGGGCGTGTCACGGACAGGTCTAGCAATGACGAATGTATAAAAAAAATCTACAAGCCGTGTTTCGAGAAAGTGCCGATAAACCCCAATTTTGACAGTTTTTTGCCAATTCTGACGAAATGAGGGTTAAATCGAAAATTCCGCTTCGGTACATTTTTAGATTTTGTGCCCCTCTATGCGTGTGCAAAATTTTGTGAAAATCGGTTCGAAAATGGCTTCTGAATCGTACAGACAAAATGTGTGGAAAAAAAAAAAAAAAAAAAAAAAAAACCCCAAAAAAAAAAAAAAAAAAAAAAAATAATAATCCGTAGAAAAACAATAGTCTTTTCCAGAGGGAAAAGCCTAAAAAAAAAAAAAAAACCCAAAAAATAATAATCCGTAGAAAAACAATACTCTTTTCCAGAGGGAAAAGCCTAATAAAATATTTGCCATTATTTTCCGCAGACGTGTTTTTGTCTTTGCTTCTTGGGGAAATCCATGCTGCTAAATACAACGAAGGAGTGTTATCTAATGAGGTCAGAACCGTCAGGTGGTCGGGTCCTACACCGCACCTCGAAGTAGATTTAGTGGGGGTGTCGATTTTACAAGTAATGTAGGCAGTGTACACGGCATGGGCTGTCTGTCTTTAATCCTATAAACAGGGTTAAGGCTTGGTTTTTGAATAACCTTATTTATTTATTAATTTATTTATTTATTTATTTATTTATTTATTTATTTATTTATTTATTTATTTATTTATTGTTGTTTAAGGTCACATACTTATGCACAATGGCTAATCGTGACCGTGACAGTTTTATAGGTGGAGGAAGCCGGAGTACCCGGAGAGAACCACCAAGCATCGACGAGCAAATGTCAGCTCCTCAACATTCTAACTCTGTTCAAGCTCCGCTCAAGCAGAGTTACAGAGGTTGAAGACATATGTACCATCGACGTGCAGTATGCCTTAGTACACGGCGTCATCATGTCCCCATGTCGGCAACCGGGCTACTTAACGCCAATTATCCAAATGGGAGCACGATGCCGCCGTGTACTAAGGCATACTGCACGTCGATGGTACGCATGTTGTCAACCAATCTAACCCTGCCTGTGCTGCAGTGCGGGGTTACGATGTTGGGGAGCTGGCAGCTGCTCGTCGTTGACTGGTGGTTCTCTCCGGGTACTCTGGCTTATTCCATCCGTAGAACGGTCACGGTCATGATTAGCCGTTGTGCAAATATTATCATGCACTGTAGTGTGGAATATGAAGTGAGACATACCTTTCAATTTGTGTTTGGTTGGAGAAAGAGAGAGGGGGAAGGCGGGGTGGTAAGATCGGTAATTTTGTTGGGATAAATCGACCGATGGCGTGGGACACCGTGGAATTGACAGCCCATTTTCTCAAAACGTCTATGCTTGGCAGCCTCTGGAGGGTTAGCAAATGCTTACCGAAATATTTTGTCCATGCAACTTGTAATGTCACTCCAAGACCTGCGAATGGTCAACTTTTTTTTAAATTTTTTTTTTTGAGAAATCTATAGAAAACTGGAATTTTAAGCTTTTAGAGGTATATCTCCTTAACTAGCCAAAAATGGGTTAAGACCTTGATTTTTGAATACACTTACTACTTACAAAACTGTTTCCCTGGCAGCTTTGCGTCCGGTAAAAGAAGTTATTTTTCTCTGTTGCTTTCTCATTTGATGTTGTTGGTGTCCAAAAATAGACTATTTTTTCAGAATTTTGACTTTTAGCAGTTCATAAAGGGTTAACCAATGCTTACCAGAATAATTTATCCATTCAAGTGGTAATATGACACCAAGACTTATCAAAGGCCATTTTTTGTTGAAAACCCTACCAGATGTTTGTAAAGAAATCCAGGGAAAACATAAATTTTTAAGCTTTTGATGGGTATCACTATTAACAACAACAAAAGGGGTTAACGCTTGGTTTTTTTGAATACCCTTATTACTTACAAAAATGGTCATCGGTGAATTCCACTTCCAACAAAGGAAATTAAGTTTATTTCTCAGGTACAGGTCGGGAGCAGTGGGTGTCCGAAAACAGCCCATTTCAACAAAATTGCGATGTTTGGTAGCCTGCAGAGGGTTAATAAACGCTCACCGGAATATTTTGTCCATACAACTTGTAATGTCACACTAAGACCTGCGAGTAGTCAATTTTTCTTGAAAACCTACTGGATGTTTTTAGCTAAATCCCCAGAAAATGGGAATTTTAAGATTTTAAGGGGTCTCTCTCTTTAGCTTGGCCAAATTGGGTTAAGACTTCGACTTTTGAATACCCTTACTACTTACAAAAATGTTTCCGTATAGATTGTGCGCTCGATAAATGAAGGCACTTTTCTTTGTGGCGTACTCCTTGGGTGCTGTTGACATCCAAAAACAACCCATTTTACCACAATTTTGAGTTTTAGTAGCCCGTGGAGGGTTAACAAATGCTCACCGCAGTATTTTGTCCATGCAACTTCTATTGTCACATCAAGGCCTGGGAATGACAATTTTTTCTTGAAAATCTACAAGACTCATTTAGAGAAAATCACGGAAAACTCGAATTTTTTAGCTTTATGGGGGTATTGCTGTTTAACCAGCCCAAAACGGGTTAACGCTTGGTTTTTTGAACACCCTTATTACTTACAAAAATGATCTCAGGTGAATTCCACGTCCAATAAAGGAAGTTATGCTTATCTCTCATGTATCGTTGGGGTGCTCTGGGGGCCTGAAACTGGCCCATTTCATCAAAATTTCGATGTTTGGCAGCCTGTGGAGGGTTACCATATGCATCGCCTGATATGTCGTGTGTATCAAAGGTCGTGTCACAGACAGGTCTAGCAATGATGAATGTTTAAAGAAAATCTACATGACGTGTTTCGAGAAAGTGCCGATAAACCCCAATTTTGACAGTTTTTTTGCCAATGCTGAAGAAATAAGGGTTAAATCGAAAATTCCGCTTCGGTACATTTTTAGATTTTGCGCCCTTCTATGCATGTGCAAAATTTTGTGAAAATCGGTCCGAAAATGGCTTCGGAATCGTGCGGAAAAAATGTATGGAACCTCCCCCCCCCCCCCCCAAAAAAAAAAAAAAAAAAAATAATAATCCGTAGAAAAACAATAGTTTTTTCCAGAGGGAAAAGCCTAAAAATACGTCTGTGGAAAATAATGGCAAATATTTTATTTAGCCTGTATTTTGCCCGTATAGAAAATTTCTCACCCACATATACCTAAAAATGATTCAATGACACAATTGGACATATTTCTCTCATAAAACGTGAAAAAACACTTGATTTATTGCATTTTAGGATTGCGCATGTATATTCTTAGAAGATTCTCTGTCTGTTATTAAACTACGGCGTGTCTTTCATCTCGTTTGGGACGATCAGTGATTAGCACCTTTTCGACAAGAGCCATCGAAATTGAAAATAAAAAAAATAATCAAAAAATAAAAAAAATAATCAAATTTCACTAAAACCTTTTGCAGAATCGTGTTTTTCAGAAAACGCTTTCGCGATTGCGTGTGTCGTTTTCAAAATTCGGATCAGTAAGCACGAAATTATAAATATGTTGTTGTCAATAACAAAATTGAAAGCATGTCGGTCAAACTTGCATGACGTCAGAACTCGACTCGGGTAAAATACTGCGGTGTAGTGAAAGGACGAGAGTAAGAAACGCTGATATCGCAGTAGGCTTTAAAATGTCCATGGAATGGTCCTAAAATCAAGTTTATATTTGCAGCTTTATTGCAAATAGGTTTCCCGTTGTTTCTTGTTGAAATGTTATTTCCGTCAAGGCCAAGTACCATAGAAAATTTGGAATACTGGGCAGTGGGATAGGACACCTGCCCCATGAACAACTGCCTCCTATTAAAATTAATTAGCGGGGACATCCCCCCATGCTGTTTATTTTACCTAGGACACCTGCCCCCTGCTGTTTTTTTACCTAGGACACATGCCCTCCGCCCCCCCCCCCTACTGTTAGATTAGATTAAACATATTTTATTTGCCATTTGACAATGCAAATCAGGATTGGAGGACAAGTGTTTACCACTTAGAAGCCCCTCCGTTCCTGTACAGTGAATAATAATTTACAATATGGCAGAACGTATTCCATAAATAACAGAATCTAGCAAAATCTAAATATTATAAACATTATAGACAAACACAAATTAAACTGAGAGAAAGAGAGAGAGAGAGAGAGAGAGAGAGAGAGAGAGAGAGAGAGAGAGAGAGAGATCAAAAAAATAAATAGAATATAAAGAAAAAAAGAAAACATGAAATACAACATTAGATCCAGTGATGATGCCCGCCACCCACCCATTTGCATTCTGTAGTATCTTGGCCGTAATGGAAGTCTAAATTAACTTCTTGATAACAGCCACTGAGCATAGGTTTTCACTTCTGGGGATGTTCACACAACTGTTTTTTTCACCAAGTACACCTGCCCTGCCCCCGTTTGTTTGCTAACGGGCCTCTCCCCATTGACCTTTCTATTTTTAGAAGCTCTCGGGCCGACGGGGAGAGGGCGTTGTTGGGAGCATGGCTAGATTTTGCTATAAAATAGGGTTGAAGGAAGGTACCCTCAAATCTGGGTCGAAAGTGGCGAAAATGACAAAAGGCTACTTCAACGTATAGTAACGGTATAAACTACAGGTGATCTGGGCGATGTACAGACAAAAATCATACCTTGGAGCCGGTTAGGCAATTTGGCACAAAAAACTCCGACTTTATGCTCAATCGCTGCTCTACAGTAGTCTACAACAGTCCCCAAGTCCATTCCAAACTGATAGAGTCGGGACGAATAGTACTCTCACTTTCCACGCGATGCGTGGTGTTCTTCACGCGGCCTCGACACTCGCACCAGATGCCAAAATGTCGGCCAGGGTACGTAGAACAAGTTCTGAAAATTAGAAGTCGCTGCCTTCAGCGTTCGAGACACGGTTCATGTTTGTGAGAAGTGCAAATTTAATGTCTAATTGGCAAATTTTCGTTAATCGTTTCCCGCCAAAAAACCTACTCACCGCCGATTTCTTTTCACTTCAACTTCTGACGATTATCTAAGGTTTACAGATAGCGTCAGGATAACTCTCCCCCGCCGCTGTTTTGGAGCTGGTTAGGCAATGTGGGCCCGAAACCTGGGACGTTATGCTCAATCGCAGCTCTACAGTCGTCTACAACACTGCCTGTGTCCATTCTAAACTGATAGAGTCGGGACGAATAGTACTCTTACATTCCAAGCGATGCGTGGTGTTTTCCACGCGGTCCGGACACTCCAAACAGATCCCACAATGTCGGCCAGGGTTCGTAGAACAAGTTCTGAAAATTTCAAGTCGCTGCCTCCAGCGGTCTCAACACCGTTCGTGTATGTCAGAAGTGCTATTTTAATGTCCAATATGCAAATCTTCGTCAATCTTTTCCTGCCTGCCAGAAACCCAATCACCGCCAATTTCTCTTGACTTTAAACTTCTGAGATTCTCGTAGGTTTACTTACTCCAGCGAGGAGGCACTGAAGGATTCTGCGCCCATTCCCGACGTCTTTTTTCGAACTGCTTGAAAAGGAAGGACCAAATTCAAACAATTACCTACTCTCTCCAAAACACCATATCTCAGCCACTTCTAGGCAGATTGCCATGAACTTTTCACTCCTTGTTCATGAATAGTTGTGGCATCACTTTCCATGAAGAGCGACATAAATTTCGCATTTCGTCACGTCGAATTGGAAAAGAGCGTATGCGCAGGGATTTCTCTGAAAACATCTTGGAAGATTTTAAAGAAAAAATGGCCTTTGCAGTTCTTAGTGTGAAATTACAAGTTGCATGGAAAAATATTCCTGTTAGCACTTGTTAACCCTCTACAATCTGCCAGACATCAATATTTTGGATACATTTGAGATAAAATGGACCATTTTCAAATAGACACAGCACTCAGTGGGTATGTGTGAAACAAACATAACTCCTTTTGTGGGTCATTAACTTGTCGGACGACGATATTGATATTAACCCACTCCACCGTTAATGATGGTTTTAACCTAAACAATTTTCTTATCAAACTGAGTCATTTGAGACTACTATACTCACCTTTCTCATAACATCAATGAAGGAACTTCAGTGAGACAGTTAAAAACAATTCATCAGACACTGTGGGGTCATGAAGAATCATGGAATCTCATCTGGAAAAGCCATGATTCTCCAGAATCATAGAGTCTAGTTTTTTTTTTAGGCTTTTCCCTCTGGAAAAGACTATTGTTTTTCTACGGATTATTATTTTTTGGGGTTTTTTTTTTTTTTTTTTTTTCCACACATTTTGTCCGCACGATTCAGAAGCCATTTTCGGACCGATTTTCACAAAAAATTTGCACCCGCATAGAGGGGTACAAAATCTAAAAATGTACCGAAGCGGAATTTTCGATTTAACCCTTATTTCGTCAGAATTGGCAAAAAACTGTCAAAATTGGGGTTTATCGGCACTTTCTCGAAACACGTCTTGTAGATTTTTTTCAAACATTCATCATTGCTAGACCTGTCTGTGACACGACCTTTGATACACACGACATATCAGGCGATGCATATGGTAACCCTCCACAGGCTGCCAAACATCGAAATTTTGATGAAATGGGCCGGTTTCAGGCCTCCAGAGCACCCAAACGATACACGAGAGATAAAAATAACTTCCTTTATTGGACGTGGAATTCACTGGAGATCATTTTTGTAAGTAATAAGGGTGTTCAAAAAACCAAAGCGTTAACCCGTTTTGGGCTGGTTAAACAGCAATACCCCCATAAAGCTAAAAAATTCGAGTTTTCCGTGATTTTCTCTAAATGAGTCTTGTAGATTTTCAAGAAAAAATTGTCATTCCCAGGCCTTGATGTGACTATAGAAGTTGCATGGACAAAATACTGCGGTGAGCATTTGTTAACCCTCCACGGGCTGCTAAAAGTCAAAATTGTGATAAAATGGGCTGTTTTTGGACGCCAACAGCACCCAACGGGTAAGCCACAAAGAAAAGTGCTTTCTTTTATCGAGCGCACAATCTATACGGAAACATTTTTGTAAGTAGCAAGGGTATTCAAAAAACGAAGTCTTAACCCATTTTGGTCAAGCTAAAGAGAGAGACCCCTTAAAATCTTAAAATTCCCATTTTCTGGGGATTTAGCCAAAAACATCCTGTAGGTTTTCAAGAAAAATTGACTACTCGCAGGTCTTAGTGTGACATTACAAGTTGCATGGACAAAATATTCCGGTGAGCGTTTATTGACCCTCTGCAGGCTACCAAACATCGTAATTTTGTTGAAATGGGCTGTTTTCGGACACCCACAGCTCCCGAAGTGTGCCTGAGAAATAAACTTAATCTTCTTTGTTGGAAGTGGAATTCACCGAGGCCCATTTTTGTAAGTAATAAGGATATTCAAAGCACCAAGCGTTAACACCTTTTGTTGTTAATAGTGATACCCATCAAAAGCTTAAAAATTTATGTTTTCCCTGGATTTCTTTACAAACATCTGGTAGGGTTTTCAACAAAAAATGGCCATTGATAGGTCTTGGTGTCACATTACCACTTGAATGGATAAATTATTCTGGTAAGCATTGGTTAACCCTTTATGAACTGCTAAAAGTCAAAATTCTGAAAACAATAGTCTATTTTGGACACCAACAACATCAAATGAGAAGGCAACAGAGAAAAATAACTTCCTCTACCGGGCGCAAAGCTGCCAGGGAAACATTTTTGTAAGTAGTAAGTGTATTCAAAAATCAAGGTCTTAACCCATTTTTGGCTAGTTAAGGAGATATACCCCTAAAAGCTTAAAATTCCAGTTTTCTGTAGATTTCTCAAAAAAAATTTAAAAAAAAAGTTGACCATTCGCAGGTCTTGGAGTGACATTACAAGTTGCATCGACAAAATATTTCGGTAAGCATTTGCTAACCCTCCAGAGGCTGCCAAGCATAGACATTTTGAGAAAATGGGCTGTCAATTCCATGGTGTCCCACGCCATCGGTCGATTTATCCAAACAAAATTACCGATCTTAGCCCCCCCCCCCCCTTCCCCTCTCTCTCTTTCTCCAACCAAACACACATTGAAAGGTACGTCTCACTTCATATTCCACACTACAGTGCATGATAATATTTGCACAACGGCCAATCATGACCGTGACCGTTCTACGGATGGAGGAAGCCGGAGTACCTGGAGAGATTTTTGAGAATAGCGCTGGCCGGTTTTGGCCGTTACGTTAGGTAAAGGGTTAACACATTTTATGTGGTAAGTTTTGACATAAGACTCCACCTAATATCTGCTTTGGCAGCTTAAAGAAGAGTACTGTCAGAAAACTTCGATTTTCAGACAACTTTGCACTTTTCAGTATTCGTTTTTCTAAAACAGAAATGATGTAGCTCAGATTACTTTGCAAAACTATAATCAGAATTGATAAAACAACAAATTCTGTTCAAAAGTTTTATTGTCCCGATTTATCCGATACCTGTTTGGGCTGCATAAAAATTAGCACTTCCAAAAAAATCTCATTTTCAGTAAATTTTGCATTTTTCTGTACTTATTTTTCCAAATCAGAAAAAAAATATGGGCTCATTTTGCTTTCCATACCTGTCTTCAGAAGTCATGGGAATAAATGAGTATAGAAAACCGCAAAATTCTCTGACAGTACACCTTCATATGAAGCAAAAACTGAGCAACAAATTTTATTCATTTTGTTCTTTTGTCACTGCATAAAACATTAGTACTGTCACAAAAAAACATTTTTCAGTAAATTACCAAAATATAGCGATAATAGACGTTTTTCTCACCATTTTCGAAAATGATAACTCTTGTTCATTTCAAATTTACCATAGATTCAATGTGTCATATGATACACTCTAAAATGCGTTGGGTTAAAAATTAACCCAAATCAACTGGGTTGAGTGAATATGAACCCAAATGGGTTCCTATTCACTTAACCCAGTTGATTTGGGTTATATTTGAACCCAACTGATTTTAGAGTGTACACCAAAACCAACACCGAACATTTCCAACATTAACCCCCATCGTCCGCGGGCAGCCCAAATGTTGTGATTTCCTGCAAAATTCAGCAATTTCCAACGGCAATTTTTGTGAGCTGTTTGAGACAGAGATTTTGATACAGATAGATGCAACAATCATTATAGAATAAAAGTATATTTAAAGCGTTCTGTTGGAGTTAACCCTCCATCGTAGTGATTACGAGAATAAGAGCACAGTTTGGTAGGTACTCAAATTGCCAACTTTGGATTCTATGTTCTATGGATTTAGAGAATGTTAAAATTCAAAAACTTTGCTTTTCTGTGTGTAAAGTTGCCTTCTGAACAAAACTGCTGTTGTGAGTTTTCCTGTGGGTTTAACCAAACATGCCTGGTTAATGAATAGTCCTGTCAGAGAAAACTTAGCTTTTCAGTGAAGTTTTGCAGTTTTCTGTACACATTTTCCAAAACAGAAAGGATGTAGCTGATATTAATTGCCATAATTGTATTCGGTATTAATAGTGCAACAAATTGAATATTGTACGTTTTCGTGTCCTGTTTTATTCAATACCTGTTTTGGTTGCATAAAAAAGTTGGTACTCTCAGAAAAGCCTTTATTTTTCAGTAAATGTTGCTGTTTTCTGAAGTCACTTTTTTCCAAATGAGAAAGCATGTTGCTTTTATTGCTTTGCTTAATTGTTTTTCGCATTTAGAGAGCAACATATTTCAGGTGTCCCGCTTTATTTGAGGGCTGTTCTGTCAGGGAAACTTCATTTTTAATGAATTTGTCAGTTTCCGATACTCATTTGTTCCCCGGCAAAAATAAAATAACCATAGTGCTTTGCATAGCCGTATTTACATGTAGCATATAAACGAAATCAAAGTTTCTGCGTATGTGTTGGTTACACTTTGCATCCAATATATATTTTGGGCACTTTAAAAGTATTCCTGTCTGGGTAAAATATTTCTTTTTTCATTTCCTGAGATAAAGGTGAAACAATACAAACCGAGTTGCTTGGTGGCATTAATCGTTTACCTCACAATAATTAAACCTTTTTTCTGTTCATGCATTTTCTCGCAAAATGATTGGCTCAAGTATTTCGTTTGTTTCTTTTTATAACACAATGAACCGAAAAAACGCATTTCGGCCCGCCCTAAGCCACGCCCCAATGCCTGTCTTAAAGATTACGTGGCACAGTGTGAATGGAAAAAAAATCACTGTTCGCTCATATTGTTTCAACATGAAAAGTAATTAATATTTATCTCATCATATTAAAAAGGCGTTCAAAATAAATTTAATAAACAATGAAATCCTTATCATGTTTTCTAGTCCACGTTCAATTTGTTTATATGCAATAGGTGATCGTCTGCGTTCATCGTTTTACCCAAATCAAACGTAAAAAATGGCCGGTCATAATAATCCACAAACGAAACTCACGCGAACAAAACTTTCCAATTTCCAAATAGCTTGAATGAACTCTTTCTGAGACAAAGTTCAACCAACTTCATGTCATCTGGGTTTGTATCGAACTCCACATTTACAAACTATGTTTACAGTTTCTCGGGAAATGGTCCAAATCAGAATTAAATTTAACTCAGTGTTGCTTTGAATGACGCCCCCCACCCCTCGTCAAGTGGAAAAGGAGGTTGAAGTTTTGTGTGGGCGTGGCCTATGACGTTTATTGAAACTAACGCATTTCTTTGGTCAATCAAATTTTTAATGACACAAGAACACGTTTCAGTGAAATGAATCATTATTTCAAACTGAATTTTAGAAAACTATGCCTTTTTATTCAGTTATCACTCGGAAGCATGATGCGACCTGGTTTTTATTTCAACTCCGCAAAGTAGAGAGTGTTAAAATTTACTGTCCCTTAAGTTTAATAATAAGGAATGATCGTTTGTTTTTGCCTATTTCTTGAGTTATAAATCCCCAAAAAACAAAGGTAACACATAATGTAAATGGGGTACGTCCATTTTCACAGTTTTGCAAATATTTTTGGAGGTTCATAACACAAGAAATAGACAGAAACAAACGATCATTCCTTTGTAAATTTTGTGTTCAAAAGTTTTGTTGTCGGTCCAAACCCAATGCCAGGGGCGGCAGAAGCTCCAAAAAAGTGTGTGTGTGTGGGGGGGGGGGGGGGGGGGGGCACAATATTTTTGTGGGTAACTGCAGGGGTGTACACAAACGCACATTTTACCATAGTCCAAACTTGGACCCAAAGTCCGTAATGTAATTTTTTTGGTTTGGTACGTCCAGTTTGGACTAGTTTTACTATTACTATACATGTAGTCTGTGCTTATGGCTAGTTGCGAACTTGCGATGTGCAATATCTCAACATATAAAATGGACAGTGACACCGATAGTATTATGTTGCGGATTTTGATAGAACTATATTGCTATCTCCCACAGTCAATATGGCCATAGGAGTTGTGTACATTATATCAGAATATGTCCTGTTAGGGTATCCATAATTGGTGACAAAAGTGGGGGAGGGGGCACGTGCTCCGCCGTCCCTGCCCAATTCCCATTTTAACTGCCAAAGATGAGCAGTCACCACAAAGTGAATTTCATGCAACCTTGCAATTTTTTTTAATTCTAAAATCAGTTGAATTAAAAATCAACCCAAATCTACTGGTCTGAGTGAACATGAACCCAGCTGGGTTCGTATTCACTCAGCCCAGTTGACTTGAGTTAATTTTTAAACCAACTGATTTTAGAGTGTGTTTGCCGGACCCTTTCTAGAAAGGAAAATAACACACAAAGCTTTGTATTGTTCAGCAAGCAACAAAGTCTTTGTTAGATATTTGATCGCAATATTAAGCCTCTCATATGCGACAGTCTAAAAAAAGTAACACCATAAAGGTGGTGATTTTTATAAAGGTTTTGCAGTCTTTGAGCTCATTCTAGTCAGGAACGCATTGGACAGCTTCAGTGATCATAGGACAATACTTTTCACAAATATTTTGGGATATCAATTTTAACCCATTTTGACTGTCAATGAAGTGAGTAGTCAGAAAAACTTCAGTTTTCATCCTTAAGATACAGTACTTGACTGGTCGAAATCCACACGTGGGCAGTGATCTCCAGCTAATAAAAATCATCATCAGCAAAATTTCAATTTCAATTAATGAAGCACCGGGTTGTATTAATTAATAAATTTTTGATGATTATTCCTATAATTAGTGTCTGGAATCTAATATTATTGCGCCCGTGTAAATATTGTGCACCCCGTGGAAAGTGACCAGTCCACGACGGCCGTAGTGTAATTCCACCTGGAGTATAGTATATATGAAGCGTTTATCTGCATGCATATGAGTTCCAGTACTTTTTATCTTTAGGGGTGAATCTGTGATTGTACAGAATCACAGTTTTCTAGTTACAGATTGAAATGTCTCTTGTATGTACACACATGAACATGTAGTGTTGCACAATGATTGTAACATGCATTCAACGTTACCGGATGCAATACAGACACCGTGAAATGCGCTAGATACCCACATAGAGAGAACGCACGTGATTGGACGTTGCGCATATGGGTAACGTATTGACGTGAATGAAATGTTTCGACACAAAAAAGTCACAAGCAAACATTTATACCATGATTACCTATTCTACTATATATGAAAAGCCTATGACATAAATTTTAGCTTTACACACCAACCGTGGTGAACACTCAAGCAATGGGATTTCAATAGTAAAAATTTACACCAACAGTGAAACTACATCCAAGTTGACCTTTGGTGACGTCGACCGGAATGCGAACTTGTCTAAATTTATCGCAGGTCGCCTCGGGAAGAGTGAAATGAAAGTGGCAATTATTTATTACGTTTTTAAATGAGTTTACCCCATTAGTCCAGGCACGTTAGACATAAAAATGAGAAAGTAAGGAAAAAAATCGGAGAAAGCTGATTTTTTTTATATGTTTCCGGGACACACATTGCGGATAAAGTGTGAAAAGTCCCCGCGAATCCGAGTTGAGCTTTTTTAGTTATAGCGTTTTTTTGATGAAAAAAAAAAAAAAAAAAAAAATTCGACCCAGCTCCATATTTCTCATTCTTATTCGCCTTAGTAGGGTGAGAATCATAAATATCGTGCTGAATTATATTGAGAATACATATCCCCAACAGAAAATGCCAACTTTGTACCAATCCTCACACTCAATGGTGAAATATTCACGAAAATGTACAAAATTCAAAATTACGAAAATGTTTTTATTGTTTTCATACACAGAACGGTACACAACGTCCATTAAATCAAATCTACGACTACTTTGGGAGTTAAATTATATATCAAAAATTGCAGAAAAGCAGTGGCTTTATAATGATATACAACAATAGTCATTTATTCCATAATGAACTGGTGAAACGTGTGAAATATTAACCATACCCCCTAAACTCAAATTCAAACGGCATCGACTTTTCTCATTCAAATACCGTATTATAGCATCATTGTTTCAATTTCCATGTTCGATTAAATCACATAATGTGGTGTCAGGGACTGAACGTATGTCCAGTGACGTTTGACCAACCACTTTATATCAAAGCAGTGGAGATTGTGTCTTCGTCAGATAAGTTGACAAAAGTTTTCGTTAGACTCGGCGGCTTCCATATGATTATGTCATATTTAGGGGCAATTGGTTCGATCATGGCTGGTAGCGGCTTGGATGAACTTTGGGGGACTGTTTATGCCGGTGGGTCAATCCATCATTTGATCAGTGGTCATGCATATTCAAGAGCAGTTCGTGCCCATTTGCTGACACAAATTGCCATTACAAAACTTGTGTTTGAAGAAAGCCGAACACTAGATAACATAGACTGCACAGAAGTCAATGAAATATTCTGTGGACTTGCCAGAGGTGACTGTACAACGGCTGACGCTGTCAATCAAGAAAGTGTCAACCATCTACTGTCAAAATTACACGAACTGCTCCAGAATGCGTCCGTAGGACGCACAGGAAAGCTTTGGGTACAATACTACGAGCAAATGGGTCTTCTCCAGTTGTTCTTGAGAGCAGAGCCCACAGGCGACTGGGAACTCCACACATATTGTGTTCGCAATATGATTCCAGTATTTCACGCAGGTGGTCATTTTGCATACGCAAAAAGTTCTCATCTCTATTTGCAGCAGATGAATGAGCTAACAGAAATAATGCAACAGGATGATTTGAAGTTGTTCACTGAGAAAGGTTACTTTACCATAAGGCGCTCAGATAAATTCTGGGACGGGATATATTCTGATCAGACCATAGAGCAGTGTTTAATGAGAATGTTCAAGCTCCCTGGTGGTCTCACACATGGCAGGGGAATAACCGATAGCACTGTTGCGAAATGGGTACATGGACTACCTCTTTGCCTTCCGATATGTAATGCTCTCGAAAATTTTGTTCATGTTCACACTGGTCATGGCGAACAACATCGGGATCTCCGTCAAAGTTCACAATTGACTGATGCCAATGATATCACCAAATTATTGAACTGGCTCAGAGTGCATTCCCCCTTTCAGAATAGAGATCCACTACAATTAGTCTCTATAGCGACCGGGCTTGTGGCCGACGAAACTGTGAACTGTGACCATGTTCGCAAAATTGGTGAATGTTGCGTATCGAATGTTGTAAGCAAAACGTTCAACAGCATCAAACTACGACGTGTTGACACTGTGAAGTCTTTCGCATCGATGGCAAATAGCATCAAAGTCCGTGGAAGTAAGGTAGTGATTGACCCCACAATTCTGTTCAACCTCATCACATGTGTTATTCAGTCACAAGAGCAGAGATGGAAGAGTATCTCAAATATGAACTCGCCCCGAAACCACCAGCATTGTTTGATTCTGCTGGAATGAGGAAGGCACAGAAAAGCACGCTCGGTAAGATCCTCAAAACATACGGTTCCGAGCAAACTAAAATCCCAGAACATTCTCTGTTTGTTGTAGATGGTGGATTTTTATTGAGGGCAAATGTATGGCCTAAACAGTCGTCATATAAGGACATATGTACATCATATTCCAATTATCTAGTGAGACATTTTGGGGCGAACGTCGTGGTTGTTTTTGATGGTTATGCTTGTACAATGTCGACAAAGGGCATGGAACAAGCCCGGAGATCTAAAGACAGGTATTCCATTGATATCAATATCTCACCCGAGTTACCAGCCACCACACCCCAATCCGATTTCCTTGCAAATGCCAAGAACAAAACCCAACTGATCGATCTTCTAATGCAGGAGCTATCTGCTATCAATATTCAGTCCAAGCAGGCCGAGGCTGATGCTGATGTACTGATAGCCGAAACTGCACTTGACATCGCTCAAGATGACAACTATGTTGTCGTTGTGGGAACAGACACAGACTTGTTAGTCATTCTTACCTCTCGAGTTCAACCGGGATGTAATATTCACATGATGTTTTCCATTACCCCAAACTTACTAGTTTCAGTTAGTGAAATAGCAACCAAAATGGGTGACCATAGAAGCAACCTCCTTGTAGCACATTCTATAAGTGGTTGTGACACTACTTCTGCACTCTTTCGAGTTGGTAAGAAGAAAGTATTCAGTACAATTGTCTCCGATGTTACTAGCGACTCACAACAGTATGTCAACACAATTTTGGCGGATGACAGTACACCAAGTGCAGTAGCCGCTGCCGGGGAACAACTTCTCCTGATCTTATACGGGAGTAAAACTGTTTCCTCTCTCGACCAATATAGATATGTCACTTACAAGCGTTATGTAGCAAAATCTAAACTGAATAAACCCATCGACCTAGCCTCACTCCCACCAAGCAGCGATGCTGCACAACAACATGTCTACAGATGTTATCTCCAGGTCCAACAATGGCTGGGCACTTCGCTTCCTCCGACGGATTGGGGGTGGTCGCTAGACAATGGACTTCTTGTACCGACTGCAGCCACAAAGCCATGTGCCCCCGATAACCTACTGAATCTGATCAGTTGTGGTTGCAAGAGTGCTTGTACAAAAAGGTGTGGGTGTAAGAAGACAGGACTCTCTTGCTCAGGTTTATGTAATTGCAGTTCGGATTCTTGTAACAACCACAGAAACACTGTCCTGTCGGAAATTTCTGAGTTCGATGAATAATATGTATATAGGTCATGTCATTTCTGTATATAGCGTTGATAATAGTCAATGTAACTTGATCCATGTTGATTGATTTGTACATTCTGTAAATATTATTTATTGATTTTTATACATTCTGTAAATATTATTTATTGATCTAATGCTGCCAGACACAGACGTGTCTGTTCGGTCCCAAGCCCGAAAATAGTTGAGTTCTCATGCTGACGAATTTTATGCCAAAAGGGGAACTCGGCCAGAAGCAGAGGGGGTCTTCCATAATGTCTATTTTGTAAGCAATGATAAAAGTCTTCAAATGGTGGTGGATTTTTTATCGTCTGTCCAACTAACATCCCGTTCTGTACTACGACCCTTTGGGCAAATCCGTTAGGAAAATCGTCATTTTTTGCGTAAATCCGATACTTTTTTGTGAATTTTCAATAATTTTTCGCAGAAATTGTCACAGAATGCACATTTTCCTCTAGGTAAATGTATATTAGACATTATGTAGCTCGAAATACGCGTAAACAAAAAAATACAGTTGGATCAATTCGAGGTTACAAAGTTCGTGCGATTTTTTAAAATTTTTTTCAAACGCGTTTTCGAAAAAAGGCTGTAGAAAAAAAGCTCAACTGGGATTTTAGGGGACTTTTGTCTAATCGTTCAGTGACATGTACTCGACATTCCCTGAAAAAATCAACTTTCTCCGAATTTTTTTCCTAGTGAAACCTAATGTTCTTGGGCTACATAAAACACCAAAAATTAACAAAATGCATTGTCGCATGTTAATAAAGCATCCATAACTCGAAATAGTATGTTATTATGTTATTAGAATGAAAAAGGTCCTATTTCTTTTTCTATTTCGTTTCGGTTATAAAACTGACAGCGGAAGTACCGCCCACCGATCCTCATGTGAACAAAAACAAATTCGCACGTATGTTCTGCTGCTGCAGAGTAAAATCGAGAAAAAATAATGGCGACGCTTAATAATCCGACGATCATGGTATAAACAAAATATACCCAAAGTAGCTTTGTGTACCAAATATTCACCACTCGTGGTGAAAACCGCGCGCCGAAGGCTCGCGGTTAACCCCACTTCACCATTCGTGGTGAACAATTGGTACACCAAGCTACTATGGGTGTATTCTTTTTGTAAACACACAACCGGAGGTGATATTTTTCTTTAAAAAAATCAGCTTCATCCACATCATTCAAAATTAATCGTGGTAAAAATACTATTAAATAGACAGAACGCGATGTGTGTTTGAATCGGTGTTTTATATGATTACGCCATTCCAACGAGTTATGTAGAGGTCATGCTATGGTAACTTTATTATAGGCTAAACGATAGATTATCGAAGAAATTGCGGAAAGATAGAAATTGTATCCCCCACTGTGAAAATATACAAATTTTCACTTTCACGGTATCAATCAAAATGGCGGCTTTCCAAGCATCACTTCATGGTGAATACGAGTCATATTATCACTGGAAATGATCAATTTGTTCTACAAACGTATAATGAAAAGTAAATCTCGTGTTTTTGAGTGGATACCGACCATTTCCAACAATAATTCACCACGTATTCACATTGAATTGATGCATGAAACCTGCTAGTCCAAACATGGCCTGAAAGTCTGTAATATCAGTTCTGGGTTTGGTATGGCCTTTCAAAGGACGTACCAAACCCAAAACTTATGTTACAGACTTTCAGGCTATTTTTGGAATAGAAACCTGCCAGCTGAATCAGATAATTTTGCAAGACACTATCTGTTCTGAGTATTAATCAAATCACTTCCGTGTTTCAATGATTCAATGCGCTGTTTACTTTCATGCATCAATTCAAGGTTGAAACGAGCTGAATTATCAGATTATTATAAAAAGCGTATAATAAAAAGAAAACCTAGTGTTTTTGAGTGGATACCGAAAATTATCTCACTTGTGACCGAGACAAATAGTTATTTTCGTTCGCTCAAGCGCTCGCGAAAAATAAATATTTATCTCGGTCACTCATGAGATAATTTTCGGTATCCACTCAAAAACACTAAATATTCTCTATATCATGATACATTGATACCTCAGATTACCTCTATCAAGTTTTGGGAGAGGTGTATCTTAAGGTGTATAAATAGACAGAACGCGATGTCACCGATGTGTGCTTGAATCGGTAGGAATTTTATATAACGAGTTGGAATGGCATAGTCAAATATGATTACGCCATTCCAACGAGTTATGTAAAACACCCACCGATTCAAACGCACTCTGCGTTCTGTGTTTATTACACAACCCATACATTAAAATTCATTTAAATAAACAAATTTTAATTCCGATGTTTAAACCCAGAGCTGAAGAGTCCGTTTGTTTTGACTGAAGCTGTACTGATCAAATGGATCGATAAAAAAAATCAAAACTACCTTTTCAGAACCAGTGTTTTTTGAAATTAGTATCGCTGTTTCTCTTCGGCTGATGCCCATTCACGCCTAACCAGTTGGTGGCTATTACTGTTAGTAAAAAGATACGTACAGACTTGTGCAGATTTGCAAAACAGCTGGGAGAAACATTTTCAAAAGAAGTCCGAAGCATGTCAAGATGTACGAAGATTTACCTAAATAAAGTTAACCAATTTAGATATAATGGGATCTACAAAAAACGAGACGGCCACGGACTGGGTTAATGTTCTTATTGAAAATGACTGGGTTTTTAAAAAATATTATCTCATTTTGGGTTAAAACTAATTTTTTGTGAACCGACTTTATTTTACTTTGGACATTTTCATTTTCACACTATGCGACAGACGGTCTATAATTGTATAACGAAATTTGGAAACTTTTCGAAGCGTAACTAATGACTCGATGGGTAAGGAACTAGTATGAACGGTGCTGGAAAAAAGTTCCAACTTGTACATCACCCATTGAATACAGAATCATTTAGGTCATAACGGTTAAATACATAGAGATTATTACCATTATGTGGATGTACAAAATATGTATCCGAGTCGAGCTACGGGTTCCAAGGGAAGATCACGACGAGTCGAAGACGAGTCGTGATCTACCGTTAGAACCCGGAGCGAGACTCGGATACATATTTTGTACATCCACGTAATGGTAATAATAATTTTATCTTACAATATATTGGGGATAAGTCAAGAATGTAGACAAATATATAACGAACTATTTATTCGTACGAATGAACAAAAAGAAAAAAATTGGAACTCACGCGAAAGGAATGTGCTTGTATCCGACCCCCTGATACAAGCATCTGTATCAGGGTGTCGGATACACGACAGTTGCGGAGTTAATACAGACAAAATATATGTTGATTGTAAGAAAAAGGGGTTTAAAGTTGAATGGATGTGTCATAAATGCAGAACACAACTCGGGTAGAAGATGGGGAACAGAAATCAACAAGCCTTCGGCGCTCCTGAAATGCAGGAAAAACCTCAACTCGAATCGTTTCAACATTAACCCTGCTGTCAGAAATTTCCTTTTCGGGACTTTTTTTAGTATTGTATTCTTTTTGAGGGGGCGCGGTGGTGTTGCGGTAACCGGTTCTCGTCAGATCACCGAAGTTAAGCAACGTCGAGCCCGGTTAATCATTGGATGGGTGACCGTCTGAGCGATCAATTCGGACTCCCGCGTTGTGTCCTTGGGCGAGGCACTTAACCCCGATTGTCCACATGGGGGCACGATGACGCCGTGTACTAAAGCGTACTCCACGTCGATGATACGCATGTCTTCAACCAATCTAACCCTGCCTGTGCTGCAGTGCGGAGTTACGATGTTGGGTAGCTGACAGCTACTCCGGCTTCCTCCACCCGTAAAACTGTCACGGTCTTGATTAGCCATTGTGCATAAGTATATGACCTTAAAAACCAATAAATAAATTAATAAATAATAAATAATAATTGTATTCTTTTTTCATTTTATATTTTATGTTTTATGAATAGTTTGTTGTTCTCTTTCCGCGAGCATGATGGGAAGACAGCCAATTTGGCTTTGTCATCGCCCTGCAATGTGTCATGTGATTCATATTATAATTTTTAGAAATCAATGATATATTTGTGGACGCTGCAAATAAAGTATCCATCTGTCTATTTATCTATCTCTCAGTATATCGTCGCCTGAGTGCTAGACTGTTCTATGTCCCCTAGGGGACATAGATTACAGGGGCGGCGGAACCGGGGGGTGGGGGGGGGGGGGGCTGGGGCTTCAACCCCTCCACTTTTTTTGCCGGGCCATGTTTTTTTTGTATGCATATATTTTAACACAACAAATGACTGGTGAAACAAGGGTCCGATCCAGAGCCTCCCCCACATTTTCGCCAGCTATGTTTCTCTCGTACTGGTTCAGTTTCGATGGATTTCGGAGAATTTTTTGCAGTAAGTGACAGCAAACGCTAAAATGTATAGTCTGTTAAAAAATCGGTTAACTGAAGTAGATTGTAATCTTGCAGACATACAAGTACCAAATCCACCCCAGACAAGATAATCCGCAGAAGTATAATTACTGTAAACGTCTGGTAAAGCATACAGGTGAGGTCTGTTTATCAGCGTTGGTCGTCACGATCAAAGCTGATAAATAGATCCCACCTGTATACTTTACCAACGCTTTTTAAAGTGTGAAATCTTTCAAATACATCTCCCGCAAAATCTCAAATTATCCACTTAGATGCATGGAAATGGGGGTTTTGGGACCTTGGAATTTAAAATTTTCATATGGACGACCATCCATCGCCCGATCCAGCCTCCCCCTCCCCCCCCCCCCTCCATGTAGAACATTTTAGCACCCAGGCGACGATATGTCACATTAATCATCCATACATTCATCTTGTCATTAAACTCATTATCTGTGTTATGCGAGTAAATTAGGTATTAGGATTGACTTAATACGACTCTCACTGTGGAAGTTGCATTTGTGATTAACTTTCGCGTAATGAATGTGACTTAATCCTCTTTCACGACATATAATGAACTAACATTCTCATAAGCATGCACCATTATGATACGGGCGTTCTTCAAAGAGTCTCAGGGACAAATGTCCGTGTTTAATTTTCCTGTTGGTTTTTAACTACTCTTTCGAAGATGTATTCTTTAACACGAAAACATAAAAATGGATGCTACGTTTGGTTAAATCTTTCCAAAAGGAATCAAGTGATGGATTTAACATTTGTTGACACGGTTTCCATTTGTTTCTGAAGTCCTTCAAGTGAGTTATTTTTGTTACTAGTGTTGAACAAGGTTATCTGTCTGATGAAAAACATTCGTAGAACGTTGGATTGGAATGCATGTCACAGTCTTTGATATGTACAGGTTTGGGAGTATGTGTGATTTATTACGAAAACACTCTTGGTGTGTGGTTCTATCCATAATTACTGGAATGTTGCAAGAAAAAACAAAATATAAGAAGCAGAAACGGGTTTCTGCCAAATGGACGTCCGGTAAAACAACACCCCTCAGATTATCTTCCCCTGAGGGAGAATAAGCTAGTTTACCTACCCCACCCTCACCTGAATTGTCTTTTTCTCTTATACGGACAATCGTCATTTTATTTTCAGAATTTAGATCGGAGCATTTTGTGATTTTTGAAATCTATTGGTCGTGGTTGGCGATGAGTACAAAGTTTGGCGAAATTCTTTTGAGAAAGAAAAATGCATCGCTCATATGCTCAGGTGGGGGAATAATAAGTACGCCATGAAATCTTCCCCCTCCCCCACCCCCAAAAAATTATCTCAACTGAATATCTCCCTGAATGGCGTCAGTAAGCAATATAGAGTACGTGGAGGGTGTATTATCACTAAATCGCCCGCAGAGTGTAGATTCTACCCAAGCAATAATTGCAAATTTGTTGCAAAGCATTACAGGCACAAAGTTCCAACCAATGGACCTCCAGGTTATACCCGGAGGTCCATTCGCTGAAACATTGCTTGTGTTTTTGTCCACATGCACATAATTTGAAAGTGATACTTTGGGTGATAACTCCCCACTCCCCGGGTGATTTAGTTACAATCCACTCTCCACGTACTGTATGTGCTATGCATGAATAGAACCCATCAAGTGCTTTAGTCATTATTGCTCAATATTTGTTCATATTTGTTATCTTTAGTTAATAAATTCTACCAAAACGAAAGAATTTTTGTGGCTCGCACTACCAGTTGGGAGAAGATATGAAAACTACAATATTTTCCTAACCTCAAATGTCATTTTACATCAAAATGTCTTCCTAAGTGTTGCCAATACGCTTTACATGGGCTTTTCACAATTCAGAAACAATGTTTGAACTAGACTGATAGAAAAAATGCCCAAATTTGTACCCATCTCCAACCCTTGGCCAACAAATTTCTCATTGTGCCCTTGTTCTGATATCATAAAAAATCCCTATATCAAGTTCTGAACAGAAAATGATGATTTTCGGAAAAAGAAAAAAATCTGCCCATCTGTGGGGTGGGCAGATATGCATGGCGGGGGGATAATCAGGTGGAAAGATATCATGGGACACCGGGTTTAACCCGATATTTCACTGGGTAAAACTCAGAAACAGGACGTAGGAATACTTTGATCGAGGAGGGGCGCACGCTCATAGAAGGCCACTCGCACACTGATTTATTACATATAAGTGGTGGCCTACTTACCACCGCCCCCCCCCCCCCCCACACACACACACCCACACTCCGTACACTCCATACAATCGTTGCATTAACTTATAACGTTTTACCATACATAATGGCTATACCAGGCCAGGATTATTCACAAAAATGTTTTGATTTTAGGTCTGTGAAGATAGCATCACGTTGGGCATTGGACATTCCTTTGACTTTCGTCTGAAGTTAGTTTGACGTTCGGCGTTTAGCGATGGTTTAGCAATCGCCTTTAGTCGGTTTGTCGTTCAGCGTTCACATTCACCTGGTGTCGATTCCACGATCAGCGTTTCGCCTATAGTCAGTTTCACTTTAGACATTTGACATTTGTCTGTAGGCAGTTTCACTTTCGGCGTTTGACATTCGATTCAACATTTGTCTGTAGTCATTTTCACCTCGTGAAACTGCATGACTGCAAGCGTATGTCAACCGAAGGTCAAACGTCGAACGTCAAGCTAACTTCAGGCGAATGTCAAACGAAGTTTCAAAGCGCAACGTCAAAATGACGTAATATGAATGTCAATTGAATGTCCAACGCCCAACGACAAGCTAACGTCAGACTCATAATTTTATTCAACTGTTACATTAAAAAAACGTACCTTAGGACCGTTAATCTCGGTCCTATGAGGAATTGAAAGCTATGGTTTTCAGTCAACCTACTGAATGAGCAAAGCTTTATGAGGATTCAACACGACTGTATAGGGTGCCTGAGGGTGGTATAACTGATCAATCAGTGACCACCATTTTCTGTATTGTATATGACAGTTTATACGGAGCGATACGCACAGCCTACAATTCACTCGACTTGAAGGGATGAAGTGTCCAATTGTTCGAATTTGACACTTGAAAAAAATAACAAAAACAATTTGTCTCTGACAGCACTGGAGGCGGCGCGATAGGAGGAGGTGAGGGTGGCGGGAGTTTTTTTACCCTCAGCGTTAGACTTTGTCCCTTCCACCACCCCACCCCCACCCCCACCACCACAGCGAGACACACACACTCCACACGATCGCTCTATTAATTTCTTGGATGGTTTTAAAATCACAAAGTGAATTTCCAGAAGTCATTTAACGAATCACGGTCAACGCCAAGTCGCCCAACACGAGGCGAAGGTGTATAAATATTGAGTACTAAAACGTCATTTAATTCCAGGTGTATACAGTGAAATGTAAAACACGAGGCGAAGGTATATGAATACTGAGTACTAAAAAGTCGCTTAATTCCAGCTGTATACAGTGAAATGTAATTTTGACGTTTCCGTCCCCGGTCATACCGAATAGCATGGCGTGTAGGGGATTAGAGGAATAACGCTTAAACTATAGCTATGCACGAGTTTCATCAGTAGTCCAATTGGATGCATGATTTCATAACATCATCTCCTGCAGTTTTGGTGTGTACAGCTGTCACCAGACAGAAGAAAGAGGTATTTTTGTTCCTTTGTGACGTTATTTACGCTGTGACTCCAAAAGGTTTTCATCAGTTGCAACGAAACTTGGCAATGTCCGAGAAATCTTATAGCCAAGCCGACATGCGAAGTTTGGTATGTGCAAGTGTTTATTTTTGTTATAAGATTCTCAAATATCACGGTATTTTCAAAAGGCGTATCTCAAAATATGAACGACATTCTTAATTATATTTATCTAACAATCATATAGATTTTGGCCTGAAAACCACGAGAAACGGTACGTATCACATAATGTGTTCCGATTCGGTGTCATATAGTCGACTCATTCTGATTACGTATCATATAGACGACTCGTTTCCGATAACGCGACGGGCTATCATAACAGGCACATGAATACATTGCATGTGCTTTTCAGTGATCGTCTTAGCTGATCGCGCACAAAACAAAACAAAATTCCTTAGTTAGCGATAGAACTATTAATAGCCAATGACGCCACCCCCACCCCCACAATAAACAGAAACTGCACAATTCAATATAACAACTACCCGGTTCCTGAGGATGTGCCGACGTTGCACACTTGTAAATTCAAGCGGATCATCATAGGAAGTGACAATGAGAGTGAATAATTTGACAACACAACATTGAAAATTGCGACGATCGCGTTACTCATTGTTTGTTAGAGTGCACATCAATATAGGTCCATAAAATATGGGTTTTTTAAAACTTTTTCTCGCCCAACATTATGTCGCCAAACTGTATTAAAAATTTAAGATTTAATCTGTTTATGTGACATAATTGTTAGCTAAATGAATTATCATGATAATATGCATGTCCTGTGATTTGCATCAGATTCTCGGTGGTGTCCAAAAAATGAGATCACAACTCGTCGGCAAAGCCGGCTCGTTGAGATCCCATTCTCGACACCACCTCGAATCTGATACAAATCACAGGACATGCACATTATCATGATAATCTGTATTTATCAGTAATAATTCTCGTTCTGGCGTGTGTTTCTGTAGTATACATCAAAGAGACGTGTATCAGCACAAAACCATGAAGAGTCTGGCAAATGATCTGTATTGGTTGCGCTAAAATACCTCGCTCTTTGGGTTCTTTATATCTTCGTTTTCAATCTATTTTGAAACAATATGTTAAAGTGAGAAATGGCATTTCTGGTCTCTACTTTTTTTCTACTTTTTTTCATAGGTGATGTGCCATTAATTTTGGAAAACAGCAATATGCTATTAATTTCAGCACAAAGGTGTATATACATCATATCTTAATACTATCCAGCACTGAACCTCAACCGTTACTCCAGTTCAGAAATTAGGAATATACCCAGAGAACCGTTTCAGGCGTCGTTAAATATATTTTTTGAGTAAAATTGCGCATAAAATGTGTCAAGCCCATCATCATTGAAGAAAAGCCACAGTAAAGAAACAAATAAGCAGATTCTCTTTTTCATTGCAGGAAATTGGCATGGATAAAGAGCTTTTCTGAGAGAATATTTTCCGGGGAAACAGAACTCGATGGCAAATTCGTCGTCGTTTACGTTAGAAGACAGAAACTTCGATTCACACTGTCACAGAAAAAATAACTTCACGCCAAATAAGCGATCGAGTTCCACCGAACCACTGGTTAAACAAAGATCAGGTATTTCTGAGTTTGATCTGGAGTTGTATGAAACGTCATCGTTATCAAATCGAGCTGATAGTGAGCTTACGAGAGCGCAAAGCTACAAACACTATGGCAGACAAAGCAAATATTACGAATCAGCGTGCCCCGATTTGGATTCGCAGTCGTTGAGTAGCAATAGTGACAACGTGTTAGATTCTGACAATTCTAACAACAGGAAAGTCAATTCCGCACCAAAAGATCGACAGACTTTGTCCCCCGGTTCCATTGAAAAGTTGTCTCATATGTTCGTTACCTCCTATACCAGATCAAAGAAATCGTCTTCCGATTCTTCAAAAAAGAGTAGTGTTTCTGATTCGACCGGAAAGAGGGGTAGTTCACTTGATATAAAAATACCACAGAGTCCGTCGAATGAGAATCTACAGAAACGAGGCTCAAATGTTTTCAACGAGTTTTTACGATTTCAAAGTAGTTGTGAATCCGGAGATGGACCTCCTACACATTTTTATGTTGACGAAAATATATCTCAAATTTCAGAATTTTTATGTATTGGAAATTTATACGCTGTAAAAAATCACCACCTACTGTGCAAACTTGGCATAGATGCATTCGTCAACCTCTCGGACACACATGTTCCATTCTTAGTGCAGAGTGGTAAGCTCTATTGTCAGTGCACATGTCGTCAAGGAGACTTACATTTCCGGTCTACGCTGAATATAAAAATTGATAACACGGATGATGATAGTTTGGAATATTTGTTTTCAGAAATTAATAATTTTATCGAGACTTGCAATAAAAAGAAAAAGAGAATTTTGGTGTTCAGTCGCAATGGAAAGTCGAGAGCGGCCACCGCTGTCATTCAGTATTTGATGAATTGTTATAATATTCCGTTAAGGCACGCGTACGACTTTGTGAAAATTCAGAGACCTGTCGTGTCAATAAACGCGGGCTTCACTAACTTTTTGTGGAAACTTAACTCCAAACTAAGCTTAGATGGCCAAGTATTAAGTTTACACGATGTGAAGATTACCCTAGGATATCCTAAACCTGCGTGGCCAAACAGCTGATGAAGCTTGAGTTAAAAAAAAACTCCGTCTTTTCAGTCATGGAAGTGACAGTATTTTTTCGAACAAAATGGCCGAACTCATGCCACTAAACAAATGTGGGAGAGAAGCTTGTGTCCTTGAATAATTTGATGAATAGCTTTAATTAAGATTTCAGCTTATATAGTCGACTTTTTGCAGAGGAAAAAGGTCGAGGATCTCTCCGCAATGGTGTGTGTTAATGTTTTGAAAAAGAATTGAGATGAAGATGTTTTTCACTTTCTATGGGCGGGAAATATTTCCAGGGACGCATTAATATTAGATTCAAAACTCTAATTAATGAAATAATCATCAAAAAAATTAATTAATGGAACACCGGGTACAGCCCGATGCATCATTAATTAAATTTTGCTGATGATTTTTATGACTGGTAAACGCATGCGTGGACATCACTGCCCATGCGTGGATTACGACCAGTCCACGGCGGCTGTACTGTGCAGCACTTGTGAAAAAGTATTTTCTTTTATATATGAGTGTGCATATTATTTTCGCATAAGAACTAGAAAATTAACAAATAACATTAATCTTTTATCCAATACACACGATAACCAAATGTGTTTTTTAAATCCTTTTAAAAACAATTTTCATAAAATCTTAACAAAACCATATCATGTGAACTCTTATTTGAACGACCTCATCAAGCTCGATCCGATGAGTGGTCACATGATATGTTTTGTTTAATAATTATTAAAAAAAAAACCCACTTTTTATAACTGCTCAATTTGTAAATTGTGCTACCAATTCGTTTTGTGAAGGGTTAATAATAATAATATTATATTGGTTATATTTGAATAACGAATATATTTTGTCTGATAGACGGTTTATCAAGAGAGCGTAGGACATGAGGCATTTTTTACCACTTGCGAGACAAAATACCACCATATTCAATAATAACCCGTCTTATGTTGTATTGCATGTGCCGACCACCGATTAGGAGGTCCCGAGGTTACAGCACGAGAGCTCCATCCGCGTGCATGGCTTTACAGTTGTTTTGAAACTCAACCATCCATAGTCCTATTGGAATGTCTTTAGTATACGGATAGACCAGCTTGGTGGGAGGCTATTGACAGAGGATGGGTTTTATCCGCTATTTTTTTCTAGCGGTATAACCAGTACCTGTTAGACTTTGAAAAATATTGACGTTTCTTGTACTTATAAACGTTTTCAGTAGTAACTCAACCATCAGTGGTCCTCCTTGGTATGATGGTAGACCAGTATAGGCAACATTCAATTGTCTTTTCCTCTATTTTTTACCAGAGTTATGCCCTTTGTAAGGCTTTGTTTACCGTGAGTGGGAGATCTTGTTAGCAAGCCAGAAAATAAGCAGACTGTCATCTGCAAAATGAGGTCCCCAGAGGGTGAATTTAGTGATGCTACCCTGCACAGCAGGGTAGCATCACTAAATTTACCCTCTGTGAACCTCAATCTGAATCAGGGTCTCAAACTAAACAGCTGAACAGAAAGAGGGGTACCCACATTGGCCCACTGTATGGGATAGCATCATCAAATTAACCCTCTGGGGACCTCATTCTGCAAAAGTCAGACTGCTTATTTTCAGGTCTGCTTGTTGGTACTTACATTTTGGTTACAATACACTAAATGATTTGCACTAGAGACAGTGTTAACATTTTTCCTGTCACCTAAGCTCCTCAATCTCATTTGGGAGAAAACAGTCGTGTATCCAGTTTATCATCTCATTAAAAAAATATATGTTGCCGTGTGTTTCTTGTGTTCAAATTTGACGATTCCCCCACCTACCGTCCAGTTTCGCACTCAACTGAAAAGGCATATTTTGCTTGACCCCTCACCTTTTTCTTCAATTCTTACAGTTTTGAAAGGGCAGCCGGTGCAATATTTCAAGTCTTTTCCAAAATAGACACTGTGCGATTTGTATTGAGGGTTCCAAATTCAATATATAATGCCCCAATCAGTTCTATTAAATGTTTTAGGTAAAGTCCGCTAGAGGGATCTGTTGTATCCATATAGTGTATTACAACCTTTTGCGCTGAAAATCAAGGATCGATTGTCGAATCTGAATGTTTATTCTATGATGATGATGGTGTGTGTGTGTGTGTGTGGGGGGGGGGGGGGGGGGGGTCTATCAACTTAGCGTGGATGTTATTTGTTAACTTTACCAGAGCTAAAGCCCTTGTTGGACTCTGAAATATAGTGACATTTTGTGTAGTACCTACAGCTTCAATGCACGTGGACCCACGAGGATGGTGTTGTCAAGTATCTCAGGACATGTGTAGTGCAAACTAAATGTCGGGGTCATATACACACGATTTGTGTTGCACTTGTTGTATTTACTTCCACACTGAGTATCTGACGTATCCTGACACAATAAGCAAAATAAACTAAAAAGTGCCCAGTTAACATGCAATATCCTAAGAGTAGAGTTTTACCAAACTTCTAAAGTTACATCAGCCACCAGTTCATTGTTGAGTTATTTCAAGCAAACAGTAATTTCAGGGAGTCCAGGCACGTAGCGACAGGGTTGAGGCGCGGGGGGGTGGGGGGGGGGGGGGTATCACTCACGCAATGATCATCATAATTTTCAATACTTGGAAATTCGAAGGTACGAATTCCAACAGTTGGAAATTCAAAGAAATCAGTTTCTTTCATGCTTGCAACTCTACAGACCTTTCAGACCAGTTTATTTAAATTTTCAACCCGTGATCACAGTTTTTCCGACAGCGATCGGCGATCGGTTGCAGTTACTAGCTTTGGTCATTCGCTGTGCTCGGATTTATTGCCTAAAATTTCAAACGTTGGAAATTCGATGATGTTAATTGGAAATTCACTAATATCAATTCAATTTGCTCTTGTCATTTATCAAACAATCATATAGATTTTGGCCTAAACCCAACGAGAAACGGTACGTATCACATAATGTGTTCCGATTCCGTATCATAGAGACGACTCATTATAGACGACTCGTTTCCGGTAACGCGACGGGCTATCACAACAGGCGCATGAATACATTCTATGTGAGTTTCAGTGATAAACTCATACAAAACAAAATTCCTTACAGTTATCGACAGAACTATTAATAGCCAATGACCACCACCCCCCCCCCTCCTTAATAAATAGAAACGGCACAATTCAAAATGACACCTACCCGGTTTCAGAGGATGTGCCCACGTCGCACACTCGTAAATTCAAGCGGTTCACCTTAGGAGTGACACTGAGAGTGAATAATTTGACAACACAACTTTGAAAATTGCGGTGACCGCGCTACTCATTGTTTGTTAGAGTGCACAACAATATAGTTCCATTATCAAACAATCATATAGATTTTGGCCTAAACCCAACGAGAAACGGTACGTATCACATAATGTGTTCCGATTCCGTATCATATAGACGTCTCATTATGATTTCGTATCATATAGACGACTCGTTTCCGGTAACGTGACGGGCTATCACAACAGGCGCATGAAAACATTCTATGTGAGTTTCAGTGATCGACTCATACAAAACAAAACAAAATTCCTTACAGTTATCGACAGAACTATTAATAGCCAATATGACCCCCCCCCCCCCTCCATAATAAATAGAAACGGCACAATTCAAAATTACACCTACCCGGTTTCAGAGGTTGTGCCCACGTCGCGCACTCGTAAATTCAAGCGATTCACCATAGGAAGTGACACTGAGAGTGAATAATTTGACAACACAACTTTGAAAATTGCGGTGACCGCGTTACTCATTGTTTGTTAGAGTGCACAACAATATAGTTCCATAAAATATATTTTTGTTTTTTTAACTTTTTCTCGCCCAATACTATGTCCCAAAACTCTATTAATAACTTAAGATTTAATTTATTTATGTGACAGAATTGCTAGATAAATGAATTATCATGATAATGTGCATGTCCTGTGATTTCCATCAGATTCTCGGTGTTGTCCAAAAATGGGATTACAACTCGCCGGCTCATTGAGATCCCATTCTGGACACCACCTCGAATCTGATACAAATCACATGCACATAATCATGATAATCTTTATATCTTTTCGGTAATAGCCAAAGTGATTTTATAATTTTCGATCAAATTATCCGACTTTTCAAATCACCTGACAAAATTTTCCAAAATTCCAACTCGAATCGGTTACCTTCCGGTTTTTCGAATTCATCGTCTCGTTTCCCTTATAATGACCAGGCGACACAAGGAGTATAGACTGACAGCTGTTCATCCAATACCTACTCCTCCCAAATGACTGGCAGTCATTTGGAAGGAGTAGGTACATGTATTGGCTGAATAGCTGTCAGTCTGTAAAGTCTTTGTGTAACCTGGTCCATGTAAGCGAAAACTCATAGCCCGACCCGGGGAAATGCATTTTTCTTGTAGATAAAATTACTAAATTTACGACAGATGGAGGCCTCAGAATCCATCTCAGGGGTTCAAAAATTAATTTTGTTACTATGGGAGGGGTCGGCTTTAGGGCAAAGCAGGCAAAGGAAATGTCCTGCAAACTCCAATGCTACTGTGTATGAAAGGTTACTTTTCTATTAATAGTTACCTTTTCAGAAACGTCGTATTTTTAATGGTAGCAACAAAGCGCTATAACATGACATCCCATTAAAACCGGCTCTAGGTGTCATTTTCCTTAGTGTATCACATCAAAATATATTATTGAACCAAGGAAAAGAAATCGAGAAATAAGCTACAGTCGTCTAGACTTCTCGGAAGAGGTACCAATACAGTGGTACTTCACCTTTGTAAAAAAATAGCTAATTGATTATCTTGAAAACGAGTTGCCCAAAAAATTAAGGTAACCTTTTCCCATGTCGCTTAAGTTTTAGTTTGCACAGACCTGCAATCGTGCTCGTGAAGAAAAAGTTTTTAACCCTTTACCTAACATGAAAAGCAGACGACACTTGCAAACAAATTCTTGAATAACTATTTTTTTCATTTTTTGTCTCAAAAACATAGGTTATGACCCCTCATTGGAACGAGCTTGTTCCAACGAGGGGTCATAACCTATGTTTTTGAGACAAAAAATGAAAAAATAATGAAAATTAATTGGCGATTTTTGAGAATAGCGCTGGCCGGTTTTTACCGTTACGTTGGGTAAAGGGTTAATCTATGCAGATAATTGCAACTCTCAATTGAAGATCTGCGTCGTCATCGTTCATCTATCTGAAGCAACCAGATCTGTCCAACGAGACTCGCCTGACTGGAACGTCGGAAATTGTAAAATTACACGCGGGTTATCGTTCATTTTTGTGAGATTGTGTTCATTTAGTGGATGTTCCCAGAAAATCCAGCCGACACACAGTAAGTAGAATAGTTTCCTGTTATTTCTAGAACTGAGGTCCGGTTCTCTGTGGATTTGTATTTAAACGTAGAATTTGTTAAGGGGACGTCCAACCTGACTTTGGTAAAATTTCATGCTATTTCTTTAAAGTCTAAAAAAGGCCCAAAATGAATAACCCCAATAAATTATATACCAAAATGCTTGGAATGAATCATAGACCATGTGGAAACTGAAATTTGCCATGGAACTGCTGCCATGTGCAAATAGCACCACCTGGAAGTCTGCTATGGCATAAGTAAGAGAACAAAATTTTTACAATAAAATACCTCAAAATAAAATAACAGCTGTATTCTATAAACATTGAAGTACATACTCGAAGAAATCTTTTCCTAATTCATGAAAGTAATAAAGATTGAGACCAAATGTTATAAGTGGAGTGCTCACTGATTGGAGGCAGACATTTTGTTTTGTTTATGTTTTGATTTGGGGAGTTCAACAAAGGTCAACTTGAAGGAGTCCACCAGAAGAAGTATGGAAGGACAAAAGAGTGTCTCCCAATATAAAGATGTATGTGTCACTGTGGTGGTTTGGAAAGAAACTATGATATTCTCCTATGTAGAATGCACTGCAAAGTCATACATTGTAGTTGAATAAATATATTTACAAACCCCTTGCACTGTAAACCCTTTTATCCCATGCATCAATTTGATAGTGATTAAATTGTTAAATTTGTCTGGTTTATCAATAAGTATAATAGCTTTGTTTACTCTTGGACACCAATACACTCATGATATCTGTTGAAGAATAAATAAGGGTAACTGTAACCTGTCACTGCAATAAACCATCTAATGTACGTAAAAGTACATTGTTATTCAAAACACATCAAATCAACCTTACATAACCATTATTGCATGTACTTTCCCCAAGGAGGCTTATTGGCGTATTGAGATCAGAAGGGCACATCCAGAGGGTCTCACATATTTTTTTCAAGAACGCAGTACACAAAGCAATCCCCAAAAGGTGACAAGTGAGCTCCATTTGGCACAAAAAATTTTCCGGTGGGGGGGGGGGGGGGGGTCTCTCTTCCTTGTATGACTCTACCTCCGGCAATCAAGGCATATGCCTTTTTCTCAAAGTTTAACTAACTCTTTTTTCTTTTTAAGATCCTGGCCACACATGTTCATACCTGTCTGATAGCCCTCCAAATAAGTGTATCTGCAAAAACCATGTTACATTGCAAAATATTCTTTTTAGACCTTAAATTCTGAACCTTTCATGCTTCTTACTTCCAACAATAACACTTAATTTATCGATTAATGGGTGAATAGAAAAGTCCTGCCATAATCAACAATATGAGTTCCATAAGCCTTCATAACAGCTCCGATAAAAGTGTCAAACATCAGATTTGTGGCTTTATACAGAATATTCATTAGATTGTTGCTTGATAAGTAATAGGAACAAAATCTTCCCCAGAAATATTTTGTAGCAATACATTTGAGGGTATCAGCAGGCACTTTCCAACAAATTGTAACAAATCAACTAGTTATAAACAAATTTTCTAAGTGAAAAAGTACCACAACTCTGAAAAAATGTGGGAAGAAACACATGCTACAGCAGCTACACAGGCATTGTTTCCCCATGATGCTCGATTACAACACCAAATATCCTTCAAATTGGAGTAGCAGTGGTTGAGATACAAAGAAAAATGTTGGTACATGTAATGATGAATGGGTAAGACTAAGAGGACAGAGGTCGCCACTGCACGGCCCTAGATGCATCTTTGATTTTACAACTTCCAGGTATGGGGCATAATAATCGCAACACACCCACCTTATCAATTCATGAAGTAAAATAAAAGGAATTATCAATTTTAATTAATTTATAGGTGATGGGAAATATTTTGCTTCTTTCGCCTTCTCGTACTATTAATTATCACAAACAATACCAGTTTGATGCCGACAAACGGAACTGAACGCATGTGGTCTGGTTAAAACGTAACTTGGCATGGACAATGAAGAAATTGCGAATATTTCGTGTATTTCATTTGTTTAAAAGCCAATTGCAGCTAATTTTGACCGTGGATTCGACAATTCATTTCGGTTTTGACCACACGGTCACGCTGACAGCGGTTATGTTTATTGTGATATGCAAATTGGGAGATAGTTTCCGGTGAAGGAGATTTGTCACATTTGTCAGTGTAAAACGATGTCAAAAGACACTGATCGACGCGTGTGTTAGTATGGTTGGTTGCGAGAAAAAACTAAATTCTCAGCATCGTCCAAACGCACCTTATTTAAAAGCGCGAATGCATCATTTTCAACCCATCTTGAATCGGTGCTTTGCCGACATCAACGCAGCCCGTGGCGAAGATCCATGGTAACTGTGAAGTAAATAACTTCGCAACATCGGGGAAATCAACACGCTCAATATAGTTCCAGGTCACTTGCAATATACTTCGTGAAAAAAGTGATTTCTGAAGCATTCTGTTTACTTTGTTATGAATATTGCCTTATTTTATGTGTATCGTCCCGATTTTATACACTCGGTTATTTTTTTGCAGGTGGTTCATGTTGTCTTTCTAGTGCGCAATAATTCAGATTTTTTGTCAACAAAAAAGTTCAGACGGCTTGTAAACACGAGAGGGAATTTCGAACCATATTTTGCAGTTATGACATTAACAGCTCAAGTATTTGCTGTCACCTGTTTGCAAATCCGCTCATACATTGTCTCGAACAAATAAAGGGCGTGATCGCGTCCTTGTATTCTTACGATTGCCCAAATTGAGTATTTCTGCAAGAACCACATCGTAATCACATGACCGGAATAAACATCATTGAAACATGGCCACATCCGGAACATCCAAAATTTGTGTTGGTGTTATTACATTCAAACATCAAAACCCACCAGAGTGTGTGTCAAAAAAATGCTTTCTCCGAGTCTCTAGTATGTTATCATTATATTGAGGACAAGGCTTTCGAATTACCGATTATTTTGTGGTTTTACCGGTTCGTTACTTATGCCATTGGAAAATTAATCTTCTTCAAAATCATAAAATTCACTTTTTTTCCTGAAAAAAATTATATGTATCTTTTCTATGCACTTTACTCATTATTTTGATATATAATTTGCCTTTCCTTACTTCTCTTATCTGTTTCTGAGGCATTGGGAAAAATGTCAACAAATTGATCAAAGTTAGGTTGGACGACCCCTTAACTTGACTCACGGCAATATTTGTAATTTTTGAGAATGAGAATGTGATAAATGATGCCTAAATACAAGACAAGTGGCGTTTTAAATACATTTTACTCTCAAAATGCCGGGCTCATAGCTGGGGCCTCTGTCGTCTCCCTGACTGTACGACTAATTACAAAACAGACTTTCTAACTGTACGACAAACTGCGTGTGTATTGTCCGACAAACTACAAACTGCTGTAACAGAATTGAAAAGATGTCTTGGAATAATATACATGAACGCCTTATCATCCCTCATAAATAGTCTAGTTACTTACGAGACAAGTCGTAACCACAATGGGACAACTCTTACCCATGTTTCGTCTGGACTACCTGTACCCACATTTGGATAACTCGCACCCGCGTTTTGACAACTCAAACCCATTCAAAGAGAAATGGATACGAATTGTTCACCTGTGTGTACTAGTTGTCCAGAACTTGCCATTTGGGCTTCAGTTGTCCAGACAAAAAACGAGTAAGAGTTTTTCAACTGAATCGAAGTGGAAAGGTTACCTTTTCTGTCAATGGACTCACATTTTACGACTTCCTCCTCCCCACGCCATTGACTCTTCCTCAAACTCACATATTGACCCAACTCAGTGTGCATGTCCGACCATGTCGCACAGAATAACTCAACTCAGTGCACCTTTTTTGCTCACCTGACTGAAAGTCAGGGGGAGCTCAAGTGATCATTTTCTGTCCGTCGTCCATCCGTAGTCTGCCCGCCCGGCTTGAACTTTAAATTATCAACTTCTCCTCAGAAACAGTGAAACCACTGGGTCAAATTAAACCAAATTTAACATGCATGTTCCTTATCATGTGTCAATTCAATTTTTTTTCAAATAAAGTTGCCACGCTACATAAGGAGGAAAATGCTCCAAATTAAAAAAAAAAATTCTTCTCTCATGAACCAGTGGGCACAATGACTTAATATTTGGTATGGAGCTTTGCCTTTGTAATAGGAAGGGCAAGATATTTGGCCCTGCCCAAAATTTCTATTTTCTGAACCGTTGGTCCGATTTGAACAAATTTAGTATGTGGTATTATTGAGTCATAAGTACTTAATTCACGAAAACAGTTTCCCGTTTTCCCGTGGGAACCCTAGAAGCTAAAATAGAATTATTTCCAAATGCCCATATTTTCCAAACCACACCACACAGAGAACTGTTATTTAGTATGAAGCATCCTTAAGACGCGCAGAATGGAAGGGTAAAACAAACTGCCATCGGTTGTGTCAGGGTGTTCTGTGGGGAGGGGTCGAAAAAATGCTGAGGCAGTATATGTGAAATGGATACGAATTGTTCACCTGTGTGTACTAGTTGTCCAGAACTTGCCATTTGGGCTTCAGTTGTCCAGACAAAAAACGAGTAAGAGTTTTTCAACTGAATCGAAGTGGAAAGGTTACCTTTTCTGTCAATGGACTCACATTTTACGACTTCCTCCTCCCCACGCCATTGACTCTTCTTCAAACTCACATATTGACCCAACTCAGTGTGCATGTCCGACCATGTCGCACAGAATAACTCAACTCAGTGCCCCTTTTTTGCTCACCTGACTGAAAGTCAGGGGGAGCTCAAGTGATCATTTTCTGTCCGTCGTCCATCCGTAGTCTGCCCGCCCGGCTTGAACTTAAAATTATCAACTTCTCCTCAGAAACAGTGAAACCACTGGGTCAAATTAAACCAAATTTAACATGCATGTTCCTTATCATGTGTCAATTCAATTTTTTTTCAAATAAAGTTGCCACGCTCCATAAGGAGGAAAATGCTCCAAATTTAAAAAAAAATTCTTCTCTCATGAACCAGTGGGCACAATGACTTAATATTTGGTATGGAGCTTTGCCTTTGTAATAGGAAGGGCAAGATATTTGGCCCTGCCCAAAATTTCTATTTTCTGAACCGTTGGTCCGATTTGAACAAATTTAGTATGTGGTATTATTGAGTCATAAGTACTTAATTCACGAAAACAGTTTCCCGTTTTCCCGTGGGAACCCTAGAAGCTAAAATAGAATTATTTCCAAATGCCCATATTTTCCAAACCACACCACACAGAGAACTGTTATTTAGTATGAAGCATCCTTAAGACGCGTAGAATGGAAGGGTAAAACAAACTGCCATCGGTTGTGTCAGGGTGTTCTGTGGGGAGGGGTCGAAAAATGCTGAGGCAGTATATGTGCAAACATTTAAAAACATCCTTCTCCAGAACCACTCATCAGAATATTTGGATATTTGGTATACGGCATCCCTGGGGGAGGGGGGGGGGGGCAGATACAAGTGTGTTCAAATTAAGCCCCTCGGTTCCTATTTGGACTCAAACACAGGAGCCCGAATCTTAACTTTGGGTAAAATGGGGAATGAGCTTTAAAATTCTTCTCCAGAACCACTCATCAGAATCTTTTGATATTTGGTATGCAGCATCCCTGGGGGAAGGGGGGGGGGGGAGGGTCATATACAAGTGTGTTCAAATTAGGCCCATCGGTTCTTATTTGGACTCAACACAGCCCGAATCTTAACTTTGGGCAATATGGGGAATGAGCTTTAAACATCTTCTTCAGAACCACAAATCAAAATCTTTTAATATTTGGTATATCACCGAGGTCAAATTCAAGTTTGTTCAAATCAAGTCCCTCAGTTAATATTTGAGCTTCCTATGGGGGGGGGGGGGGGCGAATATTAACTTGGTGTAATATGGGGGATAATCCTTTAAAATCTTCTTCAGATCCACAAGTCAGAATCTTTGATATTTGGTATACAACAGATTCAAGTTTGTTTGAATAAAGTTCCAGGGTTAATATTTGTGCTCCCTGTATGAGCCAACATTTTAACTTAGTGCAACATGAGGAAATTTATCTAGCCATCTTGGATTTGGAATATAAGTTGTCAACAATTATCACACCCCACAGGCTACATATCTCACCAAAATTGTTTCAAATTTCATATGTAGCTTTGGTATGATGTCTAGATGGGAGCTATCAAAGTTTTCTGAATTTCGTTCAAAAATATGGCCGCCATCGGCCATCTTGAATGTGGCATATAAACTGTCAACAATTCTATTAGGACGCCATACAGGTCGAATCCCTCGCCTGATCTTTTTCATGTTTCATATGTAGCTTTGGTGTGGCATCTTTCCTGTAGAAACTTGATAAAAGACTTGGCATTGCTGGACCTTTCTATTTAATTCAGTCACTTCCTGGACAATTTGAGCTGCAGTGTCATTGACCATTTACAAAACAAATATCTATGTCTCACACTTGCTAATTCACAAAAACAAAGTATTTAAAAAACAAGTCTCAGATTCACTCCAACAAAACTTTGAACAATATAAGTGGTATGTCTCATATATTTCAGGCATAGTTTGGATGACCCCGGAATTGATGTCACGTGACCAAGTGGCCCCCATGTTGGGTTGTCGTGGTAACTCACGTGAACGGCCATCTTGTGACGTCATCTCCATTGTGATACGTGGTTTTTGTGCGCATGCGCAGCACGCGTTGTTAGGGCGATACGTGTTTCCGTCGTCCATTTTGTATACTGGAGACCGCCATCTTCGTTTCTATGGTAGCATGTGGTTGCTATGTTACCCAAGGGCATTCAATAAGAAGGGGGTATGTTCGGAGGGTATGTTCGATTCAATTGGAATAAATCTAGTTACCCAAATAAACCCGCCAAGTTGTACTAGTTCGAATTTTTTCAGAATCCCTTGCTTCTATCTATGCTACAGTTTTAATCTACCCGACCCTGTTCGTTTGTTCTGGAGTATACTCCAGTAGAAGAGAAGAGCCTATCAGTGGGAACAGTTTTGCTTATTGTTACTACATTTAGTTTTTCTGGTCTGATCTGGTTAGTTTTGAACCTATTCCGAGTACTCTTGTTCTTGTTTCATTTATATAGATCATCCAATCAGTTCACTCTATCATCACGACCCGTGGCACCCCACTTCCAGCACCCTAAAGAACGAACGACTTGCCTTCGGCACCCCTTTTTATCGTATGAGACCATGAGGGTCATGAGAAAATATCCCTCAATGAGGTCTAAGTTACCATCCCTCTTAGCCTCATCTCGGTATTTAACGACCTCGTCCCATGAAATCCCTTTTTGGTAAACACCTGGCCGTCTGCATCCCTTTTTTAATCTTATGATGCCATGAGGCCCATGAGAAAATCCCTCATTGAGGTCTAATTTACCATCCCTCTTAGCCTCCTCTCGGTTTTTGAAGGCCACATCCGATAGAATCCCTTTTGGGAATCCCTTTTTGGAAAACATCTCTCCTTCGGCACCCCTTTTTAATCGTATGAGGCCATGAGAAAATCCCGCAATGAGGTCTAATTTACCCCCCCCCCCCCCATAGTCTTATCTCGGTATTTAATGGCCACATCCCATGGAATCTCTTTTTGGAAAACGTCACTGGTCAGAGAATCCCCTTTTATCGCACGTGGCCATGAGAAATCCTTCAATGAGATCTAATTTACCACCCCACTTAGCCCCATCTCGGTATTCGAGGATACCTACGACATGGTGGCGTGCAATTTGAGGATACCTTTTATAGAATACTTATTTGGAGATACTTATAGTAGAAACCTTACATCCGGGTACTTCATGCAACACCTGGGTACTTTTGTTGGATAGTTGATAGAAAACAATATATAACATTTCATTCATTTTTATTCTGATATATTGTTCATAGTATACAGTTTACAATTCAATTGCTCAAGGCATCTTCTTCGTCTTTGTAGTTCTTCTCTCTTCTCTCATGGCTAACCATCTCATCTTGTTGTTAGTTGGAGCTTTTTTATAAAACACGTTCTCTCAATGAACGCTGGTAACTTGGCTTTGTTGGTGGCTTTGGTTGCTGGTGTTCGGCTGGAATCTTTCTTCTTATTGGGTTCCTCTTTCTTGTCTCCAGACTGCTTCGTAGTGGTAACTTTGTTCTTAATGGAATCTGGCATCATTCTCTTTTCTTCGTGTAGTTTCGTAGTGTGAGTAGTAACTTCATTCTTCTTCGTAGTTTGAGTGGAAACATCATTCTTGATGGGAGTTGGCATCGTTCTCTTGTCTTTAGGCAGTTTCGAAGTGGTAATTTCGTTCTTTGTGGAAGCTGGCATCGCTCTCTTATCTTCAGGCTGTTTCGTAGTTTGAGTAGTAACTTCATTCTTCTTCGTAGTTTGAGTGGAAACATTATTCTTTATGGAAGCTGACATCGTTCTCTTGTCTTCATGCTGTTTCGTAGTGGCAACTTCGTTCTTTAAGGGAGCTAACATCTCTTTCTTTTCTTCAGGTTGTTTTGTAACTTTGTTCTTGCTTTGGTCCATCTTTGAATCTTTTTTTCTTTTGATGATCATTCTTCGTTTGAGTGGAAACATCAGTGAGATCGTCTGTCTTCGTTCTCTTGTTTGTAGTTAATAATCGGCCAGTATCCACACATTTTTGTTTCTTACCACCAGCAGCTATGTGTTGATCTCGATTTCTTCAACTGGCTCCATCTACCACGCGATTCACATGGGCCAGTTTTAATCCGGAATCATTCTTGAAGATCTGTGTGTGTGAGTCATCTTTGAATCCGAGCACTGTTGTTTACACTGACACAGGGATGTGGCTAGAGGTTTCCGATTGGGGGGGGGGGGGGGTATAGGGTAGTGAATTCCCAACTAGGAGGAGGGACCTCTTCCGTCCCTCCCCCTAGTTAGAAATTCACTACCGAGAAAAAATTTGAAAATGAAGCCATGAAAGGGGGCATAAATTGATTCCAGTAACTGAAATGCCAACACATTTATGATAGAATTATCAGGTTGTTAATATTTGGTATTATTCTGGAAATTGAATATGTGCAAAACAAATGCTCAGGCTGAGAACTTTGAGCAATTCACACTCTCCTAACCTTAAATCAGATCTTATGCAGGAATGATAAATTTTCGATGTTTGATCATTTTGTAACTGTGAGTGATGGAATTAACTCAGGATAAGGATTTTACATGATGCGATTTTCTTGAAGTACATTTTGAGAATTATTTTTATTACTATAAGAAAACATACTATAGACAACTCGTACCGATTGACATCAGGCATACTTATGAAGCTCTATATTGCGTACATTGTAGTTGTAAAAAGTAACAGTTGGAATTTTTTCCCATTTGAAACCGAGTTAGAATTTTGGGAAGTAAAGAAGACATCAGCATCGCCAAAGAAGCTCTAAAATCCAGATAGGTGGAATTTCCAACTACTCATGACTTACCCTCCGAATTTCCAACTATCAGAAATTTTGGTCAGGATTGGGGGAGGGGGTACACCCCCCACCCCCCTGTCGGCACGTCCCTGCACAGACATCTTTACTCTTCGCCGTTCAAAACGGAACTGAGTTTATTTTCATACCAACAACTGTTTTATAATTTTTTCTCTAATCTTCTCCTTCTTCGCCATCTTCTACTTTGAATGAGTAGTTTGCCATAAGGTTGTCGAACAGGAATCTTCGCTTTTCCAAGGCATATTTCTGTGATTCTTCAAAGTCAAAGTCCTCTTCTTCACGAAGACGCTTGGCAGTCTCTTCAATTTTCTTATGTATTGGGTCCTTGCGGAAATGCCCAATGCACTCGAATGCATCAATGTATTTCGCGCCAGTGTCTTCTCTGACACTCTTTTGAAGTGCTAAATATGCTATTTCAACTGCATCTTCTTTATCCCTTCCATCCACGATATACATGTTCATCGGGTTGTCAAAATCTTCTTGATGTTTGTCACAGGCACTTTGGACGATATTTCCCATCACAGAATAGTTTTCGTCTTCTTCTTCTCTTCTTCTACTTCTTCTTCTTCACTTCTTCATATTCCATATTGTCAGATAGTTCTTACGACTCATCGGAATCCGAATCTCTTGACCAATTTTTTCGTGCACAAGAGAATTGCATTGCGTCTGCTCTCTTCGAAGGTCAGATTACAAATCACAAGTTTGTTACGTGTACGCCCTTGTTATAGGATATCGGACAATATATTGACGATGGGTTTGAGTAACTTCCCTAAAAATCCTCCTTTCTGCATGATCCGTCTTTTTTTTGTTGTAAGAGAGCTTATCCTTTGCTTGTGTTTGTATTATTCAGCTGGGCTCTCTTAGGTTTGGCCATAGGTACTGCCCACTTCAAGATATTCGAGGCACAATCATATATACATTGTATCAAATCATCGGTGGCCGACTTGAACATAGTGTTGGCTTCATGCCGGTCAGCATGAGATAGGATTCGCAGTGTATCTGAATTTCTGTCCAGTCTTGTAGTATTGTTCGATTTTTCCGATTTCCTAATGGGACATTAATCATCCTCGTGTCTGTATATGTTGTCTGATCTGGAAAAGGCTTTTTCACAATAGCTGCTGCAATAGACTTTCATGTCTTTCACTCTTTCGTGGTCGAACTGCAAATCGGTATTTTGTGTTGGTACATCCCTTTTATACCCTTTTCAGGGCTTGGACTGGGGTGATGAAAGACGGGAGAAAGAAACTCCTTCGTAATATACTTCTTTTTATATCTTGTGATACATCTTTGTAGGTAAGCAGCTTCAATACAAGTTTGTATTTTCGCAGGTCATCAAATTCAGCAAATTCAGTGGTATCTTCTCTTCGAGGATGTTGGTGGCACATTTACACAAACAGGTAATCAAATCTTCATCAGCAGCACGAAAAACGGCATCGGTTTCCTCCTTGTCAGCATCGCGTAAAAATTCTAAACGAACTTCATTCTGATCAAGCATTGAGTCTTCTCTATCTCTCTGTAGATAGTCTTCTGTTCTCCTTGGACAGTGATGTTCTTCATGCCCCCGACCACGAAATGATCGGGTAAACAACTATGTACAATATCTGCATTGGAGCAGACGATGGTTCTTCTGATGTCTTCTGGTATTATCAGACCTCGAAAATAACTTAGAACAGTATCTGCACTGAACTGGTAACATGTCTTCACTCGACGACGGCCAGGACACAAATGAGCTTAAAGCCGAGCTCTCATCCGTTTTATTCCTTTCCAAACAGAAGTACCCGGATGTAGCATGAAATACCCAGATGTAAGGTTTCTACAACAAGTATCCTCAAATAAGTATCCTATAAAAGGTATCCTCAAATAGTACATCACCATGTCATAGGTATCCTCGAATACCGAGATGAAGCTATCCTCAAATAGTACATCACTATGTCATAGGTATCCTCGAATACCGAGATGAAGCTATCCTCAAATAGTACATCACCATGTCATAGGTATCCTCGAATACCGAGATGAAGCTATCCTCAAATAGTACATCACCATGTCATAGGTATCCTCGAATACCGAGATGAAGCTAAGAGGGATGGTAAATTAGACCTCAGTGAAGGATTTCTCATGGCCACATACGATAAAAAAGGGATTCCCTAACCACAGACGTTTTCCAAAAAGGGATTCCATGGGATGTGGCCATTAAATACCGAGATGAGGCTGAGGGATGGTAAATTAGACCTCATTGCGGGATTTTCTCATGGCCCTCACATGTTTAAGAAGGGGTGCGCGGGCGAGATGTTTTCCAAAAAGGGATTCTCTATTGGACGTGGCCTTTAAATACCGAGATGAGGCTAAAAGGGATGGTAAATTGGACCTCACTGAGAGATTTTCTCATGGACCTTATGGCCTCGTACGATTAAAAAGGGATGCCGAACGCCAGATGTTTTCCAAAAAGAGATTCCCAAAAAGGCATTCCGTGGAACGTGGCCGTTAAATACCGAGATGAGGCTAAGAGGGATGGTAACTTAGACCTCATGGAGGGATTTTCTCATGACCATCATGGCCTCGTACGATAAAAAGAGGTGCCGAAGGCCAGTCGTTAGTTATTTAGGGATGCTGGAATTGGGGGTGCCACGGGTCGTGATGATAAAGTGAACTGATTGGATGATCCAGATACATGAAACAAGAACAAGAGTACTCTGAATTGGGTCAAAACTAACCATAACACATCAGAAAAGCTAAATATAGTAACAATAAGCAAAACTGTTCCCACAGACAGGCTCTTCTACCCTACTGGAGTATACTCCAGAACAAACTAACAGGGTTGGGTAGACAAAAACTGTAGCATAGAAAGATAGAAGCAGAGGATTCTGAAGAATTTGAACTATTGCAACTTGCTGGGTTTATTTCGGTAATTAGATTTACTCCCTTCGAATCGAACACACCCTTCGAACATACACCCGCCTCATTGTAGGCCTTTGGGTAACAAAGCAACAACATGCTGCCATAGAAACCAGATGGCGGCCTCCAGTATACAAAATGGACGACGGAAACACTTATCACCCTAACAACACGTGATGCACATGCGCACAAAGATCACGTATCACTATGCAGATGACGTTACAAGATGGTCGCTCACGCGGGTTATATGACCTCACTTCTGGAGTCATCCACGGGGTCATCTAAACTATGCCTGAAACATACGAGAGACACTACTAATATATACCTCGCAAGTTCTGAAAAAATTAAATCCGCCCACAACACCCCATCCCGCACACAAAACCCAATGGGGTTAATAGGGCAAGAATGTGCTTGGCACAAAATTTGTCTAAGACCGTGAAAAATAATTTTAAAGCAAAATTAAAATCACACAATGACCCATTCACTACCCCTTCCCGACCGTCTGGGGGGGGGGGGGGGGGGAGGGAGCGGCCCGGTGGGCGTATTTTTAAGAAGTGTCTTTTGCGCCCACATACACTTCTGACTATATTTGATCACAGATCCCGTGTTAAATTGATCAAAACTTAGCTGTTCTCTAAGTCTCTCTCTCTCTCTCTCTCCATAATCTCTCCCCGCCACCCATATCTCTCTGCTTCTCTTTATCTCTGCACATCCCCAATACCTTCACCTCTCGTTCCCAATGAACCATTGGATTGCTACTACACACCTACATTTTCATCCAAAAAGAGAAGAATCCAAATAACTAGTGCCCAAATACAAATCAGCTTTTATTAACACCATGTTCGTAAATCAGGGTTTATGTTTCGTTCAACTTAGTGAGAATCCAAATGAGAATAGTGCTACAAAACACGTCATTATAATCAAAATTTCGCCGAAATATAAGTCCTGTGTTTCCTGGGGGATGTTGATATATTGATTGAATATCAGATATTACATGTGTATGTTACGGTATGACAGAACGAGTTCACTTTGGCAAATATGCACTTCCGAATTTTCCAAGATTCAAGTGGAACTGTTGAAGAAATATGTATTACAAGTGTTTATGAAGTTAATAAGTTAATTTTCTACCGGTAGGACATGACTAACCTACAAAGCAGAGAAACACTTCAACATATCCCGGGATTCTTAAAGTTATATTGGTACAATTAGGAGGTCAAAAATATTGTGTACATTCCAGTTAGTCAGACAGGAACTTCGTAATTAGTCGTACTGTCGTAAAGCGTATACTGTGGGGAAAATTAGCTCACTCAAAGCGCTTGTTAACTTTATACATTTATTCACATTTAGCAGCTGAATAACCAACCGTACTTCTTTCTCAGCCGGTATAGCCAGACTGTTGAATTCAGGAAATACATACATTTTACAGTAAAACAGTTACTCATAACAACGGTTACTTATTAACATAAATTCTAAATAATAATTAAACCTTTTGGAGAACATGACTTGTTATCAAGCAGCTTGTATTATAAAAGAAGGACAATTTCTGATTACCAGCTTATGTATACATTCTAATATACTCGACAACAATACAAACACTGAAATTACTGCTTAATCACCAAAACAATTAGCACCTGGGTATTCATAATAATTTTAGAAAAGCATCTTGGAATTTTGTTCTTTTGAATTTCACTTCAAAACCAGCCTATGACAGTACAGTCAGGGAGACAACAGTGGCCCCAGATATTAGCCCAGTTTACGATACATGTGTTACAGATTTTCCGTATGAAGGGTCCAAATGAAGTGGGAAGCATTCTGAGAGTAAAATGTATTTAAAACATCACTGATCTTGCGGTTCGGTATCATTTATCACATTCTCGTTCGCAAAAATCTACAAATATTGTCGTGAGGAAGTCACCAAATTCTACGTTCAGAGGGAAATCCACACATAATTGGACCTCAGTTTGTTCTAGAAATAAAAGTAAACTATTCTACTTACTGTGTGTAGGCTGGATTTCCTAAGTACATCCACTAAATGAACAGAATCTCACAAAAATCACGGGTACCCCGTGTGTAATTTTTCAATCACCGACGTTTCAGTTCTCTGAGTCTCAGCTCACAATTTCCGTTTCAACCGACTGTCCGCTTATACCCTATTTGTTTGATCTAGTCTCGTCAACAAGACAGAATACAACAATCCAGATGAAAAATTTCCTGTCCCCACCGTACCTACCTCGGTGGAAGAAAAATTGAAAAAAAAGGAACAGCAGAATAAATTCTATTGGTTCTCTGGTCTTTACAGATGCGAGTCGGGGAAGCGGTTGAAAATATGCATATGGTGGAGGGAGCAGGGATCCGATCAATACACCGCGTCTGTGTTTTTGAAATAGTCGGTGTCGTCCTTACGTGTCAATCTGCGTATTATAATCGATTGGCACTGATACGCTATATAATCTTTCCTTTTGGGCTGCTGTTGTCCATACAACTGTCTGCTCACGTTACAGACCTACTCGCAGCTATGTTCGGAAACTTAAAATACAAGCTCTCCAGACAGCTTACAAATTCTTAAACGAATCTGTCGCTGTTATGGTATGGAACCAGTCTTGCTCTTAAATAACCCACCGCCTATTTTTAGATTCAGCCGGATGATATATTTAAGTGGGTCTGAAAAGCGAACCAAACGGTTCGCTTTTCTCACTGACCGACATATTCTGCCCGTTATGTATCATTTTTTTTATTAAACGCAAGAAATATTTCATATGTCTATTCTTGATTTGGGCGCATCTTTGATGAAATTACCATTACTTTTAAACATTTTTATCAACTAAATATTGTGATTGATGACTCGGGTGGCTGCAGTTTATAATTGTGGCGCGCAGTTCCAATAATTGTGTTAATATCTTGGTGTTTTCAAGGTGAATTAAATACTTTTTGTTTGGAAAATCAATATCTGAGGCACGAAAAAATATTTGTGTATCTTTATGAGTAAAGGAACCACACATTACATCAACGGTAGTCTGTGTTAATTTTAGATATGTCTGTTAACTAAATATTGTGACTATAAAGACTCACGGCGGCGACAGTTTATAATTGTGGCACCCAGTTCCAATAATTGTGTTAAGATCTTGGTGTTTTCAAGGTGAATTAAATACTTTTTTATTGGAATATCAATATCTGAGGCACGAAAGGATATTTGTGTATCTCTATGAGTAAAGGAATCTCACATTACATCAACGGTAGTCTGTGAGCAAACTCCACGAAAAGTTGGTAAACAAACAACCCGTAACAGCGTCGAATTCCTTGCAAAATTAGACTGGTTGTCTGAAAGCTTGCTTAAAGCAATCCAATCAATACTTAAATTAAATACCGTGTACTCTAAATGGATTGAGGTCACATCTTTAAGAACTGCCTTTATGAGTTGGGGGTAGTAGAGTACAATTGTCCCACACTTACCGGATCCATCATGGTTTGGACCGGTGGGAAATAGTGTGAACAAGACGTTCGTATTTGATGAGTGTGACGGACGGTATTAGAAACGTATGACGTGTGTTTGGGTAGGGTGTTGTGGCACCACTTAATATACCATACATTTGAAACGGCTGGCGGCAAGAGCCCTGACCTGAGAAGCTTCGAAATTCCATTCGGTTCGAAATCGTTAGAATGATTCGATTTCAGTCGAGCTGTCTCGGAAATTCCGAAATGTCCCGTCTTGCACTCTTTCTTCTATCACCAGGTCTCCTTGTACAGGAAACCTGGTGATAGACGAAGAGTTCAAGGACGACCCGCTTCCGACACTGCTTTGATTCCGTTATGAAATATTTGTTATGTTCCTGACAATATGAGAACAATGTGAAATTATATTGATTTATTGAAGACTGGTTTTTTGTTACACTTCAACATAACATGCGGGATACGGGAACACAACGAAACATGGACACAATGAAACATGGACTCTGAAACATGGACACACTGAAACATGGACATAATGAAACATGGACACAATACATCTCCCCCTTCGTGAGAACATTTCAACGTTTAGGTGTTGAAAACCAACATGCTGTTCATAAAGTCACCTACAGAACACAATCAAATGACTTACTTTGGCGAGAAAAACATACAAGAATAGTTATGTTCCTCACAATATGAGAACAATGTGAAATTATATTGATTTAATGAAGACTGGTTTTCCGTTACACTTCAACATAACATGCAGGATACGGGAACACAATGAAACATGGACACAATGAAACATGGACACAAAACAATATTCACCTTTATTGACTGATTTGTTTAGATGGGCAGCCGTTGAATACAGTACTTGAATGAAGACTGACAATACATTATAAGAATGTGCAATATAGCAACTCGAAGAGCGTTGAGATTCGGTTCGAAATTCGATTCGATTCGAAATCCTCTTCCAGATTCGATGCGTTCTGACATTTGAGATTCGCTGGGTCCTACTGGTGGTGTCCATTTGCGTTACGCCGCATATTATACTCTTATCAGCAAATGTATTAGTGCCCACTAATCACTCTTTGGCGTGCGTATAGTGTGGTCATTATTAGGTATAGTTCTACACCCTCGCCTGATTGCGCCTCTTTTGTAAGTTGCTGGGGTGTTCTCCGTAACAGACAATGTCGCTGAATTGCAAGGGTACATCGGAGTGAATTTAGAAGTGCGTATACATATTTATTATACGCTAAACGATTGATTATCGAAGAAATTGTGGACAGATAGAAATCGTATCCCCCACTGTGAAGATATAGAAAATTTCACTTTCACGGTATCAATCAAAATGGCGGCTTTCAAGGCATCACTTCAAGGTGCATACGAGTCAAAGTATCATTAGAAATGATCAATTTGTTTTAGAAACGTATAATGAAAAGAAAATCTAGTGTTTTTGAGTGGATACCTATCATTCCCAGCAATAATGCAACACGTATTCACCTTGAATTGATGCATCAAACCCGCTAGTCCAAACATGGCCTGGATGTCCGCAATATAAGGTTTTGGTTTGGTGGCGTACGCCCTTTCAAAGGACATACCAAACCAAAAACCTATATTACGGACTTTCAGGCCATGTTTGGACTAGAAACCCACCGACGGAATTAGATCGCAAGACGCTATCTGTTCCGAGTATCAATCAAATCACTTCCGCGTATCAATGATTCAATGCGCTGTTTACTTTCATGCATCAATTCATGGTTGAAAGAGTGGAATTATCAGATTCTTATAAAAAGCGTATAATAAAAAGAAAATCTAGTGTTTTTGAGTGGATACCGACAATTATCTCACTTGTGGCCGAGACAAATGATAATATTTTGCACGGTATTGGTTATTTTGAAGAGCACAATCATGTTTTATAAGAATAGAGAATGTTGGGTTCTGATCCTCGAGGGAACTAAACCCTTGGCAACTCTGCAATCGGAAGTTCAACACCTAAAGCACCAAGCCAAGACACAATCCAAAACGATGGCTCCACTCAGCTATATGCTTACGTTTTCGCGATTATTTTGTTCACATTCTTCATGGAAGTGTGACAGACCCTGTCTGCAGTACATCGAAAATGCTTTGGTTGACATCAGACGTAGACTAGAACGGGCCTGAAAGTATATTTTGAAGGACATAATCATGTTTTGGGGGAATTTAGAATGTTGGTGTTTGACCCCGTGACAATGAGAACACGACGTATTCGCCTCTTTGCGCGGTAGATTAAGGGACGCGTGTCTATAGGGACCACTCGTCCAGTTGTCCCACATCAAGATAGAAACCGTTCCACCGGTCTTTTGCTGCGTCCTACGGTTCTGTTTCCGGATTGCCGCAAAAACCGGAACCGAATTAAAAAAAAACGCCCAGCTCCAAACCTGATTCACATTTCCTTCCGACACCCACATGAACGCGTGAATCACGTTTTCAACAGTACAAAGAATGTGCTTTATTTGGTCTCCATCTGCAAACCAATATACCAATGCATATCGTGGTAAGGTGGCTAGTGGGTTTGTGCAGGAGTCTACATCAAAGGAACGGTCAGCGTTAGGGGGGCAAGGTTGGAAGGACCCACTTTGTGATTTAATTCGGGTAAGTGTGGTTGGGCCGATGTTTCTCATTCAAAAAACATTATGGTACGAACAAAGAGGTATCATGTGTTGTAGTGCTGAGGATAGAGGTGTGTGTTTCTCAGCGTGCAATCTCCACGCCTGAAAATTCACAAAATTAAAAACAAGTCCCGGTTTCAGTGGAGAATCTTACGGATGCAGGAAATAAAAAAGGCATCTGCAGACCAATAATGACTGAAGACCTACTAATCCATCCTTGACTTATATCGTAATGAAAAGTTAACTTTCGATCAAGTTATCTCCCTTGCACACCTGCGGCAACCGCGTTGTGTCCATGGGTAAGACACTTCATTTCCATTAACCGCGTGGGGGCGCGATGACGCCGTGTACTAAGGCGTACTGCCGTCGATGGTACGCATGTCTTCAACAAATCTAACCCTGCCTGTGCTGCAGTGCGGAGTTACGATGTTGGGGAGCTGGCAGCTGCTCGTCATTGCTCGTTGGTTCTCTCCGGGTACTCCGGCTTCCTCCACCCGTAAAACTGTCACGGTCATGATTAGCCATTGTGCATAAATATGTGACCTTAAACATCAATAAATAAATAAATAAATATATCACCCTTGCAAAATGTCCAATGTCGAAATCAGTAATTGTTAAGAAAACACCTATCACATTAGTATAAAATTTACCCAAGTTTCCATTTGTTACATTTAATAAACGAAAACAACAGACAGCTCTCGGAGCTGTTTGTTGTTTTCGTTTATTAAAAGTTTTAATGGGTTATTTGGCTTTTACAGCAGGCTAATTAGAAGCGACAGTAGGTAAAAAATGCGGATTCGGTATCACTTGTACACGATTTTGTACATGTACACGTACATGGATGTACACCTCCATAGGATTCAGTGTTAAAAATCGTGTACAGGTGCACAAGATGTCGTTTTTATGGTGATACAGAATCCGCCATTGGTTTTGAGGCTCACAGATCGCACTTTTAACGTTCAAATACCCGTTGGCGAACGCGTACATTGTACACGTCGCTCAAGAGTGAAAACAATGTATGAAATTTTAAGAAAATATAATTAAAAATTTGTTCTCTACGTTCCCATCGCGGATTAGACCATCGATCCATCGTTGGTGAACGCGTGCAAAAAACGTTTTGCGGATTCTGTATCAGCATCAAAAAGTGGTTTACGGATTCTGTATCATCTGCATCACCTAAGTAGGTATACGTTCACCAACGGGTATTTGAACGGTTAAAGTGCGATCCGATCGGGGAAACCCATTTGCGGATTCTAGATCAGAAAATCGACCTCTGTACGGTACATGGAAAAAAGGTGATACCGAACCCGCAAAACCACTGCCATGTTCCCGATCGTGTTTGGGATGGTATAGGGTGCGATTTGATCGGTGAAAAAACGATTTGTCGATTCATCTCTTGAGTTTTGTGAGACGAAATCGTGATAGAATCGGTTTTGAGGAGAGGAAATAAAAAAAAGTGATTGATATATATATAGGAGAGAAAAAAAAATAGTTATTTAAAAAAAAATAAATATATCAAATCGAATAGATAATAAAAAATACGTAAATCATGAACTCTTCCCAGACTATTAGAGCAAGGTTTCTTTTAAAAATGCTGATGAGAGCCTACGCATTCTGCATGAACGAACAACTAGGTCGCCTCTTGTTAGAATGATGCGTCGGATGTCGGGATCACCTTGACTTCGATCACGAGAATCATTCGTGTCTGACGATGGAAAGGGAAGATATGGTCGTCAAGTATTTTGAACCGGCGTTCGAACGCGTTCAAATCGACGAAGTGATCGCGTTTTGGAAGAGATTACTCTTCTGTAAGGATCGAGACAAGCCCACAGTTTCGGAAGAACAGAAATTGGCGCATAGAAGTCTGACTTTAGAAGACAAGGGATGCATCATGAAATTATTGTTCAATAAAGCATACGTCTAAGTTTTCTTGTTGATATAAAATAAGGGAGAATAGAAAATAAAAATAAATACACACATAAATTTTTTATCTAATATTAGAAAGAAAAAAAAAACACAAAAAATGAGAACCAGAAATAAATTGTATCCGACGTTAGATGACGACGAGGATGAGAAGCCGAACGGCGTTTTGCCGACGGCACCGTCGCTAGAAGAAAAAGAAAGAGGAGAGAGGTATCACATCAATCAAATCAGTAGAATCCAAGCGTATCTAACTCGAGAGAGAGATTCTCGTCGTTCTCTCAAGAAGAAGTATTCGCGTTTCGTGAAATTCGTCAACGCGATCGACACGACACTCATCACGATTTCCATGGGTTTACATGCGGCCAGCATCGGATTGTTGTCGACTGCAGTCGGTATTCCAATCGTGATAACCGTAGAAGGAGTGGCAGTAGGTATATATTGCGGATTTACCAATCACTTTGTACATGTACGTGTACACGATGCGTTCACCAACATAGAATTCGGTGTTAAATCACACGCTTGTTCACAAAAATGTACAGTGATGTTGAATCACCCATGTTTTTTTGTGACTCCTAGATCGCACTTTTAACGTTCAAATACTCGTGGTGAACGCGCGTTTATAAAAAAAGGGCGAAATTGTACATCTTCACTTTTATCTTTTACTTTAAAAATTTTTGTCGACGTTCCCATCGCAGATCAGACCATCGATCCATCGTTGGTGAATGCGAGCAAAAAATTCTAGGCCATCATCAAAAAAACGGCCTGAGGATTCTACATCACTGATGTAGAATCTGCAATTGTTTTGAGGCGGTGGGTTTTTCCCATTTATGACGTCATTAGGGGAATTCCCATAGTGGCGAATTCCCAAACTCAGCTAATCGACCGATCGGATCGCTCGATTCTCCGCCAATTGACCGATCGGATCGCTCGATTCTCGTAAACTCGATCATACGGAGTTATCTCCCCTCGTCGTGTGGTGGGGGAATATCCTAGGAAATAAATAAAAGTGATCAATATATAGGAGAGAAAAAAAATATATAAATAATACTTATTTAGAAAATTAAATAAATCAAATCGAATAGATAATAAAAACGTAAATCATGAGCGATTCTCAGGATATTAGAGTGAGGTTTCTTTTAAAAATGCTGATGAGAGCCTACGCATTCTACGTGAACGAACAACTAGGTCGTCTCTTGTTAGAACGATGCGTCGGATGTCGGGATCACCTAGACATCGATCACGAGAATCATTCGTGTCTGTGGATGGAAAGGGAAGATATGGTCGTCAAGTATTTCGAACTGGCGTTCGAACGCATTCAAATCAATGAAGTGATCGCATTTTGGAAGAGATTACTCTACTGTAAGGATTGAAGCAAGCCCACAGATTCGGAAGAACAGAAATTGGCGCGTAAAAGTCTGACTTTACGAGATAAGGGATGCATCTTGAAATTATTGTTCAACGAAGCATACGTCTAAGTTTTCTCGTTGATATAAAATAAGGGAGAATAGAAAATAAAAATAAATACACACATAAATTTTTTATCTAACATTAGAAAGAAAAAAAACAAAAATGAGAACCAGAAATAAATTGTATCTGACGTTAGTGGACGGCGATGACGAGAAGCCGATCGACGTTTCGCCGACGGCGCCGCTAGAAGAAAAAGAAAGAGGAGAGAGGTATCGCATCGATCAAATCAGTAGAATTCAAGCGTATCTAACTCAAGAGAGAGATTCTCATCGTTCCCTCAAGAAGAAGTATTCGCGTTTCGTGACAGTCGTCAACGCGATAGACATGACACTCATCACGATTTCCCTAGGTTTACATGCGGCCAGCATTGGATTTTTGTCGACTGCAGTCGGCATTCTGATCGTGTTGACCGTAGAAGGAGTGGCCCTCGACGCCGGATTGTTTAGCACGCTCGGAAACTTTTTGAGTAGGAAATTATATCTGAAGGCGAGGAAACACGACAAGATTCGCGTCTTGGCCGACTCCAAGATCGACACGATATCCGAAATGATCTCTATGGTGTTGAAAGACGGTAGGATATCGGACGGAGAATACTTCGCGATATTGAGCGAGAAAACGAAATACGATGCCATGAAAGAAGCCGTGAGAATCAAGACTCGTCAGATCATCAAGGAAGAGATGAAGGATTCTCTCGTGGAAAAGGGGAGGAAAGAGGCCAGGGAGGAATTCAGTAAGATGATAGAACTCAAGAGCAGCGATTGAAAAAAAAAATATATATGTAATAAGAACAGAATTTAAAAAAAAAAAAAATATATTAAATTTATATATAAAATAAAAAAACGAAATTAATTTAAATAACTCTTAAAAAAATGTATTGCGTAAAGTGTAAGAGAGTTACCGAGGTGAGTAATTCTCGAGAAGTGCGAACTAAAAATGATAGACGGATGCTTCGCGGAATTTGCGACGTGTGTGGTTCTATCAAGACGCGATTCATCAAAAAAAAAGAATGCGAGCAAAGGTAAAGGCATCGTGAATAAAATGATCAACAATCTACCTTTCGAAATGCATCTGCCCGGTCACAGTTTCACGGGACCCGGAACGAAATTGAACAAGAGACTCAACGCCGATCTGACACCCAAATCTTGGAGCAAACCTGTGAATAGGGTGGACGCGGCCGCGTATGATGACGATCTGTGCTACGCCGGCCATCCCGACACCAAGACTCGCAATGACGTCTGCGACAAAAACATGTTGGGGAGATTGAGAGGCATATCGAATCCGACCAGGAGAGAGAAGATGGAACGTTCGCTGGTCGGCAATCTGATCGGTGCGAAACGTCGATTCGGATGGGGTGTTCAAAAAAAAAAAGCGCATCTGAAAAGAAGAAGAAACGATTATTGACGAGCGAATTGGCCGAGGAGTTACACAAACCCATAGTGCATAAATTTCGAAAGAGAAGGGTGTTCATGAAGGGTCTGGATGATATTTGGTCTGCCGACTTGGTCGACATGAGATCGTTTTCGAGGTGGAACGAGGGCCTCAAATATCTATTGACGGTCATCGACGTGTTTTCCAAATATGGTTGGATCAGAGCTTTGAAGAATAAATCGGGACCTCTCGTCGCCGAGGCTCTGAAGAGCGTGTTCGACTCATCTTCTCGAAAACCGAGTAAATTGTGGGTGGATAAGGGAAAGGAATTCTACAACAAGGACGTTCGTCGATTGGTAGACCTCTACTCGATCGAAAACGAAGAGAAAGCCAGCGTGGTGGAACGTTGGAATCGAACGATGAAGGAAAAGATGCACAGATACTTCACGGCGAATTCGACCAAGAAATACATATACGCTCTGAACGGTCTGGTCAAAGATTACAACAACACCCGACACAGATCGATCAAGATGACTCCCGCGGAAGCTAGCGATCCTCGAAACGAAAAACGGGTCTACGCGAATCTATATCCTGAGAGATCTAAGATCAGGAAGAAGTCTAGAACGCCGAAATGTGTGGTTGGTGATCGAGTGAGAATCTACGCTTATAAGAAGCACTTCGAAAAGGGTTATACTCCTCGATGGACCTCGGAAATCTTCGTGATAATCAAAATATTTCACACCGATCCGGTGACTTACGAAATCGAAGCTTTGGATGGAGAAGAGATCATCAGAAAGTTTTACAAACAACAATTACAGAAGACGAAGTTTTGATGAAGAAGACAAAAATTTTTTTATTTACTCTCTTTGACATTTTCTTGTTTACACACATATATATATAAGAGAGAAAAAAATAATAAAAATAATTAAAAACTATTTTTAGATAAAAAAAAGCAAGTTAATTAATAAACAAAAAACTAAAAAAATCCTTTAAAATGACAAACATACTAGATATAGCACAAAGCATAGTGAAAGATGAAAGAATTCAAGAATATGAGGTTCACGAACATGAACCAGTAACCGGAACAAGTTTGAACAATGCGGGAGAGATAAGAATCAACGTCGAAACTCAAGATTTATTCGTACATCCTAGCGAGAGTTACATAGTGGTGCAGGGACGTCTCACCAAGGAAGATGGGAGCGATTACGCCGACGACGACATGGTTACTCTAGCCAATAATGGCATCATGCATCTATTCAGTAACATAAAATACATGCTATCCGGACAAGAGATAGAATCGGTTTTTCATCCCGGTCAGGCCACCACGATGTTCGGACTCTTGACGTATCCTGATGATTTTCCGAAATCCAGAGGACTTAATCAGTTGTGGGTGAAAGACACCTTAGGCCCTGCTAGCGCAGGCGCCGCCGCGATATTCGACTACGTCGTCAAGACGTCCAGACCTAAAGGAACGTTTTCGTTCAGGATACCTTTGAAACACATCTTCGGATTTGCGGACGATTACAACAAGATCATGTACGGATTCAAACACAATCTGACGTTGATTCAAAAAGGAAACGACGACACAATAGTGAGACTCACTGCGACCGATGCAGGTAAGATAACTCTACACAAGATATCATGGTTTGTTCCACATGTGGATCCTTCGATCGTGGAGAAAGCGCATCTCTACAAGATCATAGAATCCAAGAGTAAATTACCCGTGGGATTTAGAATGAGACAGTGCGACACGGCAAGCATTCCTCCCTCCACGAATCACTTCGATTGGAGATTGATGGTGAAATCCGCTTCCGAGAGACCGCGTTTCATCATGGTTGCATTTCAGACCGATAGGGATGGGTCTCAGGAAAAGAATGCGTCGCTGTTCGATCACTGCAGTTTGCGAAATATGAAGTGTTTCTGAATGCCACAAGATATCCAGCAATCGATTACAACGCGTCATTCGACAAGAACGATTTCTGCAGACTGTACGGTGATGCCGCTGATTTTAGAAAGAAGTATCACGGTCTAGACGAATTGATGAGCAACCCCAACATATCTCCCGGTGAATACAAGTCGATGTATCCCATGTTCGTATTCGACGTCAGTGAACAGAGTGAACGACTCAAGAGTAGCGTGTTAGACATTCAGATCAAGATGCAATTCGATAGAAACGTTCCGAGAAAAACTGAAGCCTTCACCCTAGTCCTGTCGGACAGAGAATTACAATTCGAATCAGATGGAAATAAGATGTCGATCATTCGATGAGAGACGAGTGTGTGAAAAAAATAAAAAAACAAAAAAAATAAAAAGTAATGAGTCATTATTAAAAACAAAAAATAAAAAAATAAATTCGTTTTTAATGATATTTTTTTAACAAAAAAAAAAAGTTTCATCTGAGAAAAAATCATCTTTTTTCAACATTCTCGATGTACAAAATGTTACAATTCCTAAGTAGTCATGTAGAAAACGAAATATACGTTCCATTTTCGCGTTTGAAAAAAAAGAAGATATTTACGATTACGTTCTGAATTATTTAAAAGATCGCGTCCTATTCACTCGAGAGAAACAAAAAGGATATTTCGTGACGAAGATATTAAAACTCGAAGAGATCTTAGATTGTTCGATCCTGTGCGCTCGTCTCTCCATTTCCGTCAGATGTTCCATCCTGTGTTGCAAGCCAAAAACAAAAAAAAAGATGTGGAAAAATGGTTAGGTAAACAGTGGGATAGACGGTTGGAAATGAAAAGAATGAGACGCATTCCACCATCACCACTACCTTCTGAAGAGAATGGTAATGATGCGAGTGTTACCAAGAGATGCACAACATTCGATCATAATTATGATTCGGATCAACAAAAGTGTTGTTATAAACGTATCATATCACAAAGAACAAGAAAAAAAGAAAAAGAAGAATCGACGCTGAAAATTGAGAAAAAAGGAAACGTTATTATAATATATGGTGATAGTGAAGAAGAAGAAAAACAAAAAAAAAAGTAATGAGATCATCTTTAGATCTCATTTTTTTTTGTTTTTAATAATCACACATTATTTTTTTTTTTTAATTCATTATTTTCCACACGTTCACTGTTTGTTCAAAGGATCTAGTTCGATCAGTAGACTCACCACAGAAGTGGTGGCTTCGGGATTATTGGTTTTTGTAATGAAATTAATCCTGTATCCGGCGTTCACTTTGAGAAGCGTGCCGAACGTGCTAACATTCACGTGTTGATTCTCAGTCTTTTCGACGCTGTATCTCTTATCACTCTCTACACCATTCACCATAAGATTGACGACCACTCTGTTATTCAAATCTGAGGAAGCCAGACTCATTCGAAGGATTTCACCTCCCAACAGCATTGGATATCCCACCTGACCATGTTTCGATCCGCTACCTCCATTTCCGAAAGACCACTCAGCTTTTCCCTCATCTAAGGCACCGGCCTCTTCGGCCCACACAGTGATCAATTGTCTAGCATATTTGACTTTCTCCACCACCGAAATCAGGGTGCAGGCATCCGTCATGTTCACGGGATCCGGTAGATTCGTGAGCGCGTGTCCACCCATGTCTAGTTTACCTTCCATGATGTCACCCTTTCTCCAGACCGAGTTGTTGTCCACGTACTTTCCGCTGACCGCGCTGGAATCGAATTCGGGATCGTGACTGAGTCAGAATAAATTCTTACCGTTCATGTCGATGCCACCCTCCATGGTTCCGCCAGATTGTTTGTTCAGGTAGAGATTGTCCACTTGCGATTCTAGGTATTCTTGTGATTGTATCACGGCAGAATCTACGTAGCCCTTGTTGACCACGGTTGAGTCCGCATCCGTGTTGTCGATCTTCGACAGATTCAATATCTTGTTGAATCCCGCATTCAGATCCGATTTCATTTCTCGTCTGTCAGACTTTCTCTGTTCCAGATCTACATAGTGTTTTGTCGCCACGTCCTTAGGATTCGTGGGACTGGCCATGTTCGTTATCTTGTTAGAATTGGCGTTCAATTCTGAGTGCATCGTTTTCGTAACATATCTATTTCTCAGGTGTTTGCTGAATCTCGCGTGAGAGTCATCCGCGTATTTCTTGGTCGTGGCATCGGTGGGATCTACGGGATTCACGACATTCACCAAACGTTTGGATTTCAGATCGAGATCATTGGTCATAGTTTTATCCACGTAATTATCTAGCAGGATTCATTCGAAATTGGCGTTCCCCCTGTCGACGTATTTTTTAGTCGCAGCATCTGCGAGATCTATCAGCTCGGGAAGATTGTAGAGCTTCTTATCGTTCATGTTCAAAGGTTCTTCTCGAGGTTCGTATCTCCGAACGTAACGTTCGTCCAAGTTGGCAACGTCGTAACCATCGTCGACTTCGAACGTCTTCCTCTTCTTTCTCAGGTTGACTTTTTCATCGTCACTTCTACCAAATTTATCGACTGGCATGTTGTTGTGAGATTTTTTTTGTTTTTAGAAAAAATATGTTTAAAACGCAGTTTATTAAAAATGAACTATGTTATTTTATTTTTCGTTTTTATTCGATTAAAATTTTTTTAAAATAATTTTTTTATCTTTATATATACTATAAAAAAAAAAAATCTCTCTCTAATGTAAATCATTGAGAATGTCTTGAAATCGATCTCCTTCAGACCATCTCTTGAGAACGTAGAGACATAGGTGACCGCAAAACACTTGATGTGGTGATTGCACTTGTTCCGTGTTGTAACGAACCATTGATTTGTTGAAATAGTTCTTTATTTCTTTTGGCGGCGAGATTCCGTAGCTGTCGAAATAATAATTTTTCTTCTTCCCATTCTTCATCCACGCCACCCAGTGAGTGCCTTCACCCGATGAATCGTCTAGATTTAAAATTCCGCATTCCGATTGTCGAGGTCTTCTCTTCGGCAAGGCATCTCTGGAAAACACGCCTAGAAAAACTTCGATTTTCAAATCTTTTGCTGCATTCAACAGATCGATGTTGGATAGGGGTTCATTGGGTAAGACGACATCTTCTACGGATATCTTTATTTTCTTATTCATAAATGCATATATATTTTTTTTATTTATTTTATTATAATTTACTGAAAATGACGTTATTTTTTTTCTATTTTTTTCTTTTTCTTTTTAAACTAACTTTCTCGATGTCACTATCAATTTCTATAATTTTGTGTTCATCTAATTCTTCTTGATTTTCTGGAATCCTATCATCCGCAATTGTATCTGGAATCTTATCATCCACAATCGTATCTAGAATCCAATCATCTCCATTCATATCGTCTAAAATTAGATCCAAAGTCCAATGTCCGAGTGCCAAAGTGCTTATTTTATCGTCTAACACGAATCTCTTATCGTCATCGGCCGTCAGCAAAATCTTGTTGACTATTTCGGTATACAAGTCGTGATTTTCGCTTCGAATCGATTTCATAGTCTTATACACCGGACCACTTCCTAACAGACAATCTTTATACTCTTGGAAAGAGATGTTTTTCTTCACCACGCACGCTTTAACTCCTTTGCACTTCTTGGTCTCTTCATCATCTTCTAGACGATAAGCATACAGCTTGGGTCTCAAGCCTACGAATTCGACGATCTGTTTACCGCCGCTCTCGTCCTTAAATTTACCCAACACCTTCTTGTTGTCGTTCGATTGAATGTTGGATGGGTGATCGATGGGATAATTGCTCGTGTCGAACCACTCAGCCACGTCCAGAGATATATCTCGGTAGATGTCTTTTGTCTCTATCTCATAAACTAAACTGTCCGTGTCGGTGAACAGTAGTTTGGCTTTGTCACCAAATTTTCGTTTGACGTAATAGTAGTGAAACTCGTACATCAATCACTTGCTGATATCTAAGATGACCGGTCCGAGATAATATGGTTTGCCGAACTTCAGGTGCGTCTTTTGCATGTGAACGGCCACTAGATTTTCGTCGAATATAGTTCGGTGTTTGTAATTGGGTTTCGCCACTAATTTTTTAGCTCTTTTCTCAGACGTGACGAGTCGAACGTCAGTTCTCTTCCTGATGTTTTCCATTGATTTGCCATACACGCAGTTGTTCATGAGTTTGAAGAAATCTTTTTCGAAATCGTTCTCGGCTCAAGTTCTGAGATTCGTGTTGAGAGCGATGTATTTTTTCATCCAAGGCTCTTTGTTGAATCGAATGATGCGATGTATGTCGACTAATTTCATCCCGTAATCGATGTACTGTTTCAAATTCTCACTGTAGATGATGTAGTTACGTTTGTTAAATAAATTGGGAATGAGTTTTTCCTCGTCTCCTTTGTTCGGTTCCATTCGTTCGGGAGCTAGCGGATAATCGTTGTGTGAATCGTGTAATTCTTCCAGATAGTTCAAATCGACTTCTAAAATGCAAGGATAGTCTCTCCATTTTTGCATCTCTTCCGTTTCCTTCACCCATTCAAAATTTCCAATCGGTAAAGGATGACTCATAGCCCAACCGTACAGATTATTGGCGTCCCAATACTGTATGTATTTAGTCGACCGTTTCAAATCGAAACCTTCTTTCATGTAGGGATTGTTAGCCTCAGAATATCTGTGGGAGATCATCATGACGCCACCTCTCGCAGCCCATTCAAACATGAGCAACATGTCCACATCAGATAATACTTCCAATTGGACTTCGGTGGTCTTCAACAGAGCGTCCCATGCCAGACCGGGTGCGGTGAAATACCAAGCAGGATCCAGATCGTAATTTTGATGACAGACGTCTCGAAAATTTTCGAACACGTCTGCCAAGAGCAGAACGTCGGTCTTCAGATAGAGATCGTGATAATCTCTCATGGTTTTCATATCGAATGATTTCCACACGTTTTTGGCGTGTTCGTAATTCTCGTTGGAAATGTCGGATTCGTATAATTTCGAATAAAAATCATCTTTTGAAGGTAGTGCGGTGTCTTCGAATCTCTTTAGATCGTTCATGTAATCGTAAGGATAGACTCCTTTCCTCAACATGACGTCTACTCGTTCTCCGAAATGTTCGCTCGTGATTTTAAATTTATCCTTGCTCATGTTATCGACTAATTTTTCCAGAGCGGTCGACATGAATTTAAAACTGTCGATGAAACATATGCATCTATGAATGGATTTCGTTTTTTCTTTCAATGTCTCTCCGTCAGTTACTCTTTTCTTCTCCATGAGCTTCCATTTCATGAAGGAAATGTATCTTTCTTCGCTGTTCGCGATGCAATTTAATTCTTCGTGTGAGGTGCCGAGATTTTTCATGAACAGATGACTGTCGTAACCCGAGAGATTGTGAAACATCACCGGATAGAAAGTGGCGTCTCGATATTTTAAATTACACTTGCTGTGAGCCGGACCGTGATACAGACCTGTGTAATGATCGTGGTCTCTAACCTTCTTATTTTCCTCCGAATTCTCATCGAACGATTGTCTGCATATGTGACATTTGGTGGCTCTGTTATTTTCGTCCTGCTGCTCTCGCGTGATGATCATTTTCGCTGGAGTTTTGAATTTGTCGTATAACATTTGAATTTTCGATTCTAACTCTTCCACGAACCTTTGTGCCATGTCGTCGTCTTTGCACTGTTTCCTGTAGGTGAAGGGACCCATGTCGTGTTGCGAGTCGAAAGCGCATTTCTCGTAAATGCAATAGCCCGAAGGTATGTGTTTTTGATATCTTTCGACATAACTTTGAAGAGCATTGGGTTGACAGGAACTCATTTCCGTGGTGAAACATTCGAAATCGGCGTACACGACGAATGGTACTTTTAACCTTCTATTGTGATTTTCAAACTTCACGATAGTGTTGGGTTTGGGCATTTCGACGGCGACACCTTGATTTTCGTTGGAATATTTTTAATGTTTCGCTAATAATTTTTCTCTGTGAAACACGTTCACGCAATTGTAACATAAATATATCTTTCCTTTATGATTATTATTTTGTTTCGACAGTAATCGGGTCGGATGTTTAACCCAACAATAATGACGATTGTCACCATTCAAAATCAATAATAAAATAATCGTCTTTTCTCTTCCGAGATACGAAGTCTGTCTGAGAGGATAGATCTTTTGATTTTCGTCATCGTATCCTAAGACGTTCACCGCTACGGTGGGATTTTGAGCCTCGAAACGTTCGATATGTTTTAACTCTGTTGGAAAAGTCACTCCGGTCCAATCGAGATTTTCAGAAGTTTCCACGTAACGAAAAACTCTATCGAAGTTTATTTCGACAGGGTATAAAGCGGAGGTGACTGCCCATTTAAAACACTGATCATCTTTATTTCTCACGTTAACCACGGCGTGTTTCTTAGTCAAGAAATACGGTAATTCCAAGTAGGAAGATCCTTTCAACGGTTCGTTTTTATTCATGTGAATTTCGAGTTTCAACACCTCATCAAACGTTCAATTACTACCTTCATGTTGATAATTTGCGAGAGACGTTAACATCTTGTCTTTCATCTTTTCGAAAACATCCGATAGATCTGAATCTCGAAATACGGGTTTGACGTTAGATCTGAAATATGCATTTTTCACGATGCTCTCGCCGGACTTCACGTCGATTTTATTCATTATGCAATGGAGTATCATCTTAATTTTTAATCCCTCGTTCATGTGTTCGTGAAACAAATCCAATACTTCTTTCTTCACCCATTCCATGAACAATTTCGGATCGACTTTCTTCAACGAGGGAACCACGTCGAAAGTTTTAAAAACGCCTTTGATCGCACTCTCCCGTTCTACGGGTTTTGATTGGAATAGTTGCGTGACGAGTCATGTTACATATTCTTCTCCTTTCTCTTCGTCGATTGCTCGTTGAATTTCGCTCAATATATCTCGTTTGTCTTGAATCTGAAGTGCAGCACTCATTTTCGTTTTAGTTTTTTTTTTCTTTTCTTTGGAAACTTGATGTTCTTCAACGGCTTTTCGTTTAGTCGTCTTCTTATTTTTCACAAGCAAAACGTTTTTGGTTTTTTTCGATGTAGGCATTTCGATTCCTTTTACTATTTTCTCATTTTTCACAACCGATGCATCTTTTGACGTCGTTGCTATCGACATTTCGTTTGCCTTTCTAGCGTTTCGCAAATATTCTTGTATGACATCAATTTTTTTTTATTTAGTTCTATGATTTCTGAAATCTGAAATTTGTAATAGTTTACAAATCTCGTTTAACTGAGGTATGGTTTTCTCATTTAAATTTACCATTGTTTTATCATTTGTAAGAATATTTTTTTTTGGAATTTTGTATTAAATAATTTGTTAAAAAAGTTTTGCCTTTTTACTCTTTTTATATATATATAATGAAAAAAAAAAAAAAAAGTTAAATTTTAAATTCAATTTTTTTCTTTAATATGTCTTTTATTCAAAAACAATTTAAGACCGCTTTTATTTCTCGTTCGCAAAACGAACACGTTTTCTCGTCTTCGGAATAACATTCTCTACAGTAACGCAGGTGTGTGCACGGTAGAAACAAGACGTTTGCGACACCTTCGCAGAGCAGACACTTGGTGGACGTTTTGCTCGGCTCGTTTTCGACGAGTGACAATAACTAGTCTGCTTCCGCCATGAATTTGAGGAGATGTTCTAAAGTTATGAATTGAGACAGGGCCTTGTTCGCGATGTTTAACGCATCGTACAATTGTTCCTTGGTGTATCCGAGTTGTAACATATCCATCAATAATTTTTGATTTTTATCTCTATCCCTCTCTTCATCTTGGATTTTGATCAATCCCAATGTTAGGATCTTGTTCAAACAATCGCATTCGCCTTTTTCAATATTACTTATGTGTTCTAGTAAAGGTACGTCGTGAGGTTCCCAATTCATCAAATGTATGTTACAACAAAAACATTTGACTTTGTCGCCTCTAACCACGTAAATGAAATGCGCGGCGGCTAAATCTTCCGGTTTTTGAGTGAGATGCGAAGGCCAAATTTTAAACGTTTGAAGTCTTGCATGTTCTAGACTATAATTCGGATGTTTAGACTTGATCATTGTTTTTACCTCAAAATTGTGTTTGTAAGAATATTTTTTTTTTAACTTTTATTTATATATAAAGAGAAATAAAGAGAAACTTTTTTAACAAATTATTATTTAAATACAAAATTTAAAATATACATTATTTGAAAGAATTCATAAAAACCAAATAATCAATCATGACAACAACACCTAAAAGATGCGAATTGAAATTGAAACGAGACGAAAGGTATGAGAAATCCGGTTTTAATATCTATACATTACAACAACACGATCCCATCGAATTGAACGAGGTTGAGATGGTGGACTTAGAGCACTACTACTACGAATATCGAATGTGTTTGAAATTGGATGAAGCCGCGCTCGATTTGTTTTACAAGTACCAAAGCGATCTGCTGAATAATATCATCATCGTCGAAGACAGAGAATTCGACAAGGGTGATTTATTGTTGTCCTATGGAGGTTACATATATCCAATAATCTCACCCGAACTCGTGAACAAATCAGGTGGTGAGAGCGCATTTGCCTATGAAAAAAAACTCAAAAGAGTAAAGATAAACATTCACACCATTTTTCTATGTGGAAAAATGACGAATGTCAACATGCTAATAACAGACTTGGAAATATAAACAATAGAGAGATTGAAATGTTAAAATTTAACTTTTTATATATATATAAAGAGAAAAAAAAACTTTTACTAAAAAATGTTACATTAAAAATTAAAAATTAAAAAAAACAACTTTTTTATATATATAAAGAGCAAAAAAAACTTTTTAAACAAATTATTATTTAAATACAAAATTTAAAATATACATTATTTGCAAGAATTCGTAAAAACAAAAAAACTAAATAATCGATCACGAGGACAACAACACCTAAAAGATGCAAATTGAAATTGAAACGAGTCGAAATGAATAAGAAATTTGGTCATAAAATCTATAGATTACAACGACACGATCCCATCGAATTGAACGAGGTCGAGATGAAGGGCTTAGAGCACAAATACGACAAATATAAGATGCCTTTGAAATTGGACGAAGCCGCGCTCAATTTGATTTACGAATACCAAAGCAACCTGCAGAACATCGTCATCGCCAAACATAGAGAATTCGACAAGGATGATTTGTCGTTGCCCTATGGAAATTACATATTTCCAAACACCTCATTCAAACTCGTGAAGAAATTGGCTGGTGAGAGCGAGTTGACCGATGTAAAAAAACTCAAAAGAGTAAAGATAAACATTCAACACGTTTTCGAAAAAGGAGAAGACACGAGTGTCAACATGCTAATAATGGACTTGGAAATATAAACAATAGAGAGATTGATTTTTAGCAAAGAAAAATGAAAAAAAAAAAAGTAATGAGATCATCTTTTGATCTCATTTTTTTTCGTTTTCCTTCTTCATTATTGCCCATATATTATAATAACGTTTCCTTTCTTCTTAAATTTCAGCGTCGATTCTTCTTTTCTTTTTTTTGTGATATGCTATGTTTTTATAAGAACACATTTGTTTATCCGAATCATAATTATGAACGAATGTTGTGCATCTCTCGTTAACACTCGGATCATTACCATTCTCTTCAGAAGATAGTGGTAACGGTGGAAAACATCTCATTCTTTTAAATTTCAACCGCATATCCCGATCTTTATTTAACTCTTTTGTCAGTTCTTTCCTAAGATATCCGTCATTAGCGTCTAATCGTTTTTCCACATCTTTTTTGCACTCTATCTCGCGATATTCGTCATTATCGTCTAATTGTTTTTCCACCTTTTTATCCATTTTATATATTATTTTATACTTTCTATGATTTATATTTATATAATTTTTTTTACATTATAATAACATATTCAAAATCGGTATGTTTTTAAACGGTGAATTCTCACCGAGCAACAAACCCTTGCCGAGTCGCTCGACGTTCCGTCCACTCTTCAGATAGAGACCGTTTCCTCTCAGAGAGTTGCCACCTCTAACGGGATCTAGATACAATCCTTTACCGCTGTCGTCTACTTGGACGCGACACACGGCTCCTCCCTTCTTCAAAAACAGTCCGCTGCCACCCATTAATTTCTCAACTGCCGAACTAGCGAGTCCCGTGAGAGCTTCCACGCCGAGAGTCTTTCCGAGAAAGTGTAGTGCCTTTGCGGCGAAGGGTAATGCTTTTGCGGCTATTCCTGCCAATCTCTTGGTAACACTCGCATCATTACCATTCTCTTCAGAAGGTAGTGGTGATGGTAGAAAACGTCTCATTCTTTTAAATTTCAACCATCTATCCCGATCTTTATTTAACTCTTTTTATCAGTTCTTTCCTAAGATATCCATCATTAGCGTCTAATCGTTTTCCCACATCTTTTTCGCACTCTATTTCGCGATATTCATCATTATCGGCTAATTGTTTTTCCACCTTTTTATCCATTTTATATATTATTTTATACTTTCTATGATTTATATTTTATATAATTATATAATTTTTTACATTATAATAACATACTCAAAATTGGTATATTCTTAAATGGTGAATTCTCACCAAACAACAAACCCTTGCCGAGTCGCTCAACGTTCCGACCACTCTTTAGATAGAGACCATTTCCACTCAAAGAGTTGTCACCTCTAACGGGTTCTAGATACAATCCTTTACCGCTGTCATCTACGTGGACGCGACACACGGCTCCTCCCTTCTTCAAAAACAGTCCGCTGCCACCCATTAATTTCTCAACTGCCGAACTCGCAAGTCCCGAGAGAGCTCCCACGCCGAGAGTCTTTCCGAGAAAGGGTAATGCTTTTGCAGCAAAGGGTAATGCTTTTGCGGCGATTCCTGCCAATAGCGGTAGGAATCCGCCTTTCATTCTCAAATTGTATCTCTATTGAGCGGAACTCAATCTCACCATCAACCCTCTTCCATCACGAATCGCTTTCTCCATCCTTTTGATTTGACTTCTGGTCCAGGCGATCGAATCCTGACCGCCACTTGTCAGATCTTCGTGAGTGAATTTGAATCTCACCGCCTCGCCTCGAGTTGTTAACGCTCTCTTAAGTTTCTTCCTCTGTCCTGCGGATATGTTCACGTTTTTAACCACGTATTCTGTCATAATTCTGTTTTTTTAAATTATTTACTTCAATTGTTTCTTGTTTAATAATTATATTAAAATAATTTTGTAAAATTAATATTGCGTTTATTTTATTTTTGTTATCTATATATATAATATTTTTTTTTTGCTTTTTATATTTCTCTTATGTGAAATCGTATCGTCACTCTCTCTCCGCGAAGATCTAACAGTTCACCATTTTGATCCGTCAACGTGGTTTTGAGACTATACAACATGTCTAAAATCAGTGGTAGATAAACTAAATTTCGAGGTCGCTCCACGATCTTATAACCCGGCGACACATTTGGAAAGAAGGAATAGATCGTCGGTTGAGCGCTACCATTCACGTAGCTTCCAGCAATCACGTCCACGTTCACCAGAATGCTATTGACTGCGAGAATGTCGACCGTATTTTCAGATGCTACGTGGCCTCAATACATCTTTGGATCGAATTCCAACATCCTGCCTATAGAATCGTCCGTGTTGAAATCCACTCGAAAATTATCTTCCAAATCCAACATCGTCTGTAAGGTATTAGGGTTGGGAGCGAGTCTGATCTTGTTGCTTCCCTTTCCATCCGTCTTCATTCGCGTCTGAATGTAATTGTTCAAATCGTCTATATCGTAACTCCCTTTGGGAATTCGAATCTCCAACCAATCCGTTCCGTCGGAATACTTGAACGAGTTATTCTTTTCGGTGACGTTGGGAAAGGAATAATAAGTCTCCAGATTCACCAACGCCATCTCATATCTTTTCTCTCTATTCAATTCGATGGAAGGTTCGAATTTCGTAGCGAATCGAGTCGAATCGCCACTCACCACGATTTGATTGGATTGTTTTGCAGCCGTATTCTCGGCTATCCGTCCTAACAATTCTCCATGTTCGAACATTATATTTAAATTTATTTTTTTATTCAAAACTAATTATTTGAAGATTTATTATTTTCTAAATTTTTATTTTCACGCTCTATCTTATTATTATCATCGGAAACATAAAACTTGTCGAATCCGCACCGATATTTTCCGCGATTAAATTCGCTTGTCAAATCGATCACGACGAAATTGTAAAGTCCACCATCCCAAACCCTCTTGCAGAATCTCCTGAATTCCGCAGCGCTCATGTCGTTTGCGACGTGATCGCCGTAGATGTGATTGAGATTCTTGAGATCAAGGCGAAAGAGACATAGAAAATTAGCGTTCTCCCTTATCGTCTGTCTGGGCAATCGAAAATAATTCTGCGACAGGTAGAAACAGTCCACGTTGCTGTGTCGATCCCTAACGTAATACGATTCTCATCGGTTCTGTCTCTCCAAAAGCAGATCGTCGAAAATCATGAGATTCTTATCTTCCGATTTCAGTTCTCTAGGATCCGGAACGTAGCTAGCGTTTCCATAAAATCGACACTCGACGTTCGAATTTGCATTTCTCTTCATCAGCTCCATCGCCGCACCGTCCAAAATGGTCGAAAGTGGAGCTCCGCTCTTGTCGAATTCCTCCCTACTGTCAAAGATTCTGGCTATGACGTCCTTAGGCAATCTATGATCCATGCATTCTCAAAGCAATCTGTATTCGGGTTGAAAGAAGCTCTTGCCAAACACAAACAATCTGTCGTAATCCAACCAGTCGGGTCGGGACAACAGATTCATCAACAGATTGGTCTTTCCACAATTCGATTTTCCCACTATCAAGCCTCTTATGCTTTTGGGAAAGAACTCATTATTCGACCTCTTAGTCGCGGCGTCGTTCCAAGACATATCTTTAATGTTCATCTTTGTTTATTTTTTTGTTGTTGTTATTTTAGATTTTTTCAAACACAATTTTTTATGTTTTTTCAAACTCAGTTTTAATATTATTATTTATTTATATTACACCGTAGCGAGTTCTCTTCAATCCAGATGCACTCGTCATTTTGGCTAAATCTTGTATGGGTACCACAGCATCCTTAAAATCTTTCCAACTTTTCGGCGTTCACTGTAACGTAGCTCGCTTCGCCGGTGGACTGATCAACTTGTTGATCAACGCGTCGGCTGCCCTCTTGCCAGCCACAGAAGCTAACCTACCACTGGCTTCGGAAGCGGCTTTCTTACCAGCATCCAAAGCCGTCTTCTTACCAACCTCAAATGCGGTCGATGCGAGTTTTCTGCCTGCATCACTCATGAACGCTCGCATTATAGAATCGACGATGCCAGAACCGCCTTGAACGTAAGTTCTAACGTATCCCCTGTTCTTTATCACCAACATATTTTTATTTTATAATATATATTTTGTTTTCACTGGTAAATCGTTTGTTGTTTAAATACTTTTATTATTCTAGTGTAAAATTTACTATTTTCATTTTATATATTTTGTTTGTTTGTTTCTCTCTACTTATTCTGTCTTAACAATTCGTCAGATATAGTAACTATTTCATTATCTAACCCTGTGTTACCAACACGTCTACTTGCCATCAACAAACTCAATCTCTGAGACAGAGCATCAGAATCGCTCGGAAGGAAAGTGGTTTTCACCCCTTTGCCAGTCACCGATTCGACGAATTTCTTATTCATATCCCATATGGGTTTCACCACTTTCGTCCACTTATAACCTCTGTTGGCTTTGGGTCTCGTCTCTCTGGCATCGTTATTTCTCTTCATGGCGTGGGTCTAAAGCAGAATGTCGCCGTAATTGTCGAAATCCTGTTCCGTGTAATCTCTAGGCTTGTCGAAAAGGAGTAATTTGCGCAGTCCATCAGTTATTTTATACTTATTCGAACAGACGATTAAATTATCATCATCCATTTCCACTTCTGTGTTGCCCACAAAAGTTCTACCGTCCGAATCCTTATAAATTCCATACAACAGATCTCTCTTACCACCATCCTCGGGCGACGCGACGCTATCAGTGGTGATAGTCGAAGCTGTATCGTCGCTCTCGGTCACATCGGTTTCGATTCTCATGGGAACGTAATCCGGTGTAGATTGAAAGGAAAACTGTTTTGTAAAACTACCGGGCAACGAACCCATTCTCAAAGAACTCTCTTTTATGGGTCTCAATTCTTCAACTATCTCCTTCTTGCTTCGCTCTTGAACCTCCGTCACAGGTTTAAATATTTTTGTGGTCTCGCGTCTGAGTTCCATCTCTCCAAGACGTCTGCTTCTGTCAGCCAATTGAATGCTCTTTTTGGCACGTTCATATTCATTTAAAAGCTGATCTCGGCGTTTAGCATCCATCTGTAAAAACATTTTTTTCGTTTTTAAATTATTAATATTTCCTTTGAGTATACTAATGTGAGTTATTTATTATTTTCAAAATTAAATATATAATTATTTTTATGTTTTAAGTAAATAAAAATCTTCTGTCTTTAATATAATAACTAAAAACCAGTTGAGGAAAAACATTTTACATGATAAAACCTCTACGTTTTTTCACTGATCAAATCGCACCCTATACCATCCCAAACACGATCGGGAATGTGGCAGTGGTTTTGCGGGTTCGGTATCACCTTTTTTCCATGTATCGTACAGAGGTCGATTTTCTGATCTAGAATCCGCAAATGAGTTTCCCCGATCGGATCGCACTTTAACCGTTCAAATACCCGTTGGTGAACGTATACCTACTTAGGTGATACAGATGATACAGAATCCGTAAACCACTTTTTGATGCTGATACAGAATCCGCAAAACGTTTTTTGCACGCGTTCACCAACGATGGATCGATGGTCTAATCCGCGATGGGAACGTAGAGAACAAATTTTTAATTATATTTTCTTAAAATTTCATACATTTTTTTCACTCTTGAGCAACGTGTACAATGTACGCGTTCGCAAACGGGTATTTGAACGTTAAAAGTGCGATCTGTGAGCCTCAAAACCAATGGCGGATTCTGTATCACCATAAAAAAACGACATTTTGTGCACCTGTACACGATTTTTAACACTGAATCCTATGGAGGTGTACATCCATGCTCGTGTACATGTACAAAATCGTGTACAAGTGATACCGAATCCGCATTTTTTACCTACTAGCGACAACCTCACAGATAATCTGTCATTTTGGAATATCTATCAGTATTATACCCACCACCACTAAAGTAAGTGTCTTCTTGGGCTCTTTGCTGAGAGAATGTGTTTATAAAGTAATTTGTAAGTTTTTTTTATTTTTCACGGGAAAAAATCAGCAAATCTCACCGCCAAGACTTTTATATTAATGGAAGGGACAGTGTTTGTATTACACGTCACGATGTTTTCCTGTTCATATAATGAACAGGCAAGCAATTACAGAACATTAAAAGATGGTGAAAACGCCGTTTTCTTATTTTTAAAAGTAATATTTACATGTGTCTCATCATATTAAAAACACTTTCAAAATAAAATTTAATAGACAATGAAATCCTTATCATGCCTTTTATTCCATGTTCAATTTGTTTATATGTAATAGGTGCTCGGCTGTGTTAATCGTTTTACCCAAATCAAACGTAAACAATGGCCAGCCATAATAATCCACAAACGAAACGCACGCCAACAAAACTTTCCAATTTCCAAACAGCCTGAATGAACTCTTTCTGGGACAACGTTCAACCAACTTCATGTCATCTGGGTTTATATCGAACTCCACATTTACAAAACGGTGTTTTCAGTTTCTCAGGATATAGTCAAAATCAGAATTTAATTTAATTAAGTGTCGCTTTAAATGAGACCACCCTCCCATCAAGTGGAAAAAGAGATTGACATTTTGTGTGGGCGTGGTCTATGACGTTCCTTTTAACTTATGCAAATCATTGGTCAATAAAAATTTGAATGACACAAGAACATGTTTCAGTGAAAAGTGTCGTTATTTCAAACAGAATTTTAGAAAACTATTCCTTTTTTATTCAGTTATCACTGGGAAGCATGATGCGACCTGGTTTTTATGTTAACTCCGCAACATAGACAGTGTTTAAATATGTTGCCCCTCAAGTTTAATTATAAGGACTGATCGGTTGTTTCTGTCTATTTCTTGAGTTATGAATCCCAGAAAACAAAGGTCAAAACTTGTGTAAACACAGTTTGGCCTTTGTTTTGTGGGGTTCTTAACTCAAGAAATGGACAGAATCAAACGATCATTCCTAATTTGGAAAAAAAATGTTAAAAGGCATCCTCTATTTTTATACTCCTCTACAGGAAAATGTCTGAAGTTTGTGAAATGATGCACATACCGTTGAGACGAATTCGCCAACATTTCAAATTTAATTTTTATATGAAATTACATACCTTAATTTGAACTTTACTGAAAGATTTAGGAAATTAAGGGGAGCTAACTTACCTGTAAATCACATCCAATGCCGAAAATTGTGCCATGCACTCATACTGGTCCGATTGTGCGTCGCCTCTGAAAATATGTCATTACACTGTTACCAAACATATAACGCTGAGTTTCGTTTCGAAACTGGAATAAAAATTGCCCGACGCTGCTACATTCACCATGTCTGCTTATTGAAAGTTATACAAAATTTGAAATTCCTATTAGGAGCTAGAAGCTCAAGTTGTATAATGACAAATAAATATTCCCCATAGGAACCACCAGGAAGTAAGGCAGTGTTTGTTTACTGTGGTAAGCAAAATCTGTGTTACTGGTAGAATGGGGCCCGTTCTTCAATGCCCGGGTGTGAAAGTTCTCTGAAATGTATTCAGCGCATTCACTAAACAAAGAGTCAATGTGGACTCTTAGCGTTGTTAGGTGTGACACTGATAGATATTCTTAATGGCGGATTATCTGTGAAATAGTTGCTCCTAATTAGCATGGCCTAAAAAGTCAAGTTTCGTTTTGTTACTTTTAATAAACGTAAGCAACAGACCGCTTCATGAGCTGTCTGTTGTTTTCGTTTATTAAAAATATTAAAAAGAAACATGGCTTTATTTTCTTTTGATGCCATAGCTGTTTTCTCAACAATCACTTCTTAATTGGACCTTCGTCTCTAGTCAGATAATTTCAAGGGAGATAACTTATCGGCGATCGATTTTTATGACGATATAAGTCAGGGTTGGAATGACCCTGGCCGATTTTGGTCGGTTATGTTAGTTAAACAGTAAAAACGCACGTTCACTGTTTGGTAGATCTTCTATCATATCCTACAAATTGTCAGATGATGACATATAGAATATACCCATAGTAGCTTGGTGTACCAAATGTTCACCACGAGTGGTGAAGTGGTGTTAACCGCGAGCCTTCGGCGCGCGGTTAACAGCACTTCACCACGAGTAGTGAACATTTGTTACACCAAGCTACTTTGGGTATATTTTATTTATACCATGATCGTCAGATTATTAAGAGTCGCTATTATTTTTTTCTCGATTTTACTAAGCAGCAGCCGTACATACGTGCGAATTTGTTTTTGTTTACATGAGCATCTGTGGGCGGTACTTCCGCTGTCAATTTTATAACAGAAACGAAATAGAAAAAGAAACAGGGCCTTTTTTCATTTTAATATCATAATAACATACTGTTTCGAGTTATGAATGCTTTATTAACATGAGACAATGCATGTTTGTTAATTTCTGGTGTCTTATGGGGTAAACTCATTTAAAAACGTAATAAATAACTGCCACTTTCATTTCACTCTTCGCGAGGTGACGTGTGATAAATTTAGACAAGTTCGTATTCCGTTCGACGTCACCAAAGGTCAACTTGGATGTAGTTCCACTGTAGGTGTAAATTTTAATTATTGAAATCCCATTGCTGGCCTGTTCGCCACAGTTTGTGTGTAAAGCTAAAATTTATGCCATAGGCTTTTCACACATATATATTTTTTTCATTTTAATAACATAATAACATACTATTTCGTGTTGGTTTTTGCTTTATTAACCACTTTCATTTCACTCTTCGCGAGGCGACATGCGATAAATTTAGACAAGTTCGCATTCAGGTCGACGTCCCCAAAGGTCAACTTGGATGTAGTTCCACTGTAGGTGTAAATTTTAACTATTGAAATCCCATTGCTGGCCTGTTCGCCACAGTTTGTGTGTAAAGCCAAAATTTATGCCATAGGCTTTTCATACATATATAGTAGAATAGGTAATCATGGTATAAATATTTTACATGACCTTCTGCTACGTGTCGGAATGTTGTTGATATCTTTTACCGTTTTTGAGTTATAGACACTTGAGTTTGAGGGTTGACAATTGTTCTGAAAGATGACACATTTTTCGCCATCCTGAAAAGGGTGCTTACTACCACTGTCCAATTGCGATGAAATTTTACACATGGGTAGATCTTCAAATTTAATGGGGTTCGTGTTTTGGAATCATCTTTCACCGCTTGTGAGTCATAGTGAACTGAAATGTTGGAATTACCGCCCTTTATGCTGCTATTTCAACCTCCCGAAAAGGACACTCCCTCTTGTCCAATTTTCTTGATGAATAGATCGTCAAATACAGGAGGTGTATTTTTTCTCCTTGCAAACATCTCTATGGATATACTTTTCAAAGAATTTGACTTTCTGAAAATAATTTAGTTTGATCATCTGTGAAAAATAATCGATTCATAGACAAGAATAATCTTTCACGGAAGTAAAATATATTATCCGTTGTCTGTTTTTCGTCGACCCTGCTACCGTCACCTGTTCGATTTTGCATTCTAGGTTTCGTCAAGAAACACCGAGCCGTACCTAAAAAGGATATTTTTCATTTGTCTTTTGTGATTTTTTTTATTTTGGGTTGAGATATTAAGCCCCAATGATTAGAAGGCTATCCAATAAGCTTGATAAGTCTCATGTCACCCCTCCCCCACCCACACCCCCTGCTATTACAACACTTTGAGATGTATTCATCATCTTTTAGTGAACGAGATTCAAGTTTTTTTGCACGGACTGAACTTGTTTTATGCTCTGATACAAAGAGATTTCATGATCTTGTCCCCGAAAAAGTTTCTCCTTGTACTTTTTCACACGCTTGTGCTTGCATAAAATTTTCTTGTAAAAACTTAATTTAAATTAAATTATTAACAAGAAAATTTTTATAATGTCACAATGTCACAAGTTTCAGTCCAACTTTCCATTTGGACAAAACACACCACCCAATAATAAATCATTGAGTTTCTTTCTTCACACTTCAGCGAACAGGAGAAACTCTCTTCATAATTATAAGACAGACTTGCTATGTGCCTGATGATTACATTATAAGAAATGACTCTTGTTATGATTAGAATTATGAAGTTAGGAGGAGTTATTTTAAACCTTTACTCGACCCGTGCAGCAGACGACACTCGCAAAAACAATTCTTGAATGACTAAACATTTTTATTTTTTTGTCTCAAAAACATAGCTTATAACTATAACAAGCCATGTTTTTGAGAAAAGAAACTAAAAGATAATAAACGTTGAATGGCGATTTTTACGAACAGCGCTGACCATATATGACCGTTACATTGAAGTAAAAGGTTAAAAACATTGAGATACAAATTTCCACCAAATTGCCTAGCGTGGAGTTAATAATAATTATGTCTTCATTATTTTCATAAAAATCCAGATTACTTCATTAAGTTAATCTAAAGAATCGTTATTTATTTATTTATTTTTTTATTTGTTTATTGGGGTGTAGCGACACTTTCGACAGCCAGGGTCACCTCGTGTCGGACAGTTGTACGGGTGGAGGAGGCCGGAGTGCCCGGAGAGAACCACCGAGCAACGACGAGCAACCCTCAGACTCCCCAACGTACTAACTCCACACAAGCAGGGTTAGCATTGGTTGAAGACAAATGCACCGTCGACGCGCAGTACGCTTTAGTACACAGCGCCATCGTGCTCCCACGTAGGCAATCGGGATTAAGGGCCTTGCCCAGGAACACAACAAACAAAAGTTATGTGTAGAATATTATTAAATGTTAGTAGTATAGCATGTACCCGAACGACCAACATTGGGGGAACCCCGCAGGGGACCCCGGAAGTGACGTCATGTCACGTGATCTGGTGGCGCCATGTTGTGTTGTCATGGTAACCCGCGTGATCGGCCATCTTGTGACGTCATCTCCATAGTGATACGTGGTGTGAGTGCGCATGCGCAGCGCGTGTTGTTAGAGTGACATGTGTTTCCGTCGGCCATTTTGTATACTGGAGGCCGCCATCTTGGTTTCTATGGTAGCACGTGGTTGCTATGTGACCTAAAGTCTTACAACAAGACAGGGGTATGTTCGGAGGATGTGTTCCTTTGTAGAAGAGTAATTTCCCGATTCGTAGAATTACCACAAACAACCCGACAATTCCTCCAAATCACCAAAATCCACCCGAAATCCCCGAAATTGACTTTATTGCCCCAATTTACCAAGGGGATACAAGGGGTGCGTTCCTTTGTAGAAGAGTAATTACCACAAAATCCTCGTTTAATTACCCAAATAATATCGACAAGTTGTACTATTTCGAATTCTTTCAGAATTCTATTTGGGATCGCGAAACATTTGGTTTATAATAGTAGCACGTAGTGCTATAGTACCAAGGGGGTACAAGGGGTGCGTTCCTTTGTAGAAGAGTAATTGTCTGGTTTTGTATTTGCCCCATTTTATCGGTATAGCACGTAGTGCTATAGTACCGAGAGGGCCCCGTGGGTACGTTCCTTTAGACTAGAGTAATGATTTTTTGTTCCAATAAATTGTATAAGAGTAGTGCTATAGGACAAATTCTTGGGTCATTACCCAGAATCCTTTGCTTCTACCATTTATAAAGATTACAAGTAGGGCTCATATGTGTACATGAAAGCTACGAAGCTAACTTCAAGTTCCACCTCATACTCATTTGAGGATCTACCCAACAGATGTGTTGTTCGAGGTCTAATTCACTAACTTAATCGTACAGAGTTATCTCCCCTTATTACAACGAAGTTGTATCCGATTCTCATCACCTCTATATCCAATGCAATATCCCCGGGCACCCCAATTTCGGCACCCCTTTTTTGAAAAACATGACCTTCAGCACCCCTTTTTGTCATATGTGCTTATGTGAAAAGGCACAGTGTGTCACAATGTGCCCTAGCACATAGGCACATGCTTTATGTGCCGATATGTGCTTATGTAAAAAGGCACAATGTGACACAATTTGCCCTAGCACATAGGCACATACGGGTATTTGAGGATACCTATTGCCTGGTATTGTATTATTCGAGGATACCTACTAGAGAATCCCTTTTTTTGTCATAATGTGCCCTAGCACATAAGCACATGCTTTATGTGCGATATGTGCTTATGTGCTTATGTGCTAGGGCACATTGTGACACAATGTGCCCTAGCACATAGGCACATACGGGTATTTGAGGATACCTATGGCCTAGTATTGCATTATTTGAGGATACCTATCGAGGATACCTTCTGGAGAATCCCTTTTTGTCATATATGCTTATATGAAAAAGCACAATGTGACACAATGTTTATCGATAGACCTCGGTACCGACAGATGTTACTGTTGTAAATATGCGGTAACTGATAAATAACAAAACTATCGAAAAATTAGGAGCTATATGGGTTTGTGTTAGCGATACCGACAAGAATTTAGTAGAAGATATTATAAATGTACCCACAAAAGCAGAGGCGGCGGAACCAGGGAGGCACAGGAGACACGTGCCTCTCCACTTTTTCCACAGACATGTTGCGCGGTTACACAATGATTTAAGATGGGCGCACGCAAACGTGTCAATTTAAGGCATTCCTGTAATATATTAATTGCAAATCCAAGCAACATTTGGCAAAAGAATCCCACGTTCGTTCGCTTCGGTCCGTTTCTTCTACTTCACCCATCTTCCAACCTGAAGGCTATCCTTGGTTGGAACATAAGTGAAGTTGAAGAAATGGACAGGGTAGTAACCACACCGCGGCATGATCATCTAAACAAGAGTCTATAGTATGTCACTGTATATTATATTGAAATATGATTGTAACTCTTCTGCCACTGGGCCGAACTATGGTAGCCTTGAAAAGTTGTGCCCCTCCACTTTTATCGAGCTTCCGCCACCTCTGCAGGGCCGTCGAGAGTGGAGGAGAGCCGGGGTAGTAACCCCGGGGCCCGGCGGTCCGGGGGAGGGGGGGGGGGGGCGAGAACGAAGCCGCGCCACCCGAGACAGCTATTTTGTGAGCTTTTTTTCAATGCCCAGTGTGTGTGAATCGACAGGCGGGCCGCGGGCCCCCGAATTCACTAGTAAGCATATATTCCTTTCAAGAACTAAGTAATTTGATATATCGTGGGTCGATCCGCCCACAATATGCTGTTCTGTAATTCGGTTATATAGACGTCCCGCTTCGATATTCCTGGTCAGTTCTGAGAACTGATATTTTCATGGGTCCTTGGTAAGTTGGGTTTGAAACAAGGGGGCCCAGTTGATACCATCTAATTGATCCCCCGGGGGCCCGTATTTTCTCTCGATGCCACTGCACCTCTGCACAAAAACTAAAACAGGAAGGGCTACTATACACCCCAAAAGGACACAAAATAAAGTCATGCTTCAGGGATCGAGATTGAGTATATCCTGGTGGTTTGAGAACGTTATGAGGGAAATTGACAGATTAGGCTTCAATTCAGAATTACCAGGAGACAATACTATAAACTTTTACAATGGTATATTCTAGAATTGTATTTGCTACCCATTAATACAGCTGACTAAAATAAATCATTGGCATTTTAAAAGATATGGCAATTTGCCAGTTGGCAAATTGCCACATCTTTGAAAATGCTTATGGTTCATTTCATCCCATTTAAAAATCATAACTAGAAAATGCAATTCTAGAAAATACAATTGTAAAAGTTCTGTAGTATTGGCTCCTGGTGATGTTGTTGAGTCTGTAATGCAGGAGTTGCTTGAAAGTGAAAAGTCAAAGACACCTAGCAATGGTCTGTCTCAAATTGTTATCAATGTGAAGAATAATGCCATCCGGTACCAAAAGATAAACTCCCGTGTATTTTCTCTCCGAATTATTCGATATTTCCCTTCACCTGCCCCCACCCCCAACCCCAACCCCCAATTCCCCTGTAATTGCGCGGAAGCCCTTGTTACCTCGCCTATTGATTTGCTTTTGTGCTAAAGGCCTGTGCAGCCCCAAGTGCTAGGTAGGCTCCATCCGTCTTGCACTGGGCAGGGGACTCCTTTAGAATCCCCAGCTTAATTACAGGCTCATGGTGCATGATAGCAGACCTCTGACAACCCCTTGAATGCTATAACGACTAACGTTGTATTCCAAGAATATATTGATTCAAAAACCCAAAACGCTCAAAGTGTGAAGGATAGCCTACGGAAAAGTAATAATCCCTGAATTCCAACAACCTGTGTTTTCACAATCCATCTATGTAAATATTGCCTTATTTGTTTGTTCTTTTCAGTTTGTACATATCATCAGTTATTACCTCTTTTCCTTCTATACCCGACCTTCTTTCTGCAACACTGATCAGACCAAAACTATTTCTGAAAACGTCTCGAACTCCCCATATGAATCGGCAATTCTTGTGCGAAGTCCATTCAGTTCGGAGATCGGCCTCACCTGTGATGGGTTTTATCAAATTGGTCCAGTCTCATCCGTGCATAGTCCACCCACGTCTAAGCAATGGATGACATAAACATTTATCGGATAAGAGTGGGCCTGTTTGCAACAAAAGCGCACTCCGGGGTGCATCGTAAAAAACAGCTCGATTACTCTAGTACTATCCTGGTGCTGTTGGTCTCGTCACATGGCATAACTGGATTAACATTAATGGTTGCCTTGCTAATCGCGACAAACTAAGCCGATAACAAGAGTACCACAAGTGAGGAGTCACTCTCTCCCTCCCTCAAAAAGATAACTCTTGTGCATAAATTTACTTTGCTATATGCGCTCGCTACTGTTAACATATTTTGGACAATACTGCTATTATATGTGGCCGGTGACATTGAGAGAAACCCCGGTCCAACAAGCTCGTGTGTAAACTCCCCGCATAGCTCACACTCATGGAACCCATCTTCGAATACAAGTGGTTTGTCCATACTTCACATGAACGTCCTAGGTCTGTGCCCAAAATTGGATATACTCAGTTGTGAGATGCTTCCCCATGACATTTGTGCATTTACCGAAACGTTGCTTACCCCAAGTGTGAGGAGTGAGGATATCCTACTTCCCAACGTCCAAAACCAAGTGCGAAAAGACAGGAGCTCAAGAGGTGGTGGAGTAATAATTTACATCAAAAACGATATACCCTTCAAGGCACGCCCAGATCTTAACATACCTGAGCTAGAATGTTTATGTGCCCAGATATATACCACCAATGGGTCGATCCTCGTAGGTGTACTATATAGGCCACCCAACTCAGACAGTGACTTATGGAACTTAATTGAAACATCTATTGAAAGAGTTCTAGACACAGATATTAAAAATCTTTTGCTAATGGGAGACTTCAACGATAACCAGGCCGCCGGTCCCTCTGTCTCACTGCAACGAATTACCAACCAGTTCAATCTCAAGCAGCTGATTGTCGAACCGACCTATTACACAGAGAATTCATCATCCTTAATAGACCTGATCCTTGTAAATGATGACCTCTCAATTGTAACTGCAGAAGTTGGTGACCCTTTCCTTGGTAATTATGTCAGGTACCATTGTCCTGTTATTGCGACTTTTAATTTCCGAATAACCCACAATAAACCACATAAACGACTTGTCTGGACATATGATGATGGGAATTTTCCTGAATTAAATAGTCGCTTCTCTGACATCAATTAGTCAGACCTGCTTGCTAATTGTAGCATCTCCTCTGTTACAAACGAGCTCACCACAACAATAAAGAGTACATTCCGAACAAACTTGTAACTGTAAGACCCCAACAACCAAAGTGGTTTCACAATAACTTGAGACGCCTAATACGTCAGAGAAAGCGTCTCTATCGCAAAGCAAAGTTAGTAAATTCCCCACAGGCATGGGAAAAATTTAGGAAAAAACGCAACGAAGTAACATCTGAAATACGTAAATCAAAGCAATTACATTTTACCAAGATTGACACAGTCCTGAATAGTCCGTCAACAAATCCCTCTGAGTGGTGGAAAACCCTTAGATATATACTAGGTGTGCATACTCGCGGATGAATGTACGACTGCATCCTCATTCGAGAATTTAACTACCAAAGGCGGTGCCCACGCAGTCTGAACTGTTGGTTTAACACTTGATCATTTTTAGGAAACGTGCTTGGTAGTGTCTATACTCTTTACCAAGTAACCACCTCGGCCATATGCGCTCTATGAAACCCAATCCTAGAAATATGTACCGTATCAACCATGAGGGTCGACTTATCGTGACTGACGGGCCTTCCCACGTCGATTAATTACACTGCCGATCTACATGTAGGCGTTCCACCCAACCAACTATTACAAACACCGAAACAGTCTAGATACCAAAACCTTTCCACCATACTCCTTCATTATCCTACACAATGTTTAAATCCAAAGTACAACTGTTTATACGTATTCCTAAGAAACCGTGACTTGGTTGCAGGTACGTGCGGCTTTGTGTTTTTAGAAGGAATATAATGGCTCACTTCATCCCCAAGGCATCAATAAATCACTGACAATATGTAGTTTATACAAAGCCCTACGCGCCTGCACCTAGCCACCGACTTGTATCATCGTCGTCAGTCCTAGACTATACATAAACGACTTATCTATATGGAAACAGCCTAGTATAAGCTTCCAGCTTGTTGCTGAATCCATTTCCATTAATGTTTTGTGCTCGCTGATACGTGTATCATTACCGTACTCGATTTGTGTAACTTTTTTTTTAAACTTTGGAAATAAATATTGTTTAAACTAAAAGTCAAATGATAAACCAAATGATGAACTCGCAGAAAATAAAAGTACGGAATGCGTCGATGATGTCGAAAACGATGATCAACCAGTCATGATACCATCAGCGGAGGATCAAAGTGAAAAATCGGTTCTGTTTGTTACACCGACACGGAAACCGGGTGGACGCTTGAGTCAAAAGGCGAAGAAAATCAATTTTCCTCCTGAAGGAGACTCCTATCCAAAACAACTATTAAACGCTCAGTGGATGAACTTCATTTTCTCCCGCAGTCAACAAAATTGGACCAGAAAGAACTGCCTGAAAATTTGTTCGAATCAATAAATGAGATGAAGCGTTAAATAACTTCTAATTTTCGAATCCAAAAATAAGATAATTGAAGACCGTATGGCTCCATTAGAAAAGGAATGTAAAGAACTGCATCGACAAAATTGTAGATTGGTCAATCAAGTCAATTCGTGAAAAAATTGTTTGAAGGATTGAGAAGCTGAACAAGTGAATACGCCAACTATTGTTGAATGCGATCCTGAAAAAGATGCGCATCATACAAAAACGACCAAAACGACGCCTGAATAACGGGTGCAGGCGAAAACGGCACCGTGTAAAAACGGCACCAACTCTTGTTTGCGAAAACGGCACCAACTGGCGAAAACGGCACCAAGTGTGACTGACAAAAACGGCACCAAATTGGCGAAAACGGCACCAAATGCCGCTGGCGAAAAGGGAACCAAACAAAAAGAACAACACTATGATACACGATCAAATATTTAATTTTCCTCAGATCGTCGTTTTGATTTTTTTTTAGCTTTTCTCACATATATACAATAGTATCGAATTTGAACACAGTATATTACACATTTGGTCACGAGTTATTCTCGTCAATACAATATACAATTACAACATTTACTCATTTATACAGAGACGGCGCAAGCCTTATGAAAATACGTGTGGATATGACAGTTGAACAGGCACGTAACCAGGGTTTGCTTTTTTTTTTGGGGGGGGGGGGGGATGGAGGGGCGTCAAACACATAAACAATCCTTCACATTCTAATATATATTTTTTGTATATGGGCATCCTTCGAATGGTAGCGACATGACCAGCGCGTGTCACTAAGACGAACGAGTTCTTTAGTACGCACGTTATCCCTCTCCTGAATTTCGATAAACCATCTATGCACACGTGAACGGGACATAAACACGTACAAACTTCAAACTGTCCACTGGGGTGAAAAATTCACCTGTTGATTTAACACTTCTACACACATCAACGAGAACCAGGTTTAATCGATGTGCATAACAATGAACATAGAAAGCATTGGGGAAGTGCTCCCTCAAACAGGTTTGAACACCAGATAGGTGTTCTGACATAACGCATCGTCATAACACTGGGCAACAAAATTAACACTACCTAATCCAAGCGATTTTATTTCTCTCACAATTTGCTGGGTAAGAGCTTCAGCGCCTAGTTTGTCTGCCCTATGAAATTGGAGAAATTCCTCTTTTACGACATGATCATAATCTGAGATCAAATGGTTTCGCGCACCGAAACCATTGAAGTAATTAGTTGAAGCTTTTTCACAGATGCCGACCACGACAGAAAGCAGCAGAGGAGGAAAGGTCAAGGGAGGAGGCTTTGGTGCTCTTATTGGTGATCTCGTTGAGGTGTCAAACCTCCATCGGGTGAGGACCAGTGTGAGAGGGGGTCCCTCTTGACAAAGGTGCTACCTCTCCCCGAGGGTGATGTGGTGTCTTTTTCGTGCAAGTATTCATAGCGGTTATAATAATTCCGTAACGGTAATTGTGGAAAAGAGAAAAAAAAAGCCGGAAAAGAAGTGTGTTTGTGTTAAGTGGCTGTCTTTGTCTTGTAACGTATCCCTATCGGACCAGCTGGATTAAATTCGCTATCAATTATCTTAATTGACTGCAGTAATGAAATATGCTCTATCGTCAACAAGCCTACACAAGTGGAAGTGTAACTTTATCCCTCTGGGGCAGCTGGATTAAGTAGCATTATCACTGAAATTCATTGACTGGAATAACATAATAAACTCGACCGACAATAATTAACTTAATACGGAACACCCGAACTCTAAAAATCTACATATATATTTTTAATAAATTTAAATTTTTTCTAGAATAATTTAGGAGGAGGGGGGGGGGGGGCGTGCCCCTCGGTTACCTCCTTGCAGTTGAGTAAGAGTAACCCCGGGTCTCGGGATTTTCGGGTTAGGACTGCCCCAGTCCAAACATGGCCTAAAAGACCCCCACTCTTCCTCAAAGGTGGTCATCGAATTATGTCCAAAAATGGAATAAAAAACACAGGGGGGGGGGGGGAGGTAGGTTCAGGGGCGGGGGGGGGGGGGGGCTGGATAGGTTCCAAATTGTAGATTGCTTGTCCTAATATCAGTATTGGTGAAAATAACAAGTACCGGTTCATCTTAATCAAAACATCATCGTCAAAGTGGTTCATCTCAGCAATATTCTCTTTGATCTCACCTCCTCTATTGGTGACAGTTTCACAGTGTACAGTTGTCACGCGTGCCTTGTGAAAACATCAGTCCAATCATTAGTCCATTCATAACTTGACTCACACTTAACAGTTTATCCTTTCTCTTTAATCTCTTGTACCTCTATTCTTAATTAGCGAGATATAACAGGTAGGCATCTATCACTGTTAATCAACGGTAAAACAACACATGGATGAGCAAGCTTATAAAGAGAAGACTAGAGTGGAGCACGAATGGAGACTCTTTCAAAATCCTAACTGGGCAAAAAAACAAGGGCGGCAAAGCCGCAGCCAAACCTCTTAAAAGGGAAGACGGTTCCTTCACGCGCACCGACAAAGACAAGGCCGACACCTTTGCCGACCTCCTAAGAAAACGCATCGCCCGTATCAAGGTGCGAGCAATGATGACGCCGTTATAAACGCGATTGATGACTTCATCAATGAACACCCTGATATCTACCGTGACCCCAAATTCGATAACGAACCAGAAGACGGGGATGACGATGACCTCGTCACCCCCATCACCAATGACGAAATCATCAACGTCATAAAAAATGCAAAAATTCCTCCTCACCCGGCGAAGACGAAGTGAGCTACAAAATTCTAAAACAAAGCCCAAATTCCCTAATCGAAAAACTAAACAAACTGTTCAACGCATTCCTCACCCATGGCTACTTTCCCAAATGTTGGAAAAAAGCCATCGGTGTCATGATACCAAAACCTTACAAGGACCCTTCCGATCCAGCCAGCTACCGCCCAATCAGCCTCCTCAGCTGCATTGGTAAGACATTTGAACGAATCCTTACCAATCGGTTCAGGAGGCACCTTGAAGACAACGATGTTTTCAATAAGTGGCAAAGAGCCTATAGAAACCGTAAAGAAGGCATCGCGCATGTCTACCGACTAGTCACGCAAATGAAAACCGCGATCAACAATCAGCAAATAGGCGCGGCAGTCCTGTTTGACGTCGAAAAGCATTTGACTCTGTTTGGCACAATGGAATGCGCTACAAAGTATAAAACATGAAACTCCCCATGAAATTGCTCAGATTACTATCCTCTTTCCTTAATGATCGCGAAATTAAAGTCTGAGTGAACATGGAAATGTCTGACAGTGTCCCCCTTGAAGCAGGCACCCCAAGGATCCGTCCTAAGCCCCTCCTTCACATCTTCTATGTAAATGATCTTAATTTCTCCGAGGATCGTGTTCAAGTCTCCCAATTCGCGGATGATAAGGGCCTCTGGGATTCTAACAATACGGCCAATCTTTTCCAAAACCCTCTGCAACGCGCTCTCGATGACCTAGAACAATGGTGTGCTAAATGGAGAATTAAGTTGAACGCCAATAAAACCCAACGAATCACCTTTACTCGCAAGACAAACAAACCTGATTTTGACCTAAAACTAATGGATAACACCCTCCCAGAATGCAAAAATGCGAAATTCCTTGTCATCAAGGGAGAATACTCTAATCCAGATACCTCACTTACCCACTAACAAGCTCCATTCTCTTTGGGAATCACTTCTCCAACCCGAGCAAAGCTGGACAACCCTGCTAGTTGTTAAAAGATGAATATTGTTATAACTTTCACCAAATCTTCAGTATCATCAGAGCTAATTTACTGGTACCACACGTTGTCAATCACAAATATATCCAACATCATCACATACTTTATTATAATTTGTTATTGACAACATGTGGATAAACTTCAAATTATCTCCGGCGATACGGAAACATTTTATGTTTTATTTTTTGTGTATCTTATTTGGTTAGTGTACATGTATATCTTATTATCATTCAGTAACTGACATTGGGATTTCAATAAATTCTGTCTGAATCTGCTGTATATTTTTGTTTTAAATGTGTTTTATAACCTCGTCCCACACCCACCCCGTCGGAAAACTGAATCTTAGGCATATTTTCTCTGTGGGAGTCACCCCCCCCCCCCCGCCCCCCACACACACGCTTACTTTGAACTGGCTGACTCTGGGGATGGAGTGAATGATTATCAAAGTCCACAACGGTTATGAAATGTCCATAATATAATTTCAAAAGTTGAATTTAGGGTCTCGGTAGACCTCGGGGTGTTTATTGATGAAGCTATCTATAGCGTGTTTCACTTTGTCGTCATAGTCAGGGCCTTCATGTGGGCGGTGAGTTTTCTTGAGGATGTCAGCATCTCGGCGTTTGGTCGACGGAGATTTCTTCCTCAATCTCTGTGTCTGTTCCGCTGGCTCTTGTGGCTCTTGTGGTTTCAGTGATGGTGGTGGTTTTTTCCCTTCCTCTGGTGTGGACCAGTGCGGACTGGCCCGCGAAAGGTGCTACCACTCCCAGAGGTGGGCTTCATCCGATACTTGACGGTGAGCAAAACGCAGCCAATCTCAACATGGACATCCTGGTTGAGAAGTGAACTGGCGTCCAACACCATCAGGGTGTCCTTAATTTTCTTCGGCAGGAAATCCCTGGCTAATTAATTAAAGAACCTAAAATTCACCCGCAAGCTTAAATACTCAGTTTCAAAACAAAGCATAGAAAATGGCAGAATGAAATGAATTAAATAATGGTGCCGTTTTCGCCATCTGAACCGGTGCCGTTTTCGCCAACCCATGGTGCCGTTTTTTCCAGCGCAATTGGTGCCGTGTTCGCCACCGTTGGTGCCGTTTTCGCTCACTTGGTGCCGTTTTCGCCAGGTGCCGTTTTCGCTATAACCCCCGAATAACCTTCATATTCATTTGAAAATTCCTGTTATGAAATTGTCGAGGCAAATGTACCAATATCAACAAACATGACGCACTACAACATCATGATGAGTCACTTGTTACAATTCCCGGTGATTGTGGCGTTGACATCTCAGTCCAGCATAATGCTAGTGAGGCACAGATGCGGCCTGATCAAACGCAACTCGAATCATCCGCCGTTTCTCACAATCCTCTGCATCTCATACTAGGGAATTCGGTTCTTGGGAAAGTAAATCCGGAAAAATGGCTGTTGGAGATGAGAGAGTCGAATGTGTTGTTCAGCCTGGATAGAGAATAGCAGGGTTGATGCGATGGCTGGAAGAAGGAAATTCCGATGAATATACAAATGTCCGAAAAGTCACGATTGTTGGAAAATATAGTTGAAGAAATGGCCTTGTTACCAGCCGAAAAGAGCTTGTTGGGTTTACTTCAAAAATTAACGAAAAACATCCTAGTGCCAAAGTGCGATTGTCTTCAATATTACCAACACTTCATTCGGACCACATAAATTACTTAGTTGAAGACAGCAACTGTTTGTACGAAGAAGTCTGTCCTGAAGAAGGATGTATTTGCATAGACAATACGCGTGGATTGTCGACAATTCAACATCCGAAGATCGTCGTTCGCTTTATTGGGATAACTGGCACCCGAGGAGTTTCGATGGGGTGCGTGTGTGCTGGCATGACATATCAAATTCTTAAGTTATTATTGAAGTACAGCCAAACAGAATACACTCGAGAAATGCACAAGCAGGACACTTCGATCGATTAAACGGGTCTCAATGCAATCAGCCTGCTTTGTTTCAACGCTATGATTCAGTGAATCGTGGTCGAAGAATGGGACCGACAAATCGACACGAATTGAACAATAGGTCACAGAGAAGTAACCAAACGTCATGCGAAGACCAGTCTCTGAGAATGATTTGATTATGTTTTCAAACCAGTTGCTGTAATTTTATTTGTGGTAGGTTGTTTTTTTTTGGGGGGGGGGGGGGGGGGAGAGTAATCATAATATTGTATGTTAAAACGAGCTGATACTATTTTTGTCCATATATCCCAATAAATTCTGTCTCTTGATTGGCCAGAATGCCTTGGACAAATAGCCATGGCAAAGGGTGTACCCAACATCCAAGCTATATGAGAGCGTGCAACATCCAAGGTATAAGTGCACGCGAAACACCGGGGTATATGGTTTAAATGAAAGCTTTTCCCTTTTGCTCGCCTCGATATAAAAATCGTATATTTTGCTATTATAAATTAAATAGTCGAATAATTAAATGAAACAACTTGAGAAAAATAAAATAAAAGCAAATATCGTCCCCCTCAGTTCCAATGTGTTCTATGTGCCAGTAGGCACAGTGGAACTCGGGGGACGATATGTAAACAGAATACTGTTTACTCGTTTCCGTAACGGCCCAAGGGATGTAACTCTATCTGTTGTCTTCTGCGTTTGTAAAAACAAAACAGTTATTCACGAATTTGGTCCAACTTTTTACGGAGCGTGAGAAACGCGTCCACATTTTTTTCTTCACTATGTCTCTATTGTGTTTCAAACGGGCCAAAAACGTTATCTCCGTCAACATGTATGGTATATGGAGATTTAATACCTGAGTGTCTCATTTAAACACCCCGCCTGCGGCTCGGTGTTTAAAAACCTACATCCAGGTATTAAATCTCCATATACATACATGTTGGCGGAGATAACTTATAAAGAACTATTGTTTAATTGTTTATAACGTCGTTTAGTATTCATACAGATTCTACTTATGATAGTTTCTTAATGTACACAATTATTATAACATACTAAAGTAGATAACTTGAACATTTGAAACAATAACTACATTTATGATATATATACTTGTGCAAAAGTACGTGGGTTATAAATATATTTATACGGAACATTCCGGAAAATGTCGAATGGAATACGTAATGACAGATTATTTTTCGAGTGAATGTTGATTTCGTTTCTGATGACCCCAAACGAATTTCATTATGATGTTAAAGCATTTTCAAAATAACGTCAAGAATGTTTGTTATACTGTGTGGAACGCACGGGGTTTTGTGAACAAGCTCGATAACCAGATGTTGTATCGCTTTTAAAACTCTTTACCCAACGCAGACGATATCAAAATTTATTATTTTAATTATTGATATTTAAAATGTTAAACACAAATTCAATAAAAGCACATCATATGACCCCTTATTGGAAGGAGCTCGTTCCAATGAGTGGTCACATGATGTGGTTTTATTGAAATTTGTGGAAAAATGTATTTTTTCGACTGCTTAGTTTGTAAATTACGCGGGTGGATGCGGCTAATTCGTTAGGTAAAGGGTTAACCCTTTACCCAACGAATCGCCCGCATCCGCCCGCGTAATATCCAAATTCAGCAGTTGAAAAAATATTATTTTTCAAAAAATTTCACCAAACCATATCATGTGACCCCTCGTTGGAACGAGCTCGTCGAGCTCGTTCCAACGAGGGGTCACATGATATGGTTTTGGTGAAATTTTTTGAAAAATTTAAAAAAATTATATTTAAAATAATAAATTTTGGTATCGTCTGCGTTGGGTAAAGGGTTAAATCACAATGATTTCATTACTATAACGAAAACGTGTCATTGTGAGGGTCAGTCATTACACTTACCTAGTTATCACTGCATTGACTATTGTCGTGATAAACAGAAGAGTACCAGAGGAGGAATAACTTTTTATTGTCGTTTGAAATATACGAAATATCTCAAATCTGTTGAAAGACTACATGGAACAACGCTACGGGTTGAATTTAGTGGAGTAATGTTTAGTCTAAAAACAATATTATTTTCATTTCTATATACATTCCTCCATTTAATTCTTCTCATTTCAAAAATAATAATACATGTACTGTAGAATCAGTATTCAGTAACTCAGTGTGACACCTGGCGGTTTAAGAATAAGATCAATTGACTATCATTGGTGGTAATTTTAAAAATCGTACTGGAGATCGACCAGATTATCTTACAAATGATGACGATTCATATTTAGTTTCACCTGATAATTATACATTTGATTGTGACAATGATAGAGTAAGTTTAGATAAGGAATGTAATTCGTTTGGCACACAATTATTTCCTATGTGCAAATCGTCTGGTATGAGAATAGGGAATGGCATGGAATTTGGAGATTCTCTCAGAAATTATACGATCTACAATTACAATGACGCTAATATTGTTGACTATGTATTGATAAATAAGAGGTATCTACCCGATGTTAGCTATTTTTGTGTTAAATCCCCGACATAATTTTCCGATCACAATCAACTGGCTGTTCATTTCGATTTTAAGAGAATCGAAGTAGAAAGCACTGAGCTTCAAAATACCTACTGAAAACACAGTTTAGTTACAAAATGCGGAGATAAAGCCATATCTACCTTATATGATCCGTATGTGCAGAAAAGATTAATGGAGTTCAGATTAAGTGAGTATTCTGCTAATCCCATTGGAACCAAAAGGTCCACTCGAGATCGGAATAAATTCATATTATTTATGAATATAGTGATAAATTCTAGGTATAAACAAAAACGTGAACGATTCTGGTTTGATACGCCGTAAACAGTTAAAAACAGAAAGGACAAAATATCGTCAATGACATGATGGAGAGGCCTTATGATAAGACGTTACTGATTAAATTTCTCTCTATGAAGAAGCAATATAAACGGGAGACAAAACGTAAGCGCAGAGAAGTTTATGAATGCATCTCTGATAAATTATCTAATATGGAGACAGCTAATCCTTCCAAGTACTGGAGTATTATTAACACATTTCGTGCTAAGAAAGAAGAGCCTAATTATTTACACCCAGAAGAAATTGTAGAATCTTTAAAACATTACTTTGTCCGAAAAGATCTGAATCTGAAATACGTCATCAATTAAGAAGCTAGATATCGAATTAAACAATGACTGCATAACCATCGAAGAGATATTAGACGTTATTAGGCAGCTCCAAAACAAAAAGTCATCGACTGTAGATAACATTTCGAATGAATTATTAAAACTTATCATTCCAATTATTATAGATATTATTATAGATTATGTTGTCAAGCTATTGAACCAAATATAATTATCAGGTCATTAATCTGTGTGTTGGAGTGAGTCTATAAAAAAGGCGATCGATATGATCCTAACAATTACAGATCGATTGCTCTGGGTAGAAATTTCGGAATTTTTTTTTAATGAATTAATAAACTCGAGGCTATGTGAGTATTTAGAGCTAGCGATTTAATAAGCGATAACCAGTTTGGATTGAGGAAGCATCGTGGAACAATTGATAGTGCATTCATTCTGCGCAGGTTGGCAAATGGATAGAAAGAAGAGAAGAGCCCAATGTACGCGGCTTTTGTTGATTTTAAGATTATATCTATTTATTGGTGTTTAAGGTCACATATTTCTGCACAATGACTAATCATAATCACGACAGTTTTACGGGTGGAGGAAGCCGGAGTACCCGGAGATAACCACCGAGCGACGGCGAGCAACTGTCAGCTCCCCAACATACTAACTCCATACAAGCAGGGTTAGCATTAGTTGAAGACAGGTGCACCATCGACATGCAGTACGCCTTAATACACAGCATCACCATGCTCCCACGTGGGCAATGGGGGTGAAGTGTCTTGCCCAAGGACACAACGCGGTTGCCGCAGGAGGGATTCGAACCGAGGACCTCTCGGCTTGCAGCCAGCCTGCACCTTTACCAACTGAGCCACCGCGCCCCCGTTGATTTTAAGAAAGCATTTGATTCCGTTGATAGGTCGTTACTTTTTGAGAAAATGAAGTCGTTGAGTATCGGTGAAAATCCTCAATATTCTTAGCTCTCTTCATGAAAAGAGTTACTATTTTATAAATACTTCTGTAGGATTGGGCCAACCTTTACTCTCAACAGTGGGAGTTAAGCAAAGATGTTCTGTATCTCCCACTCTTTTGAAACGTTTTATTGATGACATTTGCGGGATATTTGATGAATCATGTTCACCAGTTAATGTGAATGGACAAAGTCTCAATCACCTACCTTTTGTCGATGACCTGGTAATGTTATCGGAGTCTCCATCAGGATTGAATAAATGTGTTCAGAAGTTAGAACACTGTGCGGATCAAACAAACTTAGTGTCCACATTAAATGCATGATTTTCAAAAACAGAAAAGATAAAAAGAGATCCTGATGTTTTGTATTGGGACTGGAAATTAGATATCATGTATCAATATATACTTAGGTCTTGATTTCACATACAATGGAAACACAAAACAAGTTCAAGAGAATTTAAGTACAAAAGGATCGAAAGCGATGTTTTTTCTTACAAATCCTCTCAAAAGTCACTTGACTTAACTCTTGATGTGAAATGTAAACCTTTTGATAAATTGATTAAACCTATTTTATTATATGGTGGCGACCTGACCTTAATACTCCTTTTGCGGACACTAGACCCTGTGAACAAATCCATTTGAATTTTGTAAACAAATATTAATGTTAAATAGAAAAACATCGAATCACGCAGCTTAGGGCAAATTGGGTAGATATCCTATTTTGAACGATGCCATCTCGCATCTCTATAAATATGTAGATAAATTAACCAAAATTTCTGGTGATAACATACTCTCCAACTCATTCAAGGAGTCGCTCAAATGTAAACTGCCGAGAACTTGGATAACTCAGTTATCTCGATATAATATTCGAGTTTCCGATGCTAATACGTTAACTAACAGTAATGGATATTGCCTGAAAGGTGTATAGAATCTCACCATAGAGAAACAGTTACTAAAGATATGTTTAATGATGACAAAATGAAAAGCAGTAATAAGTTACGACCGAATCGATTAGTTAAAAATGAATACAAGCTTGAACCTTTTCTGAAATTACAAGATCTCGACAGGCCCGTGAACTGTTTACTAGACTTAGGGTTAGTAACCATAATTTAGAAATAGAAAGGGGAAGACATAAACAATATCCAACGCCTGTAAATGATAGAGGATGTCGGATATGTGATACCGAAGAAATAGAGAGTGAAAAATATTTTATTATTGTTTTTGAGAATTCATGATGTCGGCAGTGTTCGCATCATGACTGAATGATGGTTGTCTCCAGAAATAGTTTGTAACGTATTGTGCCTTATTTGAACTGGAAAATAAGTTTTTCTTTAATTTGGAAATATATTTTGGTACCTGAGGTTCGATCACTTTTGCACGAACTACACAAGCACCAAACAATGTAATGTTATTATGTAAGGGTACGGTGTTAAGATACAGTACGTGTAGAGTGTATTATCAATAAATCACCCGCAGGGTGGAGATTCCACCCAAGCAATAATTGCAAATTTGTTGCAAAGCATAACAAGTACAAGCAAAGTTCCAGCAATGAAACTCCGGGTTATACCCGGAGATCCATTGGTTGAAACATTGCTTGTGTTCTTTGTCCACATGTACAGAATTTGAAAGTGATACGTCGGGTGATAACTCCACTCCCCAGATGATTTCTTTACAATCCACTCTCCACGTAATGTAGGCCTAGCCTGTTCGCCAAACCCGGTTTCAAATGAATGAAATAAAAACATTGTTTACAAAAATGGATTGAGAGGCATATGTCGAAATTAGGGAAACGTGATTCGAAGAAATTATAAAAGAAAACAAAGAATTTAAACACTTGAAATATTCGGAGAAATACTTTTATATATTGAAAAACTGTGATAGTAAATCAATTAATATGATTTCTAACATGATCTGGTCATCCTTCTGTAAGCGAGATCACCTTGTTGAAGAAAAAAGTCATTAGTACTTTATATTATACATCATGTTTATTATGTCTTCTTATTTGTTATTTTTGTTAATTTTGTTTTGTTCAACTGCCATTATGGTGTAATGTATTAAACTATTGCAAATTGAATCATTCAATGTTCATTTTTTTCTCAAAAATATAGCTTATAATTCCTTTTGGAACGAGCTCGTTGCGCTCGTTCAAATAAGGGGTCATAAGCTATGTTTTTGACCTCCACAAATAAAAAAAAAGTATTTATTCAATAATTTTGTTTGCAAGTGTCGTCTGCTTTTCCTGTTAGGTCAAGGGTTAGCCATTTTCTGGTCGATTCTTTATTTAACCCTTTACCCAACGCAACGGCTAAAACCGGCCAGCGCTATTCTCAAAAATCGCCAATTAATTTTCATTATATTTTCATTTTTTGTCTCAAAAACATAGGTTATGACACCTCTTGGGAACGATCTTGTCGAGCTCGTTCCAATGAGGCGTCATAACCTATGTTTTTGAGACTAAAAATGAAAAAAAATAAGATATTCAAGAATTTTGTTTGCAAGTGTCGCCTGCTTTTCATGTTAGCTAAAGGGTTAACTCATTATGTAACACGAGTGGAATATGATGCTCATGGTCGTGTTGCGTCGAGGTATAAAGGCCATTTACCAACCAACCTGGTTGGTTCGGATCCCACCAATCTCGTGGTAAATCTGTCGCTTTGTGTGCTAGAGATCGACGGTTCGTGTCTCGCCATACCACCGCACTTCTCTCTCGATCTGTAGCATTGGTGCCATTGACTGAATCTCAAAGAATGTAAAAGTAGTGTAGCGGTCGGGATATAAAGGCCATTTACCAACAAGCCTGGCAGGTCCGGATATCTTAGTCGCGTGGTAAATCGTACGCTTTTTGTGATTGAGGACGACGGTTCGAGCCTGGGCTCCTGCACATCTCTCACGATCTGTTATACTGGTGCCGTTGAGAGAATCTCAAAGATCGCGAGAGTAGTGTAGCAGTCGAGGTATAAGGGTCATTTTCCAACTAGCCTGTTTGGTGCGGATCTCTTAGTCTCGTGTACAAAGAGACGGCAGTTCGAGCAAAAGGCTCCCGCACATCTCTCTCGGTCTGTTACACTGGTGCCGTTGAGTCAATCTCAAAGAACCTGAGAGTAGTGTGATCTCCTTAATATAAGCGGCAAGGGGAGCTTCTCGAGCACACTCACCCTTCTGAGTTTGCAAATAGATTCTCTGACTTTTTTAAAATTAAAATTTCGAAAATCCAAAGTAGACTGGAAAATCCAGGCATAAACATAAAGACCAGTGATGAAGGTAAATCACCAGAATCTGAACTCACCCTAAATGTCTTTCAACCACCAATCACGGAAGAGTTAAGTCAATTATTTTAAAAAACCCAACGTCATGTTCTCTCGACCCACTACCAACTTGGTTGTAAAAGACACTGTTTTAGGCCAGCTTCTTCCCATCATTACTAATATTTTCAGTTCATCCCGGCTCCCGGCATTGTACCAACAGCGTTTAAGAATGCCCATGTTATTCCACTCCTGAAGAAATCTAGTCTGGGTGTTAACACTCTAAAAAAAACTATACACCTGTCTCTAATCTTCCTTTTTTGTCTAAACGCCCCGAAAAAGTTGTTTCTTCCAGAATAATTGAGCATATTTCTGCTAATAACAAACTTGAAACATTCCAATCAGATGCCTATAGACCCAGGCATGGCATTGAGGCAGTTTTATTTCGTGTTAGTAGTGACATTCTGAATTCGATGGATGATCACAAGTTAACATCATTTTGCTGCTTGACTTGTCTGTGGCATTTGATACGATCGACCACCAGATATTTTTTATCACGTTTAGAAAAACGACGGTTCTGTTCTCAAGTGGATAAGTTCATCGCATGCAATGTGTGAAAATTTGCGATACCTTCGCTGAGCCCATTGAGCTAAAATATGGTGTTCCCCAAGGCTTAATACACGGGCCCCTACTATTCTCAGTTTATAACTTACCACTCGGTGATCTCACTAGGAAGTACTCTGTAAATTTTCATCTGCATGCCGATGATACCTAGTTATATTTGTCTGACGACCTCTCTAAAATAAATGACTCATTAACAACACTAGAGGCATGCATGGAGGCTATTCGGTGACGGGGAGAAATTTTCTCAAATTAAATGATGACAATACATAATTTTTACTGTTGGGTGACAAACATCGGTTAGACAAACCTACGATCAGCTATCTGAAAATCGGCGATGTCAATGTTAACCCAAGTGAAACTACTCTGAACCTTGGTTTTATTTTTAATAATGGCTTTGATCCGAGTAACCAAATCACCAAAGTGAGCAAAAGCTGCTTCTTTCAGATAAGAAACATAAACAAAATTAGGAAACTACATGAACAAAACACACTAAAAACAGTCTTTGGTCCTGTCCCGACAGGACGACTGCAATTCTCTTTATTTTGGACATCTCCTGAAATCCATTAGCCTGCCCCAACGTATTCAAAATACAGCAGCCAAGATCATTACTGGCGACAAAGAATATGATCACATTACATCAATTCTCAATCCTTGCATTGGCTACCAGTTGAGTCCCGCATCAAATATAAAGTTTCAATGACGACACACATCATCCACGGAGATAATGCTTACACCAACTTAAAATAGGTTGTCAATGCACACAAAACGGTACGGAATCTTAGATCATCTTTGTAGAATCTTCTTGTCGCGCCTCGAACTTTTGCAGCTCCCTCATCATAGAATGCAAATCAATCAATCAATCAATGCACTCCCTCAGCATTTAAGGAAAACCTCCCATACTGAAAGTTTCAAAAACGATTTAAAGACCCACCTCTTTCGGTTAGCCTTTGACGGCTCATTTTGTTTGTTTTTTTTTTACTCAGTTTATATTATGAGCGCTTTTGAGCAGTGTTTTGCTGGTAAAAGCGCTATACAAGTAAATTATTATTAAAATTATTATTAAAAAATATTAGTGTAGCGGTCGAGGTATAAAGACCATTTACCGATAACCTGTTTGGTCTGGATCTCCTATTCTCGTGGTAAAACGTACGCTTTGTGTGCTGAATTTCGACGGTTCTAGCCTCGGCTTCCACACTTTAACTCGATCTGTTACATTGGCAATTTATGAAAATGCGTTTGCATTTAAGTTTTTTAATTCCAGTTTTAAGTAACCTCACGCTGCCTCTGATGTGTTACACTTTGCATAGAGTGGTTTGTTTGCATGTTCTTTCACATACAAAGAAAACTGAGAAGTGATATTTTTTTTAAATTTGCGGCTTATTGTTCCATTAACCATCCGCACTCTGATGTCAAAATGGCAAAGTTTTCAGCAGCAAATATTTTCCATAATGCAGTTTGATATTTAACCAAATATACCTTATTTGACAGAACTCATTGAGCTCTATCAAACAAGATATAATTGCTTAAATTCATAGTTAAACAAGAGAAAAACAGAGTGATTGGAGAAAATTCTGTTGCACTACCAGATTGCTAGGGGTTAAACACCAATAAGCAAACAAACAAACAAACAAACAAACAAACAACAAACAAACAAACAAACAAACTGTAATTGGAAATTAGAACTAGCCTCTTTCAGGGATAGATCTTCAGTAACACTTTGAGGGCTAAAAAAGAAAGAATAATAGAATTTAAAAGGTTATTCTTTTGTAAATTGAGCTGTGGGTTACATAAATCCCTTACATAGAGTAAAGGATGAACCCTTTACCTAATACGAATAGAAGATGACTCCAGCAAAGAAACTTACATAAATAACTTGACAATTTCAAATATTGCCTCCCAAATATAGCAAAAAACCATTCACTGGAATAATTTCCACGAGATCATTCCAATGAGGGGTTCATAAGCTATGTTTTTGAGGCGAAAATTGAAAAATATAATAAAAATTAAATGGCAAATTGTGAATGTTCTGTTTTGTTGGCAACATGACGCTTCATTAGCAAACGACGTCATTTTCATCCATTAAATCAAAATAGCATGCAATTTACGAGGTTCATTCGTGATTTCCTGATACCAGATTTACCTGTCTCTATTGACAACAGATCAGTTGCAACCCGTCTAACGTCACAGATTAATGAGAATGTGTGTTATTTAGTTTCAGCACGCACATTGGTTGTTTTAGCCATTGTCATGGTATCACCTGACAGTCGTACGGTAAAGCAAAATCATACACTGTCTCACCACATCCTCGCGGCCTTTTCCAGGGATGTAAATACCGGGGGCCCGTGCCACCAACGTTTTTCAGAAATATACACAAAGCGAGAGAGAGAGAGAGAGAGAGAGAGAGAGAGGGGGGGGGGGGTGGGGTTAGGTGAACATTATCTTAGTTTCACAATATATTATTACACCATAATACAATCAACAGAAAAAAGAAGATGGGGGCCCACGACCCAAATGCAGTCACCTGAGACTTTTATTTCTTTTTGGGGCTTCCGTCATTGCAGTCATTGGTAGATGGCAGAGCAAGGGTGCACAGAAGGTTCCCTCCTCCGATTTGTCTATTTTGCGGCCTTCAGACTCGAGAAAAGTGAACATTTTTGAATTCATATTTAACAGATTTCCCTTCCTGGATGAAACAATGTTTCAGCCCGGTTGGAAAATCTGTTAGATATCGATCAAAAGTTGTACATTTTTCTCAATGCACAGATGTGTTAGTTCAAAGCATTGCTTTCTGTGTTGGATTCCCACTGTCCTGCTGAGGTACATGGGTTGTCACCAAAATATATCGATCCCTAGATGCCCTTCTAGGACCGTGCCCCATCCCTACACACTGGCGTTTACTTCGGTTAGAGTTGCTTCTTAGTGTTGTCGGAATGTTGTCTGCATTTGACATAAAGAACTGCAAGGACTGTTATTGTTTTCTGAACTACACATTGATTGTGACATATCAATGGAATTGACTCCAGTGGCGTCGCCATGCCACATGGGGGAGGGATGAAGGGGAGTTAAAAATATTTCCCCCACTTCACTTTAGCTCGTGCTGAGTTTATAGTATTTATTTATTACATATAATTTTCTTTCCCTGAATTGCCTATTATCAAATTCGGCTGATGTGACTTCAAACTCGACTGATATGACGCCGATATCGGCAGATATGAACCAAGCTAGAGTCGTCCCCCTTGATGTGTTACTAGGCGCAACAAATTTGCTTACATAGAAATGTTTACAGTTATTCGTCGAAAGCAGTCAGGAAAATTGGCGTTACCGGGCATGGTGGAATACTTGAAAGTGGAGTTTTGCATGATGAGGAATTAATGCTGTGGAATGATTAGGTAAATGGGGAGGAGAAAGAAGAGAGGGGTCATAACCTATGTTTTTGAGACAAAAAATGAAAAAAATAGTGAAAATTAATTGGCGATTTTTGAGAATAGCGCTGGCCGGTTTTGGCCGTTACGTTGGGTAAAGGGTTAAGAATGAAACCGTCGAGCCTCCGGCGAGTCGGTTTCATTCTTAATTCTACGAGTATAGAATAAAACAATTTTCCTGAAAACAACTGTACGTTTATTTTGTTTATCCCGCATTTTTTCACAGGGCAGTTGCCGCGAAATCAAGCTGTTACTCGCTGCAAACCACAGCGAGAAGTGAGGAGCACATTGGTCCAATTCGATCGACAAGCAAAATTGCCAAAAATAAGCAAGGCGCAGAGATACATTCCTGTCTAAAAATAATTCCCCAACATTGAGTTAAACTTGCGAAAATACTTTATCAAATGAACAACGTGCAGTGTTTTCTATTGTCATTCTGTTATGCTTTCAAAAAGGTTTAAAGAAAACAATTGAACCGTTAATTATGCTACATTGCAAAGGTCACCAAGTCCGTCTCTACTATCGGAATAAATTCTTTCACGTTAAACCTACGGAGAAAATTTATCACCCTACTTGGTGAATAAAACAAAACTTTATCCAAGGCTTATATTGTTCGAAAATTCGGTAATATATGGGATAACCAAATATATCCTTATGTTTCAAATATCTTTTGTGTGAAAGCTCTCGTTACAAGTAATAATGAACAGAACAGCCGCTGTGGACTGGTCACTTTCCACGGGTGGGCAGTATTTCCACGGAACGCAGTAATATTAGATTCCAAACACTAATTATAGGAATAATTATCAAAAATTCAATTAATGAAGCACCGGGTACAACCCGGTGCTTCATTAATTAAAATTTTGCTGATGATAATTTTTATTACCCGGTAAAGGCATGTGTGGACATCACTGCCAACGCGTGGATTACGACCAGTTCACGGCGACTGGACTGTACACAGAAGAATTCCGTATATTATTATTATTTAAAAAAAATACTTTTCGTGCAACGAAATTAATTCTTTCAAATTATAATAATAAACGAACGTATCCCACCTGTTACATTTATTATTGTTTTAAAGAAGATTATTGTGTTAGGTCTCGGGGGCGCGCTGGCTCCTTGGTTACGGAATTGGACTTCGAGTTCGATCCCCGCCAGGGGTAACTGCGTTGTGTTCTTGGGCAAGACACTTTATCCCGATTGCCAACGTGGGGGCACGATGGCGCTGTGTACTAAGGCGTACTGCACGTCGATGGTGCACTTGTCTTTAACCAATGCTAACCCTGCTTGTGTGGAATTAGTGCGTTGGGAAGTCTGACAGTTGCTCGCCGTTGCTCGGTGGTTCTCTCCGGGTACTCGGGTTCCTCCATCCATAAAACTGTCCGACACGAGGTGACTCTGGATGTCGAAAGTGTCGTTCAACCCCAGTAAATGAATAAATAAAGAATACATTGAGTTAGGTTTCAAGTCTGTACCAACGGCCATCAATCCGAGAACACTATCGAAAAATTTTAAATCACACCCCACCATTTCGAAAAATTTCGACATCATGTTGTTTGCATTTCAGATTCAAAATGCTAGTAAACATGGCGTACTTTATCAAACTTTAGGTCTGTCTTTTTAACTTCAACGTGATTGTCGCGCTGTAATCTTATAAATAATGTGACCCCAACAACCACCCAGGACTCATCTTAACCCTTTACCTAACGAATCGCCCGAATCCGCACGCGTAATATGCAAATCGAGCAGTTGAAAAAATTAAAGTTTTCAAAATATTTCAACACAACCATATCATGTGACCCCTCATTGGAACGAGCTCGTTGAGCTCGTTCCAATGAGGGGTCATATGATATGGTTTTGTTGAAATTTTTTGAAAAATTTAAAAAAATTATATTCAAAATAATAAATTTTGTTATCGTCGGCGTTGGGTAAAGGGTTAATGCAGAAATATTCCTCTACGGAAAAAAGGAGGATAAATATTTACCGAATTATATCTATATTTCGTGCATCAATATGTCATCTGCAATGCTAAAGCTAGGGCTGCAGGATATATGGATAAACCGATATATACCGGTATTCAAACCAATATCGATTGAATATCGGTGTAATTACAAAAATATCGGTTTATCGTCATTATTTATTTACCCACAGTTTAATTTTCAAGATGACTTGAGTTTTTTAACTGTAGCCCCGAATGAAGAATATTATCCCTTTTTGCAAGGAATCGTCTGCATGCGCCCACGTAATATACAAATTCCACAGTTGAAAAAATAATTTTTAGCTCACCTGACTGAAAGTCAGGGTGAGCTATTCTGATCACTCTTTGTCCGTCGTCCGGCGTCCGTCGTACGTCGTACGTCGTGAAGGTGGAGTTTGGGTCTTTTTCTCCCAAACCACTGTCCACCTTTTAATGAAATTTCATGTGAGAGTTAGTAAAAAAGGGGCATTTTGATTTTTCTTCAAATTAAGTTGCGGCTCATATTGTGAAGTGGGGTGGGGCCAAAATGAACAAAATTTAAAAAAATTTCTTCTTCTCATGAAGCAGCCATAGCAGAGACTTGATGTTTGGTATGCAGCTTCCATTTGCGGTGTAGACTTAAGTTTGTTCAAGAGAAGTTTGATGGGCAATATTTACCTTTGTTCTGAGACGGGCAAGAATTTTTGCCACGCCCAAAATTTATACTTTCTGAACCCAGAGGCCGATTTGAACCAAATTTAATATGAGGTATTATTGGGTTATAAGTAGTTGATTTATGCCAAAAAAACGGCAGGAGCTAAAAATAGAAAAAAAATTAAAACGCCCATATCTCCAAAACTGCACGGCACCGAGAATTTTTATTTGGTGTGAAGCTTCCTTAGGACCAACAGAAAGGATTGGTAAAAAAAAAATTGCCATCGGTTTTATCATAGGGTACAGTTTCGGGACTTTGAAAAAGTGCTGAGTCAGCACTTTTTAACACTGTAGGCAATGGGAAAAACATTAAAAAATCTTCTTCTCCCGATCCAGCAGGCAGAATCTGATATTTGATATGCAACATTGTAGGGTGGATCTGATTCAAGTTTGTTCAAATCGGCCCACTGGGTTCATATTTGGGCTCAGTATAGGAGCCCGATTTCGAACTTAGTGCATTTCAGGCAAATTTCTTAAAAAATCTTCTTCTCCAGATCCAGCAGGCAGAATCTTTTGATATTTGGTATGCAACATTGTGGGGTGGATCTGATTCAAGTTTGTTCAAATCGGCTCCCTAGATTCATATTTGGGCTCACTATAGAAGCTCGAATTCGAACTTAGTGCATTTCAGGCAAATTTCTTCAAAAATCTTCTTCTCCAGATCCAGCAGGCAGAATCTTTTGATATTTGATATGCAACATTGTGGGGTGGATCTGATTCAAGTTTGTTCAAATCAGCCCCCTGGGTTTATATTTGGGATCAGTATAGGAGCCCAAATTTAAACTTAGTGCATTTCAGGCAAATTTCTTCGAAAATCTTTGAAAATCTTCTCAAGATCCAGCAGGCAGAATCTTTTAATATTGGGTATGCAGCATGCGCAGGGGGGGGGGGGGGGGGGGGGATTCAAGTTTGTTCAAGCCAATTCCCTGGGTTCATATTTGGGCTCACTGTAGTAGCCTGAATTATAACTTAGTTCAAAATGAGGAATTTTCTTTAAAAATCTTCTTCAGATCCAGCAGTCGGAATGTTTTGATATTTGGTATGCAGCATCCTTAGTGGGGCGAGATTCAAGATTGTTCAAGCCATGTCCCTAGGTCTATATTTGGACTCACTGTGGGAGCTCGAATTGTAACTTAGTTCAAAATGAAGAATTTTCTTTAAAAATATTCTTCTTCAGATCCAGCCAGTCGGAATGTTTTGATATTTGGGGGGCAGCATCCTTGGGGGGGGGGGGGGTTGGGGGGTTGAGATTCAAGTTTGTTAAAGCCAAGTCCCTGGGTTCATAAGTGTTGACAGTGACACTTTCAAGGTGTTAAACCCATTCTAACTCTGAGGGTTTGATTTTAACACTCAAAGTGCAATGCTTTAAGCACTTAGACATTACAATCGTCGGACATCTGAAACTTGAATGGATGGCACTTCCCATGTGTCTAGCATTGGTGGTTCTTTCAGAATCGTCCATAACTTGATTTGCGCTTGGCGGGTACATAAGTAAAAGGACACAACGCAGATGACGCGGATCAGGCTCGAGAGTTCGAGTCTGATTCGCGTCATCTGCGTTGTTTCCTTTCAAGTGTCGCGACATTACACTTGTCAAGTGGTATTATTGTCAACACCTGTCAAGTTCTGGGATATCTACACTTGAACAAAGTGCTAGTTCAGCACTTAGTAAGTGTTAAATACAGCACTTCAAGTGTAGTTTTCAACACTTTAGTTTTTAGCGTGTGAGGAATATTCTTTAAAAATCTTTTCTTTTTTTTTTAGATCCACTGGTCAGAATCTTTGGATATTTGGTATAAGCTTTTCTTAGGAGGAGCAGATGCAACTTGTTGAAATCAGTTCTCTGGGATGATATTTAGGCTACCATGTCAAGTGAGCGCCCTCAGGACCCCTGGGGCATTTTGTTTTAAATTTCAACAAAACTATACCATGTGACCTCTCATTGGAACGATCTTGTTGAGCTCGTTCCAATGGGGATCACATGATATAGTTTTGTTGAAATCTTTGGGGAAAATCTGAAAAATTAATTTTGAAAATAATAAATTTTGATATCGTCTGCGTTGGGTAAAGGTGTTTCGAACCGCATCATCAAGGCATGCTAATTCGTACCGATTGTGATGCCTCAAGTCTCGATTGTGGTACCCATGTTCATATATCTGAGCAGTTTTCGATATACCGGTATACCGCGGTATGCTTTTGAATACCGATACCTGTATTCAGTTTTGAATATCGTGCAGCCCTAGCGTAAGCATTGCAGATGGCACCTAGATGCTCACAAGGGACGATTTGCCAATAAGCTGTGGCATTTTGTACATATCTGTTTTTATCATATAAGGTATGCTATATTCAATGCAAATTTTGTCTACACATTCAGTTTTTTTTTAACTTTTGTATTTTTCGTGTAAACTTAATTTTATTATTGATTAGATATACAGTTTTTAACGTATGTTTTGTGTAACATATGTTCAGTTTGTTTATTTCGAAATTTGGTCAAATAATTGAGTGGTCTCTTCCGGAACCGGATTTACTAAAGTGAAATGAACTACAAGTCATGACCTTTGATCATGCCGATAGAGAATTAATTAACAGTCTGCCATCGCCCCACTGTATTTCTCTGCTTAAATTTAAAAAGGGGGACAAACGGGATGTCACCTCGACGATTTCAGTTACGGATGTCGGGATGCGTCGATTAACCCTTTACCCAACGTAACAGTAAAACCCGGCCAGTGGTATTCTCAAAAATCGCCAATTAATTTTCATTATTTTTTCATTTTTGTCTCAAAAACATAGGTTATGACCCCTCTTTGGAACGAGCTCGTCGGGCTCGTTCCAACGAGGGGTCATAACCTATGTTTTTGAGACCTAAATGAAAAAAATTAGTTATTCAAGAAGTTTGCAAGTGTCGTCTGCTTTTCATGTTAGGTAAAGGGCTAATTGACTAAATGTCGGTTATTGCCTTGGAATATTTCTCCAGTTGAAACAAATAGCGTTTATACTCTCTTCCCTCCGATTCTGTCATTTCCGCAACGCCCCTGTCGTCGTATATTGTTATGTGACGACTTACATGGCAGACGGTTTCCCTCCTACCAGCTAACGAACATCAATAGTTGGAAACCTGGTGCATGTCAGACAAAAGCCTAGTATTGATTCAGGAAGTTAGTAATCCATTCATCAAAGCTGTTAATCATGTACCTATCAACAGGCATCTTCGACCGCCGGTCTCCTGTCCAGACACAACAATTTAGGCTTACATTTATATCATACTGCATTTGAGCGTATTCCAGGAAGTTGATTCATCTCAATATCGGCTGCTTTCCGGATTTGTTTTATCAAAACCCAGATATGAAAGTCGTATTGCATGTTCATTAATTACAATAGTATTATACCCAGCATATAGCATCTAGTGTAATAAGACAGAACACAAAGATGGTGGTGGACACTGGACAGGAATCATCGACCCGGGGATGAGTTTTTTTTCAGGATTTTTACAAGTTAATTCCTACCGCTCGTTCCCTTCATGAGGTGTGTTCTGTATTTATATCACGATTAAAAAGATTTGAGTGAATAACGCTTTGATCTTTAAAGAAAAAATATCACCTTCGACGGTCTGTTTACTTCCTTCTTTGACACTTTCTGTCGAAATATCTCATTCACGTCTTTACGTCAATCAGATGCGTAACGACCAATTACATGCGTGGTTTTCCTGGCATATTTTCACCACCTGTATTCCATTGGGTAACGTTGAATACACACAACAAACGTGCAATAACAACGGCATTGCTTTTTTTAGAGATGCACATGCTTTCTTTCTGGCTTGGATGTTCACCCGGCGTTATAAAGGTTCTAGAGGTGGAGCTAGCGATGCATTTGTAGAGGCGGTGAAAACAAATTTGGCGCATTGAGGCAATTAATATAAAAGGGATTTTGGGAAGAGACTGCGAAGCGGAAGCATGCCACACGCCCCTCCCACAAGCATTTGAAAACTAGATTTAAAGTGGAGTTTCACCTCGTGGCGTCTCTGCATTTACTGTCGTTGATTTACCGTTCAATCCGTTATGCATAATTGTTTGCGTTGGATTAACACCTACGCTGCCGAAAACGACTATTATAACCTATTTTATGATGATTATCTGTACCTTCTGGTATGCCCAGATCTAACCTGATATCTGATTAATTGTCGGAAAGGTCTCAGAGTGCCCCTTTTATTAAACTTCCGTCGACTCGAATTCAATTCCACTGCGAACGTTGTTGAAAATTGTACATTATGTCACGACATTCGGTGTTTTCCAGATTAGCATATCATAGTCATTTTATTTGCATTTTATTCGAGTCGACGGTGACGCGACGTCATTTAGCAACATAGTTGTGGAATTAGATTCGTTTGGCTGACACAGAGATTCGTCTGAAGTACGCCTATTCGCATTTAATAGTTATGTACGTCGCAAAACTGTTGCATCGAATTGAATTCGACGCGACAATAGTGTGCGACGTATATAACATGCCAAAGGGACGCGGACGAAATAATTAGTAGAGAAATCTTTTTTCTTATTTGCATACGATTATTGAAACACATTTCAAATTAAACAAACTGGGGTAAAAATAGAAAAGGCAAAAAAAAAAAAAAAAACCTCGAAACTTGTGTGGGAAGAAGTGACGAATACAATCTTTATGAATGATGCTTCAAAATCACAATCACCGGTGTATTCATACACGGACTATATTTTTTTCGTTGTATTCCATTCAAAATTATTTCCAGCAGTGCTTTAGAAAATTATTTTTCAGGTAAGTAACTCGGAGCTATTTATAACATGCTCAGTGTAAATGCATGAACTGATACCACACGATACATGAACGGCTTGACAACTTACAGCAGTGGTTTAAAGAGTTTACGAAGGCGACAACTGCTTAGAGTTAGAATACATGTACCCCCCCCCACCCACCCACCCACCCACCCACCCACCCCACGATCCATAACATTTCATTTCAAGGCTTCAAGCCAAAACCAGAGTCCACCAGCCCTCACCTGATATATATCAGTACTGAAATGATTAACCGGATAATCGGTTTGAAACCAGTTAGCTACCTAACCGATTAGAAAAACAATCAACCGGTAATCCGAAATATCGATAGTGATCGTCATTCCACGTTTAAATCTGCTGCTTCTCCTTTGTGATAGTTTACACATCGAAGCCGCGTTGTATATATTGTGAAATAATCGTCTTTGGGGCTCAAAACTTCGTTAATGATCGACAGTTTCCGTGAATAATGAGTAATCGCAGAAACTATTCCGTAGTGTGTATACAAACGAACGTTGTCGAGTACTCGACAACGTTCGATTGTATACACACTATGGAAAGTTTGAGAATACTGCTTTCCAATTCCTTTAGTTTTGATCCCATATTCGGTGAAATAATGGCCACGGATAACCAGATATTATCCGGTTATAGCTCTCGGTTAGTCGGTTACGAAAATAAGCCAACCGTTTCAACCCTACTGATATTAAAAGTGCACTACTCGCTAATGCTTCTTAATTCCTATCGGCCAATAGAATATCTTAACTGATATTAATCTGCTGACGTCATTTGGTGCACGTTCTCAATCAGCCCTAAGTCAAGCTGCACGTGCTCAGCAGACCGACACCGGCCTCAACTATTGGATTATTATCTCTTACTTCCGACCCACTGGTCCATAGAAATGATTGTATTTGCCCTCTTGAATGTCAAAAGGTCTAATTTACACATGAAAACAATCGGACGAAAAAGTATGTAATGAATTTGACAACTAGCTCAAAACTGGTCAAAATGGATTTGCCAATTTCTGCGCAGACAGTGCTGTATAAAAAGATACCAGGCAGGGCGCCAGGACAGGATTAAAATGGTTAGGGAATGCATGTAAAGTTTCAGTCAACTGACCTCCAAGGAAACCCGAAGGGCTAATGATTGAATGTTTTCAAGAACATATTTTACAGAATGCAGACGACAATTTTGCAAGATATTAGGCTGAATTGTAATTACATTACCATTTCTCGTTTTCACTCCACCCAAATTTGCATTTTTTTCATCCAGCTTCATATAATAACTTTATGCCCGAATCCCAAGTCAGAAAATAAGCAGACTGTCATCTGCAAAATGAGGTCCCCAGAAGGTGAATTTAGAGCATCACTAAATTTACTCTCTGTGAACCTCATTCTGAATCAGGGTCTCAAAACTAAACAGAAAGAGGTACCGAGAGGATAAATTGGCCCAGTGTATGGGATAGCATCATCAATTTCACCCTCTGGGGACCTCATCCTGCAAATGTCAGATTACTTATTTTCAGGCCTGTGCCCGACTGCCCGTGAACAAGGTAAAATTTAACGATGACAAAACGGAGCTCATTTTTTTTTCTTCGCGATACAAACGAGCTTCAGATCTGCTGTCTCCTCTTAAAATAAATAGCATCATTATCAACCCATCTACCACTGTCAAAAACTTGAGTGTATATTTTGACGCACATTTAACCATGACATCTTATATTTCGAAAAACTGGGGGCACGGTGACGTTGTGTACTAAGGCGTACTGCACGTCGATGATGCACCTGTCTTCAACCAATGCTAACCCTGCTTGTGTGGAGTTGGTACGTTGGGGAGCTGACAGTTGCTCGTCGTTGCGCAGTGGTTCTCTCCGGGTGCTCCGACTTCCTCCACCCGTAAAACTGTCACGGTCATGGTTAGCCATTGTGCAGAAATATGTGACCTTAAACACCAATAAATAAATAAATTTCGAAAAACTGTCAGTCTGCAAAACTGCATATTCGGAATATCAGTGAAGCAAGACAAATCTTAACGGAAGGCGCTACAGAATGTTTTGTGTATATGCATTTATCTCTGCTACGATAAATTACTGCAATGTTCTTTTATGTGGGATCCCAAACAGGCAGATAAATATATTGCAGATTACACAAAATACAGATGCCCGTAATGTGATTCTCACCGAGAAAAAAGAACGCATTACTCTTAACACTTTAAACACTAGCGGCCGCTTTTCCTGCTAGGAACATGATACGACATAACGTCATTATACAGGGTGGCAGTTCAGTAAATGTGTGGAGTAGACCTGTCAATATTTTCAACGCGCAGCCCCATGGCTGCACGTTGAAAATATTGATTGGTCTACCCCAAATAATGAATATGGACTCTTCTAATTGCTGCCGTTGAAATGGCATGGAAGATACCACTAGAGTTCAAAGAGTTAAGTTTAAACAATTTTCATTGGTTTCCTATTGCAACTAGAGTAGAATTTTTTTGCTTACACACAAGACATAATAAAACCTGTTTACATTTCAGCTTTGGGTAAAACGTATGTGCCGACCCCCACCCCCAGCCTACTGGAACAGACCTCATATGGCCAAATCTGATATGGGGCGTTTTGTCGGTTACAATGCTTCAAGACGCTTTAGTAAATTGTATAAATCTGTGCGAGTGGACCCCATCTCTTCCAGTTTTCAAATCAAAGTTAAAATCTTATCTGTTTGAAAGGGGGTGCGTTGGCGTTGTGGTAACCGGTTCTCGCCAGATCACCGACGTTAAGGACCATCGGGCCCGGTTAGTCCTTGGATGGGTGGCCGTCTGAGCGATTGATTCGTAGGCACTTAACCCCTGATGTCCACATGGGGGCACGATGACGCCGTGTAATAAGGCGGACTGGACGTGGATGTTGCACATGTCTTCAACCAATCTAACCCTGTCTGTGCTGCAGTGCGGAGTTACGATGCTGGCAGCTCGTCGTTGTTCCGTGGTTCTCTCCGGGTACTCCGGCTTCTCCCACCCGTTAAACTGTCACCGACACGGTATGATCTTGGCTGTTAAAGTGTCGTTAACCCTTAATAAATAAATAAATAAATAAATAAATAAATAAATAAATTTGAAAAATATTATCCTGATTTTGATTAATCTATTGTTTCAAGTACCTAAATGCTGTATGTATTTATTTATACCATGACAACCTATTCTACTATATATAAAAAGCCTATGACATAAATTTTAGCTTTACACACCAACCGTGGTGAACACGCCAGCAATGAGATTTCAGTAGTTAAAATTTACACCTACAGTGGAACTACATCCAATTGACCTTTGGTGACCTCAACCTGAATGCAAACTTGTCTAAATTTATCGCTCGTCGCCTCGCGAAGAGTGAAATGAAAGCGGCAATTATTTATTGCGTTTTAAATGAGTTAACCTCAGGAGATGCCCAAAATTAACAAACATGCATTGTCTTTTGTTAATAAAGCACCCATCACTCGAAATAGTATATTATTATGTTATTAAAATGAAAAAGGCCCCGTGAGTTGTTCGCTTTTTTTTCTATTTTCAATACGTTCGAGCCTATTGGAATAATTGCCCTTCGAATTTTTGGTCCAAAATGGAGCAAAAGCTAATGTTTGTCATAGAGGTAACAGGTCAAACACTTAGACCGTTTGTTTTAATATTTATGGACAGATCTAGTGCTTTTCTAATTGTATCCTTCTTCTGGCAGGAGCCACTTTATGTGTTTTCGATTTTTAACTGTTTTGTGTTATTTTGGGGTTTTCAGTTATGCTTTCATAACTCCTTATCACAAACTTGATGTTCTATAAAAACAATTTTGGTTAATCGAATATTTGTGAATATTTATGACATCATTTCCAAAAAAGGGCGAAATACGAAAATTATCCAGTTTCGCTGAAATTTTGTGTGTGGGTATCGCATTACGTGCTCTTTCTGCTACGTCTTGCATTTTTTCGATATCTCTTACCGTTTTTGAGTTATAGACACTTGAGTTTTGAGGTTGAAAATTGTTTTGAAAAATGACCCATCTTTTCGCCATCCTGAAAAGGGTGCTTACCAATTTCCGATTGCGATGAAATTTTACAAATGGGTAGATCGTCAAACTTCTTAGGGTACATGTTTTGGAATCATCTTTAACCGTTTGTGGGTCAAAGAGAACTGAAATTTTGGAGTTACCGCCCTTTATACTGTTATTTCAACCTCCCGAAAAGGAGATCTCCTCTTGTCCAATTTTCTTGATGGATAGATCATCAAATTCCAGAGGTGCATATTTTCGCCACGCAAACACTTCTATAGATAAACATTTCAAAGAATTTGACTTTCTGAAAATAAATTAGGTTGAACATATGTGACAAAATAACCGATTCATTGACATCAATCTTTCACGGAAGTAAAATATATCATCCGCTGTCTGTTATTCGTCGATCCTGCTTCCGTCGCCTGTTCGCTTTTGCTTTCTATGTTTCGCCAGAAAACACCGAACTGTACCCAAAAAGGTTCTTTTCCAGTTGTTTTTTGTGATTTTTTTTGGTTGGGGGATACGCTTCCACAATCAAGATGTTAAGCACCAGAGTTTAGGAGCATATCCAATAAACTAGATTTTTTTAAAAAGAGTTTCACGTCCAATCCGAATTACAATGTTTTGAGATGAATTTGACCTTCTTTTGTGAACGAGATTCAAGTTTTTTTTGCACGGAATGATTCTTGTTTGTGTTCTGATACGAAGAGATTTCATGATCTAGGCCCCGAAATGTTTCTCCTGGCACTTTTTTCGCGCGCTTGTGCTAGCATAAAGTTTTCTTGTTAATAATTTAATTTCGTATGTCCCGAGTTCCAGTTCAACTTTCCCTTTCGACAAAACTCACCACCCAATAGTAAATTATTGAGTTTGTTTCCACACACTACAGCGAATGGGAGAAACGTATGTTTTGTCACTCTTTTCATAATTCGAAGACTGAGTTGCTTTGTGGCTGGTGATGAAATAATTAAAACTGACTCTTGTTATGATTAGAATTATAGAGTTATCAGGAGTAATTTTAACCCTTTATTCGACCCGTGCAGCAGACGACACTCGCAAAACAATTCTTGAATGACTAAACATTTTCATTTTTTGTCTCCAAAACGTTGAGCTCGTTCCACTGAGGGGTCACAAGCTATGTTTTTGAGAAAGAAAAAGATAATAAAATTTGATTGGCGATTTTTAAAAATAGCACTGGCCATATATGTCCGTTACATTGGGTAAAAGGTTAAAAAAACTGAGATACAAATTTTCCCTACATTGCCTAACGTGGGATTAATAATATGTCTTTATATTTTCATAAAACTCCAGATAACATCATTAATTTAATCTGAACAAAAGTTATTTATTTACTGGGGTGTAACGACACTTTCGACAGCCAGGGTCACCTCGTGTCGGACAGTTGTATAGGTGGAGGAGGCCGGAGTACCCGGCGTGAACCACTGAGCAACGATGAGTAACTGTCAGACTCCCCAACGTACTTACTCCACACAAGCAGGGTTAGCATTGGTTGAAGACCAGTGCACCATCGGGCTCTATCAAACAAGATATTGGTTTTAAATTCATAGTTAAACAAGAGAAAACAAAGTGTTGCCGAAGACTACCTCGCTTGATTTGCTTCTACTGCAGCTTTTGAAGTTGACAAAAAAATGCACATTTATTGGTATCAGATTCAACAAATTTCCTCGTCGGGTGAGGAAATTTGTTTAATATGGAGCCACAGGTGTGCATTTTTCTCAATGTAGAGGCGCGTGAGTCGCAAACATTGCTTTGTGTATTCCATTCTTACCATGCCGCTAAGGCACACGGAGAGCTGAAATGTATCAGTGTGTGGATACCCTTGGTAAGCGCTTGCTGAATTTTATTAACCCTTTACCTAACGAATCGGCCCGACGGCCAGAGTAATTTTTTAATCAGGCAGTTGAAAAAAAAAAAAATTTTCAAAATCAATAAAACCATTTCTTGTGACCCCCTTATTGCGACGAGCTCGTCGAGCACCTTCCAGTGAGGGGTCACATGACATGGTTTTGTAGAATATGCAAAATGAGCAGTTGAAAAAAATAAATTTTTCAAAATATTTCAACAAAACCATATCATGTGACCCCTCGTTGGAACCAGCTCATTGAGCTCGCTCCAATGAGGGGTCACCTGATGTGGATATCATGTGACCCCTCGTTGGAACGAGCTCATTGAGCTCGTTCCAATGAGCAGTCACATGATATGGTTTTGTTGAAATTCTTTGAAAAAAATAAAAAAATGATATTTAAAATAATAAATTTTGATATCGTCTGCGTTGGTTAAAGGGTTAAATCAAGAAATGCATGATCGCGTGATGCTTGTTGTTATCCACATACTTTACAACCACCATGTTAATTTGCTGGAAGACAGTCGATATGGCATTACTTCTCCAGTGAGGAAGATCGCAAAATGAAAAACAGTACAGTACGCATGCAATACAATATGAACACCAATATGTTTAACATGGAGTTAAATATAACATTCTTGCGTATTGCACGCAACATGGTCAGTATTAAAACATGATAATATTATTTTGTCATCTTGGACGCTCTTAATTGGGAGAAATGGCAGATCAAGTTGCAGATGACCCTGCAGGTTCCAGGCTAATTATTTTGCACAATAAGATGGAATTGCTGCTGTCTGCCCATCCTTGGGAAGTTTGCGTTTACATTCCCAATCAAAGTAAACAATTCCTTCCTCGAAGATGAATAATGGAATGAATTTCATTTTCCATCTCGTTAGATTGACAGACGTCACACATCCGTTGTTCAGCTGGAACAGGTGGCTGAGCGTGTTGCCCTCTCTCAGTGGCAAGATTATGATTACTGGGCGGTTCTTTGCGAAGAATGTCCTCGCCCCAACGCTGTGGTATGGATTAGGTACGGTTCAAGCTCATTCTTGTCTTTAAACAGTCCATACAGTACGTGGAGAGTGTATTATCTCTAAATCACCCGCAGAGTGGAGATTCCACCTAAGCAATAATTGCGAATTTGTTGCAAAGCATAACAATCACAAGCAAAGTTCCAGCCAATGGACTTCAGGTTGAACCCGGAGGTCCATTGGATGAAACACTGCTTTCGTTTTTTGTCGATATGTACAGAGTTTAAAAGTGATACTTTGGGTGTTAACTCCACTCTGAGGGTGATTTTGTTACAATCGACTCTCCGCGTACTGTGAGTCCTTATCTTGTTTCTACCAAGACGTTTACAATCATTATTTATGTCAGCCTCAAACTGCTCAAAATGATCTCTTTTCAGTTTTTCTCTCAGAAGCTTCAATTTCTCGCAGTTCATTGTGTTAATGTCACTAAAACCTAGGTGTTTCGTTCTATTGACGACCGGGTCCGCTTTATTGTTTTGTCTGCATTCAACTAGACCATCATTCAAGTAAATATTCATCAAGCGATATAGCTTTGAAGCGAATTTCATCCTTTACAGCTTGCCATCTACGAGTTGTGGATATATTCCCAGCTCGGCTTGCACTGCACGATGAGACGAATATGTGCTGACGTCCAAAAGTAATTTGCAGAACTTTATATGTATCTCTTCACACGGCTGACGATCTTCATTTGTCGATTTTACTTCAGCTGCCCATTAATCACTACCATACAATAAAATTAGCTTAACCAGTTTATCGAACTGTCGAGAAAGTATAGGAACCGGAGGATAGCATTTTGTTTTGAAAGCATTGTGCAAAGAAAACATTTTCATTTGTCACTGTACCATTTGTTTTTTCATTATTATTTTCCCACCTAATTTAGAGACCACTAGATCTAAAAAAAAAACCCAGGCTTACAGAAGTTTCTGAAGTGTCGCACATCTATTTATATCAATCTGCGCTGAATCCTCTTTGTGGTGCCATATCAGGAAAAAACTCTTTCTGCCAAAGCCAGGTCGAAATATAACCCAAATCGAATTTTTTATCAAAATGCTTGAAAATTATATGCCATATTCATTTCAAATTTACCTTTAAATGTAGAGTTTAATTTGATACGACAAAATAAACACTCAGCCTGTTCAACATTAACCCCCATCGGCCAGCAGTGATTTTCTGCAAAATTGAGCAACTTCCGTAGGCAAGTTTTTTCTTTTTTGTCGGTGTCAATCCTTCCCAATACAGGTTGCTAGACTAAGTGGTGTACCGTTTAACCCTTTACCCAACGCAGACGATATCAAAATTTATTATTTTAAATAACATTTTTTTCATTTTTTCAAAAACTTTCAACAAAATCATATCATGTGACCCCTAATTGGAACGAGCTCAATGAGCTCGTGCCAATGAGGGGTCACATGATATGGTTTTGTTGAAATATTTTGAAAAATTTAATTTTTCCAACTGCTCAATTTGCATAATACATGGACGGATGCGAGCGATTCGTTAGGTAAAGAGTTAATAGCTACCGAAATCTGCCAACTTTAGTTACTCTTTCCATTGGTTTGGTTTTCTTTTGTTTTTTGTTTTTTGTTGTTTTGGGTTTTTTTTGTGTTTTTAGTTTTTTTTGTGGGGTAACATACAACTCTAAACACACTTTTGTGTGGAGCTGACTACTTAACCCTTTACCTAACCTGAAAGGCAGACGACACTTGCAAAAATAATTCTTGAATAACTAATTTTTTTCATTTTTGTCTCAAAAACATAGATTATGACCCCTCGTTGGAACGAGCTCGACGAGCTCGTTCCAATGAGGGGTCATAACCTTTGTTTTTGAGACAAAAAATGAAAAAATAATGAAAATTAATTGGCGATTTTTGAGAATAGCGCTGGCCGGTTTTGGCCGTTACGTTAGGTAAAGGGTTAACACATTTTATGTCGTAAGTTTTGACATAAGACTCCACCTAATATCTGCTTGGGCAGCTTAAAGAAGAGTACTGTCAGAAAACTTCGATTTTCAGACAATTTTGCACTTTTCAGTATTCGTTTTTCTGAAACAGAAATGATGTAGCTCAGATTACTTTGCAAAACTATAATCAGAATTGATAAATCAACAAATTCTGTTCAAAAGTTTTATTGTCCCGATTTATCCGATACCTGTTTTGGCTGCATAAAAATTAGCACTTCCAAAAAAATCTCATTTTCAGTAAATTTTGCATTTTTCTGTACTTATTTTTCCAAATCAGAAAAAAATATGGGCTCATTTTGCTTTCCATAAATACATGTTTTTCTCACCATTTTCGAAAATGATAACTCTTGTTCATTTCAAATTTACCATAGATTCAGTGTGTCATATGATACACTCTAAAATGCGCTGGGTTAAAAATTAACCCAAATCAACTGGGTTGAGTGAATGTGAACCCAATTGGGTTCATATTCACTCAACCCAGTTAATTTGGGTTATATTTGAACCCAGCTGATTTTAGAGTGTACACCAAAACTAACGCCAAACATTTCCAACATTAACCCCCATCGTCCGCGGGCAGCCCAAATGTTGTGATTTCCTGCAAAATTCAGCAATTTCCAACGGCAATTTTTGTGAGCTGTTTGAGATAGAGATGTTGATATAGATAGATGCAACAATCATTATAGAATAAAAGTATATTTAAAGCGTTCTGTTGGAGTTAACCCTCCATCGTAGTGATTACGAGAATAAGAGCACAGTTTGGGGGGTACTCAAATTGCCAACTTTGGTTTCTATGTTCTATGGATTTAGAGAATGTTCAAATTCAAAAACTTTCCTTTTCTGTGTGTCAAGTTGCCTTCTGAACAAAACTGCTGTTGTGGTTTTCCTGTGGGTTTAACCCAACATGCCTGGTTAATGAATAGTCCTGTCAGAGAAAACTTAGCTTTTCAGTGAAGTTTTGCAGTTTTCTGTACACATTTTCCAAAACAGAAAGGATGTAGCTGATATTAATTGCCATAATTGTATTCAGTATTAATAGTGCAACAAATTGAATATTGTACGTTTTCGTGTCCTGTTTTATTCAATACCTGTTTTGGTTGCATAAAAAAGTTGGTACTCTCAGAAAAGCCTTTATTTTTCAGTAAATGTTGCAGTTTTCTGAAGTCACTTTTTTCCAAATGAGAAAGCATGTTGCTTTTATTGCTTTGCTTAATTGTTTTTCGCATTTAGAGAGCAACATATTTCAGGTGTCCCGCTTTATTTGAGAGCTGTTCTGTCAGGGAAACTTCATTTTTAATGAATTTGTCAGTTTCCGATACTCATTTGTTCCCCGGCAAAAATAAAATAACCATAGTGCTTTGCATAGCCGTATTTACATGTAGCATATAAACGAAATCAAAGTTTCTGCGTATGTGTTGGTTACACTTTGCATCCAATATATATTTTGGGCACTTGAAAAGTATTCCTGTCTGGGTAAAATATTTCTTTTTTCATTTCCTGAGATAAAGGTGAAACAATACAAACCGAGTTGCTTGGTGGCATTAATCGTTTACCTCACAATAATTAAACCTTTTTTCTGTTCATGCATTTTCTCGCAAAATGATTGGCTCAAGTATTTCGTTTGTTTCTTTTTATAACACAATGAACCGAAAAAACGCATTTCGGCCCGCCCTAAGCCACGCCCCCAATGCTTGTCTTAAAGATTACGTGGCACAGTGTGAATGGAAAAAAATCACTGCTCGCTCATATTGTTTCAACATGAAAAGTAATTAATATTTATCTCATCATATTAAAAAGGCGTTCAAAATGAATTCAATAAACAATGAAATCCTTATCATGTTTTCTATTCCACGTTCAATTTGTTTATATGCAATAGGTGATCGTCTGCGTTCATCGTTTTACCCAAATCAAACGTAAAAAATGGCCGGTCATAATAATCCACAAACGAAACTCGCGCGAACAAAACTTTCCAATTTCCAAATAGCTTGAATGCACTCTTTCTGAGACAAAGTTCAACCAACTTCATGTCATCTGGGTTTGTATCGAACTCCACATTTACAAACTATGTTTACAGTTTCTCGGGAAATGGTCCAAATCAGAATTAAATTTAACTCAGTGTTGCTTTGAATGACGCCCCCCACCCCTCGTCAAGTGGAAAAGGAGGTTGAAGTTTTGTGTGGGCGTGGCCTATGACGTTTATTGAAACTAACGCAATTCTTTTTTCAATCAAATTTTTAATGACACAAGAACACGTTTCAGTGAAATGTATCATTATTTCAAACTGAATTTTAGAAAACTGTGCCTTTTTATTCAGTTATCACTCGGAAGCATGATGCGACCTGGTTTTTATTTCAACTTCGCAAAGTAGAGAGTGTTAAAATTTACTGTCCCTTAAGTTTAATAATAAGGAATGATCGTTTGTTTTTGTCTATTTCTTGAGTTATAAATCCCCAAAAAACAAAGGTAACACATAATGTAAATGGGGTACGTCCATTTTCACAGTTTTGCAAATGTTTTTGGAGGTTCATAACACAAGAAAGAGACAGAAACAAACGATCATTCCTTTGTAAAGTTTGTGTTCAAAAGTTTTGTTGTCGGTCCAAACCCAATGCCAGGGGCGGCGGAAGCTCCAAAAAACGTATGTGTGTGGGGGAGGGGGGGGGGGGCGCAATATTTTTCTGGGTAACTGCAGGGGTGTACACAAGCGCACATTTTACCATAGTCCAAACTTGGACCCAAAGTCCGTAATGTAGTTTTTTTGGTTTGGTACGTCCAAAGGACGTACCAAACCAAAAAATTACTTTACGGACTTTGGGTCCAAGTTTGGACTAGTTTTACTATTACTATACATGTAGTCTGTGCTTATGGCTAGTTGCGAACTTGCGATGTGCAATATCTCAATATATAAAATGGACAGTGACACCGATAGTATTATGTTGCGAATTTTGATAGAACTATATTGCTATCTCCCACAGTCAATATGGCCATAGGAGTTGTGTACATTATATCAGAATATGTCCTGTTAGGGTACCCATAATTGGTGACAAAAGTGGGGGAGGGGGGCACGTGCCCCCTGTGCCCCCCCGGCTCCGCCGTCCCTGCCCAATGCCCATTTTAACTGCCAAAGATGAGCAGTCACCACAAAGTGAATTTCATGCAACCTTGCAATTTTTTTTAACTCTAAAATCAGTTGAATTAAAAATCAACCCAAATCTACTGGTCTGAGTAAACATGAACCCAGCTGGGTTCGTATTCACTCAGCCCAGTTGACTTGAGTTAATTTTTAAACCAACTGATTTTAGAGTGTGTTTGCCGGACCCTTTCTAGAAAGGAAAATAACAGACAAAGCTTTGTATTGTTCAGCAAGCAACTAAGTCTTTGTTAGATATTTGATCGCAATATTAAGTCTCTCATATGCGACAGTCTAAAAAAAAGTAACACCATAAAGGTGGTGATTTTTATAAAGGTTTTGCAGTCTTTGAGCTCATTCTAGTCAGGAACGCATTGGACAACTTCAGTGGTCATAGGACAATACTTTTCACAAATATTTTGGGATATCAGTTTTAACCCATTTTGACTGTCAATGAAGTGAGTAGTCAGAAAAACTTCAGTTTTCATCCTTAAGATACAGTACTTGACTGGTCGAAATCCACACGTGGGCAGTGATCTCCAGCTAATAAAAATCATCATCAGCAAAATTTCAATTTCAATTAATGAAGCACCGGGTTGAATTAATTAATAAATTTTTGATGATTATTCCTATAATTACAGTTAAAACTAGAAGTCCTGTCATGAAATGCGCACAAATAGCACGTTGATCTGCGCTTTAATCTACGCGGTTATGACCATAGTAAGGCTACCAAATTCTGTATATATGGCCTGTGCACAAGCAATGTTTCAGCCAATGGACCTCCGGGTAACCCGGAGGTCCATTGGCAGAAACATTGCATGTGTTTGCTATGAGTAACCAAGAGAACCTACCGTGCTTTGGATGCCATTCGATATGGCAATTGCGCGCAATTCCAACGCGCAATTAAGCCTAGATAAGCGCACTGTTCGTGACAGGACTTCTAGTTTTAACTGTAGTGTCTGGAATCTAATATTATTGCGCCCGTGTAAATATTGTGCACCCCGTGGAAAGTGACCAGTTCACGACGGTCGTAGTGTAATTCCACCTGGAGTATAGTATATATGAAGCGTTTATCTGCATGCATATGAGTTCCAGTACTTTTTATCTTTAGGGGTGAATCTGTGATTGTACAGAATCACAGTTTTCTAGTTACAGATTGAAATGTCTCTTGTATGTACAAACATGAACATGTAGTGTTGCACAATGATTGTTACATGCATTCAACGTTACCGGATGCAATACAGACACCGTGAAATGCGCTAGATACCCCTATAGAGAGAACGCACGTGATTGGACGTTGCGCATATGGGTAACGTATTGACGTGAATGAAATGTTTCGACACAAAAAAGTCACAAGCAAACATTTATACCATGATTACCTATTCTACTATATATGAAAAGCCTATGACATAAATTTTAGCTTTATACACCAACCGTGGTGAACACTCAAGCAATGGGATTTCAATAGTAAAAATTTACACCAACAGTGAAACTACATCCAAGTTGACCTTTGGTGACGTCGACCGGAATGCGAACTTGTCTAAATTTATCGCACGTCGCCTCGGGAAGAGTGAAATGAAAGTGGCAATTATTTATTACGTTTTTAAATGAGTTTACCCCATAAACACCAAAAATTAACAAAATGCATTGTCGCATGTTAATAAAGCATCCATAACTCGAAATAGTATGTTATTATGTTATTAAAATGAAAAAGGTCCTATTTCTTTTTCTATTTCGTTTCGGTTATAAAACTGACAGCGGAAGTACCGCCCACCGATCCTCATGTGAACAAAAACAAATTCGCACGTATGTTCTGCTGCTGCAGAGTAAAATCGAGAAAAAATAATGGCGACGCTTAATAATCCGACGATCATGGTACAAACAAAATATACCCAAAGTAGCTTTGTGTACCAAATGTTCACCACTCGTGGTGAAAACCGCGCGCCGAAGGCTCGCGGTTAACCCCACTTCACCATTCGTGGTGAACAATTGGTACACCAAGCTACTATGGGTGTATTCTTTTTGTAAACACACAACCGGAGGTGATATTTTTCTTTAAAAAAATCAGCTTCATCCACATCATTCAAAATTAATCGTGGTAAAAATACTATTAAATAGACAGAACGCGATGTGTGTTTGAATCGGTGTTTTATATGATTACGCCATTCCAACGAGTTATGTAGAGGTCATGATATGGTAACTTTATTATAGGCTAAACGATAGATTATCGAAGAAATTGCGGAAAGATAGAAATTGTATCCCCCACTGTGAAAATATACAAATTTTCACTTTCACGGTATCAATCAAAATGGCGGCTTTCAAAGCATCACTTCATGGTGAATACGAGTCATATTATCACTGGAAATGATCAATTTGTTCTACAAACGTATAATGAAAAGTAAATCTCGTGTTTTTGAGTGGATACCGATCGTTTCCAACAATAATTCAACACGTATTAACCTTGAATTGATGCATGAAACCTGCTAGTCCAAACATGGCCTGAAAGTCTGTAATATCAGTGTTGGGTTTGGTATGGTCTTTCAAAGGACGTACCAAACCCAAAACTTATGTTACAGACTTTCAGGCTATGTTTTGAATAGAAACCTGCCAGCTGAATCAGATAATTTTGCAAGACACTACCTGTTCTGAGTATTAATCAAATCACTTCCGTGTTTCAATGATTCAATGCGCTGTTTACTCTCATGCATCAATTCAAGGTTGAAACGAGCTGAATTATCAGATTCTTGTAAAAAGCGTATAATAAAAAGAAAACCTAATGTTTTTGAGTGGATACCGAAAATTATCTCACTTGTGACCGAGACAAATAGTTATTTTCGTTCGCTCAAGCGCTCGCGAAAAATAAATATTTGTCTCGGTCACTCATGAGATAATTTTCGGTATCCACTCAAAAACACTAGATATTCTCTATATCATGATACATCGATACCTCAGATTACCTCTATCAAGTTTTGGGAGAGGTGTATCTTAAGGTGTATAAATAGACAGAACGCGATGTCACCGATGTGTGCTTGAATCGGTAGGAATTTTATATAACGAGTTGGAATGGCTCAGTCAAATATGATTACGCCATTCCAACGAGTTATGTAAAACACCCACCGATTCAAACGCACTCTGCGTTCTGTGTTTATTACACAACCCATACATTAAAATTCATTCAAATAAACAAATTTTAATTCCGATGTTTAAACCCAGAGCTGAAGAGTCCGTTTGTTTTGACTGAAGCTGTACTGATCAAATGGATCGATAAAAAAATCAAAACTACCTTTTCAGAACCAGTGTTTTTTTAAATTAGTATCGCTGTTTCTCTTCGGCTGATTCCCATTCACGCCTAACCAGTTGGTGGCTATTACTGTTAGTAAAAAGATACGTACAGACTTGTGCAGATTTGCAAAACAGCTGGGAGAAACATTTTCAAAAGAAGTTCGAAGCATGTCAAGATGTACGGAGATTTACCGAAATAAAGTTAACCAATTTAGATATAACGGGATCAACAAAAAACGAGACGGCCACGGACTGGGTTAATGTTCTTATTGAAAATGACTGGGTTTTTAAAAAATATTATCTCATTTTGGGTTAAAACTAATTTTTGTGAACCGACTTTATTTTACTTTGGACATTTTCATTTTCACACTATGCGACAGACGGTCTATAATTGTATAACGAAATTTGGAAACTTTTCGAAGCGTAACTAATGACTCGATGGGTAAGGAACTAGTACGAACGGTGCTGGAAAAAAGTTCCAACTTGTACATCACCCACTGAATACAGAATCATTTAGGTCATAACGGTTAAATACATAGAGATTATTACCATTATGTGGATGTACAAAATATGTATCCTAGTCGAGCTCCGGGTTCTAAGGGAAGATCACGTCGAGTCGAAGACGAGTCGTGATCTACCGTTAGAACCCGGAGCGAGACTCGGATACATATTTTGTACATCCACGTAATGGTAATAATAATTTTATCTTACAATATATTGGGGATAAGTCAAGAAAGTAGACAAATATATAACGAACTATTTATTCGTACGAATGAACAAAAAGAAAAACATGGAACTCACGCGAAAGGAATGTGCTTGTATCCGACCCCCTGATACAAGCATCTGTATCAGGGGGTCGGATACACGATAGTTGCGGAGTTAATACAGACAAAATATATGTTGATTGTAAGAAAAAGGAGTTTAAAGTTGAATGGATGTGTCATAAATACAGAACACAACTCGGGTAGAAGATGGGGAACAGAAATCAACAAGCCTTCGGCGCTCCTGAAATGCAGGAAAAACCTCAACTCGAATCGTTTCAACATTAACCCTGCTGTCAGAAATTTCCTTTTCGGGACTTTTTTTTAGTATTGTATTCTTTTTGAGGGGGCGCGGTGGCGTTGCGGTAACCGGTTCTCGTCAGATCACCGAAGTTAAACAACGTCGAGCCCGGTTAATCATTGGATGGGTGACCGTCTGGGCGATCAATTCGGACTCCCGCGTTGTGTCCTTGGGCGAGGCACTTAATCCCGATTGTCCACATGAGTACTAAAGCGTACTCCACGTCGATGATACGCATGTCTTCAATCAATCTAACCCTGCCTGTGCTGCAGTGCGGAGTTACGATGTTGGGTACCTGGCAGCTGCTCGTCGTTGCTCGGTGGTTCTCTCCGGGTACTCCGGCTTCCTCCACCCGTAAAACTGTCACGGTCTTGATTAGCCATTGTGCATAAGTATATGACCTTAAAAACCAATAAATAAATTAATAAATAATAATTGTATTCTTTTTTCATTTTATATTTTATGTTTTATGAATAGTTTGTTGTTCTCTTTCCGCGAGCATGGTGGGAAGACAGCCAATTTGGCTTTGTCATCGCCCTGCAATGTGCCATGTGATTCATATTATAATTTTTAGAAATCAATGATATATTTGTGGACGCTGCAAATAAAGTATCCATCTGTCTATTTATCTATCTCTCAGTATATCGTCGCCTGAGTGCTAGACTGTTCTATGTCCCCTAGGGGACATAGATTACAGGGGCGGCGGAACCGAGGTGGGGGGGGGGGGGGCGCAAAATCTCAAAATATCCACTTAGGAGCATGGAAATGGGGGTTTTGGGACCTTGGAATTTAAAATTTTCATATCGACGACCATCCATCGCCCGATCCAGCCTCCCCTCCCCCCCCCCCCCATGTAGAACATTTTAGCACCCAGGCGACGATATGTCAGATTAATCATCCATACATTCATCTTGTCATTAAACTCATTATCTGTGTTATGCGAGTAAATTAGGTATTAGGACTGACTTAATAAGACTCTCACTGTGGAAGTTGCATTTGTGATTAACTTTCGCGTAATGAATGTGACTTAATCCTCTTTCACGACATATAATGAACTAACATTCTCATAAGCATGCACCATTATGATACGGGCGTTCTTCAAAGAGTCTCACGGACAAATGTCCGTGTTTAATTTTCCTGTTGGTTTTTAACTACTCTTTCGAAGACGTATTCTTGAACACGAAAACATAAAAAGGGATGCTACGTTAGGTTAAATCTTTCCAAAAGGAATCAAGTGATGGATTTAACATTTGTTGACACGGTTTCCATTTGTTTCTGAAGTCCTTCAAGTGAGTTATTTTTGTTACAAGTGTTGAACAAGCTTATCTGTCTGATGAAAAACATTCGTAGAACGTTGGATTGGAATGCATGTCACAGTCTTTGATATGTACAGGTTTGGGAGTATGTGTGATTTATTACGAAAACACTCTTGGTGTGTGGTTCTATCCATAATTACTGGAATGTTGCAAGAAAAAACAAAATATAAGAAGCAGAAACGGGTTTCTGCCAAATGGACGTCCTGTAAAACAACACCCCTCAGATTATCTTCCCCTGGGGGAGAATAAGCTAGTTTACCTACCCCACCCTGCGTACCACCCTCACCTGAATTGTCTTTTTCTCTTATACGGACAATCGTCATTTTATTTTCAGAATTTAGATAGGAGCATTTTGTGATTTTTGAAATCTATTGGTCGTGGTTGGCGATGAGTACAAAGTTTGGCGAAATTCTTTTGAGAAAGAAAAATGCATCGCTCATATGCTCAGGTGGGGGAATAATAAGTACGCCATGAAATCTTCCCCCTCCCCCACCCCCAAATAATTATCTCAACTGAATATCTCCCCGAATGGCGTCAGTAAGCAATATAGAGTACGTGGAGGGTGTATTATCACTAAATCACCCGCAGAGTGGAGATTCTTCCCAAGCAATAATTGCAAATTTGTTGCAAAGCATTACAGGCACAAAGTTCCAACCAATGGACCTCCGGGTTATACCCGGAGGTCCATTGGCTGAAACATTGCTTGTGTTTTTGTCCACATGCACATAATTTGAAAGTGATACTTTGGGTGATAACTCCCCACTCCCCGGGTGATTTAGTTACAATCCACTCTCCACGTACTGTATGTGCTATGCATGAATAGAACCCATCAAGTGCTTTAGTCATTATTGCTCAATATTTGTTCATATTTGTTATCTTTAGTTAATAAATTCTACCAAAACGAAAGAATTTTTGTGGCTCGCACTACCAGTTGGGAGAAGATATGAAAACTACAATATTTTCCTAACCTCAAATGTCATTTTACATCAAAATGTCTCCCTAAGTGTTGCCAATACGCTTTACATGGGCTTTTCACAATTCAGAAACAATGTTTGAACTAGACTGATAGAAAAAATGCCCAAATTTATACCCATCTCCAACCCTTGGCCAACAAATTTCTCATTGTGCCCATGTTCTGATATCATAAAAAATCCCTATATCAAGTTCTGAACAGAAAATGATGATTTTCGGAAAAAGAAAAAAATCTGCCCATCTGTGGGGTGGGCAGATATGCATGGCGGGGGATAATCAGGTGGAAAAATATCATGGGACACCGGGTTTAACCCAATATTCCACTGGGTAAAACTCAGAAACAGGACGTAGGAATACTTTGATCGAGGAGGGGCGCACGCTCATAGAAGGACACTCGCACACTGATTTATTACATATAAGTGGTGGCCTACTTACCACCGCCCCCCCCCCCCCCCCACACACACACTCCGTACACTCCATACAATCGTTGCATTAACTTATAACGTTTTCCCATACATAATGGCTATACCAGGCCAGGATTATTCACAAAAATGTTATGATTTTAGGTCTGTGAAGATAGCATCACGTTGGGCATTGGACATTCCTTTGACTTTCGTCTGAAGTTAGTTTGACGTTCGGCGTTTAGCGATGGCACGGAGTATAGAATCAACCGGAGAATTTACTCGAGTCAAAACCTGATATTAGCCCAGTTTCTGTCCCCCTGGCGGTTGGCGTCAGTTTGAAGCAAAATGTCGTCTTGCAAATGCGCTGCTAACAACTGCGATAATACTTAAAAAATACTGTGGGTGGGGGTGTCATTTTATTGCATTCCGAAAGATAATTATAAGTTAGTTGACAGAATAATTACAGACCCAATTTAATACAATAGCGCACCGTGTTTGCCAGACTATCAAGTTTTATGCATAAAAATGCCGAATGTGAATTTCAGACTCCATTGTTTTTCTCCCTTGAAGTTGCATGTTTCAGCCCAATAATTTTCGTGTACTATTCGGCCTCCCATTGGAGGTATATTTTTAGTATTTAAAAAGGAGGGAGTGAAAATGTCTGCTCCCACTCCTACCCAAGGCAGCATCTAATATATGAAGTATATAATTAAATATCACAAATTATCCCATTTATTTATCTAATTATTCATTTGGGTTTTATTACACTTTCCACATCCAGGGAAGTTTTACATCTGGAAGAAACTGGTGTACCACTACCAGTAGCAGAGAGCCATGGAAAATCATTGAGTAAAGTTCTACCAGACTCAAAGTTCTAGATGCTTTGTGAAAACAGCATTTTCAGTTTCTTCCCCTGTAATTTGGTTTCCTCTTGAAAACTTATGACAGCAATTCAGCCCTAATAAGTTATTTATCAGTTGTTACTTTCTGTAGGTAAGGCTATTTCACAACCATAATAAATGTATAAAGTTATCAGTGAAGTTCAATAACCATAATTTATAGAATAATACAGAGTGCTACATACAGTAGCATGTGATCTCTTCCCAATATTACAGGTGCAAAATTGTAAATCCAGCTCAAAACACAATGTATTGAAGGTAACAATACACTCCAAGAAGGAAACAGATGAGTATACAATATCATGGAGTAAATATCAGTAGGGTTAAAAAAGTGACTGAAAACTTTTAAAAGGTAAATTTGGAAAAAATAACATTGATCAAATTTTGAAGCAAGTCTCTGTTTCTACCAGAAAATCTGCAAACACTCTTCATTTCTCAGGTAAAAATGTCAAAACGACACAAGAAGGGTTACCGGTGGAGAGATGAAGACAAAATTAATAGCTCTGCAGATATATTATTATGTTGATACGCGGGAAGGCAAGTCATCAAATATATCATTCAGCTCTTTGTCATTATCTGCATACATGGAAATGTCAAATTCCAAAATTTTGACCTATAAAAACCTAAAACAAGTCAAAAAAAAATCTAAACACAATAGGACAATTATCAAAGTCATGTATCTTTAAAAAAAAATGTTTTAACAGTAGATTAAAATGTTTATTTTAGCATTTGCAATTTATATTTAGTAAGATAATAATTTGTGTTACAATTTATTTATTATTTTCCAATCAAATGTCATGTAAGTTACAAGAATAAAACATTCCGGTAACGGCACATGAAACAGTGATAGGAACACAAAGCTCTGAGAAGTGTCTCTCAACATTTCTAATTAAAATTCATGTAATTTTTACTGGTTTGAAATTAAGGCTGAATGACATCCTCATGTATCAATTTCAGTATGGAGGGGGGGGGGGGGCTGTTTTCCGGAATGTAGCAGCAGCAGCAGCAAACGTTTTAGTGTAGGAGAGACATGATGTGACTACAAGTATCTAGGGGTAAATATAAACATCACGGGAAGAGGCATCTACCAAAACCACACAAATAAATTCATTCTGAAGGGGAAGCGAATCCTTAACCAAATGAAACTTATCGGGAGAAACAGTTTCAATAAGGTTTTTGTGGAGAAACAGTTACAGTTACTAAACTGAATTCATGTTTCATTGTTTGTACATTTCCTGGATGACTAGGTGATTTGTAGATATTACTATTTTATTTGAGAAACTCTTATCTAATTTGACTGGGTTATTTTTTGTTTGAACTTCAAAATCATTTTTCAGGACCGGAGAGTGATATATAACAGAAATGTGGTCTACTGTGAAGTTTGAGAAAGTTAAAACCCCTATACTTTATCATGTTCACCTTTTACCAAACAGAAGCAGTAGATAACAGTATAATTATTTTTCTGAAAAATCTCCTCAAAGTCTTTTTGGGGGGTACCACAGCTTATGACCTCTCTCTCGTCTATCATTGCAAAAAAACATGTAAAGCTTGTTCCATTTAGGGGGCATAAGGTTTGTTTTGTTTTGCTTTTTGAGAAAAAAAGTAATAAAATTTGAATGGAGATTTCTTTATATAATAACACAGGAAGATTTGACTTATTCATGAGATAAAGGCTTGCAAAAGGAATTCTAGGAACACAAGTCTACAATATATGATATGAAATGATGAAACGAATGAAGTTAAAAAATGTGTGGTTCAGGACAAATGAAGACACTGGAACAGTTTCTTGGAAGGGGCTCTCATTTTCCATAAACTGAACAATACAATTCTTGGGAGGAAATAGAGACTTGAGACAGGAGGCTTAGTTGGATGAGGGGATGAACAGTCATTACTGTAAATGAAAGACTCAGAGGGAAAGTGCAAAAATTTTAGACAAAATTAGTGTCTGAATTGTTGAGGATCATGAGGGAGAATCATGGATGAATGAGTCAGGTGCTGCAGGTTTTGCTCATCTGAGAATCATTATGGATCAACAACTGGCCAAAACATATTCATCTGTGTGGTATTAGGTTTCTTTCTGTCAAAATCTTCAGCATAGGCCATTCACAGCAGAGGAAGGTGGTGTGTGCTCTTTTGAGTTCATTTCAAATGAACATGACTTATCCACCATGTTAATGGCATGTTATAGTGTGAGATACTGAAAATATTGCAAAATCTTTTTTTTACTTTTGATTGTACTAACCCAAGTTAGTCACAGGTGGTATTCAGCTCTTGGGAATCAATATTTTAATTTCTCTAAACAGGTTTGTCCTATGAGATTGAAACTAATTTCTGAGTAGTAGAACCTATTTGATTCATATCCTTTTTCTTAAACAGCTGCAGAGCTTTTCAGATGAAAAAGGATGTTTTTTTTTCCATAAATTGTCCCAGCATAACAACATGGGATGAGCAGCTGATAGTTTGTGAAATCAATATCTATAAAAAAATTATTATTAAATATTTTACAAGAATTAAAATTTATAAGCCATTTTTCAATTTTTCAATAAATATTGTTTGAACAAAAAAACTCTGATAATTTTGCAATTATTCATTGAAAGGTGCCACTGGCACTTAACAATGAATAATTGCAAAAATATTAGCAAATATATTACAAGAATTAAAATTTATAAGAAATAATTGTATTAAGAAACGAATCAAAACTTGTGATATATTATATTCCATTAAAATCCTTTAATTTTGCAATAATTCATTGTACGGCACCACAGGCACATAACAATGAATAATTATTAGCAAATAGATTACAGAATTAATTATATTAAGAAACGCACCAAAACTTATAGAATATTAATTAAATTTGATAAAAAATCTTATAATTTTGCCAGTATTCATTGAAACACACAACCTTGCTTAACCATAAGTAATTGCAAAATTATAAAAAAAAAATTAAGAGAAATTTTTATAATTGACAAAGTATAAAATTAGTGCAAATACATAAGAATTTATGCCAAGAAACGTGTTTTGGAAAATGTGCTATGTTGGACATTTAAAAAATGCCATGCTAACCAGTATTTCATACAGCATAAATATTATCAGAGTTATTTTCCATCACATGTTTTGCGATTTCAAACACTGGCGGACGATTTGGGTAAAAATGCAAGCGGACGATTCGGCTGGCAAAAATATCCGTTTCCCGTTTTGAATTACCTGTTTCAAAGTTAACAAGAAAATGTATATTTTACAAATAACATTATTTGTTTTACTGCTAGGGTCTGTCCATTTTTATTTTATTGGTGTATCTTCCAATAAAACGGGAAGACTTGCTTATTCGGGCTCAGCCCTGTGTTTATTCTGAATGCAATGTGTAACGAATGTGTTTGTGTCTGAGAGAGAGCGAATGAGCCATATAGCCTACTGCCAAACAGCGTTCAGCAAGAGAAATCCTTTTTTCTACAGCATACTTGCAGCAGTATATTAGATGTTTGAATGCGTTTGACGGTAAAAAAAAACAAGACCGACTTACGAAATAAAACTATCGTGCTCAGTGTGGTAAAGTACGAGAAATATACACGAATTTAGGGAATATGTATCATTTTCATCCATGGTTATTAGTTTAAAAATACGAACTAAAGAAGGTAATTTCGACTCCAGTACTTACATTCTGTGCGATTTATCGCATACTGGGTGCGATTTTTATTTTTTGTACCGAATCTTTGTAAAAACGTCTGTTTTCTATGAAAAAGTCGAATTTTCCCCATAGCCTCAGTGTTATTTTGGAGCGATTCTGACGCCAACCGCTAGAGGGCCAGATAAGTTCCGATAACAATAGAGAGTATCGGGAGTGAACGCTCCCCCTAACCTCCCTGGCGATGGTTTGGCAATCGCCTTTAGTCGGTTTGTCGTTCAGCGTTCACATTCACCTGGTGTCGATTCCACGATCAGCGTTTCGCCTATAATCAGTTTCACTTTAGACATTTGACATTTGTCTGTAGGCAGTTTCACTTTCGGCGTTTGACATTCGATTCAACATTTGTCTGTAGTCATTTTCACGTCGTAAAACTGCATGACTGCAAGCGTATGTCAACCGAAGGTCAAACGTCGAACGTCAAGCTAACTTCAGGCGAATGTCAAACGAATTTTCAAAGCGCAACGTCAAAATGACGTAATATGAATGTCAATTGAATGTCCAACGCCCAACGACAAGCTAACGTCAGGCTCATAATTTTATTCAACTTTTACATTAAAAAAACGTACCTTAGGACCGTTAATCTCGGTCCTATGAGGGATTGAAAGCTATGGTTTTCAGTCAACCTACTGAATGAGCAAAGCTTTATGAGGATTTAACACGACTGTATAGGGTGCCTGAGGGTGGTATAACTGATCAATCAGTGACCACCATTTTCTGTATTGTATGTGACAGTTTATACGGAGCGATACGCACAGCCTACAATTCACTCGACTTGAAGGGATGAAGTGTCCAATTGTTCGAATTTGACACTTGAAAAAAATAACAAAAACAATTTGTCTCTGACAGCACTGGAGGCGGCGCGATAGGAGGAGGTGAGGGTGGCGGGAGTTTTTTTACCCCCAGCGTTAGGCTTTGTCCCTTCCACCACCCCACCCCCACCCCCACCACCACAGCGAGACACACACACTCCACACGATCGCTCTATTAATTTCTTGGATGGTTTTAAAATCACAAAGTGAATTTCCAGAAGTCATTTAACGAATCACGGTCAACGCCAAGTCGCCCAACACGAGGCGAAGGTGTATAAATATTGAGTACTAAAACGTCATTTAATTCCAGGTGTATACAGTGAAATGTAAAACACGAGGCGAAGGTATATGAATACTGAGTACTAAAAAGTCGCTTAATTCCAGCTGTATACAGTGAAATGTAATTTTGACGTTTCCGTCCCCGGTCATACCGAATAGCATGGCGTGTAGGGGATTAGAGGAATAACGCTTAAACTATAGCTATGCACGAGTTTCATCAGTAGTCCAATTGGATGCATGATTTCATAACATCATCTCCTGCAGTTTTGGTGTGTACAGCTGTCGCCAGACAGAAGAAAGTGGTATTTTTGTTCCTTTGTGACGTTATTTACGCTGTGACTCCAAAAGGTTTTCATCAGTTGCAACGAAACTTGGCAATGTCCGAGAATCTTATAGTCAAGCCGACATGCGAAGTTTGGTATGTGCAAGTGTTTATTTTTGTTATAAGATTCTCAAATATCACGGTATTTTCAAAAGGCGTATCTCAAAATATGAACGACATTCTTAATTATATTTATCTAACAATCATATAGATTTTGGCCTGAAAACCACGAGAAACGGTACGTATCACATAATGTGTTCCGATTCGGTGTCATATAGTCGACTCATTCTGATTACGTATCATATAGACGACTCGTTTCCGATAACGCGACGGGCTATCATAACAGGCACATGAATACATTGCATGTGCTTTTCAGTGATCGTCTTAGCTGATCGCGCACAAAACAAAACAAAATTCCTTAGTTAGCGATAGAACTATTAATAGCCAATGACGCCACCCCCACCCCCACAATAAACAGAAACTGCACAATTCAATATAACACCTACCCGGTTCCTGAGGATGTGCCGACGTTGCACACTTGTAAATTCAAGCGGATCATCATAGGAAGTGACAATGAGAGTGAATAATTTGACAACACAACATTGAAAATTGCGGTGACCGCGTTACTCATTGTTTGTTAGAATGCACATCAATATAGGTCCATAAAATATGGGTTTTTTAAAACTTTTTCTCGCCCAACATTATGTCGCCAAACTGTATTAAAAATTTAAGATTTAATCTGTTTATGTGACATAATTGTTAGCTAAATGAATTATCATGATAATATGCATGTCCTGTGATTTGCATCAGATTCTCGGTGGTGTCCAAAAATGAGATCACAACTCGTCGGCAAAGCCGGCTCGTTGAGATCCCATTCTGGACACCACCTCGAATCTGATACAAATCACAGGACATGCACATTATCATGATAATCTGTATTTATCAGTAATAATTCTCGTTCTGGCGTGTGTTTCTGTAGTTTTCATCAAAGTTAGAGACGTGTATCAGCACAAAACCATAAAGAGTCTGGCAAATGATCTGTATTGGTTGCGCTAAAATACCTCGCTGTTTGGGTTCTTTATATCTCCGTTTTCAATCTATTTTGAAACAATATGTTAAAGTGAGAAATGGCATTTCTGGTCTCTACTTTTTTCTACTTTTTTCATAGGTGATGTGCCATTAATTTTGGAAAACAGCAATATGCTATTAATTTCAGCACAAATGTGTATATACATCATATCTTAATACTATCCAGCACTGAACCTGAACCCTTACTCAAGTTCAGAAATTAGGAATATACCCAGAGAACCGTTTCAAGCGTCGTTAAATATATTTTTTGAGTAAAATTGCGCATAAAATGTGTCAAGCCCATCAGCATTGAAGAAAAGCCACAGTAAAGAAACAAATAAGCAGATTCTCTTTTTTATTGCAGGAAATTTGCATGGATAAAGAGCTTTTCTGAGAGAATATTTTCCGGGGAAACAGAACTCGATGGCAAATTCGTCGTCGTTTACGTTAGAAGACAGAAACTTCGATTCACACTGTCACAGAAAAAATAACTTCACGCCAAATAAGCGATCGAGTTCCACCGAACCACTGGTTAAACAAAGATCAGGTATTTCTGAGTTTGATCTGGAGTTGTATGAAACGTCATCGTTATCAAATCGAGCTGATAGTGAACTTACGAGAGCGCAAAGCTACAAACACTATGGCAGACAAAGCAAATATTATGAATCAGCGTGCCCCGATTTGGATTCGCAGTCGTTGAGTAGCAATAGTGACAACGTGTTAGATTCTGACAATTCTAACAACAGGAAAGTCAATTCCGCACCAAAAGATCGACAGACTTTGTCCCCCGGTTCCATTGAAAAGCTGTCTCATATGTTTGTTACCTCCTATACCAGATCAAAGAAATCGTCTTCCGATTCTTCAAAAAAGAGTAGTGTTTCTGATTCGACCGGAAAGAGGGGTAGTTCGCTTGATATAAAAATACCACAGAGTCCGTCGAATGAGAATCTACAGAAACGAGGCTCAAATGTTTTCAACGAGTTTTTACGATTTCAAAGTAGTTGTGAATCCGGAGATGGACCTCCTACACATTTTTATGTTGACGAAAATATATCTCAAATTTCAGAATTTTTATGTATTGGAAATTTATACGCTGTAAAAAATCACCACCTACTGTGCAAACTTGGCATAGATGCATTCGTCAACCTCTCGGACACACATGTTCCATTCTTAGTGCAGAGTGGTAAGCTCTATTGTCAGTGCACATGTCGTCAAGGAGACTTACATTTCCGGTCTACGCTGAATATAAAAATTGATAACACGGATGATGATAGTTTGGAATATTTGTTTTCAGAAATTAATAATTTTATCGAGACTTGCAATAAAAAGAAAAAGAGAATTTTGGTGTTCAGTCGCAATGGAAAGTCGAGAGCGGCCATCGCTGTCATTCAGTATTTGATGAATTGTTATAATATTCCGTTAAGGCACGCGTACGACTTTGTGAAAATTCAGAGACCTGTCGTGTCAATAAACGCGGGCTTCACTAACTTTTTGTGGAAACTTAACTCCAAACTAAGCTTAGATGGCCAAGTATTAAGTTTACACGATGTGAAGATTACCCTAGGATATCCTAAACCTGCGTGGTCAAACAGCTGATGAAGCTTGAGTTAAAAAAAAACTCCGTCTTTTCAGTCATGGAAGTGACAGTATTTTTTCAAACAAAATGGCCGAACTCATGCCACTAAACAAATGTGGGAGAGAAGCTTGTGTCCTTGAATAATTTGATGAATAGCCTTAATTCAGATTTCAGCTTATATAGTCGCCTTTTTGCAGAGGAAAAAGGCCGAGGAGCTCTCCGCAATGGTGTGTGTTAATGTTTTGAAAAAGAATTGAGATGAAGATGTTTTTCACTTTCTATGGGCGAGAAATATTTCCAGGGACGCAATAATATTAGATTCAAAACTCTAATTAATGAAATAATCATCAAAAAAATTAATTAACGGAACGCCGGGTACAGTCCGATGCATCATTAATTAAATTTTGCTGATGATTTTTATGACTGGTAAACGCAAGCGTGGACATCACTGCCCACGCGTGGATTACGACCAGTCCACGGCGGCTGTACTGTGCAGCACTTGTGAATAAGTATTTTCTTTTATATATGCGTGTGCATATTATTTTCGCATAAGAACTAGAAAATTAACAAATAACATTAATCTTTTATCCAATACACACGATAACCAAATGTGTTTTTTAAATCCTTTTAAAAACAATTTTCATAAAATCTTAACAAAACCATATCATGTGAACTCTTATTTCAACGACCTCATCAAGCTCGATCCGATGAGTGGTCACATGATATGTTTTGTTTAATAATTATTAAAAAAAACCCACTTTTTATAACTGCTCAATTTGTAAATTGTGCTACCAATTCGTTTTGTGAAGGGTTAATAATAATAATATTATATTGGTTATATTTGAATAACGAATATATTTTGTCTGATAGACGGTTTATCGAGAGAGCGTAGGACATGCGGCATTTTTTACCACTTGCGAGACAAAATACCACCATATTCAATAATAACCCGTCTTATGTTGTATTGCATGTGCCGACCACCGATTAGGAGGTCCCGAGGTTACAGCACGAGAGCTCCATCCGCGTGCATGGCTTTACAGTTGTTTTGAAACTCAACCATCCATAGTCCTATTTGAATGTCTTTAGTATACGGATAGACCAGCTTGGTGGGAGGCTATTGACAGAGGATGGGTTTTATCCGCTATTTTTTTCTAGCGGTATAACCAGTACTTGTTAGACTTTGAAAAATATGATGTTTCTTGTACTTATAAACATTTTCAGTAGTAACTCAACCATCAGTGATCCTCCTTGGTATGATGGTAGACCAGTATAGGCAACATTCAATTGTCTTTTCCTCTATTTTTTACCAGAGTTATGCCCTTTGTAAGGCTTTGTTTACCGTGAGTGGGAGATCTTGTTAGCAAGCCAGAAAATAAGCAGACTGTCATCTGCAAAATGAGGTCCCCAGAGGGTGAATTTAGTGATGCTACCCTGCACAGCAGGGTAGCATCACTAAATTTACCCTCTGTGAACCTCAATCTGAATCAGGGTCTCAAACTAAACAGCTAAACAGAAAGAGGGGTACCCACATTGGCCCACTGTATGGGATAGCATCATCAAATTAACCCTCTGGGGACCTCATTCTGCAAAAGTCAGACTGCTTATTTTCAGGCCTGCTTGTTGGTACTTACATTTTGGTTACAATACACTAAATGATTTGCACTAGAGACAGTGTTAACATTTTCCTGTCACCTAAGCTCCTCAATCTCATTTTGGGAGAAAACAGTCGTGTATCCAGTTTATCATCTCATTAAAAAAATATGTGTTGCCGTGTGTTTCTTGTGTTCAAATTTGACGATTCCCCCACCTACCGTCCAGTTTCGCACTCAACTGAAAAGGCATATTTTGCTTGACCCCTCACCTTTTTCTTCAATTCTTACAGTTTTGAAAGGGCAGCCGGTGCAAATATTTCAAGTCTTTTCCAAAATAGACACTGTGCGATTTGTATTGAGGGTTCCAAATTCAATATATAATGCCCCAATCAGTTCTATTAAATGTTTTAGGTAAAGTCCGCTAGAGGGATCTGTTGTATCCATATAGTGTATTATAACCTTTTGCGCTGAAAATCAAGGATCGATTGTCGAATCTGAATGTTTATTCTATGATGATGATGGTGTGTGTGTGTGTGGAAGGGGGGGGGGGGGGTCTATCAACTTAGCGTGGATGTTATTTGTTAACTTTACCAGAGCTAAAGCCCTTGTTGGACTCTGAAATATAGTGACATTTTGTGTAGTACCTACAGCTTCAATAGACCAGGTGTTTTAGTAATTTTTACACTCGCTCTTTCACCCAGTCATAATGCACGTGGACCCACGAGGATGGTGTTGTCAAGTATCTCAGGACATGTTTAGTGCAAACTAAATGTCGGGGTCATATACACACGATCTGTGTTGCACTTGTTGTATTTACTTCCACACTGAGTATCTGACGTATTCTGACACAATAAGCAAAATAAACTAAAAAGTGCCCAGTTAACATGCAATATCCTAAGAGTAGAGTTTTACCAAACTTCTAAAGTTACATCAGCCACCAGTTCATTGTTGAGTTATTTCAAGCAAACAGTAATTTCAGGGTGTCCAGGCACGTAGCGACAGGGTTGAGGCGCGGGGGGGGGGGGGGGGGGGGTATCACTCACGCAATGATCACCATAATTTTCAATACTTGGAAATTCGAAGGTCCGAATTCCAACAGTTGGAAATTCAAAGAAATCAGTTTCTTTCATGCTTGCAACTCTACAGACCTTTCAGACCAGTTTATTTAAATTTTCAACCCGTGATCACAGTTTTTCGGCGATCGGTTGCAGTTACTAGCTTTGGTCATTCGCTGTGCTTGGATTTATTGCCTAAAATTTCAAACGTTGGAAATTCGATGATGTTAATTGGAAATTCACTAATATCAATTCAATTTGCTCTTGTCATTTATCAAACAATCATATAGATTTTGGCCTAAACCCAACGAGAAACGGTACGTATCACATAATGTGTTCCGATTCCGTATCATAGAGACGACTCATTATGATTTCGTATCATATAGACGACTCGTTTCCGGTAACGCGACGGGCTATCACAACAGGCGCATGAATACATTCTATGTGAGTTTCAGTGATCGACTCATACAAAACAAAATTCCTTACAGTTATCGACAGAACTATTAATAGCCAATGACCACCCCCCCCCCCCCTCCTTAATAAATAGAAACGGCACAATTCAAAATGACACCTACCCGGTTTCAGAGGATGTGCCCACGTCGCACACTCGTAAATTCAAGCGGTTCACCTTAGGAGTGACACTGAGAGTGAATAATTTGACAACACAACTTTGAAAATTGCGGTGACCGCGCTACTCATTGTTTGTTAGAGTGCACAACAATATAGTTCCATTATCAAACAATCATATAGATTTTGGCCTAAAACCAACGAGAAACGGTACGTATCACATAATGTGTTCCGATTCCGTATCATATAGATGTCTCATTATGATTTCGTATCATATAGACGACTCGTTTCCGGTAACGTGACGGGCTATCACAACAGGCGCATGAATACATTCTATGTGAGTTTCAGTGATCGACTCATACAAAACAAAACAAAATTCCTTACAGTTATCGACAGAACTATTAATAGCCAATGACCCCCCCCCTCCATAATAAATAGAAACGGCACAATTCAAAATTACACCTACCCGGTTTCAGAGGATGTGCCCACGTCGCACACTCGTAAATTCAAGCGATTCACCATAGGAAGTGACACTGAGAGTGAATAATTTGACAACACAACTTTGAAAATTGCGGTGACCGCGTTACTCATTGTTTGTTAGAGTGCACAACAATATAGTTCCATAAAATATATTTTTGTTTTTTTAACTTTTTCTCGCCCAATACTATGTCCCAAAACTCTATTAATAACTTAAGATTTAATCTATTTATGTGACAGAATTGCTAGATACATGAATTATCATGATAATGTGCATGTCCTGTGATTTCCATCAGATTCTCGGTGTTGTCCAAAAATGGGATTACAACTCGCCGGCTCATTGAGATCCCATTCTGGACACCACCTCGAATCTGATACAAATCACATGCACAAAATCATGATAATCTTTATATCTTTTCGGTAAGAGCCAAAGTGATTTTATAATTTTCGATCAAATTATCCGACTTTTCAAATCACCTGACAAAATTTTCCAAAATTCCAGCTCGAATCGGTTACCTTCCGGTTTTTCGAATTCATCGTCTCGTGTCCCTTATAATGACCAGGCGACACAAGGAGTGTAGACTGACAGCTGTTCATCCAATACCTACTCCTCCCAAATGACTGGCAGCCATTTGGAAGGAGTAGGTACATGTATTGGCTGAATAGCTGTCAGTCTGTACAGTCTTTGTGTAACCTGGTCCATGTAAGCGAAAACTCATAGCCCTACCCGGGGAAATGAATTTTTCTTGTAGATAAAATGACTAAATTTACGACAGATGGAGGCCTCAAAATCCATCTCAGGGGTTCAAAAATTAATTTTGTTACTATGGGAGGGGTCGGCTTTAGGGCAAAGCAGGCAAAGGAAATGTCCTGCAAACTCCAATGCTACTGTGTATGAAAGGTTACTTTTCTATTAATAGTTACCTTTTCAGAAACGTCGTATTTTTAATGGTAGCAACAAAGCGCTATAACATGACATCCCATTAAAACCGGCTCTAGGTGTCATTTTCCTTAGTGTATCACATCAAAACATATTATTGAACCAAGGACAAGAAATCGAGAAATAAGCTACAGTTGTCTAGACTTCTCGAAAGAGGTACCAATACAGTGGTACTTCACCTTTGTAAAAAAATAGCTAATTGATTATCTTGAAAACGAGTTGCCCAAAAAATTAAGGTAACCTTTTCCCATGTCGCTTAAGTTTTAGTTTGCACAGACCTGCAATCGTGCTCGTGAAGAAAAAGTTTTTAACCCTTTACCTAACATGAAAAGCAGACGACACTTGCAAACAAATTCTTGAATAACTATTTTTTCATTTTTTGTCTCAAAAACATAGGTTATGACCCCTCATTGGAACGAGCTTGTTCCAACGAGGGGTCATAACCTATGTTTTTGAGACAAAAAATGAAAAAATAATGAAAATTAATTGGCGATTTTTGAGAATAGCGCTGGCCGTTTTTAACCGTTACGTTGGGTAAAGGGTTAATCTATGCAGATAATTGCAACTCTCAATTGAAGATCTGTGTCGTCATCGTTCATCTATCTGAAGCAACCAGATCTGTCCAACGAGACTAGCCTGAGTGGAACGTCGGAAATTGTAAAATTACACGCGGGTTATCGTTCATTTTTGTGAGATTGTGTTCATTTAGTGGATGTTCCCAGAAAATCCAGCCGACACACAGTAAGTAGAATAGTTTCCTGTTATTTCTAGAACTGAGGTCCGATTCTCTGTGGATTTGTATTTAAACGTAGAATTTGTTAAGGGGACGTCCAACCTAACTTTGGTAAAATTTCATGCTATTTTCTTTCAAGTCTAAAAGAGGCCCAAAATGAATAACCCCAATAAATTATATACCAAAATGCTTGGAATGAAACATAGAACATGTGGAAACTGAAATTTGGCATGGAACTGCTGCCATGTGTAAATAGCACCACCTGAAAGTCTGCTATGGCATAAGTAAGAGAACAAATTTTTTACAATAAAATACCTCAAAATAAAATAACAGCTGTATTCTATAAACATTGAAGTACATACTCGAAGAAATCTTTTCCTAATTCATGAAAGTAATAAAGATTGAGACCAAATGTTATAAGTGGAGTGCTCACTGATTGAAGGCAGACATTTTGTTTTGTTTATGTTTTGATTTGGGGAGTTCAACAAAGGTCCACCAGAAGAAGTATGGAAGAACAAAAGAGTGTCTCCCAATATAAAGATGTATGTGTCACTGTGGTGGTTCGGAAAGAAACTATGATATTCTCCAATGTAGAATGCACTGCAAAGTCATACATTGTAGTTGAATAAATATATTTACAAACCCCTTGCACTGTAACCCCTTTTATCCCATGCATCAATTTGATAGTGATTAAATTGTTAGGGGGCGCGGTGGCTCAGTAGGTAGAGGTGCAGGCTGCAAGCCGAGAGGTCCTCGGTTCAAATCCCACCTGCGGCAACCGCGTTGTGTCCTTGGGCAAGACACTTCACCCCCATTGCCCATGTGGGGGCACGATGACGCCGTGTACTAAGGCGTACTGCACGTCGATGGTACGCATGTCTTCAACCAATCTAACCCTGCCTGTGCTGCAGTGCGGAGTTACGATGTTGGGGAGCTGACAGCTGCTTGTCGTTGCTCGGTGGTTCTCTCCGGGTACTCCGGCTTCCTCCACCCGTAAAACTGTCACGGTCATGATTAGCCATTGTGCATAAATATGTGACCTTAAACACCAATAAATAAATAAATAATAATAGATTAAATTGTTAAATTTGTCTGGTTTATCAATAAGTAAAATAGCTTTGTTTACTCTTGGACACCAATACACTCATGATATCTGTTGAAGAATAAATAAGGGTAACTGTAACCTGTCACTGCAATAAACCATCTAATGTACGTAAAAGTACATTGTTATTCAAAACACATCAAATCAACCTTACATAACCATTATTGCATGTACTTTCCCCAAGGAGGCTTATTGGCGTATTGGGATCAGAAGGGCACATCCAGAGGGTCTCACATATTTTTTTCAAGAACGCAGTACACAAAGCAATCCCCAAAAGGCGACAAGTGAGCTCCATTTGGCACAAAAAATTTCCCGGGGGGGGGGGGGGGGGGCTCTCTTCCTTGTATGACTCTACCTCCGGCATTCAAGGCATATGCCTTTTTCTCAAAGTTTAACTCTTTTTTCTTTTTAAGATCCTGGCCACACATGTTCCAAACACTATCAGACAGGTAACCCTCCAAATAAGTGTATCTGCAAAAATCATGTTACATTGCAAAATATTCTTTTTAGACTTTAAATTCTGAACCTTTCATGCTTCTTACTTCCAACAATAACACTTAATTTATCGATTAATGGGTGAATAGAAAAGTCCTGCCATAATCAACATTTTAAGTTCCATAAGCCTTCATAACAGCTCCGATAAAAGTGTCAAACATCAGATTGGTGGCTTTATGCAGAATATTCATTAGATTGTTGCTTGATAAGTAATAGGAACAAAATCTTCCCCAGAAGTATTTTGTAGCAATACATTTGAGGGTATCAGCAGGCACTTTCCAACAAATTGTAACAAATCAACTAGTTATAAACAAATTTTCTAACTCAAAAGAGTGAAAAAGTACCACAACTCTGAAAAAATGTGGGAAGAAACACATGCTACAGCAGCTACACAGGCATTGTTTCCCCATGATACTCGATTACAACACCAAATATCCTTCAAATTGGAGTAGCAGTGGTTGAGATACAAGGGAGAATGTTGGTACATGTAATGATGAATGGGTAAGACTAAGAGGACAGAGGTCGCCACTGCACGGCCCTAGATGCATCTTTGATTTTACAACTTTCAGGTCTGGGGCATAATAATCGCAACACACCCACCTTATCAATTCATGAAGTAAAATAAAAGGAATTATCAATTTTAATTAATTTATAGGTGATGGGAAATATTTTGCTTCTTTCGCCTTCTCGTACTATTAATTATCACAAACAATATCAGTTTGATGCCGACAAACGAAACTGAACGCATGTGGTCTGGTTAAAACGTAACTCGGCATGGACAATGAAGAAATAGCGAATATTTCGTGTATTTCATTTGTTTAAAAGCCAATTGCAGCTAATTTTGACCGTGGATTCGATAATTCATTTCGGTTTTGACCACACGGTCACGTTGACAGCGGTTATGTTTATTGTGATATGCAAATTGGGAGATAGTTTCCGGTGAAGGAGATTTGTCACATTTGTCAGTGTAAAACGATGTCAAAAGACACTGATCGACGCGTGTGTTAGTATGGTTGGTTGCGAGAAAAAACTAAATTCTCAGCATCGTCCAAACGCACCTTATTTAAAAGCGCGAATGCATCATTTTCAACCCATCTTGAATCGGTGCTTTGCCGACATCAACGCAGCCCGTGGCGAAGATCCATGGTAACTGTGAAGTAAATAACTTCACAACATCGGGGAAATCAACACGCTCAATATAGTTCCAGGTCACTTGGAATATACTTCGTGAAAAAAGTGATTTCTGAAGCATTCTGTTTACTTTGTCATGAATATTGCCTTATTTTATGTGTATCGTCCCGATTTTATACACTCGGTTATTTTTTTACAAGTGGTTCATGTTGTCTTTCTAGTGCGCAATAATTCAGATTTTTTGTCAACAAAAAAGTTCAGACGGCTTGTAAACACGAGAGGGAATTTCGAACCATATTTTGCAGTTATGACATTAACAGCTCAAGTATTTGCTGTCACCTGTTTGCAAATCCGCTCATACATTGTCTCGAACAAATAAAGGGCGTGATCGCGTCCTTGTATTCTTACGATTGCCCAAATTGAGTATTTCTGCAAGAACCACATCGTAATCACATGACCGGAATAAACATCATTGAAAATGGCCACATCCGGAACATCCAAAATTTGTGTTGGTGTTATTACATTCAAACATCAAAACCCACCAGAGTGTGTGTCAAAAAAATGCTTTCTCCGAGTTTCTAGTATGTTATCATTATATTGAGGACAAGGCTTTCGAATTACCGATTATTTTGTGGTTTTACCGGTTCGTTACTTATGCCATTGGAAAATTAATCTTCTTCAAAATCATAAAATTCACTTTTTTTCCTGAAAAAAATTATATGTATCTTTTCTATGCACTTTACTCATTATTTTGATATATAATTTGCCTTTCCTTACTTCTCTTATCTGTTTCTGAGGCATTGGGAAAAATGTCAACGAATTGATCAAAGTTAGGTTGGACGACCCCTTAACTTGACTCACGGCAATATTTGTAATTTTTGAGAATGAGAATGTGATAAATTATGCCTAAATACAAGACAAGTGGCGTTTTAAATACATTTTACTCTCAAAATGCCGGGCTCATAGCTGGGGCCTCTGTCGTCTCCCTGACTGTACGACTAATTACAAAACAGACTTTTTAACTGTATGACAAACTGCGTGTGTATTGTCCGACAAACTACAAACTGCTGTAACAGAATTGAAAAGATGTCTTGGAATAATATACATGAACGCCTTATCATCCCTCATAAATAGTCTAGTTACTTACGAGACGAGTCGTAACCACAATGGGACAACTCTTACCCATGTTTCGTCTGGACTACCTGTACCCACATTTGGATAACTCGCACCCGCGTTTTGACAACTCAAACCCATTCAAAGAGAAATGGATACGAATTGTTCACCTGTGGGTACTAGTTGTCCAGAACTTGCCATTTGGGCTTCAGTTGTCCAGACAAAAAACGAGTAAGAGTTTTTCAACTGAATCGAAGTGGAAAGGTTACCTTTTCTGGCAATGGACTCACATTTTACGCCTTCCTCCTCCCCACGCCATTGACTCTTCTTCAAACTTACATATTGACCCAACTCAGTGTGCATGTCCCACCATATCGCACAGAATAACTCAACTCAGTGCCCCTTTTTTGCTCACCTGACTGAAAGTCAGGGGGAGCTCAAGTGATCATTTTCTGTCCGTCGTCCGTCCGTAGTCTGCCCGCCCGGCTTGAACTTTAAATTATCGACTTCTCCTCAGAAACAGTGAAGCCACTGGGTCAAATTAAACCAAATTTAACATGCATGTTCCTTATCATGTGTCAATTCATTTTTTTTTCAAATAAAGTTGCCACGCTCCATAAGGAGGAAAATGCTCCAAATTTAAAAAAAAATTCTTCTCTCATGAACCAGTGGGCACAATGACTTAATATTTGGTATGGAGCTTTGCCTTTTTAATAGGAAGGGCAAGATATTTGGCCCTGCCCAAAATTTCTATTTTCTGAACCGCTGGTCCGATTGGAACAAATTTAGTATGTGGTATTGTTGAGTCATAAGTACTTAATTCACGAAAACAATTTCCCGTTTTCCCGTGGGAACCCCAGAAGCTAAAATAGAATTATTTCCAAATGCCCATATTTTCCAAACCACACCACACAGAGAACTGTTATTTAGTATGAAGCATCCTTAAGACGAGTAGAATGGAAGGGTAAAACAAACTGCCATCGGTTGTGTCAGGGTGTTCTGTGGGGAGGGGTCGAAAAAATGCTGAGGCAGTATATGTGCAAACATTTAAAAACATTCTTCTCCAGAACCACTCATCAGAATCTTTGGATATTTGGTATACGGCATCCCTGGGGGAGGGGGGGGGGGGGGCAGATACAAGTGTGTTCAAATTAAGCCCATCGGTTCCTATTTGGACTCAACACAGGAGCCCGAACCTTAACTTTGGGTAAATTGGGGAATGAGCTTCAAAATTCTTCTCCAGAACCACTCATCAGAATCTTTTGATATTTGGTATGCAGCATCCCTGGGGGAAGGGGGGGGGGGGGGGGGGTCATATATAAGTGTGTTCAAATTAGGCCCATCGGTTCTTATTTGGACTCAACACAGCCCGAATCTTAACTTTGGGCAATATGGGGAATGAGCTTTAAACATCTTCTTCAGAACCACAAATCAAAATCTTTTAATATTTGGTATATCACCGAGGTCAAATTCAAGTTTGTTCAAATCAAGTCCCTCAGTTAATATTTGAGCTTCCTATGGGAGGAGGGGGGGGGGGGGCGAATATTAATTTGGTGTAATATGGGGGATAATCCTTAAAAATCTTCTTCAGATCCACAAGTCAGAATCTTTGATATTTGGTATACAACAGATTCAAGTTTGTTTGAATCAAGTTCCAGGGTTAATATTTGTGCTCCCTGTATGAGCCAACATTTTAACTTAGTGCAACATGAGGAAATTTATCTAGCCATCTTGGATTTGGAATATAAGTTGTCAACAATTATCACACCCCACAGGCTACATATCTCACCAAAATTGTTTCAAATTTCATATGTAGCTTTGGTATGATGTCTAGATGGGAGCTATCAAATTTTTCTGAATTCCGTTCAAAAATATGGCCGCCATCGGCCATCTTGAATGTGGCATATAAACTGTCAACAATTCTATTAGGACGCCATACAGGTCGAATCCCTCGCCTGATCTTTTTCATGTTTCATATGTAGCTTTGGTGTGGCATCTTTCCTGTAGAAACTTGATAAAAGACTTGGCATTGCTGGACCTTTCTATTTAATTCAGTCACTTCCTGGACAATTTGAGCTGTAGTGTCATTGACCATTTACAAAACAAATATCTATGTCTCACACTTGCTAATTCACAAAAACAAAGTATTTAAAAAACAAGTCTCAGATTCACTCTAACAAAACTTTGAACAATATATAAGTAGTATGTCTCATATGTTTCAGGCATAGTTTGGATGACCCCGGAAGTGATGTCATGTGACCAAGTGGCCCCCATGTTGGGTTGTCGTGGTAACCCACGTGAGCGGCCATCTTGTGACGTCATCTCCATTGTGATACGTGTTTTTTGTGCGCATGCGCAGCACGCGTTGTTAGGGCGATACGTGTTTCCGTCGTCCATTTTGTATACTGGAGACCGCCATCTTGGTTTCTATGGTAGCATGTGGTTGCTATGTTACCCAAGGGCATTCAATAAGAAGGGGGTATGTTCGGAGGGTATGTTCGATTCAATTGGAGTAAATCTAGTCACCCAAATAAAACCGCCAAGTTGTACTAGTTCGAATTTTTTCAGAATCCTTTGCTTCTATCTATGCTACAGTTTTAATCTACCCGACCCTGTTCGTTTGTTCTGGAGTATACTCCAGTAGAAGAGAAGAGCCTATCAGTGGGAACAGTTTTGCTTATTGTTACTACATTTAGTTTTTCTGGTCTGTTCTGGTTAGTTTTGAACCTATTCCGAGTACTCTTGTTCTTGTTTCATTTATATAGATCATCCAATCAGTTCACTTTATCATCACGACCCGCGGCATCCCACTTCCAGCACCCTAAATAACGAACGACTTGCCTTCGGCACCCCTTTTTATCGTATGAGACCATGAGGGTCATGAGAAAATATCCCCCAATGAGGTCTAAGTTACCATCCCTCTTAGCCTCATCTCGGTATTTAACGGCCACGTCCCATGAAATCCCTTTTTGGTAAACACCTGGCCGTCTGCATCCCTTTTTTAATCTTATGATGCCATGAGGCCCAAGAGAAAATCCCTCATTGAGGTCTAATTTACCATCTCTCTTAGCCTCATCTCGGTATTTAAAGGCCACATCCGATAGAATCCCTTTTGGTAATCCCTTTTTGGAAAACATCTCTCCTTCGGCACCCCTTTTTAATCGTATGAGGCCATGAGAAAATCCCGCAGTGAGGTCTAATTTCCCCCCCCCCCCCCCCCATAGTCTTATCGCGGTATTTAATGGCCACATCCCATGGAATCTCTTTTTGGAAAACGTCACTGGTCTGAGAATCCCCTTTTATCGCACGTGGCCATGAGAAATCCTTCAATGAGATCCAATTTACCACCCCACTTAGCCCCATCTCGGTATTCGAGGATACCTACGACATGGTGGCGTGCAATTTGAGGATACCTTTTATAGAATACTTATTTGGAGATACTTATAGTAGAAACCTTACATCCGGGTACTTCATGCAACACCTGGGTACTTTTGTTGGATAGTTGATAGAAAACAACAATATATAACATTTCATTCATTTTTATTCTGATATATTGTTCATAGTATACAGTTTACAATTCAATTGCTCAAGGCATCTTCTTCGTCTTTGTAGTTCTTCTCTCTTCTCTCATGGCTAACCATCTCATCTTGTTGTTAGTTGGAGCTTTTTTATAAAACACGTTCTCTCAATGAACGCTGGTAACTTGGCTTTGTTGGTGGCTTTGGTTGCTGGTGTTCGGCTGGAATCTTTCTTCTTATTGGGTTCCTCTTTCTTGTCTCCAGACTGCTTCGTAGTGGTAACTTTGTTCTTAATGGAATCTGGCATCATTCTCTTGTCTTCGTGTAGTTTCGTAGTGTGAGTAGTAACTTCATTCTTCTTCGTAGTTTGAGTGGAAACATCATTCTTTACGGGAGCTGGCATCGTTCTCTTGTCTTTAGGCAGTTTCGAAGTGGTAATTTCGTTCTTTGTGGAAGCTGGCATCGCTCTCTTATCTTCAGGCTGTTTCGTAGTTTGAGTAGTAACTTCATTCTTCTTCGTAGTTTGAGTGGAAACATTATTCTTTATGGAAGCTGACATCGTTCTCTTGTCTTCATGCTGTTTCGTAGTGGCAACTTCGTTCTTTAAGGGAGCTAGCATCTCTTTCTTTTCTTCAGGTTGTTTTGTAACTTTGTTCTTGCTTTGGTCCATCTTTGAATCTTTTTTCTTTTGATGATCATTCTTCGTTTGAGTGGAAACATCAGTCAGATCGTCTGTCTTCGTTCTCTTGTTTGTAGTTAATAATCGGTCAGTATCCACACATTTTTGTTTCTTACCACCAGCAGCTATGTGTTGATCTCGATTTCTTCAACTGGCTCCATCTACCACGCGATTCACATGGGCCAGTTTTAATCCGAAATCATTCTTGAAGATCTGTGTGTGTGAGTCATCTTTGAATCCGAGCACTGTTGTTTACACTGACACAGGGATGTGGCTAGAGGTTTCCGATTGGGGGGGGGGGTATAGGGTAGGAATTCCCAACTAGGAGGAGGGACCTCTTCCGCCCCTCCCCCTAGTTAGAAATTCACTACCGAGAAAAAATTTGAAAATGAAGCCATGAAAGGGGGCATAAAATTGATTCCAGTAACTGAAATGCCAACACATTTATGATAGAATTATCAGGTTGTTAATATTTGGTATTATTCTGGAAATTGAATATGTGCAAAACAAATGCTCAAGCTGAGAACTTTGAGCAATTCACACTCTCCTAACCTTAAATCAGATCTTATGCAGGAATGATAAATTTTCGATGTTTGATCATTTTGTAACTGTGAGTGATGGAATTAACTCAGGATAAGGATTTTACATGATGCGATTTTCTTTAAGTACATTTTGAGAATTATTTTTATTACTATAAGAAAACATACTATAGACAACTCGTACCGATTGACATCAGGCATACTTATGAAGCTCTATATTGCGTACATTGTAGTTGTAAAAAGTAACAGTTGGAAGTTTTTCCCATTTGAAACCGAGTTAGAATTTTGGGAAGTAAAGAAGACATCAGCATCGCCAAAGAAGCTCTAAAATCCAGATAGGTGGAATTTCCAACTACTCATGACTTGCCCTCCGAATTTCCAACTATCAGAAATTTTGGTCAGGATTGGGGGAGGGGGTACACCACCACCCCCTGTCGGCACGTCCCTGCACAGACATCTTTACTCTTCGCCGTTCAAAACGGAACTGAGTTTATTTTCATACCAACAACTGTTTTATAATTTTTTCTCTAATCTTCTCCTTCTTCGCTATCTTCTTCTTTGAATGAGTAGTTTGCCAGAAGGTTGTCGAACAGGAATCTTCGCTTTTCCAAGGCATATTTCTGTGATTCTTCAAAGTCAAAGTCCTCTTCTTCACGAAGACGCTTGGCAGTCTCTTCAATTTTCTTATGTATTGGGTCCTTGCAGAAATGCCCAATGCACTCGAATGCATCAATGTATTTCGCGCCAGTGTCTTCTCTGACACTCTTTTGAAGTGCTAAATATGCTATTTCAACTGTATCTTCTTTATCCCTTCCATCCACGATATAAATGTTCATGTGGTTGTCAAAATCTTCTTGATGTTTGTCACAGGCACTTTGGACGATATTTCCCATCACAGAATAGTTTTCGTCTTCTTCTTCTCTTCTTCTACTTCTTCTTCTTCACTTCTTCATATTCCATATTGTCAGATAGTTCTTACGACTCATGGGAATCCGAATCTCTTGACCAATTTTTTCGTGCACAAGAGAATTGCATTGCGTCTGCTCTCTTCGAAGGTCAGATTACAAATCACAAGTTCGTTACGTGTACGCCCTTGTTATAGGATATCGGACAATATATTGACGATGGGTTTGAGTAACTTCCCTAAAAATCTTCCTTTCTGCATGATCCGTCTTTTTTTGTTGTAAGAGAGCTTATCCTTTGCTTGTGTTTGTATGTATTCAGCTGGGCTCTCTTAGGTTTGGCCATAGGTACTGCCCACTTCAAGATATTCGAGGCACAATCGTATATACATTGTATCAAATCATCGGTGGCCGACTTGAACATAGTGTTGGCTTCATGCCGGTCAGCATGAGATAGGATTCGCAGTGTATCTGAATTTCTGTCCAGTCTTGTAGTATTGTTCGATTTTTCCGATTTCCTAATGGGACATTAATCATCCTCGTGTCTGTATATGTTGTCTGATCTGGAAAAGGCTTTTTCACAATAGCTGCTGCAATAGACTTTCATGTCTTTCACTCTTTCGTGGTCGAACTGCAAATCGGTATTTTGTGTTGGTACATCCCTTTTATACCCTTTTCAGGGCTTGGACTGGGGTGATGAGAGACGGGAGAAAGAAACTCCTTCGTAATATACTTGTTTTTATATCCTGTGATACATCTTTGTAGGTAAGCAGCTTCAATGCAAGTTTGTATTTTCGCAGGTCATCAAATTCAGCAAATTCAGTGGTATCTTCTCTTCGAGGATGTTGGTGGCACATTTACACAAACAGGTAATCAAATCTTCATCAGCAGCACGAAAAACGGCATCGATTTCCTCCTTGTCAGCATCGCGTAAAAATTCTAAACGAACTTCATTCTGATCAAGCATTGAGTCTTCTCTATCTCTCTGTAAGATAGTCTTCTGTTCTCCTTGGACAGTGATGTTCTTCATGCCCCCGACCACGAAATGATCGGGTAAACAACTATGTACAATATCTGCATTGGAGCAGACGATGGTTCTTCTGATGTCTTCTGGTATTATCAGACCTCGAAAATAACTTAGAACAGTATCTGCACTGAACTGGTAACATGTCTTCACTCGACGACGGCCAGGACACAAATGAGCTTAAAGCCGAGCTCTCATCCGTTTTATTCCTTTCCAAACTGAAGTACCCGGATGTAGCATGAAATACCCAGAAGTAAGGTTTCTACAATAAGTATCCTCAAATAAGTATCCTATAAAAAGTATCCTCAAATAGTACATCACCATGTCATAGGTATCCTCGAATACCGAGATAAAGCTATCCTCAAATAGTACATCACCATGTCATAGGTATCCTCGAATACCGAGATGAAGCTATCCTCAAATAGTACATCACCATGTCATAGGTATCCTCGAATACCGAGATGAAGCTATCCTCAAATAGTACATCACCATGTCATAGGTATCCTCGAATACCGAGATGAAGCTGAGAGGGATGGTAAATTAGACCTCAGTGAAGGATTTCTCATGGCCACATACGATAAAAAAGGGATTCCCTAACCACAGACGTTTTCCAAAAAGGGATTCCATGGGATGTGGCCATTAAATACCGAGATGAGGCTGAGGGATGGTAAATTAGACCTCATTGCGGGATTTTCTCATGGCCCTTATGGCCTCGTACGATTAAAAAGGGATGCCGAAGGCCAGATGTTTTCCAAAAAGAGATTCCCAAAAAGGCATTCCGTGGGGCGTGGCCGTTAAATACCGAGATGAGGCTAAGAGGGATGGTAACTTAGACCTCATGGAGGGATTTTCTCATGACCATCATGGCCTCGTACGATAAAAAGAGGTGCCGAAGGCCAGTCGTTAGTTATTTAGGGATGCTGGAATTGGGGGTGCCACGGGTCGTCATGATAAAGTGAACTGATTGGATGATCCGGATACATGAAACAAGAACAAGAGTACTCGGAATTGGGTCAAAACTAACCATAACACACCAGAAAAGCTAAATATAGTAACAATAAGCAAAACTGTTCCCACAGACAGGCTCTTCTACCCTACTGGAGTATACTCCAGAACAAACTAACAAACTAACAGGGTTGGGTAGACAAAAACTGTAGCATAGAAAGATAGAAGCAGAGGATTCTGAAGAATTTGAACTATTACAACTTGTTGGGTTTATTTCGGTAATTAGATTTACTCCTTTCGAATCGAACACACCCTTCGAACATACACCCGCCTCATTGTAGGCCTTTGGGTAACAAAGCAACAACATGCTGCCATAGAAACCAGATGGCGGCCTCCAGTATACAAAATGGACGACGGAAACACTTATCACCCTAACAACACGTGATGCACATGCGCACAAAGATCACGTATCACTATGCAGATGACGTTACAAGATGGTCGCTCACGCGGGTTACATGACCTCACTTCTGGAGTCATCCACGGGGTCATCTAAACTATGCCTGAAACATACGAGAGACACTACTAATATATACCTCGCAAGTTCTGAAAAAATTAAATCCGCCCACAACACCCCATCCCGCACACAAAACCCAATGGGGTTAATAGGGCAAGAATGTGCTTGGCACAAAATTTGTCTAAGACCGTGAAAAATAATTTTAAAGCAAAATTCAAATCATACAATGACCCATTCACTACCCCTTCCCGACCGTTTGGGGGGGGGGGAGGGAGCGGCCCGGTGGGCGTATTTTTAAGAAGTGTCTTTTGCGCCCACATACACTTCTGACTATATTTGATCACAGATCCCGTGTTAAATTGATCAAAACTTAGCTGTTCTCTAAGTCTCTCTCTCTCTCTCTCCATAATCTCTCCCCGCCACCCATATCTCTCTGCTTCTCTTTATCTCTGCACATCCCCAATACCTTCACCTCTCGTTCCCAATGAACCATTGGATTGCTACTACACACCTACATTTTCATCCAAAAAAGAGAAGAATCCAAATAATTAGTGCCCAAATACAAATCAGCTTTTATTAACACCATGTTCGTAAACCAGGGTTTATGTTTCGTTCAACTTAGTGAGAATCCAAATGAGAATAGTGCTACAAAACACGTCATTATAATCAAAATTTCGCCGAAATATAAGTCCTGTGTTTCCTGGGGGATGTTGATATATTGATTGACTATCAGATATTACATGTGTATGTTACGGTATGACAGAACGAGTTCACTTTGGCAAATATGCACTTCCGAATTTTCCAAGATTCAAGTGGAACTGTTGAAGAAATATGTATTACAAGTGTTTATGAAGTTAATAAGTTAATTTTCTACCGGTAGGACATGACTAACCTACAAAGCAGAGAAACACTTCAACATATCCCGGGATTCTTAAAGTTATATTGGTACAATTAGGAGGTCAAAAATATTGTGTACATTCCAGTTAGTCAGACAGGTACTTCGTAATTAGTCGTACTGTCGTAAAGCGTATACTGTGGGGAAAATTAGCTCACTCAAAGCGCTTGTTAACTTTATACATTTATTCACATTTAGCGGCTGAATAACCAACCGTACTTCTTTCTCAGCCGGTATAGCCAGACTGTTGAATTCAGGAAATACATACATTTTACAGTAAAACAGTTACTCATAACAACGGTTACTTATTAACATAAATTCTAAACAATAATTAAACCCTTTTGGAGAACACGACTTGTTATCAAGCAGCTTGTATTATTATAGAAGGACAATTTCTGATTACCAGCTTATGTATACATTCTAATATACTCGACAACAATACAAACACTGAAATTACTGCTTAATCACCAAAACAATTAGCACCTGGGTATTCATAATAATTTTAGAAAAGCATCTTGGAATTTTGTTCTTTTGAATTTCACTTCAAAACCAGCCTATGACAGTACAGTCAGGGAGACAACAGTGGCCCCAGATATTAGCCCAGTTTACGATACATGTGTTACAGATTTTCCGTATGAAGGGTCCAAATGAAGTGGGAAGCATTCTGAGAGTAAAATGTATTTAAAACATCACTGATCTTGCGGTTCGGTATCATTTATCACATTCTCGTTCGCAAAAATCTACAAATATTGTCGTGAGGAAGTCACCAAATTCTACGTTCAGAGACAAATCCACACATAATTGGACCTCAGTTTGTTCAAGAAATAAAAGTAAACTATTCTACTTACTGTGTGAAGGCTGGATTTCCTAAGTACATCCACTAAATGAACAGAATCTCACAAAAATCGCCGGTACCCCGTGTGTAATTTTTCAATCACTGACGTTTCAGTTCTCTGAGTCTCAGCTCACAATTTCCGTTTCAACCGACTGTCCGCTTATACCCTATTTGTTTGATCTGGTCTCGTCAACAAGACAGAATACAACAATCCAGATGAAAAATTTCCTGTTCCCACCGTACCTACCTCGGTGGAAGAAAAATTGAAAAAAGGAACAGCAGAATAAATTCTATTGGTTCTCTGGTCTTTACAGATGCGAGTCGGGGAAGGGGTTGAAAATATGCATATGGTGGAGGGAGCAGGGATCCGATCAATACACCGCGTCTGTGTTTTTGAAATAGTCGGTGTCGTCCTTACGTGTCAATCTGCGTATTATAATCGATTGGCACTGATACGCTATATAATCTTTCCTTTTGGGCTGCTGTTGTCCATACAACTGTCTGCTCACGTTACAGACCTACTCGCAGCTATGTTCGGAAACTTAAAATACAAGCTCTCCAGACAGCTTACAAATTCTTAAACGAATCTGTTGCTGTTATGGTATGGAACCAGTCTTGCTCTTAAATAACCCACCGCCTATTTTTAGTTTCAGCCGGATGATATATTTAAGTGGGTCTGAAAAGCGAACCAAACGGTTCGCTTTTCTCACTGACCGACATATTCTGCCCGTTATGTATCATTTTTATTATTAAACGCAAGAAATATTTCATATGTCTATTCTTGATTTGGGCGCATCTTTGATGAAATTACCATTACTTTTAAACATTTTTATCAACTAAATATTGTGATTGAAGACTCGGGTGGCTGCAGTTTATAATTGTGGCGCGCAGTTCCAATAATTGTGTTAATATCTTGGTGTTTTCAAGGTGAATTAAATACTTTTTGTTTGGAAAATCAATATCTGAGGCACGAAAAAATATTTGTGTATCTTTATGAGTAAAGGAACCACACATTACATCAACGGTAGTCTGTGTTAATTTTAGATATGTCTGTTAACTAAATATTGTGACTATAAAGACTCACGGCGGCGACAGTTTATAATTGTGGCACCCAGTTCCAATAATTGTGTTAAGATCTTGGTGTTTTCAAGGTGAATTAAATACGTTTTTATTGGAATATCAATATCTGAGGCACGAAAGGATATTTGTGTATCTCTATGAGTAAAGGAATCTCACATTACATCAACGGTAGTCTGTGAGCAAACTCCACGAAAAGTTGGTAAACAAACAACCCGTAACAGCGTCGAATTCCTTGCAAAATTAGACTGGTTGTCTGAAAGCTTGCTTAAAGCAATCCAATCAATACTTAAATTAAATACCGTGTACTCCAAATGGATTGAGGTCACATCTTTAAGAAATGCCTTTATGAGTTGGGGGTAGTAGAGTACAATTGTCCCACACTTACCGGATCCATCATGGTTTGGACCGGTGGGAAATAGTGTGAACAAGACGTTCGTATTTGATGAGTGTGACGGACGGTATTAGAAACGTATGACGTGTGTTTGGGTAGGGTGTTGTGGCACCTCTTAATATACCATACATTTGAAACGGCTGGCGGCAAGAGCCCTGACCTGAGAAGCTTCGAAATTCCATTCGGTTCGAAATCGTTAGAATGATTCGATTTCAGTCGAGCTGTTTCGGAAATTTCGAAATGTCCCGTCTTGCACTCTTTCTTCTATCAGCAGGTCTCCTTGTACAGGAAACATGGTGATAGACGAAGAGTTCAAGGACGACCCGCTTCCGACACTGCTTTGATTCCGTTATGAAATATTTGTTATGTTCCTGACAATATGAGAACAATGTGAAATTATATTGATTTATTGAAGACTGGTTTCCTGTTACACTTCAACATAACATGCGGGATACGGGAACACAACGAAACATGGACACAATGAAACATGGACTCTGAAACATGGACACACTGAAACATGGACATAATGAAACATGGACACAATACATCTCCCCCTTCGTGAGAACATTTCAACGTTTAGGTGTTGAAAACCAACATGCTGTTCATAAAGTCACCTACAAAACACAATCAAATGACTTACTTTGGCGAGAAAAACATACAAGAATAGTTATGTTCCTCACAATATGAGAACAATGTGAAATTATATTGATTTAATGAAGACTGGTTTTCCGTTACACTTCAACATAACATGCAGGATACGGGAACACAATGAAACATGGACACAATGAAACATGGACACAAAACAATATTCACCTTTATTGACTGATTTGTTTAGATGGGCAGCCGTTGAATACAGTACTTGAATGAAGACTGACAATACATTATAAGTATGTGCAATATAGCAACTCGAAGAGCGTTGAGATTCGGTTCGAAATTCGATTCGATTCGAAATCCTCTTCCAGATTCGATGCGCTCTGAGATTTGAGATTCGCTGGGTCCTGCTGGTGGTGTCCATTTGCGTTACGCCGCATATTATACTCTTATCAGGAAATGTATTAGTGCCCACTAGTCACTCTTTGGCGTGCGTATAGTGTGGTCATTGTTAGGTATAGTTCTACACCCTCGCCTGATTGCGCCTCTTTTGTAAGTTGCTGGGGTGTTCTCCGTAACAGACAATGTCGCTGAATTGCAAGTGTACATCGGAGTGAATTTAGAAGTGCGTATACATATTTATTTTCAAGGCATCATTTCAAGGTGCATACGAGTCAAAGTATCATTAGAAATGATCAATTTGTTTTAGAAACGTATAATGAAAAGAAAATCTAGTGTTTTTGAGTGGATACCGATCATTTCCAGCAATAATGCAACACGTATTCACCTTGAATTGATGCATCAAACCCGCTAGTCCAAACATGGCCTGGAAGTCCGTAATATTAGGTTTTGGTTTGGTACGCCCTTTCAAAGGACATACCAAACCAAAAACCTATATTACGGACTTTCAGGCCATGTTTGGACTAGAAACCCACCGACGGAATTAGATCGCAAGACGCTATCTGTTCCGAGTATCGATCAAATCACTTCCGCGTATCAATGATTCAATGCGCTGTTTACTTTCATGCATCAATTCATGGTTGAAAGGAGTGGAATTATCAGATTCTTATAAAAAGCGTATAATAAAAAGAAAATCTAGTGTTTTTGAGTGGATACCGACAATTATCTCACTTGTGGCCGAGACAAATGATAATATTTTGCACGGTATTGGTTATTTTGAAGAGCACAATCATGTTTTATAAGAATAGAGAATGTTGGGTTCTGATCCTCGAGGGAACTAAACCCTTGGCAACTCTGCAATCGGAAGTTCAACACCTAAAGCACCAAGCCAAGACACAGTCCAAAACGATGGCTCCACTTAGCTATTTGCTTACGTTTTCGCGATTATTTTGTTCACATTCTTCATGGAAGTGTGACATACCCTGTCTGCAGTACATCGAAAATGCTTTGGTTGACATCAGACGTAGACTAGAACGGGCCTGAAAGTATATTTTGAAGGACATAATCATGTTTTGGGGGTATTTAGAATGTTGGTGTTTGACCCCGTGACAATGAGAACACGACGTATTCGCCTCTTTGCGGGGTAGATTAAAGGACGCATGTCTATAGGGACCACTCGTCCAGTTGTCCCACATCAAGATAGAAACCGTTCCACTGGTCTTTTGCTGCGTCCTACGGTTCTGTTTCCGGATTGCCGCAAAAACCGGAAACGAATTAAAAAAAAACGCCCAGCTCCAAACCTGATTCACATTTCCTTCCGACACCCACATGAACGCGTGAATCACGTTTTCAACAGCACAAAGAATGTGCTTTATTTGGTCTCCATCTGCAAACCAATATACCAATGCACATCGTGGTAAGGTGGCTAGTGGGTTTGTGCAGGAGTCTACATCAAAGGAACGGTCAGCGTTAGGGGGGCAAGGTTGGAAGGTCCCACTTTGTGATTTAATTCGGGTAAGTGTGCTTGGGCCGATGTTTCTCATTCAAAAAACATCATGGTACGAACAAAGAAGTATCATGTGTTGTAGTGCTGAGGGTAGAGGTGTGTGTTTCTCAGCGTGCAATCTCCACGCCTGAAAATTCACAAAATTAAAAACAAGTCCCGGTTTCAGTGGAGAAACTTACGGATGCAGGAAATAAAAAAGGCATCTGCAGACCAATAATGACTGAAGACCTACTAATCCATCCTTGACTTATATCGTAATGAAAAGTTAACTTTCGATCAAGTTATCTCCCTTGCACACCTGCGGCAACCGCGTTGTGTCCATGGGTAAGACACTTCATTTCCATTAACCGCGTGGGGGCGCGATGACGCCGTGTACTAAGGCGTACTGCACGTCGATGGTACGCATGTCTTCAACAAATCTAACCCTGCCTGTGCTGCAGTGCGGAGTTGCGATGTTGGGGAGCTGGCAGCTGCTCGTCATTGCTCGTTGGTTCTCTCCTGGTACTCCGGCTTCCTCCACCCGTAAAACTGTCACGGTCATGATTAGCCATTGTGCATAAATATGTGACCTTAAACATCAATAAATAATTAAATAAATAAATATATCTCCCTTGCAAAATGTCCAATGTCGAAATCAGTAATTGTTAAGAAAACACCTATCACATTAGTATAAAATTTACCCAAGTTTCCATTTGTTACATTTAATAAACGAAAACAACAGACAGCTCTCGGAGCTGTTTGTTGTTTTCGTTTATTAAAAGTTTTAATGGGTTATTTGGCTTTTATAGCAGGCTAATTAGAAGCGACAGTAGGTAAAAAATGCGGATTCGGTATCACTTGTACACGATTTTGTACATGTACACGTACATGGATGTACACCTCCATAGGATTCAGTGTTAAAAATCGTGTACAGGTGCACAAAATGTCGTTTTTTATGGTGATACAGAATCCGCCATTGGTTTTGAGGCTCACAGATCGCACTTTTAACGTTCAAATACCCGCCGTCGAACGCGTACATTTTACACGTCGCTCAAGAGTGAAAAAAATGTATGAAATTTTAAGAAAATATAATTAAAAATTTGTTCTCTACGTTCCCATCGCGGATTAGACCATCGATCCATCGTTGGTGAACGCGTGCAAAAAACGTTTTGCGGATTCTGTATCAGCATCAAAAAGTGGTTTACGGATTCTGTATCATCTGTATCACCGAAGTAGGTATACGTTCACCAACGGGTATTTGAACGGTTAAAGTGCGATCCGATCAGGGAAACCCATTTGCGGATTCTAGATAAGAAAATCGACCTCTGTACGGTACATGGAAAAAAGGTGATACCGAACCCGCAAAACCACTGCCATGTTCCCGATCGTGTTTGGGATGGTATAGGGTGCGATTTGATTGGTGAAAAAACGATTTGTCGATTCATCTCTTGAGTTTCGTGAGACGAAATCGTGATAGAATCGGTTTTGAGGAGAGGAAATAAAAAAAGTGATTGATATATATATAGGAGAGAAAAAAAAATAGTTATTTAAAAAAAAAATAAATATATCAAATCGAATAGATAATAAAAAATACGTAAATCATGAACGCTTCCCAGACTATTAGAGCAAGGTTTCTTTTAAAAATGCTGATGAGAGCCTACGCATTCTGCGTGAACGAACAACTAGGTCGCCTCTTGTTAGAATGATGCGTCGGATGTCGGGATCACCTAGACTTCGATCACGAGAATCATTCGTGTCTGACGATGGAAAGGGAAGATATGGTCGTCAAGTATTTTGAACCGGCGTTCGAACGCGTTCAAATCGACGAAGTGATCGCATTTTGGAAGAGATTACTCTTCTGTAAGGATCCAGACAAGCCCACAGTTTCGGAAGAACTGAAATTGGCGCATAGAAGTCTGACTTTAGAAGACAAGGGATGCATCATGAAATTATTGGTCAATGAAGCATACGTCTAATTTTTCTCGTTGATATAAAATAAGGGAGAATAGAAAATAAAAATAAATACACACATAAATTTTTTATCTAATATTAGAAAGAAAAAAAAAACACAAAAAATGAGAACCAGAAATAAATTGTATCTGACGTTAGATGACGACGAGGATGAGAAGCCGAACGGCGTTTTGCCGACGGCACCGTCGCTAGAAGAAAAAGAAAGAGGAGAGAGGTATCACATCGATCAAATCAGTAGAATCCAAGCGTATCTAACTCGAGAGAGAGATTCTCGTCGCTCTCTCAAGAAGAAGTATTCGCGTTTCGTGAAATTCGTCAACGCGATCGACACGACACTCATCACGATTTACATGGGGTTACATGCGGCCGGCATCGGATTGTTGTCGACCGCAGTCGGTATTCCAATCGTGATAACAGTAGAAGGAGTGGCTGTCGCCGCTGGATTGTTTAGCACGCTCGGAAACTTTTTGAGTAGGAAATTATATCTGAAGGCGAAGAAACATGACAAGATTCGCGTCTTGGCCAACTCCAAGATCGACATGATATCCAAAATGATCTCGATGGCGTTGAAAGACGGTAGGATATCGGATGGAGAATACTTCACGATATTGGGTGAGAAAACAAAATACGAAGCCATGAAAGAAGCCGTGAGAATCAAGACTCGTCAGATCATCAAGGAAGAGATGAAGGATTCTCTCATGGAAAAAGGGAGGAAAGAGGCTTGGGAGGAATTCAGTAGGATGATAGAACTCAAGAGCAGCGATTGAAAAAAAATATATATAATAAGAACAGAATTTTTAAAAAAAATATTAAATTTATATATAAAATAAAAACGAAATTAATTTAAATAACTCTCAAAAAAATGTATTGCGTAAAGTGTAAGAGAGTTACCGAGATGAGTAATTCTCGAGAAGTACGAACTAAAAACGACAGACAGATGCTTCGCGGAATTTGCGACGTGTGTGGTTCTGTCAAGACTCGATTCGTCAAAAAATAGAACGCGAGCAAAGGTAAAGGCATCGTGAATAAAATGATCAATAATCTACCTTTCGAAATGCATCTTCCCGGTCACAGTTTCACGGGACCTGGAACGAAATTGAACAAGAGACTCAACGCCGATCTGACTCCTAAATCTTGGAGCAAACCTGTGAATAGGGTGGATGCGGCCGCGTATGATCACGATCTATGCTACGCCGGACATCCCGACACCAAGACTCGCAACGATGTCTGCGATAAAAACATGTTGGCGAAATTGAGAGGTATATTGAATCCGACCAGGAGAGAGAAGATAGAACGTTCGCTGGTCGGCAATTTGATCGGTGCGAAACGTCGATTCGGATGGGGCGTTCAAAAAAAAAAGTGCATCTGAAAAAAAGAAGAAACGATTATTGACAAGTGAATTGGCCGAGGAGTTACACAAACCCATCGTGCGTAAATTTCGAAAGAGAAGGGTGTTCGTGAAGGGTTTGGATGATATTTGGTCTGCCGACTTGGTCGACATGAGATCGTTTTCGAGGTGGAACGAGGGTGTCAAATATCTATTGACGGTCATCGACGTGTTTTCCAAATACGGTTGGATCAGATCTTTGAAGAATACATCGGGACCTTGCGTCGCCGAAGCTCTGAAGAGCGTGTTAGACTCGTCTTCTCGAAAACCGAATAAATTGTGGGTGGATAAGGGAAAGGAATTCTACAACAAACACGTTCATCGATTGGTCGACCTCTACTCGATCGAAAACGAAGAGAAAGCCAGCGTGATGGAATGTTGGAATCGAACGATGAAGGAAAAGATGCATAAATACTTCATGGCGAATTCGACCAAGAAATACATATACGCTCTGAACGGTCTGGTCAAAGATTACAACAACACGCGACACAGATCGATCAAGATGACTCCCGTGAAAGCTAGCGATCCTCGAAACGAAAAACGGGTCTGCGCGAATCTATATCCTGAGAGATCTAAAATCAGGAAGAAGTCTAGAACGCCGAAATTTGCGGTCGGTGATCAAGTGAGAATCTATGCTTATAAGAAGCACTTCGAAAAAGGTTATACTCCTCGATGGACCTCGGAAATCTTCGTGATAATCAAAATATTTCACACCGATCTGGTGACTTACGAAATCGAAGCTTTGGATGGAGAACAGATCATCAGAAAGTTTTACGAACAACAATTACAGAAGACAAAGTTTTGATAAAGAAAACAAATTTCTTTTATTTACTCTCTTTAACATTTTCTTGTTTACACACATATATATAGCAGAGAAAAATAATAATAAAAAATAATTAAAACTATTTTTAGATAAAAAAAAGCAAGCTAATTAATAAACAAAAAACAAAACCCCTTTGAAAAATGGCAAATATACTAGATATAGCACAAAGTATAGAGAAAGATGAAAGTATTCAAGAATATGAGGTTCACGAATACGAACCAGTAACCGTAACGAGTTTGAACAATGCGGGAGAGATAAGAATCAATGTCGAAACTCAAGATCTATTCGTCCATCCTAGCGAGAGTTACATAGTGGTGCAGGGACGTCTCACCAAGGAAGATGGGAGCGACTACGCTGACGACGACATGGTTACTCTAGCCAATAATGGCATCATGCATCTATTCAGTAATATAAAATACATGCTATCCGGACAAGAGATAGAATCTGTGTTTCATCCCGGTCAGGCCACCACGATGTTCGGACTCTTGATGTATCCGGATGATTTTTCAAAATCCAGAGGACTTAATCAGTTGTGGGTGAAAGACACTGTAGGCCCTGCTAACGCCGGCGCCGCCGCGATATTCGACTACGCCGTCAAGACATCCAGACCTAAAGGAACGTTTTCATTCAGGATACCTTTGAAACACATCTTCGGATTCGCGGACGATTACAACAAGATCATGTATGGATTCAAACACAATCTGACGTTGATTCAAAAAGGAAACGACGACGCAATAGTGAGACTCCCTGTGACCGATGTGGGTAAGTTAACTCTACACAAGATATCGTGGTTCGTTCCACACATGGAGCCTTCGATCGTGGAAAAAGCGCGTCTCTACAAGATCATAGAATCCAAGAGTAAATTACCTGTGGGATTTAGAATGAGACAGTGCGACACGGCTAGCATTCCACTCTCCACGAATCACTTCGATTGGAGATTGACGGTGAAATCCACTTCTGAGAGACCGTGTTTCATCGTGTTGCATTTCAGACTGATAAGGATGGGTCTCAGGAAAAGAATGCATCGCAGTTTGATCACAGCAATTTGAGAAACATGCAAGTGTTTCTGAACGCCACGAGATATCCAGCAATCGATTACAACGCGTCGTTTGACAAGAATGATTTCTGCAGACTGTATGGCGATGCCGCTGATTTTAGAAAGAAGTATCACGGTCTAAACGAATTGATGAGCAACCCTAATATATCTCCTGGTGAATACAAGTCGATGTATCCTATGTTTGTATTCGACGTCAGTAAACAGAGTGAATGACTCAAGAGTAGCATCTTAGATATTCAGATCAAGATGCAATTCGATAGGAACGTGCCGAGAAAAACCGAAGTCTTCACACTGGTCCTATAAGATAGAGAATTACAATTCGAATCGGATGGAAATAAGATGTCGATCATTCGATGAGAGACGTGTGTGAAAAAAAAATTAAAAAAATTAAAAAAAAGTAATGAGTAATTATTAAAAATAAAAAAAAAACAAAAAAACAAAAAAAATAAAAGTAATGAGATTTAGAGAGATTGAACATCTTTCTAAATCTCATTACTTTTTTTTTGTTTTTAATAATCACACATTATTTTTTTTAAATTAATTATTTCCACGCGTTCACTGTTTGTTCAAAGGATCTAGTTCGATCAGTAGACTCACCATGGAAGTGTCGGCTTTGGGATTATTGGTTTTCATAATGAAATTAATCCTGTCTCCAGCGTTCACTTTGAGAGGTGTGCCGAACGTGCTAACATTTGCGTGTTGATTCTCAGTCTTTTCAATGCTGTATCTCTTATCACTCTCTACTCCATTCACCATGAGATTGACGACTGCTCTGTTATTCAAATCCGAGGAAGCCAGACTCATTCGAATGATTTCACCTCCTAACGGTATGGGATATCCCACCTGACCATGTTTTGATCCACTACCTCCATTTCCGAAAGACCATTCAGTTTTTCCCTCCTCTAAGGTGCCGGTCTCCTCAGCCCACATGGTGATCAATTGTCTAGCATATTTGACTTTCTCCACCACCGAAATCAGGGTGCAGGCATCCGTCATGTTTACAGGATCCGGTAGACTTGTAAGCGCGTGTCCACCCATGTCTAGTTTACCTTCCATGATGTCGCCCTTTCTCAAGACCGAGTTGTCATCTATGTACTTCCTGCTGACTGCGCTGGAATCGAATTCGGGATCGTGATTGAGACCGAATAAATTCTCACCATTCATGTTGATACCACCCTCCATGGTTCTGCCAGATTGTTTGTTCAGGTAGAGATTGCCCACTTGCGATTCTACGTATTCTTGTGATCATATCACGGCAGAATCTACATAGCCCTTGTTGACTGTGGTTGAGTCCGCATCCGTGTCGTCGACCTTCGACAGATTTAATATCTTGTTGAATCCCGCATTCAGATCTGATATCATTTCTCGATTGTCAGACTTTCTCTGTTCCAGATCTACATAGTGTTTGGTCGTCACGTCCTTGGGATTCGTGGGAGTGGCCACGTTCGTTATCTTGTTAGAATTAGCGTTCAATTCCGAGTGCATCGTTTTCTGAACGTATCTATTTCTCAGGTTTCGCTGAATCTCGCGTGAGAGTCGTCAGCGTATTTCTTGGTCGCGGCATCAGTGGGATCTATGGGATTTGCGACGTTCACCAAACATTTAGATTTCAGATCGAGATCGTCGATCTTGGCTTTATCCACGTAATTATCTAACATGATTCGTTTGAAATCTGCATTCCCCCGGTCGACGTATTTTTTAGTAGCAGCATCTGCAAGATCTATCAGCTCGGGAAGATTGTAGAGCTTCTTATCGTTCATGTTCAAAGGTTCCTCTCGAGGTTCGTATCTCTGAATGTAATGTTCATCCAAGTTGGCAACGGCATAACCATCACCGACTTCGAGCGTCTTCCTCTTCTTTTTAGGTTGACTTTTTCGTCGTCACTTCTACCAAATTTATCGACTGGCATGTTGTTTTGAGATTTTTGTTTTAAAAATATATTTCAAACACAGTTTATTAAAAATGAATTATTTCACTTATTTTTATTTTTCGTTTTATTCGATTAAAATTTTTTTAATAATTTTTTTTTACCTTTATATGCTATAAAAAAAATCTCTCTCTAATGTAAATCATTGAGAATGTCTTGAAACCGATCTCCTTCAGACCGTCTCTTGAGAATGTAAAGACACAGGTGACCACAAAACACTTGATCTGGTGATTGCACTCATTCCGTGTTGTAACGAACCATCGATTTGTTGAAATAGTTCTTTATTTCTTTCGGCGGCGAGATTCCGTAGCTGTCGAAATAATAATTCTTCTTCTTCCTGTTCTTGAACCACGCCACCCAGTGAGTGCCTTCACCCAATAAATCGTCTAGATTTAAAATTCCGCATTCTTATTGTCGTTGTTTTCTCTTCGGCAAGGCATCTCTGGAAAACACACCTAAAAAATCTTTGATTTTCAAATCCTTCGCCGCATTCAACAGATCGTTGTTGGATAGGGGTTCGTTAGGTAAGACGACACCTTCTACGGATATCTCTATTTTCTTATTCATAAATGCGTATATTTTTTTTTTATTTATTTATTTTATTATAATTCACTAAAATGACATTATTTTTTTTTTTTTATTTTTCTTTTTAAACTAACTCTATCAACTTCCATAATCTTGAATCTGTCTAATTTCTCGACTTCCATAATCTTGAATCCATTTAATTCATCTTGATTTTCTGGAATCCTATCATCCTTAATCATATCTGGAATCCTATCATCCTCAATCATATCTGAAATCCTATCATCTAAAGTCCAATGTCCGAGTGCCAAAGTGTTTATTTTATCATCTAACACGAATCTCTTATTGTCATCGGCCGTCAGCGAAATATTGTTGACTATTTCGGAATACAAGTCATGATTTTCACTTCGAATCGATTTCATAGTCTTATACACCGGACCACTTCCTAACAGACAATCTTATACTCTTGGAAAGAGATGTTTTTCTTCACCACACACGCTTTAACCCGTTTGCACTTCTTGATCTCTTCATCTTCTAGACGATAAGCATACAGTTTGGGTCTCACGAATCACTTCGATTGGAGATTGACAGTGAAATCCACTTCTGAGAGACCGCGTTTCATCGTGTTGCATTTCAGACTGATAAGGATGGGTCTCAGGAAAAGAATGCATCGCAGTTTGATCACTGCAATTTGAGAAACATGCAAGTGTTTCTGAATGCCACGAGATATCCAGCAATCGATTACAACGCATCGTTTGACAAGAATGATTTCTGCAGACTGTATGGCGATGCCGCTGATTTTAGAAAGAAGTATCACGGTCTAAACGAATTGATGAGCAACCCTAATATATCTCCCGGTGAATACAAGTCGATGTATCCTATGTTTGTATTCGACGTCAGTAAACAGAGTGAACGACTCAAGAGTAGCATCTTAGATATTCAGATCAAGATGCAATTCGATAGGAACGTGCCGAGAAAAACCGAAGCCTTCACACTGGTCCTGTCAGATAGAGAATTACAATTCGAATCGGATGGAAATAAGATGTCGATCATTCGATGAGAGACGTGTGTGAAAAAAAAATAAAAAAAATAAAAAAAAAGTAATGAGTAATTATTAAAAACAAAAAAAAACAAAAAACAAAAAAAAATAAAAGTAATGAGATCTAGAGAGATTGAACATCTTTCTAAATCTCATTACTTTTTTTTGTTTTTAATAATCACACATTATTTTTTTTAAATTAATTATTTCCATGCATTCACTGTTTGTTCAAAGGATCTAGTTCGATCAGTAGACTCACCATGGAAGTGGCGGCTTCGGGATTATTGGTTTTCATAACGAAATTAATCCTGTCTCCGGCGTTCACTTTGAGAGGTGTGCCGAACGTGCTAACATTCGCGTGTTGATTCTCAGTCTTTTCAATGCTGTATCTCTTATCACTCTCTACTCCATTCACCATGAGATTGACGACTGCTATGTTATTCAAATCCGAGGAAGCCAGACTCATTCGAATGATTTCACCTCCCAACGGTATGGGATATCCCACCTGACCATGTTTTGATCCACTACCTCCATTTCCGAAAGACCATTCAGTTTTTCCCTCCTCTAAGGTGCCGGCCTCCTCAGCCCACATGGTGATCAATTGTCTAGCATATTTGACTTTCTCCACCACCGAAATCAGGGTGCAGGCATCCGTCATGTTTACAGGATCCGGTAGACTTGTGAGCGTGTGTCCACCCATGTCTAGTTTACCTTCAATGATGTCGCCCTTTCTCCAGACCGAGTTGTCATCTATGTACTTCCTGCTGACTGCGCTGGAATCGAATTCGGGATCGTGATTGAGACCAAATAAATTCTCACCATTCATGTTGATACCACCCTCCATGGTTCTGCCAGATTGTTTGTTCAGGTAGAGATTGCCCACTTGCGATTCTACGTATTCTTGTGATCGTATCACGGCAGAATCTACGTAGCCCTTGTTGACTGTGGTTGAGTCCGCATCCGTGTCGTCGACCTTCGACAGATTTAATATCTTGTTGAATCCCGCATTCAGATCTGATATCATTTCTCGATTGTCAGACTTTCTCTGTTCCAGATCTACATAGTGTTTGGTCGCCACGTCCTTGGGATTCGTGGGAGTGGCCACGTTCGTTATCTTGTTAGAATTAGCGTTCAATTCCGAGTGCATCGTTTTCTGAACGTATCTATTTCTCAGGTTTCGCTGAATCTCGCATGAGAGTCGTCAGTGTATTTCTTGGTCGCGGCATCAGTGGGATCTATGGGATTTGCAACGTTCACCAAACATTTAGATTTCAGATCGAGATCATCGATCATGGCTTTATCCACATAATTATCTAGCATGATTCGTTCGAAATCTGCATTCCCCCGGTCGACGTATTTTTTAGTAGCAGCATCTGCAAGATCTATCAGCTCGGGAAGATTGTAGAGCTTCTTATCGTTCATGTTCAAAGGTTCCTGTCGAGGTTCGTATCTCTGAACGTAATGTTCATCCAAGTTGGCAACGGCATAACCATCACCGACTTCGAGCGTCTTCCTCTTCTTTTTTGGGTTGACTTTTTCGTCGTCACTTCTACCAAATTTATCAACTGGCATGTTGTTTTGAGATTTTTGTTTTAAAAATATATTTCAAACACAGTTTATTAAAAATGAATTATTTCACTTATTTTTATTTTTCGTTTTATTCGATTAAAATTTTTTTAATAATTTTTTTTTACCTTTATATGCTATAAAAAAATCTCTCTCTAATGTAAATCATTGAGAATGTCTTGAAACCGATCTCCTTCAGACCATCTCTTGAGAATGTAAAGACACAGGTGACCACAAAACACTTGATCTGGTGATTGCACTCGTTCCGTGTTGTAACGAACCATCGATTTGTTGAAATAGTTCTTTATTTCTTTCGGCGGCGAGATTCCGTAGCTGTTGAAATAATAATTCTTCTTCCTGTTCTTGAACCACGCCACCCAGTGAGTACCTTCACCCGATAAATCGTCTAGATTTAAAATTCCGCATTCTGATTGTCGATGTTTTCTCTTCGGCAAGGCATCTCTGGAAAACACACCTAAAAAATCTTTGATTTTCAAATCCTTCGCCGCATTCAACAGATCGTTGTTGGACAGGGGTTCGTTAGGTAAGACGACACCTTCTACGGATATCTCTATTTTCTTATTCATAAATGCGTATATTTTTTTTTTATTTATATATTTTATTATAATTCACTAAAATGACGTTATTCTTTTTTTTTTATTTTTTCATTTTTCTTTTTAAACTAACTCTATCGACTTCCATAATCTTGAATCAGTCTAATTCCTTGACTTCCATAATCTTGAATCCATTTAATTCATCTTGATTTTCTGGAATCCTATCATCCTTAATCATATCTGGAATCCTATCATCCTCAATCATATCTGAAATCCTATCATCTAAAGTCTAAAGAGTGCCAAAGTGTTTATTTTATCATCTAACATGAATCTCTTATTGTCGTCGGCCGTCAGCGAAATATTGTTGACTATTTCGGAATACAAGTCATGATTTTCACTTCGAATCGATTTCATAGTCTTATACACTGGACCACTTCCTAACAGACAATCTTTATACTCTTGGAAAGAGATGTTTTTCTTCACCACACACGCTATAACCCGTTTGCACTTCTTGATCTCTTCATCTTCTAGACGATAAGCATACAGTTTGGGTCTCAAGCCCACGAATTCGACGATTTGTTTACCACCGCTCTCATCCTTAAATTTACCTAACACCTTCTTGTTGTCGTTCGATTGAATGTTGGATGGGTGATCGACGGGATAATTGCTCATGTTGAACCATGCGGCCACGTCCAGAGATATATCTTGGTAGCCATCTTTCGTCTCTATCTCGTAAACTAGACTGACCATGTCGGTGAACAGTAGTTTGGCTTTATCACAAACTTTTCGTGTGACCTAATCGTAGTGAAACTTGTACATCAATCGCTTGCTGATATCTACGATGATCGGTCCGATATAATACGGTTTGTCAAACTTCAGGTGCATCTTTTGCATGTGAACGGCCACTAGATTTTCGTCGAATATGGTTGGTGTTTGTAAATGGGTTTCACCACTAATTTTTTTGCTCTTTTCTCAGATGTGACGAGTCGAACGTCGGTTCTCTTCCTGATGTTTTCCATCGATTTACCGTACACGCAGTTGTTCATGAGTTTGAAGAAATCTTTTTCGAAATCGTTCTCGGCTCGAATTCTGAGATTCGTGTTGAGATCGATGTATTTTCTCATCCAAGGCTCTTCGTTGAATCAAATGATGCGATGTATGTTGACTAATTTCATCCCGTAATTGACGTATTGTTTCAAATTCTCAGTGTAGACGATGTAGTTACGTTTGTTAAATAAATTGGGAATGAGTTTTTCTTCATCTCCTTCGTTCGGTTCCATTCATTCGGGAGCCAGCGGATAATCATTGTGTAGATCGTGTAATTCTTCCGGATTGTTCAAATTGACTTCTAACATGCAAGGATAGTCTCTCCATTTTTGCATCTCTTCCAGTTCCGTTACCCATTTGAAATTTCCAATTGGTAAAAGATGGCTCATAGCCCAACCGTACAGATTATTAGCATCCCAATACTGTATGTATTTATTTAACAGTTTCGAATTGAAACCTTCTTTCATGTAGGGATTGTTAGCTTCAGAATATCTGTGGGAGATCATCGAGACGCCACCTCTCGTAGCTCTTTCGAACATGAGCAACATGTCCACGTCGGATAATAATTCCAATTGAACTTCGGTGGTCTTCAACAGAGCGTCCCACGCCAGACCGGGTGCGGTGAAATACCAAGCGGGATCCAGATCGTAATTTCGACGACAGACATCTCGAAAATTTTCGAACACGTCTGCCAAGAGCAGAACGTCAGTCTTTAGATAGAGATCATGATAATCTCTCATGGTTTTCATATCGAATGATTTCCACACGTTTTTAGCGTGTTTGTAATTCTTGTCAGAAATGTCAGATTCATATAATTTCGAATATAAATCTTCTTTCGAAGGTAGTGCGGTGTCGGCGAATCTCTTTAGATCGTTCATGTAATCGTAAGGATAGACTCCTTTCCTCAACATAATGTCTACTCGTTCTCCAAAATGTTCGCTCGCGATTTTAAATTTATCCTTGCTCATGTTATCGACTAATTTTTCCAGAGCAGTCGACATGAATTTAGAACTGTCGATGAAATGTATGCTTCTACGAATGAATTTCGTTTTTTTTTTAACGTCTCTCCGTCGATTACTCTTTTCTTCTCCATGAACTTCCATTTCGTGAAGGAAATGTATCTTTCTTTGCTGTTCGTGATGCAATTTAATTCTTCGTGGGAGGTGCCAAGATTTTTCACGAACAGATGACTGTCGTAACCTGAGAGATTGTGAAATATGACCGGATAGAAAACGGCATCTCGATATTTTAAATTACACTTGCTGTGGGCCAGACCACGATACAGAACTGTGTAATGATCGTGGTCTCTAACCTTCTTATTTTCCTCCGAATTCTCGTCTACGATTGTCTGCATATGTGACATTCGGTGGCTCTGTTCTTTTCATCCTGCTGCTCTCGAGTGATGATCATATTCGCTGGAGTTTTGAATTTATCGTATAACATTTGAATTTTCGATTCTAACTCTTCCACGAACCTTTGAGCCACGTCACCATCTTCACACTGTTTCGTGTAGGTGAAGGGACCCATGTCATGTTGCGAGTCGAAAGCACATTTCACGTAAATGCAATAGCCTGAAGGTATGTGTTTTTGATATCTTTCAACGTAACTTTGAAGAGCGTTAGGTTGGCAGGAACTCATTTTCACTGTGAAACATTCGAAATTGGCATACACGACAAATGGTACTTTTAACCTTCTATTGCGATCTTCAAACTTCACGATGGTGTTGGGTTTGGGCATTTCAATGGCGACACCTTGATTTTCATTGCAATATTCCTGATGTTTCGCTAACGATTTTTCGCTGTGAAACATGTTCATGCAGTTGCAACATAAACATATCTTTCCTTTATGTTTATTATTTTGTCTCGACAGTAATTGGCTCGGATTTTTAACCTAACAATAATGATGATTGTCACTATTCGAAATCAATAATAAAATAATCATCTTTTCTCTTTCGAGATACGAAGTCTGTCTGAGAGGATAGATTGTTCGTTTTTCATCGTCGTATCCCAAGACGTTCACCGCTACGGTGGGATTTTGAGCCTCGAAACGTTCAATGTGTTTTAACTGCATTGGAAAAGTCACTCCGGTCCAATCGAGATTTTTAGAAGTCTCCTCGTAACGAGAAACTCTATCGGAGTTCATTTTGACAGGGTATAAAACGGAGGTGACTGCCCATTTAAAACACTGATCATCTTTATTTCTCACGTTGGTCACAGCATTTTTTTTAACTAAGAAATACGGTAATTCCACGTAGGAAGACCCTTTCAACAAATCGTTTTCAGTTATATGAATTTCGAGTTTCAACACCTCATCGAACGTCCAATTACTACCTCCACATTGATAATTTGCGAGAGACGTCAACATCTTGTCTTTCATCTTTTCGAAAACGTCTGATAAATCTGAACCTCGAAATACGGGTTCGACATTAGATCTGAAAAATGTATTTGTCACGATGCTCTCGCCAGAATTCACGTTGATTTTATTCATCACGCAATGGAGTATCATCTTAATTTTTAGTCCCACATTCATGTGTTCGTGAAACAAATCCAATACTTTTTTCTTCACCCCTTCCATGAACAATTTCGGATCAATTTTTTTGAACGAGGGAACCACATCGAAAGTTTTAAAAATGCCTTTGATCGCACTCTCCTGTTCTACAGGATTTGATTGGAACAGTTCTGTGGCGAGTCATGCTATATATTCTTCTCCTTTCCCTTCATTGATTGCTTGTCGAATTTTGCTCGATATATATCATTTGTCTAGAATCTGAAGTACATCACTCGTTTTTGTTTTAGTTTTTTTTTCTTTTCTTTTGAAACTTGAAGTTCTTCAATGGCTTTGTGTTTAGTCGTCTTCTTATTTTTCACAATCGAAACCTTTTTTGGTTTTTTTCGACGCTGGGATTTCGATTCCTTTTACTATCCTTTTTTTCTTCTCATTTTTCACAACTGATGCATTTTTTGACGTTGTTGCTATCGACATTTTGTTTGCCTTTCCATCATTTCACAAACAATATTCCTATATGACTTCAGTTTTTTTTTTATTTAATTCTATGATTTCTGAAATGTGGAATTTTTAATAGTTTACAAATCTCATTTAATTGAGGTACGGTTTTCTTATTTAAATTTTCCATTTTTTCATTTGTTTGCGCCATTTGTAAGAATATTTTTTTTCCGAATTTTGTATTTAAATAATTTGTTAAAAAAGTTTGTTTTTTTATTCTTTATATATATAAAAAAAAGATTTTTTTTTTAATTTTAATTTTTCTTTAATGTGAAAAATTATTTTTTTTCATGAAATTAATCTATTTTTATGTTCCTTAACGTGAAAAAAATTGAATTAATGTGAGAAAAAAGGATGTTAAAATTTAACTTTTTATTTATATATAAAGAGAAAAAAAAAAACTTTTACAAAAAAATGTTTACATTAAAGAAAAAAAAAATTAAAAAAAAACAACTTTTTTTATATATATAAAGAGTAAAAAAAAACCCAAACTTTTTTAACAAATTATTATTAAAATACAAAATTTAAAATATATATTATTTGCAAGAATTCATAAAACAAAAAAAACAAATAATCGATCATGACAACAACAGCACCTAAAAGATGCGAATTGAAATTGAAACGAGTCGAAACGTGTAAGAAATTCGGTTTTAAAATCTATAGATTACAATGACACGATTCCATCGAATTGAACGAGGTCGAGATGGAGGGCTTAGAGCATAAATACGACAAATATAAGATGTCTTTGAAATTGGATGAAGCCATGCTCAATTTGTTTTACGAGTACCAAAGCGATCTACAGAAAATCGTCATCACTAAAGATAGAGAATTTGACAAGGATGATTTGTCGTTGTTCTATGGAAGTTATATACATCCAAAAATCTCACTCGAACTCGTGGACAAATTGGGTGGTGAGAGCGCGTTCACTGATGTAAAAAAAAATTAAAAAAGTAAAGATAAACATTCAACACATTTTCGAAAAAGGAGAAAACACGAGTGTCAACATGCTAATAACGAACTTGGAAATATAAACAATAGAGAGATTGATTTTTAGCGAAGAAGAAGGAAAAAAAAAAGTAAAGAGATCATCTCTGGATCTCATTACTTTTTTTTTTTTGTTTTTTTTGTTTTTGTTTTCCTTCTTCACTATCACCCATATATTATAATAACGTTTCCTTTTTTCTCAAATTTAAGCGTTGATTCTTCTTTTCTTTTCTTTTTTTGTGATATGTTACATTTTTTTATAAGAACACATTTGTTTATCTGAATCATAATTATGAACGAATGTTGTGCATCTCTCGGTAACACTCGCATCATTACCATTCTCTTCAGAAGGTAGTGGTGACGGTAGAAAACGTCTCATTCTTTTAAATTTCAACCGTCTATCCCGATCTTTATTTAACTCTGTTATCAGTTCTTTCCTAAGATATCCATCATTAGCATCTAATCATTTTCCCACATCTTTTTCGCACTCTATCTCATGATATTCATCATTATCGGCTAATTGTTTTTCCACCTTTATATCCATTTTATATATTATTTTATACTTTCTATGATTTATATTTTATATAATTATATAATTTTTTACATTATAATAACATACTCAAAATTGGTATATTCTTAAATGGTGAATTCTCACCAAACAACAAACCCTTGCCAAGTTGCTCAACGTTCCGACCACTCTTTAGATAGAGACCGTTTCCACTCAAAGAGTTGTCACCTCTAACGGGTTCTAGATACAATCCTTTACCGCTGTCATCTACGTGGACGCGACACACGGCTCCTCCCTTCTTCAAAAACAGTCCGCTGCCACCCATTAATTTCTCAACTGCCGAACTCGCGAGTCCCGAGAGAGCTCCCACGCCGAGAGTCTTTCCGAGAAAGGGTAATGCTTTTGCAGCAAAGGGTAATGCTTTTGCGGCGATTCCTGCCAATAGCGGTAGGAAACCGCCTTTCATTCTCAAATTGTATCTCTATTGAGCGGGATTCAATCTCACCATCAACCCTCTTCCATCACGAATCGCTTTCTCCATCCTTTTGATTTGACTTCTGGTCCAGGTGATCGAATCCTGACCGCCACTTGTCAGATCTTCGTGAGTGAATTTGAATCTCACCACCTCGCCTCGAGTTGTTAACGCTCTCTTAAGTTTCTTCCTCTGTCCTGCAGATATGTTCACGTTTTTAACCACGTATTGTGTCATAATTCTTTTTTTAAAATATATTTTCTTCAATTGTTTTTTTGTTTTAATGATAATTATATATATTAAATAATTTTTGTAAAATTAATATTGCGTTATTTTATTTTCTTATTTATATATATACACAAAATTTTTTTTTTTTTTGCTTTTATATTTCTCATATGTGAAATCGTATCGTCACCCTCTCTCCGCGAAGATCTAACAGTTCACCATTTTGATCCGTCAACGTGGTTTTGAGACTATACAATGTGTCTAAAATCACTGGTAGATAAACTAAATTTCGAGGTCGTTCCACGATCTTATAACCTGGCGACACGTTTGGAAAGAAGGAATAGATCGTCGGTTGAGCGCTACCATTCATGTAGCTTCCAGCAATCACATCGACGTTCACCAGAATGCTATTGACTGCGAGAATGTCAACCGTATTTTCAGATGCCGCATGGCCTCGATACATCTTCCGATCGAATCCCAGCATCTTGCCTATAGAATCGTCCATATTGAAATCTACTCGAAAATTATCTTCCAAATCCAACATCGTCTGTAAGGTATTAGGGTTGGGAGGAAGTCTGATCTTGTTGCTTCCCTTTCCATCCATCTTCATTTGCGTTTGAATGTAATTGTTCAAATCGTCTATGTCGTAACTTCCTTTGGGAATTCGAATCTCCAACCAATCCACTCCGTCGGAATACTTAAACGAGTTATTCTTTTCGGTGATGTTGGGAAAAGAATAATAAGTCTCCAGATTCACCAACGCCATCTCGTATCTTTTCTTTCTGTTCAATTCGATGGAAGGTTCGAATTTCGTTGCGAATCGAGTCGAATCGCCACTCACCACGATTTGAATGGATTGTTTTGCAGCCGTATTCTCAGCTATCCATTCTAACAATTCTCATTGTTCAAACATTATATTTAATTTTATTTTTATTTTTTTCAAAACTAATTATTTGAAGATTTATTATTTTCTAATTTTTTTTATTTTCATGCTCTATCTTATTATCATCAGAAACATAAAACTTGTCGAATCCGCACCGATATTTTCCGCGATTAAATTCGCTAGTCAAATCGATCACAACAAAATTGTAAAGTCCTCCATCCCAAACCCTCTTACAGAATCTCCTGAATTCCACCGCGCTCATGTCGTTTGCGACGTGATCGCTGTAGATGTGATTGAGATTCTTGAGATCTTGGCGAAAGAGACATAGAAAATTAGCGTTTTCCCTTATCGTCTGTCTGGGGAATCGAAAATAATTCTGTGACAGGTAGAAACAGTCCACGTTGCTGTGACGACCCCTAACGTAATACGATTCGCATCGATTCTGTCTCTCCAAAAGCAGATCGTCGAAAATCATGAGATTCTTATCTTCCGATTTCAATTCTCTAGGATCCGGAACATCGCTTGCGTTCTCATAAAATCGACACTCGACTTTCGAAGATGCATTTCTCTTCATCAATTCCATTGCCGCACCGTCCAAAGTGGTCGATAGAGAAGCTTCACTTTTGTCGAATTCCTCCCTACTGTCAAAGATTCTGGCTATGACGTCCTTAGGCAATCTACGGTCCATGCATTCTCAAAGCAATCTGTATTCGGGTTGAAAGAAGCTCTTGCCAAACACAAACAATCTGTCGTAATCCAACCAGTCGGGTCGGGACAACAGATTCATCAACAGATTGGTCTTTCCACAATTCGATTTTCCCACTATTAAGCCTCTTATGCTTTTGGGAAAGAACTCATTATTCGACCTCTTAGTCGCGGCGTCGTTCCAAGACATATCTTTAATGTTCATCTTTGTTTATTTTTTTGTTGTTGTTATTTTAGATTTTTTCAAACACAATTTTTTATGTTTTTTCAAACTCAGTTTTAATATTATTATTTATTTATATTACACCGTCGCGAGTTCTCTTCAATCCAGATGCACTCGTCATTTTGGCTAAATCTTGTATGGGTACCACAGCATCCTTAAAATCTTTCCAACTTTTCGGCATTCACTCTAACGTAGCTCGCTTCACCGGTGGACTGATCAACTTGTTGATCAATGCGTCGGCTGCCCTCTTGCCAGCCACAGAAGCTATCCTACCACTGGCTTCGGAAGCGGCTTTCTTACCAGCATCCAAAGCCGTCTTCTTACCAACCTCAAACGCGGTCGATGCGAGTTTTCTACCTGCATCACTCGTGAACGCTCGCAAGTAGGTGATAATTGAGAATACGAGCTCACCTGTACATGTACGTGTACATGTACACCTCCATAGGATTTAGTGTTAAAATCGTGCACGTGTACAAGATTTTAACGGTTTTTTAGGGTGAGCTCGAATTTTGTTAACACTGAATTGTATCCTAGACGCGCGTAGTTTTACATACACGTACATGTACCGTTTTGATTGAAATCGCCAGATGAGTTTTTCCCATAGGATTCAGTGTTAAATTGCGAGCAAAAAAACGTTTTGAGAATTCGAACACATCGTCTTGCCGATTCTAACAATCCGCGTCAGTACACGATTTTAACACTGAAACCCTATGGAGGCGTACACGGAGATCCACTTGCGGATTTTAGGTCGGAAATCGACTCCTGTGAAGAGGTTGAGTTCGAACTCTCAAACCCACTGTCGAAGTGAGACTAGCGCACGTTATTGTGAGGTGATCTTGATAAGCACTTGATGGAAATGTTTTGAGTGAAGAGTGTTGTCGGTGTGTTAGAAATTTGCAAACCCTCTGTCACGTCTTCCTGAAGTAAAAACTAACACATGTTATCGGTATGACTGAATGAGGTTTTCGTTCAAAAAGAGTCGATTATGAATATGGTCTGTATTATAGACATTCGTGTTTTGTTTTGATGTGACGAAGAGAAATTGAGTTTGGGGGATATTGTTCGAAAGAGTCGATAAAAATATGATCTGTAATAGATATTCGTGTTTTGTCTTGATGTAAAGAAGAGAAATTGACTTTTAAGCATTCGTTCAAAAGAGTCAAACACTTAGCGGAATGTTTAAAACCCATTTTCCGCTCAATTAGGTTTTGAGTGGTAAAATTTTTAATATATTCAAGATAGCAATCAGAGAGATGAATAAGTTCTCAGCGTTAAAATTAGTTTTCTTTTGTGTGTTGAAACTGTTTTAACAGTCATCAAAGGGATTCTCTCTTAATTCGACACTGAGTGAATGGTTCTTTGATATGTGAATGGAAATCTTTTGACAAAATGTAAAACTACTGTCAAAATGCGTTAAATCAGAAACTGGTTTGTCATGTACTGTTTAAACGTATTTTTTAAACTTCTCCAATTCAATTAACAGTCAGTTGAGATGTGAATATTTTCAGTTTATTATATTAAAGACGGAAAGATTTTTATTACTTAAAAACATAAAAATATAATTAAACATTTAATTTTGAAAATAATAAAACAATTAAAAACGAAAGATGTTTTTACAGATGGATTCTAGGCGCCGAGATCGAATTTTAGGCGAGTATGAACGTGCTAAGAAGGGCATTCAGTCAGCTGATAGAAGCAGATGTCTTGGTGAGATGGAACTCAAACGCAAAGCCACAAAAATATTTAAACCCGTGACGGAGGGTCAAGAGTGAAGCCGGAAGAAGATAGTCGAAGAATTGAGACCCATAAAAGAGAGTTCTTTGAGAATGGGTTCGTTGCCCGGTAGTTTTGGAAATCGGTATTCCATTCAATCTACACCAGATTACGTTCCCACGGGAATTCAAACAGATTTGAGCGAGAGCGAGGATACAGCTTCGACTATCACCACTAGTAGCGTCGCATCGTCTGATGATGATGGTGGTAAGAGAGATCAGTTGTATGGATTTTATAAGGATTCGGAGGGAAGGATTTTTGTAGGAGACACAGAAGTAGATATTGGCGATGATGAATTGATCGTGGGTTCGAACAGATACGAATTGACTGATGGACTGTGCAGATTGCTCCTTTACGACAAGCCTAGCAATTACACGGATCAGGATTTCGACAATTACGGCGACATTCTGGTTCAGACCCACGCCATGAAGAGAAATAACGATGCCAGAGAGACGAGACCCAAAGCCAACAGAGGTTGCAAGTGGACGAAAGTGGTGAAACCCATATGGGATATGAACAAGAAGTTCATCGAATCGGTGACTGGCAAAGGGGTGAAAACCACTTTTCTTCCAAGCGATTCTAACGCTCTGTCTCAGAGATTGAGTTTGTTGATGGCGAGCAGACGGGCTGGTAACACAGGATTAGATAATCAGATAGTTACTATATCTGACGAATTGTTAAGACAGAAGGTTTTGAATAAAAACCACTATAAAAGGCTGATGAACGAATTGAAGGATTGATGTGTATATAATAAGTAGAGAGAAACAAACAAACAAACAAACAAAAATAAAACAGTAAATTTTTACACTAGAATAATAAAAGTATTTAAAAACAACAAAACGATTTACCAGTGAAAAAAACAAAAATATACTATAAAAATAAAATATGTTGGTGATAAAGAACAGGGGATACATCAGAACTTATGTTCAAGGCGGTTCTGACATCGTCGATTCTATAATGCGAGCGTTCACGAGCGATGCGGGTAGAAAACTCGCATCGACCGCATTTGAGGTCGGTAAGAAGACGGCTTTGGATGCTGGTAAGAAAGCTGCTTCCAAAGCCAGTGGTAGGATAGCTTCTGTGGCTGGCAAGAGGGCAGCCGACGCGTTGATCGACAAGTTGATCAGTCTGCCGGCGAAGCGAGCTGCGTTAGAGCGAACACCGAAAAGTTGGAAAGATTTTAAGGATGCTGTGGTACCCATACAAGATTTAGCCAAAATGACGAGTGGATCCGGATTGAAGAGAACTCGCGACGGTGTGATATAAATAAATAACAACATTAAAACTGAGTTTGAAAAACATAAAAAATTTGCATTTGAAAAGAATCTAAAATAACAAACAAAAAAAATAAAACAAAGATGAACATTAAAGATATGTCTTGGAACGACGCCGCGACCAAGAGGTCGAATAACGAGTTCTTTCCCAAAAGCATAAGAGGCTTGATAGTGGGAAAATCGAATTGTGGAAAGACCAATCTGTTGATGAATCTGTTGTCCCGACCCGACTGGTTGGATTACGACAGATTGTTCGTGTTTGGCAAGAGCTTGTTTCAACCCGAATACAGATTGCTTCGAGAGTGCATGGATCGTAGATTGCCCAAGGACGTCATAGCCAGAATCTTTGACAGTAGGGAGGAATTCGACAAGAGTGAAACTCCACTTTCGACCATTTTGGACGGTGCGGCGATAGAGCTGCTGAAGAGAAATGCATCTTCGAACGTCGAGTGTCGATTTTATGAGAACGCTAGCGACGTTCCGGATCCTAGAGAATTGAAATCAGAAGATAAGAATCCAATGATTTTCGACGATCTGCTTTTGGAGAAACAGAACCGATGCGAATCGTATTACGTTAGGGGTCGACACAGCAACGTGGACTGTTTCTACCTATCGCAGAATTATTTTCGATTGCCCAGACAGACGATAAGGGAGAACGCTAATTTTCTATGTCTCTTTCGCCAAGATCTTAAGAATCTCAATCACATCTACGGCGATCACGTCGCAAACGACATGAGCGCGGCGGAATTCAGGAGATTCTGCAAGAGGGTTTGGGATGGTGGACTTTACAATTTCGTCGTGATCGATTTGACAAGCGAATTTAATCGCGGAAAATATCGGTGCGGATTCGACAAGTTTTATGTTTCTGATGATAATAATATGATAGAATGAAAATAAAATTTAGATAATAATAAATCTTCAAATAATTAGTTTTGAATAAAAAAAAATAAAATTAAATATAATGTTCGAACATGGAGAATTGTTAGAACGAATAGCCGAGAATACGGCTGCAAAACAATCCATTCAAATCATGGTGAGTGGCGATTCGACTCGATTCGCTACGAAATTCGAACCTTCCATCGAATTGAATAGAGAGAAAAGATACGAGATGGCGTTGGTGAATCTGGAGACTTATTATTCCTTTCCCAACGTCACCGAAAAGAATAACTCGTTCAAGTATTCCGATGGAGTGGATTGGTTGGAGATTCGAATTCCCAAAGGGAGTTACGACATAGACGATTTGAACGATTACATTCAGACGCGAATGAAGACGGATGGAAAGGGAAGCAACAAGATCAGACTCGCTCCCAATCCTAATACCTTACAGACGATGTTGGATTTGGAAGATAATTTTCGAGTGGATTTCAACACGGACGATTCTATAGGCAAGATGTTAGGATTTGATCGAAAGATGTATCGAGGTCACACGGCATCTGAAAATACGGTCGACATTCTCACAGTCAATAGCATTCTGGTGAACGTGGACGTGATTGCTGGAAGCTACGTAAATGGTAGCGCTCAACCGACGATCTATTCCTTCTTTCCAAACGTGTCGCCGGGTTATAAGATCGTGGAGCGACCTCAAAATTTAGTTTATCTTCCAGTGATTTTAGACACGTTGTATAGTCTCAAAACCACGTTGATGGATCAAAATGGTGAACTGTTAGATCTTTGCGGAGAGAGAGTGACGATACGATTTCACATAGAGAAATATAAAAGCAAAAAAAAAAAATATTGTGTATATATATAGATAACAAAAATAAAATAAACGCAATATTAATTTTACAAAATTATTTTAATATAATTATTAAACAAGAAACAATTGAAGTAAATAATTTAAAAAAACAGAATTATGACAGAATACGTGATTAAAAACGTGAACATATCCGCAGGACAGAGGAAGAAACTTAAGAGAGCGTTAACAACTCGAGGTGAGGCGGTGAGATTCAAATTCACTCATGAAGATCTGACGAGAGGCAGTCAGGATTCGATCGCCTGGACCAGAAGTCAAATCAAAAGGATGGAGAAAGTGATTCGCGATGGAAGAGGGTTGACGGTGAGAATGAGTCCCGCTCAATTGAGATACAATTTGAGAATGAAAGGCAGTTTCCTACCGCTATTGGCAGGAATCGCCGCAAAAGCATTACCCTTCGCCGCAAAGGCACTACCCTTTCTCGGAAAGACTCTCGGCGTGGGAGCTCTCACGGGACTCGCTAGTTCGGCAGTTGAGAAATTAATGGGTGGCAGCAGACTGTTTTTGAAGAAGGGAGGAGCTGTGTGTCGCATCCATGTAGATGACAGCGGTAAAGGATTGTATCTAGAACCCATTAGAGGTGGCAACTCTCTGAGAGGAAACAGAGTCTCTATCTGAAGAGTGGACAGAACGTTGAGCGACTCGGCAAGGGTTTGTTGCTCGGTGAGAATTCGCCGTTTAAGAATATACTGATTTTGAATATGTTATTATAATATAAAATTGTATAAAATATAAATCATAGAAAGTATAAAATAATATATTTAAAATTAGTAAAAAGGTGGAGAAATAATTTTATCATCAGGATGACAAGGTGGAGAATTTATCACCTGGATGAAAAGGTGGAGAAACAATTTGACGATAATGACAAATATCGCAAGACAGAGAGCGAAAAAATAAAAAAATGGTTAGATGCTAATGATGGATATCTAAGGAAAGAACTGATGAAAGAGATAGATAAAGTGCGGGATAGACGGTTGAGAATGAGACGCTTTCCACCGTCACCACTACCTTCTGAAGAGAATGATAATGATGCGAGTGTTACCAAGAGATGCACAACATTCGTTCATAGTTATGATTCGGATAAATAAAAATGTTGTTATAAACGTATCATATCACAAAAAAAAGAAAAAAAGAAAAAGAAGAATCGGCGCTGAAAATTGAGAAAAAAGGAAACGTTATTATAATATATGGTAATAGTGAAGAAGAAGGAAAAAAAAAAGAAATGAGATCTAAAGATGATCTCATTACTTTTTTTTTTCATTTTTCTTCACTAAAAATCAATCTCTCTATTGTTTATATTTCCAAGCTCGTTATTAGCATGTTGACACTCATGTTTTCAAGATGATCTCATCACGTTTTTTCTTTCTTCTTCACAAAAAAGAAAATCAATCTCTCTATTGTTTATATTTCCAAGTCCGTTATTAGCATGTTGACACTCGTGTCTTCTCCTTTTTCGAAAACGTGTTGAATGTTTATCTTTACTCTTTTGAGTTTTTTTACATCGGTCAACTTGCTCTCACCACCCAATTTCTTCACGAGTTCGAATGAGATGTTTGGAAATATGTAATTTCCATAGGGCAACGACAAATCATCCTTGTCAAATTCTCTATCTTCAGCGATGACGATGTTCTGCAGATCGCTTTGGTACTCGTAAATCAAATCGAGCACGGCTTCGTCCAATTTCAGAGGCATCTTATATCTGTTGTATTTATGCTCTAAGCCCTTCGTCTCGACCTCGTTCAATTCAATGGGATCGTGTCGTTGTAATCTATAGATTTTATGACCGAATTTCTTATATGTTTCGACTCGTTTCAATTTCAATTCGCATCTTTTAGGTGTTGTTGTCCTCATGATCGATTATTTAGTTTTTTGTTTTTACGAATTCTTGCAAATAATGTATATTTTAAATTTTGTATTTTAATAATTTGTTTAAAAAAAGTTTTGTTTTTTTTTTTGCTCCTTATATATATAAAAAAAAGAAAAGTTGTTTTTTAATTTTAATTTCTTTAATGTAAAAAAATTTTTTTGTAAAAGGTTTTTTCTCTTTATAACACGCGTCTGCTTCGCGGAAATTTGTTTTGAACCTCGTGCAAGACTTCGCGTAAAAGTCATAAGAGTTCTATTTGTCTTGAACCTTCTTTTTTAATAGTTCGAATGACATTGTCGATTAATTTTTGTTCGCTAATAGTATTACGATTCGATTTTCTATCGCAAATCGTATTTTTTTCTTTCAAAACGCGTAAATATAAATTATGATTTTTTTCTTCTTGGTTTTTTGGAGAATAACGACTTATTAAACAACGTCGACGTTTATGTCAAGATTCCGTCGTGGATGTTGTCGTCATGATCGATTATTTAGTTTTTTTGTTTTACGAATTCTTGCAAATAATGTATATTTTAAATTTTGTATTTTAATAATTTGTTTAAAAAGTTTTTTTTTTGCTCTTTATATATATATATAAAAAAAAGTTGTTATTTTTAATTTTAATTTCTTTAATGTGAAACAAATTATCATTAAATACAAAAATTCAACAAAAAAAATATTCTTACAAACTCAATTTTGAGGTAAAAACAATGATCAAGTCCAAACATCCGATTATAGTTTAGAACATGCAAGACTTCAAACGTTTAAAAATTGGCCTTTACATCTTGCCCAAAAACCCGAAGATTTAGCCACCGTGGGTTTCGTTTATGTGGGTAAAAATGACAAAGTCAAATGTTTTTGTTGTAACATACATTTGATGAATTGGGAACCTCACAACAGACCTTTACTAGAACACATAAATAATATTAAAAAAGGCGAATGTGATTATTTGAACAAGATCCTAACGTTGGGATTGATCAAAATCGAAGACGAAGAGTGGGATAGAGATAAAAACCAAAAATTATTGATGGATATGTTACAACTTGGATACACCAAGGAACAATTGTACAATGCGTTAAACAACGCGAACAAGACCCTGTCTCAATTCTTAACTTTAGAACATCTCCTCAAATTCATGACAGAAGCAGACGAGTTATCGTCACTCGTCGAAAACGAGCCGAGCAAAATGTCCACTAAGTGTCTGCTCTGCGAAGGTGTTGCAAACGTCTTGTTTCTACAGTGCACACACCTGTGTTGTTGTAGAGAATGTTATTCCGAAGATGAGAAAACGTGTTCGTTTTGTAAACGAGAAATAAAAGCGATCTTAAATTGTTTTGAATAAAAACACATTAAGAAAAAATTGAATTTAAAAAAAATCTTTCTTTTTTTATATAAAGAGTAAAAACAAAACTTTTTAAACAAATTATTTAAATACAAAATTCGGAAAAAAATATATTCTTACAAAATGAAACAAACAGATAAAAAAAAATTGGAAAATTTAAATGAGAAAACCATACCTCAGTTAAACGAGATTTGTAAACTATTAGAAATTTCGCATTTCAGAAATCATAGAACTAAATCAAAAAGGATTGAAGTCATACAGAAACATTTGCGAAACGATGGAAAGGCAAACGAAATGTCGATAGCAACGACGTCAAAAAATGCATCGGTTGTGAAAAATGAGAAGAAGAAGAAAAAGATAGTAAAAGGAATCGAAATGCTGATAGCAACGACGTCAAAAAATGCATCGGTTGTGAAAAATGAGAAGAAGAAGAAAAATATAGTAAAAGGAATCGAAATGCCAATAGCAACGGCATCAAAAAATGCATCGGTTGTGAAAAATGAGAAGAAGAAGAAAAAGATAGTAAAAGGAATCGAAATGCCGACGTCGAAAAAAAACGAAAACGTTTCAATTGTGAAAAATAAGAAGATGGCTAAACGAAAAGCCGTTGAAGAACTTCAAGTTTCCAAAGAAAAGAAAAGAAAAAACGAAAACGAGTGATGCACATCAGATTCTAGGCAAACGAGATATATCGAACAAACTTCGATGAGCAATAGACGAAGGGAAAGGAGAAGAATATCTAGCACGATTCACCGTGGAACTATTTCAATTGAAGTCCGTGGAATGGGAGAGTGCGATCAAAGGCATTTTTAAAACTTTCGATGTGGTTCCCTCATTGAAGAAAATCGATCCGAAATTGTTCATGGAATGGGTGAAGAAAAAAGTATTGGATTTGTTTCACAAATACATGAACGTGGGACTAAAAATTAAGATAATACTCCATTGCGTGATGAGGTGAGAGCATCGTGAAAAATGCATATTTCAGATCTAACGTCGAACCCATATTTCGAGGTTCAGATTTATCGGACGTTTTCGAAAAGATGAAAGACAAGATGTTGACATCTCTCGTGAATTATCAACATGAAGTTAGTAATTGGACATTCGATGAAGTGTTGAAACTCGAAATTCACATAACTAAAAACGATTTGTTGAAAGGGTCTTCCTACGTGAAATTACCGTATTTCCTCGCTAAGAAATACGTCGTGATCAACGTGAAAAATAACGATGATCAGTGTTTTAAATGGGCAGTCACCTCCGCTTTATACCCTGTCAAAATGAACTCCGATAGAGTTTCTCGTTACGAGGAGACTTCTAAAAATCTCGATTGGACCGGAGTGACTTTTCCAATGCAGTTAAAACACATCGAACGTTTCGAGGCACAAAATCACACCATAGAGGTGAACGTCTTGGGATACGATGAAAAACGAAAGATCTATCCTCTCAGACTGACTTCGTATCTCGGAAGAGGAAAGACGATTATTTTATTATTGATTTCGAATGGTGACAATCATCATTATTGTTGGGTTAAACATCCGAGCCGATTACTGTCGAAACAAAATAATAATCATAATGGAAAGATATCTTTATGTTACAATTGCATGAACGTGTTTCACAGTGAAGACTCATTGGCGAAACATCAGGAATATTGCAACGAAAATCAAGGTGTCGCCGTCAAAATGCCCAAACCCAACACCATCGTGAAGTTTGAAAATCACAATAGAAGGTTAAAAGTACCATTTGTCGTGTACGCCGATTTTGAATGTTTCACCGCGAAAATGAGTTCCTGTCAACCCAACGCTCTTCAAAGTTACGTCAAAAAATATCAAAAACACATACCTTCGGGCTATTGCATTTATGTGAAATGCGCTTTGGACTTGCAACACGACATGGGTCCCTTCACCTACACGAAACAGTATGAAGATGACGATGTGGCTCAAAGGTTCATGGAAGAGTTAGAATGGAAACTTCAAATGTTATACGACAAATTCAAAACTCGGGCAGAAATGATCATCACGCGAGAGCAGCAGGACGAAAATAACAGAGCCACCGAATGTCACATATGCAGACAATCGTTCGACGAGAATTCGACGGAAAATAAGAAGGTCAGAGACCACGATTATTACACAGGTCTGTATCGCGGTCCGGCTCACAGCAAGTGTAATTTAAAATATCGAGACGCCGTTTTCTATCCGGTGATGTTTCACAATCTCTCCGGTTACGACAGTCATCTGTTCGTGAAAAATCTCGGCACCTCACACGAAGAATTAAATTGCATCATGAACAGCGAAGAAAGATACATTTCCTTCACAAAATGGAAGCTCATGGAGGAGAAAAGAGTAATCGATGGAGAGACGTTGGAAGAAAAAACGAAATTCATTTGTAGAGCCATAGGTTTCATCGACAGTTTTTAATTCATGTTGACCGCTCTGGAAAAATTAGTCGATAACATGAGCAAGGATAAATTTAAAATCATGAGCGAACATTTCGAAGAATGAGTGGACATCATGCTGAGGAAAGGAGTCTATCCTTACGATTACATGAACGATCTAAAGAGATTTGAAGACACCGCACTACCTTCAAAAGAAGATTTTTATTCGAAATTATACGAATCCGACATTTCCGACGAGAATTACGAACACGCTAAAAACGTGTGGAAATCATTCGATATGAAAACCATGAGAGATTATCACGATCTCTATCTGAAGACCGACGTTCTACTCTTGGCAAACGTGTTTGAAAATTTTCGAGACGTCTGTTGTCGAAATTATGATCTGGATCCCGCTTGGTATTTCACCGCACCCGGTCTGGCGTGGGACGCTCTGTTGAAGACCAACGAAGTCCAATTGCAAATCTTATCCAACATGGACATGTTGCTCATGTTCGAAAGGGCTGCGAGAGGTGGCGTCTCGATGATCTCCCACAGACATTCTGAGGCTAACAATCCCTACATGAAAGAAGGTTTCGATTCGAAACGGTCGACTAAATACATACAGTATTGGGACGCCAATAATCTGTATGGTTGGGCTATGAGTCATCCTTTACCGATTGGAAATTTCGAATGGGTGAAGGAACCGGAAGAGATGCAAAAATGGAGAGACTATCCTTGCATTTTAGAAGTCGATTTGAACTATCCGGAAGAATTACACGATCTACACAATGATTATCCGCTGGCTCCCGAACGAATGGAACCGAACGAGGGAGATGAGGAAAAACTCATTCCCAATTTATTTAACAAACATAACTACGTCATCTACAGTGAGAATTTGTAACAATACATCGATTACGGAATGAAATTAGTCAACATACATCGCATCATTCGATTCGACGAAGAGCCTTGGATGAAAAAATACATCGATCTCAACACGAATCTCAGAATTCGAGCTGAGAACGATTTCGAAAAAGATTTCTTCAAGCTCATGAACAACTGCGTGTACGGTAAATCGATGGAAAACATCAGGAAGGGAACCGACGTTCGACTCGTCACGTCTGAGAAAAGAGCTAAAACATTAGTGGCGAAACCCAATTACAAACACCGAACCATATTCGATGAAAATCTAGTGGCCGTTCACATGCAAAAGACGCACCTGAAGTTCGACAAACCATATTATCTCGGACCGATCATCTTAGATATCAGCAAGCGATTGATGTATGAGTTTCACTACGATTACGTCAAACGAAAATTTGGTGATAAAGCCAAACTACTGTTCTCCGACGCAGACAGTTTAGTTTACGAGATAGAGACGAAAGATGTCTACCGAGATATATCTCAGGACGTGGCCGAGTGGTTCGACACGAGCAATTATCCCGTTGATCACCCGTCCAACATTCAATTGAACGACAACAAGAAGGTGTTGGGTAAATTTAAGGATGAGAGCGGCGGTAAACAGATCGTCGAATTCGTGGGCTTGAGACCCAAACTGTATGCTTATCGTCTAGAAGATGATGAAGAGATCAAGAAGTGCAAAGGAGTTAAAGAGTGCGTGGTGAAGAAAAACATCTCTTTCCAAGAGTATAAAGATTGTCTGTTAGGAAGTGGTCCAGTGTATAAGATTATGAAATCGATTCGAAGCAAAAATCATGACTTGTATACCGAAATAGTCAACAAGATTTCGCTGACGGCCGACGACGATAAGAGATTCGTGTTAGACGATCAAATAAGCACTTTGGCACTCGGACATTGGACTTTAGATCTAATTAGAGACGATATGAATGTGAATGATTGGATTCCAGATACGATTGTGGATGATAGGATTCCAGAAAATCAAGAGGAATTAGACGAATTCAAAATTATAGAAATCGATAGAGACATCGAGAGTGTTAGTTTAAAAAGAAAAAGAAAAAAATAACGTGATTTTTAGTAAATTAGAATAAAATAAATAAAAAAAAATATATACTCATTTATGAATAAGAAAATAAAGATATCTGTAGAAGGTGTCGTCTTACCTAACGAACCCCTATCCAACATCGATCTGTTGAATGCAGCAAAAGATTTGAAAATCAAAGATTTTCTAGGCGTGTTTTCCAGAGATGCCTTGCCGAAGAGAAGACCTCGACAATCGGAATGCGGAATTTTAAATCTAGACGATTCATCGGGTGAAGGCACTCACTGGGTGCCGTGGATGAAGAACGGGAAGAAGAAAAATTATTATTTCAACAGCTACGGAATCTCGCTTCCAAAAGAAATAAAGAACTATTTCAACAAATCGATGGTTCGTTACAACACGGAACAAGTGCAATCACCACATCAAGTGTTTTGCGGTCACCTGTGTCTCTACATTCTCAAGAGATGGTCTGAAGGAGATCGATTTCAAGACATTCTCAATGATTTACATTAGAGAGAGATTTTTTTTTTATAGTATATATAAAGATAAAAAATTATTTTAAAAAAATTTTAATTGAATAAAAACGAAAAATAAAATAACATAGTTCATTTTTAATAAACAGCGTTTTGAATATATTTTTTCTAAAAACAAAACATCCTCACAACAACATGCCAGTCAATAAATTTGGTAGAAGTGATGACGAAAAAGTCAACCCAAGAAAGAAGAGGAAGACGTTCGAAGTCGACGATGGTTACGACGTTGCCAACTTGGACAAATGTTACGTTTGGAGATACGAACCTCGAGAAGAACCTTTGAACCTGAACGATAAGAAGCTCTACAATCTTCCCGAGCCGATAGATCTCGCAGATGCTGCAACTAAAAAATACGTCGACAGGGGGAACGCCGATTTCGAACGAATCCTGCTGGATAATTATGTGGATAAAACCATGACCGACGATCTCGATCTGAAATCCAAACGTTTGGTGAACGTTGCAAATCCCATAGATCCCACCGATGCCATGACCAAGAAATACGCGGACGACTCTCACACGAGATTCAGCGAACACCTGAGAAATAGATATGTTACGAAAATGATGCACTCGGAATTGAACGCCAATTATAACAAGATAACGAACGTGGCCACTCCCACAAATCCTAAGGACGTGGCAACCAAACACTACGTAGATCTGGAACAGAGAAAGTCTGACAGATGAGAAATGAAATCAGATCTGAATGCGGGATTCAACAAGATATTGAATCTGTTGAAGATCGACGACACGGATGCGGACTCAACCGCAGTCAACAAGGGCTACGTAGATTCTGCCGTGATACAATCACAAGAATACCTAGAATTGCAAGTGAATGATCTCTACCTGAACAAACAATCTGACGGAACCATGGAGGGTGGTATCGACATGAACGGTAAGAATTTATTTGGACTCAGTCACGATCCCGAATTCGATTCCAGCACGGTCAGCAGAAAGTACGTGGACGACAACTCGGTCTGGAGAAAGGGTGACATCATGGAAGGTAAACTAGACATGGGTGGACACGCGCTCACGAATCTACTAGATCCCGTGAACATGACGGATGCCTGCACCCTGATTTCGGTGGTGGAGAAAGTTAAATATGCTAGACAATTGATCACTGTGTGGGCTGAAGAGGCTGGCGCCTTAGATGAGGGAAAAGCTGAGTGGTCTTCCGGAAATGGAGGTAGCGGATCGAAACATGGCGTTGGGAGGTGAAATCCTTCGAATGAGTCTGGCTTCCTCAGATTTGAATAACAGAGTGGTCGTCAATCTCATGGTGAATGGTGAGGGCGATAAGAGATACAGCGTCGAAAAGACTGAAAATCAACACGCGAATGTTAGCACGATCGGCACGCCTCTCAAAGTGAACGCCGGAGACAGGATTAATTTTGTTATGAAAACCAATAATCCCGAAGCCGCCACTTCCGTGGTGAGTCTACTGATCAAACTAGATCCTTTGAACAAACAGTGAACGCGTGGAAAATAATGAATTAAAAAAAATAATGTGTGATTATTAAAAACAAAAAAACAAAAAAAAAAGTAATGAGATTTAGAAAGATGTTTAATCTCTCTAGATCACATTACTTTATTTATTTTTTTTGTTGTTTTTTTGTTTTTAATAATTACTCATTACTTTTTATTTTTTTTTTGTTTTTTTATTTTTTTTTTTCACACTCGTCTCTCATCGAATGATCGACATCTTATTTCCGTCTGATTCGAATTGTAATTCTCTGTCCGACAGAACCAGGGCGAAGGCTTCGGTTTTTCTCGGCACGTTCCTATCGAATTGCATCTTGATCTGAATGTCTAAGACGCTACTCTTGAGTCGTTCACTCTGTTTACTGACGTTGAATACGAACATGGGATACATCGACTTGTATTCGCCGGGAGACATGTTTAGGGTTGCTCATCAATTCGTCTAGACCGTGATACTTCTTTCTAAAATCAGCGGCGTCGCCATACAGTCTGCAGAAATCGTTCTTGTTGAACGTCGTGTTGTAATCGATTGCTGGATATCTCATGGCGTTCAGAAACACTTGCATGTTTCTCAAATGGCAGTGATCGAACAGCGACGCATTCTTTTCCTGAGACCCGTCCCTATCGGCCTGAAACGCAACCACAATGAAACGCGGTCTCTCGGAAGTGGATTTCACCGTCAATCTCCAATCGAAGTAATTCATGGAGGGAGGAATGCTTGCCGTGTCGCACTGTCTCATTCTAAATCCCACGGGTAATTTACTCTTGGATTCTATGATCTTGTAGAGACGCGCTTTCTCCACAATCGAAGGCTCCACGTGCGGAACTAACCACGATATCTTGTGTAGAGTTATCTTACCCGCATCGGTCGCAGTGAGTCTCACTATTGCATCATCATTTCCTTTTCGAATCAACGGCAGATTGTGTTTGAATCCGTACATGATCTTGTTGTAATCGCCCGCAAATCCAAAGATTTGTTTCAAAGGTATCCTGAACGAAAACGTTCCTTTAGGTCTGGACGTCTTGACGACGTAGTCGAATATCAAGGCTGCGCCTGCACTAGCAGGACCTACGGTGTCTTTCACCCACAACTGATTAAGTTCTCTGGATTTCGAAAAATCATCAGGATACATCAAGAGTCCGAACATCATGGTGGCCTGACCGGGATGAAAAACAGATTCTATCTCTTGTCCGGATAGCATGTATTTTATGTTACTGAATAGATGCATGATGCCATTATTGGCTAGAGTAACCGTGTCGTCGTCGGCGTAGTCACTCCCATCTTCCTTGGTGAGACGTCCCTGCACCACTATGTAACTCTCGCTGGGATGTACGAATAAATCTTGAGTTTCGACATTGATTCTTATCTCTCCCGCATTGTTCAAACTCGTTCCGGTTACCGCTTCGTATTCGTGAACCTCATATTCTTGAATACTTTCATCTTTCACTATGCTTTGTGCTATATCTAGTATATTTGTCATTTTAAAGGATTTTTAGTTTTTTGTTTATTAATTAACTTGCTTTTTTTTTATCTAAAAATAGTTTTTAATTATTTTTTATTATTATTTTTCTCTGCTATATATATATGTGTAAACAAGAAAATGTTAAAAAGAGTAAATAAAAAAAAATTGTTTTCTTTATCAAAACTTCGTCTTCTGTAATTGTTGTTCGTAAAACTTTCCAATGATCTCTTCTCCATCCAAAGCTTCGATTTCGTAAGTCACCGGATCGGTGTGAAATATTTTGATTATCACAAAGATTTCCGAGGTCCATCGAGGAGTATAACCCTTTTCGAAGTGCTTCTTATAAGCGTAAATTCTCACTCGATCACCGACCGCAAATTTCGGCGTTCTAGACTTCTTCCTGATCTTAGATCTCTCAGGATATTGATTCGCGTAGACCCGTTTTTCGTTTCGAGGATCGCTAGCTTCCGCAGGAGTCATCTTGATCGATCTGTGTCACGTGTTGTTGTAATCTTTGACCAGACCGTTCAGAGCATATATGTATTTCTTGGTCGAATTCGCCGTGAAGTATCTGTGCATCTTTTCCTTCATCGTTCGATTCCAACGTTCCACCATGCTGGCTTTCTCTTCGTTTTCGATTGAGTAGAGGTCGTCTACCAATCAATGAACGTGCTTGTTGTAGAATTCCTTTCCCTTATCCACCCACAATTTACTCGTTTTACGAGAAGACGAGTCGAACACGCTCTTCAGAGCCTCGGCGACGCAAGATCCCGATTTATTCTTCAAAGCTCTGATCCAACCGTATTTGGAAAACACGTTGATGACCGTCAATAGATATTTGACGCCCTCGTTCCACCTCGAAAACGATCTCATGTCGACCAAGTCGGCAGACCAAATATCATCCAGACCCTTCACGAACACCCTTCTCTTTCGAAATTTATGCACTATGGGTTTGTGTAACTCCTCGGCCAATTCGCTCGTCAATAATCATTTCTTCTTCTTTTCAGATGCGCTTTTTTTTTGAATGCCCCATCCGAATCGACGTTTCGCACCGATCAGATTGCCGACCAGCGAACGTTCCATCTTCTCTCTCCTAGTCGGATTCGATATGCTTCTCAATTTCCCCCAACATGTTTTTATCGCAGACGTCGTTACGAGTCTTGTTGTCGGGATGTTTGGCGTAGCACAGATTGTGATCATACGCGGCCGCGTCCACCCTATTCACAGGTTTGCTCCAAGATTTGGGTGTTAGATCAGCATTGAGTCTCTTGTTCAATTTCGTTCCGGGTCCAGTGAAACTGTGACTGGGCAGATGCATTTCGAAAGGTAGATTATTGATCATTTTATTCACGATGCCTTTCCCTTTGCTCGTGTTCTTTTTTTTGACGAATCTAGTCTTGATAGAACCACACACGTCGCAAGTTCCACGAAGCATCTGTCTGTCATTTTTAGTTCGCACTTCTCTAGAATTACTCGTCTCGGTAACTCTCTTACACTTTACGCAATACATTTTTAAGAGTTATTTAAATTAATTTCATTTTTATTTTATATATAAATTTAATTTTTTTTTTAAAAATTCTGTTCTTATTATATATATATATTTTTTTCAATCGCTGCTCTTGAGTTCTATCATCTTACTGAATTCCTCCCTGGCCTCTTTCCTCCCTTTTTCCACTGGAGAATCCTTCATCTCTTCCTTGATGATCTGACGAGTCTTGATTCTCACAGCTTCTTTCATGGCATTGTATTTCGTTTTCTCGCTCAATATCGCGAAGTATTCTCCGTCCGATATCCTACCATCTTTCAATGCCATAGAGATCATTTCGGATATCGTGTCGATCTTGGAGTCGGCCAAGATGCGAATCTTGTCGTGTTTCCTCACCTTCAGATATAATTTCCTACTCAAAAAGTTTCCGAGCGTGCTAAACAATCCGGCGGCGAGAGCCACTCCTTCTATGGTCAACACGATCAGAATGCTGACCGCGGTCGACAACAATCCAATGCCGGCCACGTGTAAACCCATGGAAATCGTGATGAGTGTCGTGTCGATTGCATTGACGAATGTCACGAAATGCGAATACTTCTTCTTGAGAGAACGACGATAATCTCTCTCTCAAGTTAGATACTCTTGGACTCTATTGATTTGATCGATGCGATACCTCTCTCCTCTTTCTCTTTCTTCTAGCGACGGTGCCGTCGGCAAAACGTCGATCGGCTTCTCATCCTCGTCGTCCACTAACGTTGGATACAATTTATTTCTGGTTCTCATTTTTGTTTTTTTCTTCTAATATTAGATAGAAATTTTATGTGTGTATTTATTTTTATTTTCTATTCTCCCTTATTTTATATCAACGAAAAAAACTTAGACGTATGCTTCATTCAGCAATAATTTCTTGATGCATCCCTTGTCTTCTAAAGTCAGACTTTTACGCGCCAATTTCAGTTCTTCCGAAACTGTAGGCTTGTCTTGATTCTTACAGAAGACTAATCTCTTCCCAAACGTGATCACATCGTCGAATCTAACGCGTTCGAATGCCGGTTCGAAATACATGAGGATCATATCTTCCCTTTCCATCGTCAGACACGAATGATTCTCGTGATCAAAGTCTAGATGATCCCGACATCTGACGCATCGTTCTAACAAGATGGGACGTAGTTCTTCATTCATGCAGATTGCGTATGCTCTCATCTGCATGTTTAAAAGAATCCTCGCTCTAATAGTCTGGGAAGCGCACATGATTTACATATTTTTATTATCTATTCGATTTGATATATTTATTTTTCTAAATAACTATTATTTATATTTTTTTTTTCTCTCCTATATATATCAAGCAAAAAACGTGACAGCAGGTTTGTGAATTTCTAACACACCGACAACACTCTTCACTCAAAACATTTCCATCAAGTGTTTATCAAGATCACCTCACAATAACGTGCGATAGTCTCACTTCGAGAAACGCGACAGTGGGTTTGAGAGTTCGAACTCAACCTCTTCACACGAGTCGATTTCTGACCTAAAATCCGCAAATGGATCTCCGTGTACGCCATAGGGTTTCAGTGTTAAAATCGTGTACGGACGCGGATTGTTAGAATCGGCAAGACGATGTGTTCGAATTCTCAAAACGTTTTTTTGCTCGCAATTTAACACTGAATCCTATGGGGAAAACTCATCTGTCGATTTCAATCAAAACGGTACATGTACGTGTACGTAAAACTACGCGCGTCTAGGATACAATTCAGTGTTAACAAAATTCGAGCTCACCCTAAAAAACCGTTAAAATCTTGTACACGTACACGATTTTAACACTAAATCCTATGGAGGTGTACATGTACACGTACACGTACATGTACAGGTGAGCTCGTATTCTCAATTATCACCTACTCTCGCATTATAGAATCGACGATGTCAGAACCGCCTTGAATTTAAGTTCTAACGTATCCCCTGTTCTTTATCACCAACATATTTTTATTTTATAATATATATTTTTTTTTCACTGGTAAATCGTTTGTTGTTTAAATACTTTTATTATTCTAGTGTAAAATTTACTATTTTTATTTTATATATTTTGTTTGTTTCTTTCTCTCTACTTATTATATACATCAATCCTTCAATTCGTTCATCAGCCTTTTATAATGGTTTTTATTCAAAACCTTCTGTCTTAACAATTCGTCAGATATAGTAACTATTTCATTATCTAACCCTGTGTTACCAGCACGTCTACTTGCCATCAACAAACTCAATCTCTGAGACAGAGCATCAGAGTCGCTCGGAAGAAAAGTGGTTTTCACCCCTTTGCCAGTCACCGATTCGACGAACTTCTTATTCATATCCCATATGGGTTTCACCACTTTCGTCCACTTATAACCTCTGTTGGCTTTGGGTCTCGTCTCTCTGGCATCGTTATTTCTCTTCATGGCGTGGGTCTAAACCAAAATGTTGCCGTAATTGTCAAAATCCTGTTCCGTGTAATCTCTAGGCTTGTCGAAAAGGAGCAATTTGCGCAGTCCATCAGTTATTTTATACTTATTCAAACAGACGATTAAATTATCATCATCCATTTCCACTTCTGTGTTGCCCACAAAAGTTCTACCGTCCGAATCCTTATAAATTTCATACAACAGATCTCTCTTACCACCATCCTCGGGCGACGCGACGCTATCAGTGGTGATAGTCGAAGCTGTATCATCGCTTGCTCACATCGGTTTCGATTCTCATGGGAACGTAATCCGGTGTAGATTGAAAGGAAAACTGTTTTGTAAAACTACCGGGCAACGAACCCATTCTCAAAGAACTCTCTTTTATGGGTCTCAATTCTTCAACTATCTCCTTCTTGCTTCGCTCTTGAACCTCCGTCACGGGTTTAAATATTTTTGTGGTCTCGCGTCTGAGTTCCATCTCTCCAAGACGTCTGCTTCTGTCAGCCAATTGAATGCTCTTTTTGGCACGTTCATATTCATTTAAAAGCTGATCTCGGCGTTTAGCATCCATCTGTAAAAACATTTTTTACGTTTTTAAATTATTAATATTTCCTTTGAGTATACTAATGTGAGTTATTTATTATTTTCAAAATTAAATATATAATTATTTTTATGATTTAAGTAAATAAAAATCCTCTGTCTTTAATATAATAACTAAAAACCAGTTGAGGAAAAACATTTTACATGATAAAACCTCTACGTTTTTTCACTGATCAAATCGCACCCTATACCATCCCAAACACGATCGGGAATGTGGCAGTGGTTTTGCGGGTTCGGTATCACCTTTTTTCCATGTATCGTGCAGAGGTCGATTTTCTGATCTAGAATCCGCAAATGAGTTTCCCCGATCGGATCGCACTTTAACCGTTCAAATACCCGTTGGTGAACGTATACCTACTTAGGTGATACAGAAGATACAGAATCCACAAACCACTTTTTGATGCTGATACAGAATCCGCAAAACGTTTTTTGCACGCGTTCACCAACGATGGATCGATGGTCTAATCCGCGATGGGAACGTAGAGAACAAATTTTTAATTATATTTTCTTAAAATTTCATACATTTTTTTCACTCTTGAGCAACATGTACAATGTACGCGTTCGCAAACGGGTATTTGAACGTTAAAAGTGCGATCTGTGAGCCTCAAAACCAATGGCGGATTCTGTATCACCATAAAAAAAAGACATTTTGTGCACCTGTACACGATTTTTAACACTGAATCCTATGGAGGTGTACATCCATGCACGTGTACATGTACAAAATCGTGTACAAGTGATACCGAATCCGCATTTTTTACCTACTAGCGACAACCTCACAGATAATCGGTCATTTTGGAATATCTATCAGTATTATACCCACCACCACTAAAGTAAGTGTCTACTTGGGCTCTTTGCTGAGAGAATGTGTTTATAAAGTAATCTGTAAGTTTTTTTTATTTTTCACGGGAAAAAATCAGCAAATCTCACCGCCAAGACTTTTATATTAATGGAAGGGACAGTGTTTGTATTACACGTCACGATGTTTTTCTGTTCATATAATGAACATGCAAGCAATTACAGAACATTAAAAGATGGTGAAAACGCCGTTTTCTTATTTTTAAATAGATTTTCAACAGAGGAAAACAGTAAAACGTTCAAACTGATATAATTAAACCTTTTTCCTGTTTATGTATTTTCAGGCAAAATGAATGGCTAAGGGATTTTTTTCTTTTCATAACACAATGAACCGAAAAAAACGCATTTAGGCCCTCCTTAATCCAGGCCCCAATGTCTGTCTTAAAGATTACGTTGCACAGTGAGAATGGAAAAGAACCTCTGCACGCTCATATTGTTTCAACATGAAAAGTAATATTTACATGTATCTCATCATATTAAAAACACTTTCCAAATAAAATTTAATAGACAATGAAATCCTTATCATGCCTTTTATTCCATGTTCAATTTGTTTATATGTAATAGGTGCTCGGCTGTGTTCATCGTTTTACCCAAATCAAACGTAAACAATGGCCAGCCATAATAATCCACAAACGAAACGCACGCCAACAAAACTTTCCAATTTCCAAACAGCCTGAATGAACTCTTTCTGGGACAACGTTCAACCAACTTCATGTCATCTGGGTTTATATCGAACTCCACATTTACAAAACGGTGTTTTCAGTTTCTCAGGAAATAGTCAAAATCAGAATTTAATTTAATTAAGTGTCGCTTTAAATGAGACCACCCTCCCGTCAAGTGGAAAAGGAGATTGACATTTTGTGTGGGCGTGGTCTATGACGTTCCTTTTAACTTATGCAAATCATTGGTCAATAAAAATTTGAATGACACAAGAACATGTTTCAGTGAAAAGTGTCGTTATTTCAAACAGAATTTTAGAAAACTATTCCTTTCTTATTCAGTTATCACTGGGAAGCATGATGCGACCTGGTTTTTATGTTAACTCCGCAACATAGAGAGTGTTTAAATATGTTGCCCCTCAAGTTTAATTATAAGGACTGATCGGTTGTTTCTGTCTATTTCTTGAGTTATGAATCCCAGAAAACAAAGGTCAAAACTTGTGTAAACACAGTTTGGCCTTTGTTTTGTGGGGTTCTTAACTCAAGAAATGGACAGAATCAAACGATCATTCCTAATTTGGAAAAAAAATGTTAAAAGGCATCCTCTATTTTTATACTCCTCTACAGGAAAATGTCTGAAGTTTGTGAAATGATGCACATATCGTTGAGACGAATTCGCCAACATTTCAAATTTAATTTTTATATGAAATTACATACCTTAATTTTAACTTTACTGAGAGATTTAGGAAATTAAGGGGAGCTAACTTACCTGTAAATCACATCCAATGCCGAAAATTGTGCCATGCACTCATACTGGTCCGATTGTGCGTCGCCTCTAAAAATATGTCATTGCACTGTTACCAAACATATAACGCTGAGTTTCGTTTCGAAACTGGAAAAAAATTGCCCGACGCTGCTACATGTACCATGTCAGCTTATTGAAGGTTATACAAAATTTGGAATTCCTATTAGGAGCTAGAAGCTCAAGTTGTATAATGACAAATAAATATTCCCCATAGGAACCACCAGGAAGTAAGGCAGTGTTTGTTTACTGTGGTAAGCAAAATCTGTTTTACTGGTAGAATGGGGCCCGTTCTTCAATGCCCGGGTGTGAAAGTCCTCTGAAATGGGCAGCATGGGTTTAAACGATTGACTGGACTTAACCCTTTACCCAACGTAACGGCCAAAACCGGCCAGCGCTATTCTCAAAAATCGCCAATAAATTTTCATTATATTTTCATTTTTTGTCTCAAAAACATAGGTTATGACCCCTCGTTGGAACGAGCTCGTCGAGCTCGTTCCAACGAGAGGTCATAACCTATGTTTTTGAGACAAAAAATGAAAAAAATTAGTTATTCAAGAATTTTTTTTGCAAGTGTCGTCTGCTTTTCATGTTAGGTAAAGGGTTAACCTTTTATCTATGTTAGGGTCACGTTTAGCCATTGTGTACAAATATGTGTTCTTAAACACCAATAAATAATACATAGAGGATATTCACGAAAATTTGATGAATACCGAAAATATCTCGTGAGTGGCTACAAAGAAATATGAGGATCTTCACGAGCGACGCATCAAATTTTCGTGAATTTTCTTTTTATTTAATGCTCTACGACTACAAACTCTCCAATTTGTGGCCTTTATTTGCCATTAAGGCGCAAAATTTATGTGCCGAACCGGCGTCCATACAAAAATTACAACAACCAAACTCCAACCATTGGAATGTGTGAATATCCGCACAAAAAGTAGTCCCGTCTTATTTCTCCCCTAACTTTACGATTTACCAAGGCTGGCGAATTGAAATAATCGCAATGTGTTTCGAAGAAATAGAACAATAACAAAAAACACCACTTTCTTATTTTCAATAACAAGACACGTCATTTTATTTTTTTTGAACTCAATGCACTGAAGACGTGTGAAGTTGAACTGAAGAAATTTGAAAGTGATTTCGGCTTTTCGCTGGAAGGTGAATGAGAAAGTCAAACTTTGAAACCGCTGATTTAATGAATTGATTTAGTCACTGTCACTATCAATTATTCGAATTCGTTTGTATTTGGGACTCTGGAATTCATTACTGATGTGCTGACTCGTTTAAAGTACATGTGATTCGTCATCCGAACCTACGATGAAATATCGATTTCTAAATATCATTTTGATATTTCGTTTTGCCGACCGACAGGGGAATATGACTTAATTTTTCAGCGTGAATTGATGCCTGAGCATTAAATAAAATTAAATATTATACATCGATCGAAAACTTAACATGAAATATCAAAAAAAAAAAAAGAAAAAGAAAATATGTATTTATTTTCAATCATGATTCCTTTAAGGGGGTCTTAAAAATTTGTATAGAATGAAAATGAAGAGAAAAAGAAATTGGTACGAAAGAAACAGAACAAACTGATTGGAAATCATAAAAGAAAGTCTGAGAGCTGAATGTAACGTGAGAGGTTTCATGTGTTGAAGAAAACAACAGAGCTGCTCTGTAGCAAAACTACCATATCACATATATGAAAAGTAAGGGGGGGGGGGGGGGGGTGGTGACGTTGCGGTAACCGGTTCTCGTCAGATCATCGAAGTTAAGCAACGTCGGGTCTGGTTAGTCCTCGGATGGGTGACCGTCTGGACGATCGATTCACACTACCGAGCTGTGTCCTTGGGCAAGGCACTTTACCCCCACTGTCCACTGGGGGCACGATGACGCCGTGTACTAAGGCGTACTGCACGTCGATGGTGCGCATGTCTTCAACCAATCTAACCATGCCTGTGCTGCAATGCGGTGGGATGCAGCAGATTCAAAGATTTTTCTTTACTGAGGCGAGTACTTGTCTCGAAAACATAGGTTATGACCCCTCATCGTTCAATGAGGGGTCATAACCTATGTTTTTGAGACAAAAAATGAAAATAATAGTTATTCAAGAATTTTTTTGCAAGTGTCGTCTGCTTTTCATGTTAGGTAAAGGGTTAAAAAAGCAACACAAAAAACCCCCAAAAACAATGAAGTCCCCATTTCACCCAGGGCAAAGCGTCTTCGTTTGCGCGCACGGCTACATGACACAATTGTTGATTGCATAATTCACTTGTGAAGTTATCGTTTACAATCAAACCCGGAAATCCCAGTAAATCCCAGTAAATCACACTTTCGAAAGTAATAAATTTTTGTTTTCAAACATAATTTTCCAGTTTAATGTTTTGCTCATTGACAACAACAAAATAGTATTAGTGCGATTCGGTGGCATATTAATCACTTGCTGAAACTTACGTAACTTTCTACCGTTTCCGAATACAACATTACTACTAAGGGCTGTATCTCGCAATTTTCACATTGTCAATTGACTATTTTCCTATGAATGTATCGTGTGCTTTCATTTACATCGCCTCTCAGATTATAAAACAGCAATGTTCCGAACTAGGCCCAACAATCACGTGATCATAACAAGCATGTCGCATGTCGCCCCAACACAATCAATATTTCGTGGTTGTTCATTTTTCTTTGAGCCTTTTCAGCACGTCGGTAGTAGTATAGCATGTACCCGATCGTGCCTCATTACCCGGAGCTTTGGGGAGCAGCTAGTGTTAAATTCCCATAGGAACCGGAGCCGTTTGGGGGTGCAACTTTGGGGGAGCAAAAGTACGGCTCCTTGCAGCTGTATCCGCCAAATGGTGTAGGTACTGTCTATATAGCATGCTATGGCATGTATAGTGATATATGTACGCATGGGGCTATAGGTATATATTATGGGTAAGTGGTGGAAAGATGATGGGAAAAATTGGGTTTTCTTGAAAGTTTTTCCCGCGAAACGGTTGACGTTGCTATTGACGTCGTGACGTCATGATACACGCGCGACGTCATAGAGATGCTGACCGCTATTATTGCCCAGTATACAATCTGACATAACGTAATTCGGGCCAGGGGGTGGCTGAATTATGATAGGATAAATATCATATTGGCGGTATATTCTCCTGTACCCTCCCCCGCCCTCCGAAAGCCATTGGTACTGCTAATCTACCGAATGCTTAGTATGATTAGTATAGGCAGTATGTAATGCGGTGGCGGGCGTTATTGTGGGGTGGGTGGAGGTAATGCATGGTCGTCTAGTGTGGAAGTATAGTATGCGTGGTATATCCCTTTCAGGCCCCAAGTTAGCCCTTAGTACTATTAATCCACCTTATGCTTCATATTATCCTATGTCTGCTATAGCTAAGTCAAGCAGTAGGGTGGGTGGGTGGTAGTGTGGTATTGCGAGATAGTCATTGGTGGTTTAGATTGGCAGTACAGGATGAATGGTCTATTGGCGTATTACCCCCTTAGTACTATTAACCTACCGAATCATTTATAGTATCTAATGGCTGGTATTGGTACTATGGAATTCCAGACCAGGTAGTATTATACTAGGTTGTTTAGAACAGTAGTAAAGGATTAACGGCCTGTTGGTCTATTATCCACTAAGTTCTAACCTATTAGCTCGTTTCGGGACGGGGGTGGGTGGAAGTGGTATTGGTAGTACGAAATACGGACTACTAATGAAATGAGGTTAGCCTTTGTGGGGTTTTGGCAATTAAGGTCAGATTGGGGGGGGGGGGGTGGGACTGGTTCGGGGATTAGTGGGGACTTTCGGAGACCGAAAAAGAACTGATTTGTGGACTATTGGGGGCGCTCATGTTGCACTTGTGTAGTTTGGCTCCTGACTCCCAGAAAAGCCTTTAGGCCTCTTACTTCCAAGCTCCTACACAACCTGGGGTCAGCAGGAAGACGGCCAATCTGGCCATGCTGTATCCCAACAGAATATAATTACTTTCACAAACAATTAATGTAAAACATTTTGAACCATAATGATTGTATTCTGTTGAATAAAATTTACTTACTTACTTACTTACCTATTTATGGCTCCTATATGGCTCCTATTTCTATAAGCGTCCTATACAATAGATAACAGAAGGCTTTTCAACATTCAATACATTTTATTCTATACAACATAATAATATTACAATATACATTCAGTTGACAAAACACGATTTAATTGCAATTTTCAAATATACACGACTAAAGAATGACGTGTAACACAGAAAAATGAATTTTTCACATCAAGATTGCAGTGACAAAACAGCTGATGGTCAGAGTACATTAATGTCTATATATCCAGTGGTTTGGTCGAGGTTCCATCTTCTTGAACTTTTCTTTTCGGGTAAAAATATGGCAGTCCATCTTTGATCTGACTATAAGTGTACATGTGATTATTGTTCACCACAAATCCACGGTTAACTCCTGTTCCACTCTGTTGCGTTTTCAACACATGCATATATTTGTTCTTCGTGAGGTCGTTTTGGCGTTTATTTATTCCTTTGGAACTGAACTTGCTACTCGGGCCGAAACAGTAGTAGGTTTTGCTACAGAGACCCACAATTCCATCTCCGCTCCATTCAACCTTGAAAAGGCCAGGTGTTCTTTTATCGAATGCTTTCCGGTCGCTGCAACATGACCCCTTCGGTGACCATATATCTCCTCTAATCTTGGTTTGAACAAAGTCTTCTCTGTGCTCATCACATGATTCTGACGGTAACCATTGATGATGCCCTCTATAAAACTGTTCTTTCTTTTCCGGTTTTATTACTTCTTCCAGAGATGATTTGGAGAATGAGATGTATCCAGAATCTGTATCCATGAGGCAGTACTGAAAATCACGTCTATCCACGAAGGTATCAATAAAATCATAGTAAAACTGCAACATCTTCATCTTTGCGTATTGGTACACGAAGAATCCGATATGAAGTGGTAAGTTCAGCTTGATGCGGTTCTTATTCATTTCCAACTCGTATACTGTTTCGCTCAAAGGGTTCATTTATCGGAAGTGCTCGTTGTTTATTAAGCGAGAAGCTTCGTCGTCATTGCAGTAAATAATATTTCTGTGTTTTTCTTTGTTGGTTACTGTCTTTCCGTACCCGCTATTCCCAAGGAGTTTCATTGTGTCAGCAACTATTGCCTTATCTGGATTCCGATCACCGTCTCTTCTAGCCTGTGATACCTCTTCTCCAAATTTCTTTTGGTTCGTATTGTATGACTTGGTAAATTTGTGTCACCTCGAGGCCGTGATCAAGGTACCATTTCAGGAGTGGCGTTGCAAGCAATATCCTCTTCGCATGGTAACTCCCGATCAAACTTCTCGGCTGGCGCATGACGTGGTTTTTCTCTGCAAACTTTCTCATGTGATCTCCAATGTCGTCTGTACTAATGGTGGTATTTTTAAAGATGGGTGTCATTTCTTCAAAGTGATGTCTGAGGTGGTCTGGAACATGAATGTCACACTCAACTAATCCGAACAGATTGCCCGAAATCACATGCTGCGTTACTTCACTCTCGTCCATTGTCCATGTTAAAGTGTTGCTCCCAAGTTTCTCTAGGTAACATTTTACTGCAGGATTTTTTCAACCACTGACATTCCCAAATTTCTACAAGTTTGTATCCTTGATCAGCAATGTATTTGGCGTTCTTGATAGTCTCTTTGTGAAGATCTTCCATTTGTTTTTCTCGAACACTGTTGAAAAGAATTGCTTCTCCATTTCTTTTGGTGTTCAGTCGACAATTGTGGCCATGCCAGAAGCAGCCGTGAAATTGGTACACCGTCTGCGTTTCTTTGCACCAGCCGTCTACGGGCAGATGTCTCCTTCCAATCTTTTTCTCTTCTCCATTGAACTGATGCCGAATTTCAAGACTGTCTCTTCTGGTGATATAGTTTAACCACTGCTGCGCCATTCTGCCATATTTGTGAGAATACTCCGGTTTGAAGTCATGTTCTTTACGTCTTCTTATATACATCCCAGTTGGCATCTCTTGCATTAAACACCACAAGTAAAGAGCGTTGGCGTCATAACCAACTACACCCCCACACGTTTTAGCTTCCTCTCCATACTGATAAGATCTAATTTCTGTTAGTCCTTTTTCTTGATGACGGTAAAAAATTATCGAAGGACCTCCCACGATGTTGTCTTTTACCAGGTGATGTAAATCTTTGTTCTTCTCGTTGAAAATGGTAAAATGGGTTTCATTGTCGATCGCGTTGAACAAATACTTCAATGTCAGTCCGGGTACACTCATTCCATTTTTCATCATACCAACCCCGCGATCTTTGTAGAAGGCAAACTGTTTCTCTAGTGCTTCTAGGAATGGTTGGACATCTCGGTTATTATACCAGATGAGAAAATCGCGAAAGGTGTTCATCTTGTGGTCTTTCCATACTTTCTGACAGTAGATGTATTCTTCTTTAGATATATTTTCCCCTTTGAGCGAACTGTAGAATGTATCGTAGTCCGGTAAGTGGTCTTGTTCCAGTTTCTTCAAATCATCAATCCACTCGTATGGCAGGTAACCTTTCGTCACTGAACATCTAAATGCTCTGAGAAACTTATCATACGAAAAACCAGATGCCAGATAATTCACAATGTCGAGGAATTTCAACTGTTCTGTTTTAATGCATAAGAAATTGTTGTTTCTCTTCACAGTGAATCCAATATCCTGTTTCGTCTTCAAGAAAGTAAGTAGCTCGCACTTCACAACATTGAAATCATACTTTCCAGAGTTGAATCCAACAACCGGCATTTCTTTCAGATAAGCAACAAGCTGGTGATGTAGCTCCTCCAGGGGAAGTGACCTGGAACGTCCTTCTTCATTTAACAATGGGTCGCTCTCAATTGCTTCTGTGATCTTTGTATTGAGTTCATCAATGTAAGGTTGATATTGTGACTTTAACAGCGCATAGGCCTCGTTTGAAATCTATTCCAAGTAATTCATCATACGGCTCACCAGTTCTTGTGCGTTTCCTTCTGTAATAAAGCAGACCGGTTCTACAAATCCTGGTACATTGCTGCTTACACTTACGCTCAATGGAACGTGTCGGGCTTCCCAGGTCAGTTTTTCACTTTTTGTGGGTAGATGAGTTGTATCGAAATAGCATTCGAAGTCAAAGGTAGCTCGGTACGGGTAATATCTATTTTCACTTGGGACTGAGATGCCTTCATCTACTAAGAGTTCAAAAACTGTTTTTGGAACATTATAAACACCGCCAGTATATTCATAAGATACTTCTTTTGTACATGTTCTTTCATGGCGATGTAGCGCTTTCACTGTTTTCCACAATTTGCCACACTTACGACAGGTAAATGACTTACATTAATGATTGATGTCTCTGATGTAACGGGAATGTTCTTCGTGAATGTTGATATATACATCGTCTCACTAAAACGGCAGAGTGATCGTCTGACTAGACTAGCATTTGTTTCTCCATCTTCATTGTGTTGCAACTGATAAACGTTGATGTTCAGTTTGAACAAGTTCTCTATTTCAGGTAACTGGTTGAGATTCACTCCTTTGAAAGTTTCCGTGTCTTCATTTGTATACTGTCGAAACAGGTGTTTAGTTTCTGTGTTCAAGTTGTGGAAGGCGGCCCCTCTTGAAAGGGCTAAGCATCTGAATAAACACAGATTATAGTCGTACTTGAAGTTGTGGTTTTGGTCTTTCACTAAAGAAATTATGGCTGGATTGTCCATGATGTACGCAGGTAAATCTGTGGCGCCCCCAATAGGATGATCTTTGATTTTATTGATGTAGAATGTTATGTTTGTCACTTTATAAACAGTCCATTTAGAATCGGGTCGCTGTTGTCTCGCCCACTCTATTACATCTTCTTGATAAACATCTTTCATAAACTTTTCAATATCTTCTAGATTCGAAACAAGACGTGGTGTATCCAGGAATCTGGCATTGTTCTGGGATGCGTGATAGTATCGGAGGTCGTCAGTTTCATTGTTACGTAAGATGAATCCGTAGCTCAGGTTGATTTTGAACTTCCATTCTTGTTGTTGAAAAATTGTTTCTGTAAATTCACTGGCCATAGCTGTTATGTCGCCGGTCTTGATGCGAAAATTGTAAGTGTCTTAAGTTTTCTGTTCGTGATATGGTGGGTCCGTATAATGTCCCAGTTCACTTTGTAGAGAGCTTTCATCTCATCACATTCCTCTTCGCATAGTAGTTCAGGTGAAAACACTGCAGGATCACACTCCATGAGTGGATTTCTTCGTCTTCCCACTTGACTGCTGTTGGTCGTCATTCGATTTTTTTTTTATGGCTGTTTTCTTGTCAGATTGGTGATCTACTTCAATATGTACACTGGTTTGAGACAGTTCACTGAATTCTTGCCGACGCTTTTCACATTTTGTCAAGTGATGCTCGAGATCTTCATGCCTGGAATACTTCATGTAGCAGTTATGGCATCCAAATATCTTTTTCTTCATATGTACACTTCTCACATGTCGCTCCAAGTTGCTTCTCTTGTGGAATACTCTTGCACACTGTTCGCATTCTAATGAAGTTAATGTCTTTTCATCGTCTCTTTTATAAGACTTTTTCTGGAGATTTCTTGTTACACCTTGTATCTTCTTGTCTTCTTTCCCCTTAGTATGGTACTGGTGATCTGTTTTCAGATGCAGTCGATAGGGTATGAGATTGCTGAATTCTCGCTGGCAGTCTCCGCATTTCCATTGACTTGTGCATTTCTCTAAGTGGTGCTCCAGTTTTTTCTTTCCGAGCGAATTTCATGCAGCATGTCTGGCATTCGTGCCTTCTTTCTTCTAGGTGTACAGTCCTTACATGTCTCTCCAAACTGCTTTTCCTGCTGAACGATTTTTCACACTGGTGGCACACAAAGGAGGCTGGTGGCATGTTGGTTGCGTTGTCGGTGTCTGAAATAATTGAAAATTTCAAATTAGCAAAGCTGCTCACTGACGATGTGTTCAACTCGGTTGCTGGGTGGCGAATGACCGATTGCGCAGTGCACGTCGCCTTTTATACCTTCTGGAAGCCACTCTCCCCACATCAGCAGCAACAAATGGCGCTGAAGCGCCGACCACCCCATCCCGACTTGTTCTACAGTTATACTTAAAAAGCAACAGTCAGTCTGTACAATTGATGCATCATGTGAAATACCATGCCGCGGCATTTTATCAGTCCAGTGAGATGTCCTTGAATTTTACTTCAGGTTATAATCAGCTCATTCCGCTGAAACACACTAGGGTTCCAATCAAAGTGGAAGTGCCTGGAATTTAAACGGAATGCCCGTGGAAGGCTGATCTTGCTCACTGAACTGGACCGAAAGATGCGTAATCTATAATAAACAGTAAAGACACAACTTATCATATATTTTTTTTTCAAATTTAATAAAACTTACCGTGATTTTAGAATACAAAGTGGATCGATAGAAATTTTTATACGGTTCTAAATAGTTACGCAAAATCGAGCTGGCGACGGACTTATATAGGGATCTGTACATATACCCCAAAGGTGTGGTGTTGTGTTATGAAAATTTTACGCATGAAGATAATTCGGAAATGGAGAGGTATCGAAGTTTGTACTTTAATGTAACAAATAATCGAACTTGTGTAGATATTGGTCGCAAACAGCTTGTGATATAATGAAAACGCACGAGGGGACGCGCCGAAATTAAAAAAAATTATGATATCTCTTTTACACAGAAAAACGTTTGCTGCCCTTATCGCGCTTTTCCTTCAGACTTTTCGAAATAATAATTCGAGGGGCAGTGGCTGAGAGCAGCTGTAACGTCGCATGTAGGATAGAAAGTCTACATACTGAGCTTTTTACATTTTCTTTAAACAGATTGTCAATTTCTGTCTGGGTGGAAAAGTCAACAGCGTGGGTGTTTTGAGAGAAACGAAACATTTTTCAGGTGTTGCTGTCGAATTAACTTCGTCTGTGCTGCAACATGTATATTGTTACGACCCAATTCAAGTTTCGGAAGCTTTAGAAAATATCCGTAAACTACAAAATAATTTGTTGAGTTTCTATTCCTATTCCCGATTAGGAGATAGATGAATGCAGTCATGCAGCCTGTAGAGATATGGCAGCATGGGGAGGGACAGCTAAAAATTACACTTCTAGGAAAAATGCTATACACACAGATTAGAGATGGGTTTCAGTAGTATGTCTCGCACGTTTCACCCCCCCCCCCCGGCACCCTCTCGGTACTATAGCACTACGTGCTAAACCGATAAAATGGGAAATCCGTATCAAATAAAGTCAATTTCGGTGATTTCGGGTGGATTTTGGTGATTTGGAAGGATTGTCGGGTTGTTTGTGGTAATTAGATTTACTCTTCCACAAAGGAACATACCCTCCGAACAGACCCCGTCCCATTGCAGAAAAATTGGATAACACAGCAAACACGTGCTACCATAGAAACCAAGATGGCGGCCTCCAGTATACAAAATGGACGACGGAAACACGTATCACCCTAACAACACGCGCTGCGCATGCGCACTCACACCACGTATCACTATGGGGATGACGTCACAACATGGCCGCTCACGCGGGTTACCATGACAACACAACACGGCGCCACTACGTCACGTGGCATGACGTCACTTCCGGGGTCCCCCACCGGGGTCCCCCAAATAAGGCCCCAAAAGCCCGAGACATACTACTGAAACCCATCTCTAATCTGTGTGTATCGCATTTTTCCTAGAAGTGTAATTTTTAGCTGTCCCTCCCCATGCCGTATATCTCTACAGCCTGCATGACTGCATTCATTTATCTCCTAATCGGGAATAGGAATAGAAACTCAACAAATTATTTTGCAGTTTACGGATATTTTCTAAAGCTTCCGAAACTTGAATAGGGTCGTAACATACTAACAATATACATGTTGCAGCACAGACGAAGTCAATTCGTCAGCAACACCTGAAAAATGTTTCGTTTCTCTCAAAACACCCACGCTGTTGACTTTCCACCCAGACAGAAATTGACAATCTGTTTAAAGAAAATGTAAAAAGCTCAGTATGTAGACTTTCTATCCTACATGCGACGTTACAGCTGCTCTCAGCCACTGCCCCTCGAATTATTATTTCGAAAAGTCTGAAGGAAAAGCGCGATAAGGGCAGCAAACGTTTTTCTGTGTAAAAGAGATATCATAATTTTTTTAATTTCGGCGCGCCCCCTCGTGCGTTTTCATTATATCACAAGCTGTTTGCGACCAATATCTACACAAGTTCGATTATTTGTTACATTAAAGTACAAATTTCGATACCTCTCCATTTCCGAATTATCTTCATGCGTAAAATTTTCATAACACAACACCACACCTTTGGGGTATATGTACAGATTCCTGAATAAGTCCGTCGCCAGCTCAATTTTGCGTAAATATTTAGAATCGTATAAAAATTTCTATCGATCCACTTTGTGTTCTAAAATCACGGTAAGTTTTATTAAATTTGAAAAAAAATATGATAAGTTGTATCTTTACTGTTTATTATAGATTACGCATCTTTCGGTCCAGTTCAGTGAGCAAGATCAGCCTTCCACGGGCATTCCGTTTAAATTCCAGGCACTTCCACTTTGATTGGAACCCTAGTGTGTTTCAGCGGAATGAGCTGATTACAACCTGAAGTAATATTAAAGGACATCTCACTGGACTGATAAAATGCCGTGGCTTGTATTTCACATGATGCATCAATTGCATAGACTGACTGTTGCTTTTTAAGTATAAATATAGAACAAGTCGGGGGTGGGGTGGTCGGCGCTTCAGCGCCATTTGTTGCTGCTGATGTGGGGAGAGTGGCTTCCAGAAGGTATAAAAGGCGACGTGCACTGCGCAATCGGTCATTAGCCATCAGCAGCCGAGGTGAACACATCGTCAGTGAGCAGCTCTGCTAATTTGAAATTTTCAATTATTTCAGGCAAGAGACACCGACAACGCAACTAACATGCCACCAGCCTCCTTTGTGTGCCACCAATGTGAAACATCGTTCAGCAGGAAAAGCAGTTTGGAGAGATATGTAAGGACTGTACACCTAGAAGAAAGAAGGCACGAATGCCAGAGATGCTGCAAGAAATTCGCTCGGAAAGAAAAACTGGAGCACCACTTAGAGAAATGCACAAGTCAATGGAAATGCGGAGACTGCCAGCGAGAATTCAGCAATCTCATACCTATCGACTGCATCTGAAAACAGATCACCAGTACCATACTAAGGGGAACGAAGACAAGAAGATACAAGGTGTAACAAGAAATCTCCAGAAAAAGTCTTGTAAAAGAGACGATGAAAAGACATTAACTTCATTAGAATGCGAACAGTGTTTCCACAAGAGAAGCAACTTGGATCGACATGTGAGAAGTGTACATATGAAGAAAAAGATATATGGATGCCATAACTGCTACATGAAGTATTCCAGGAATGAAGATCTCGAGCATCACTTGAAAAAATGTGAAAAGCGTCGGCAAGAATTCAGTGAACTGTCTCAAACCAGTGTACATATTGAAGTAGATCACCAATCTGACAAGAAAACAGCCATAAAACGAAAATCGAATGACGACCAACAGCAGTCAAGTGGGAAGACGAAGAAATCCAGAACATCATTCATGGAGTGTGATCCTGCAGTGTTTTCACCTAACTACTATGCGAAGAGGAATGTGATGAGATGAAAGCTCTCTACAAAGTGAACTGGGACATTATACGGACCCACCATATCACGAACAGAAAACTTCAAGACACTTACAATTTTCACATCAAGACCGGCGACATAACAGCTATGGCCAGTGAATTTACAGAAACAATTTTTCAACAACAAGAATGGAAATTCAAAATCAACCTGAGCTACGGATTCATCTTACGTAACAATGAAACTGACAACCTCCGATACTATCACGCATCCCAGAACAATGCCAGATTCCTGGATACACCACGTCTTGTTTCGAATCTAGAAGATTTTGAAAAGTTTATGAGAGATGTTTATCAAGAAGATGTAATATAGTGGGCGAGACAACAGCGACCCGATTCTAAATGGACAGTTTATAAAGTGACAAACATAACATTCTACATCAATAAAATCAAAGGTTATCCTATTGGAGGCTCCACAGATTTACCTGCGTACATCATGGACAATCCAGCCATAATTTCTTTAGTGAAAGACCAAAACCACAACTTCAAGTACGACGATAACCTGTGTTTATTCAGATGCTTAGCCCTTTCAAGAGGGGCCGCCTTCCACAACTTGAACACAGAAACTAAACACATGTTTCGACAGTATACAAATGAAGACACGGAAACTTTCAAAGGAGTGAATCTCAACCAGTTACCTGAAATAGAGAACTTATTCAAACTGAACATCAACGTTTATCAGTTGCAACACAATGAAGATGGAGAAGCAAATGCTAGTCTAGTCAGACGATCACTCTGCCGTTTTAGTGAGACGATGTATATCAACATTCACGAAGAACATGTCAGTTACATCAGAGACATCAAACATTATTGTAAGTCATTTACCTGTCGGAAGTGTGGAAAATTGTGGAAAACAGTGAAAGCGCTACATCGCCATGAAAGAACATGTACAAAAGAAGTATCTTATGAATATACTGGCGGTGTTTATAATGTTCCAAAAACAGTTTTTGAACTCTAAGAAGATGAAGGCATCTCAGTTCCAAGTGAAAATAGATATTACCCGTACCGAGCTACCTTTGACTTCGAATGCTATTTCGATACAACTCATCTACCCACAAAAAGTGAAAAACTGACCTGAGAAGCCCGACACGTTCCATTGAGCGTAAGTGTAAGCAGCAATGTACCAGGATTTGTAGAACCGGTCTGCTTTATTACAGAAGGAAATGCACAAGAACTGGTGAGCCGTATGATGAATTACTTGGAAGAGATTTCAAACGAGGCCTATGCGCTGTTAAAGTCACAATATCAACCTTACATTGATGAACTCAATACAAAGATCACAGAAGCAATTGAGAGCGACCCATTGTTAAATGAAGAAGGACGTGCCAGATCACATCCCTTGGAGGAGCTACATCACCAGTTTGTTGCTTATCTGAAAGAAATGCCGGTTGTTGGATTCAACTCTGGAAAGTATGATTTCAATGTTGTGAAGTGCGGGCTACTTACTTTCTTGATGACGAAACAGGATATTGGATTCACTGTGAAGAGAAACAACAATTTCTTGTGCCTTAAAACAGAACAGTTCAAATTCCTCGACATTGTGAATTATCTGGCACCTGGTTTTTCGTATGATAAATTTCTCAGAGCATTTGGATGTTCAGTGACGAAAGGTTACCTGCCATACGAGTGCATTGATGATTTGAAGAAACTGGAACAAGACCACTCACCGGACTACGATACATTCCACAGTTCGCTCAAAGGGGGAAATATATCTAAAGAAGAATACATCTACTGTCAGAAAGTATGGAAAGACCACAAGATGAACACCTTTCGCGATTTTCTCATCTGGTATAATAACCGAGATGTCCAACCATTCCTAGAAGCACTAGAGAAACAGTTTGTCTTCTACAAAGAACGCGGGATTGATATGATGAAAGATGGAATGAGGGTACCCGGACTGACATTGAAGTATTTGTTCAACACGATCGACAATGAAACCCATTTTACCATTTTCAACGAGAAGAATAAAGATTTACATCACCTGGTAAAAGACAACATCGTGGGAGGTCCTTCGATAATTTTTTACCGTCATCAAGAAAAAGGACTAACAAAAATTAGATCTTACCAGTACGGAGAGGAAGCTAAAACGTGTGGGGGTGTAGTTGGTTATGACGCCAACGCTCTTTACTTGTGGTGTTTAATGCAAGAGATGCCAACTGGGATGTATATAAGAAGACGTAAAGAACATGACTTCAAACCGGAGTATTCTCACAAATATGGCAGAATGGCGCAGCAGTGGTTAAACTATATCTCCAGAAGAGACAGTCTTGAAATTCGGCATCAGTTCAATGGAGAAGAGAAAAAGATTGGAAGGAGACATCTGCCCGTAGACGGCTGGTGCAAAGAAACGCAGACGGTGTACCAATTTCACGGCTGCTTCTGGCATGGCCACAATTGTCGACTGAACACCAAAAGAAATGGAGAAGCAATTCTTTTCAACAGTGTTCGAGAAAAACAAATGGAAGATCTTCACAAAGAGACTATCAAGAACGCCAAATACATTGCTGATCAAGGATACAAACTTGTAGAAATTTGGGAATGTCAGTGGTTGAAAATGAGAAAGGATCCTGCAGTAAAATGTTACCTAGAGAAACTTGGGAGCAACACTTTAACATGGACAATGGACGAGAGTGAAGTAACGCAGCATGTGATTTCGGGCAATCTGTTCGGATTAGTTGAGTGTGACATTCATGTTCCAGACCACCTCAGACATCACTTTGAAGAAATGACACCCATCTTTAAAAATACCACCATTAGTACAGACGACATTGGAGATCACATGAGAAAGTTTGCAGAGAAAAACCACGTCATGCGCCAGCCGAGAAGTTTGATCGGGAGTTACCATGCGAAGAGGATATTGCTTGCAACGCCACTCCTGAAATGGTACCTTGGTCACGGCCTCGAGGTGACACAAATTTACCAAGTCATACAATACGAACCAAAAGCGTGCTTCAAGAAATTTGGAGAAGAGGTATCACAGGCTAGAAGAGACGGTGATCGGAATCCAGATAAGGCAATAGTTGCTGACACAATGAAACTCCTTGGGAATAGCGGGTACGGAAAGACAGTAACCAACAAAGAAAAACACAGAAATATTATTTACTGCAATGACGACGAAGCTTCTCGCTTAATAAACAACGAGCACTTCCGATAAATGAACCCTTTGAGCGAAACAGTATACGAGTTGGAAATGAATAAGAACCGCATCAAGCTGAACTTACCACTTCATATCGGATTCTTCGTGTACCAATACGCAAAGATGAAGATGTTGCAGTTTTACTATGATTTTATTGATACCTTCGTGGATAGACGTGATTTTCAGTACTGCCTCATGGATACAGATTCTGGATACATCTCATTCTCCAAATCATCTCTGGAAGAAGTAATAAAACCGGAAAAGAAAGAACAGTTTTATAGAGGGTATCATCAATGGTTACCGTCAGAATCATGCGATGAGCACAGAGAAGACTTTGTTCAAACCAAGATTAGAGGAGATATATGGTCACCGAAAGGGTCATGTTGCAGCGACCGGAAAGCATTCGAAAAAAAGAACACCTGGCCTTTTCAAGGTTGAATGGAGCGGAGATGGAATTGTGGGTCTCTGTAGCAAAACCTACTACTGTTTCGGCCCGAGTAGCAAGTTCAGTTCCAAAGGAATAAATAAACGCCAAAACGACCTTACGAAGAACAAATACATGCATGTGTTGAAAACGCAACAGAGTGGAACAGGAGTTAACCGTGGATTTGTGGTGAACAATAATCACATGTACACTTATAGTCAGATCAAAGATGGACTGCCATATTTTTACCCGAAAAGAAAAGTTCAAGAAGATGGAACCTCGACCAAACCACTGGATATATAGACATTAATGTACTCTGACCATCAGCTGTTTTGTCACTGCAATCTTGATGTGAAAAATTCATTTTTCTGTGTTACACGTCATTCATAAGTCGTTTATATTTGAAAATTGCAATTAAATCGTGTTTTGTCAACTGAATGTATATTGTAATATTATTATGTTGTATAGAATAAAATGTATTGAATGTTGAAAAGCCTTCTGTTATCTATTGTATAAGACGCTTATAGAAATAAGAGCGATATAGGAGCCATAAATAGGTTGTTTAGGAGCTTGGAAGTGAGAGGCCTAAAGGCTTTTCTGGGATTCGGGAGCCAAACTACACAAGTGCAACATCAGCGCCCCCAATAGTCCACAAATCAGCTCTTTGTCGGTCTCCGAAAGTCCCCACTAATCCCCGAACCAGCCCCCCCACCCCACCCCCCAATCTGACCTTAATTGCCAAAACACCACAAAGGCTAACCTCATTTCATTAGTAGTCCGTATTTCGTACTACCAATACCACCTCCACCCACCCCCGTCCCGAAACGAGCTAATAGGTTAGAACTTAGTGGATAATAGACCAACAGGCCGTTAATCCTTTACTACTGTTCTAAACAACCTTGTATAATACTACCTGGTCTGGAATTCCATAGTACCAATACCAGCCATTAGATAGTATAAATGATTCGGTAGGTTAATAGTACTAAGGGGGTAATACGCCAAAAGACCATTCATCCTGTACTGCCAATCTAAACCACCAATGACTATCTCGCAATACCACACTACCACCCACCCACCCTACTGCTTGACTTAGCTATAGCAGACATAGGATAATATGAAGCATAAGGTGGATTAATAGTACTAAGGGCTAACTTGGGACCTCAAAGGGATATACCACGCATACTATACTTCCACACTAGACGGCCATGCATTCCCTCCACCCACCCCACAATAACGCCCGCCACCGCATTACATACTACCTATACTAATCATACTAAGCATTTGGTAGATTAGCAGTACCAATGGCTTTCGGAGGGCGGGGGTGCGGGGTACAGGAGAATATACCGCCAATATGATATTTATCCTATCATAATTCAGCCACCCCCCAGACCCGAATTACGTTATGTCAGATTGTATACTGGACAATCATAGCGGTCAGCATCTCTATGACGTCGCGCGTGTATCATGACGTCACGACGTCAATAGCAACGTCAACCGTTTCGCTGGAAAAACTTTCAAGAAAACCCAATTTTCCCATCATCTTTCCACCACTTACCTATAATATATACCTATAACCCCATGCGTACATATATCACTATACATGCCATAGCATGCTATATATACAGTACCTACACCATTTGGCGGATCTAGCTGCAAGGAGCCGTACTTTTGCTCCCCCAAAGTTGCACCCCCAAACGGTTCCGGTTCCTATGGGAATTTAACACTAGCTGCACCCCCAAGGCTCCGGGTAATGAGGCACGATCGGGTACATGCTATACTACTGTCGGTGATCAAATAATGAATATGCTTTCTCCGAGTATGGAGTGTGGAGTCTTTTATTTACAACTCAGTCATTCGAAATACCGATCTATTCCTTGTTATTCTTGTCGGTTATTTATACGGCTGGCAATTTCTTTGTCATCAAAAGGAAAAAAAAAATTAAAACTATTTGAAAAAGTGGATAAATTCAGATTTTGTGTACTTTTGTCATTATTTGGATATATGATATGTCGCCTTTCACCACTTTAATTCGTATTTAGGGTATTGCTGAAATTTTCAAAATAATGTCCAAAGTTATGGTGGACAACCCCTTAAAGCGTCGTTCCATTCATTCTGAATAAAAAAGAAAAAAGTTTCAGCTTGTTCTGACTAGTTGTATTCTTTACATTTTTTATAAAATAAGTAAACGAATGTAGTCCTACAAACAAAGTTTAACCCTTTACCTAACATGAAAAGCAGATGACACTTGCAAAAAACATTCTTGAATAACTAATTTTATTCATTTTTGTCTCAAAAACATAGGTTATGACCCCTCGTTGGAACGAACTCGACCAGCTCGTTCCAAAGTGGGGTTATAACCTATTTTTTCGAGACAAAAATGAAAAAATAATGAAAATTAATTGGCGATTTTTGAGAATAGCGCTGGCCAGTTTTGTCCGTTACGTTAGGTAAAGGGTTAAAATAAATGAACAAAATATAAATATAACATCAAAACCATGTAAGTTTCAAACTTTTTTTTATATAAAGACAATCTTTCAAGATATATAATTATAGTTAAGTTCATTCCGTCGGTAACGCATCCTGCATGCGAGCTTGTGTGTGTGTGTGTGTGTTTGTATGATTGTGTGTGTGGAGAGGGATGGGGTACATTTTTTCTCAAAATCAGTCACAGTGAACCTACGTATCTGTGCCATTTAGAAGTCCATGTGACAGCCAATCCCAATCTCGGAATCACGTTCCCAAAAAGTCCGCCAAATTACATAACACCCCTATTCACTATCCGAGCTTTGAAGTTTCCAGATTTTCCCCAAGAAGGCATTTTGTTGAAATATGACTTGGGAAATCTTGGTAGTTTGAAATATTGATAAAAAATTCATAAAATGAAAAATGTGAGTTTTCAGTCAATTCCTGTTAATTTAGAAGTTCTCTTAAATGAACAGAGAAAATATAAAAAATACATTAAAGCGACTGAAACAAAAACTTGGTAATATGTCACTTTAACCAAAAATAAATAAATAAATAGATAAATAAATAAATAAATAAATAAATAAATAAATAAATAAATCTTAATGTACTCTATAGTGTTCAACCGATTACCAAAAATGGCCTCTGACCGATTACCGGTTATTTGAGCTCACACTCGGCCGATTCCGATGACGATTCCGATTGTAATACTGTGCACTACCAGACGAGTCGAGGCTTGACAGAACTACATTAAATTGAACATATTTCACAGTGTCAAACGTCGTTGACTCGGGTCGTAGTAAAATGACCAGCCGCGCACACTTGGGTGGTATACGAAGCTCTCACAGCCACGTGTACCACCCAAGTGCGCGTGACTGGTCATTTTACTGCGACACGAGTCAATGGAGTGCAACCTTCACTTTTTCCGGTATGAATTGGCCGATTGCCACAAGTACGCTCAATTGTAAGCTCCAGATGTCGTTTAACTTGTATACCCCGCAAAGGGGCGTCTAGAGAAATTAAGAATACACATTGTGGTTGTTTCTCAACTTTATTGAATGGTACCATTGACATCATTTTACATTAACGATTGAACAATTGTAGAAGATAATGAAATGTGGTTAATGAATCATCACAGAAAAATGTTTGGAAACAATCAGCTGAACCGACATTACAGGAGCCGTTGCTGTTGTCATCAGATTGCCGATAATCGGCCGATCGTGGTGGCCTGTTCCGATCATCGGTTGAACACCAGTACTCGAGTATATAATCACTGATCCTGAAAAAAATCGTTTCTGAGTAAAGTTTCCATTTCCACCTACAACATGATCATATGAGAAACCTAGGGCAAAATGTCATGCTACATGTACACACAAAACGATCCGAGACAACCAATCCATTGCTTTTCCACCCAACTTCCTCTCAGCTTGATCACAATTACGAGCTCAACCTTGATATACATTTTAACCAAAGGCGCACTAACTCTGACCTGAGACCTGGAGTTCCGGTGGACTCTGACCAAAGCAAACAAATACAAGAAGTCGCAATTGCCCGACCAGAAACTGTGTGGCCTGTCAGTGAGTAGCTATTTATGACCCGGACGTTTCGATAAACGGACATAAGTAGTATAGTGGAGTCAAAATGACCCAGTTCTGGTGGAGGGAGTTGGGGAGAGGGACGGGTGACGTAATGTAATTAAAATGTCACGTAAGGTAATTAACATGACGTCACGTAATTAATATTTTTTTAATCACTTTAATTAAAAAAACTGTTGTGTAATTAATTTTAATTAATTACTGTTGCATAATTAATGTAATTAATGAGTAATGAGTGTAATTAGGGTTGATTATAATAATTAGTATATTAATAAATGAATTAATAATGTTTACGTTGATTAGTACATATTTTTTTTTAAAGTCATAATTTGGGATAGATATTATTAGATAATAAATAGTATATTTAAAAATAATATTGACATTCGTATATTTCGTCGACCGTTGGACATATATATGAATGCTATTAGCTGACTCTGACCTGGACACGTGCTAAGGTAAACACTGTATTGTGTCTGTGTTTATGGGTGCAATTAAAAACCAATGAAATCTCGTTAAATCGATTTTTTTCAAACATGATCTACGGCAAGCGAGTAACATGTGAGGGGGTAATAAAATCAATTGTAACATTTTAATAACCGGTCATAATCTGTCATAAATATCGTTAGACTGACGCTTCAAATTTAAGTGCTATTGACATTGTAAGAGACCAATCTGTCACCTTATTGATTTTAAACTCCCACTTTTATTACGCCCATAAATAAATCACACGACAGTCACTCGGGGCTAAATTTATCACTTGTTTTGCAAACGCCTTGTTGGCAAGTCGAGTTTCATTCGCATCGTATTTACCATGCTGTAAGTAATCAAAATGGAAAACAAAACGTTTACCTGTGGAATTTGTGAAAAAGAATTTTCATCTGAGGATCTCAAAAATCGCCATGAGGCTACTGTACACGGTGGAGAGGCTGTACATGGCTGTTCTCTCTGCCCCAACACTTTCAAGAAAAAGGACATGTTAACAGAACATCTGAAAACCCATCAAGAAGGTATATTTAACTGTCAGTTTTGTTCGATGACTTTCTCAACTAAATTCAACAAAGAAAGGCACGAACGAAGGGTACATTGGGCAGATGGTGATGACAAGGAGTTGCAGTGCACGTTTTGTCTGAAATCCTATACTAGGAAAGATCAATTACAAAAACATATGGAGAAATGTCAAATCTCGACATTTAAATGCGCGATTTGCGCAGAGACGTTTCAACAGCTGATTCAACTTAACCGTCATCAAACCACAATGCATAAACCATCTAAAAGGAAAAGTACTACCGAAGCGACACCTGGACCATCAAAAATGCCACGGGAACCCATGAAGATTTCCAATGTCGATCCTGTAGATTTTGAAGAAGCTGTCAAACCGGATTTGGAAAGTTCTGCTGTGGAAGAAATATATTGTGACCACTGGGGAGCTATTCGCACACATTTTATTACGGACCGTCCAGTCCAGGATATTTATAATTTTTGGGAAAGTGATATAACCGAACTGGATATGAACATTATATTCACGAAACAGCAGACGAAGTTCAAAAGTAATCTCAGTTTCGGATTTATTCTACAACACACAGAAACACAAGATCTTCGTTATTTCCATGATTCCTCCAACAACGCTCGTGCTCTTGAAGAACCGCACATGATAAAAAACATACAGGATTTTGACAAATTTATAGAAACGATAAATAATCAAGATTTTTTTTTCAAAGACGACCGAGTACGAAATGGAGTGTGGAAAGGATTACAAATGTAACATTTTACGTAAATAAAATTATGGACCATCCCATTGGAGCACCTGTAGATTTGCCGGATTATATTACCAATAACAAGACAATTGTCAGTTTGGAGTATTCAGATGTAAGTGGACTAGCTTATAAAGATAATTTGTGTTTATTCCGTTGTCTGGCTCTGTGGAGTGGAGCCGATGTGAAAAAAACTAGAAAAAACCGGAAGCTTATTATTATCAGTCTGACGAAGAACCCAAACAGAAATTCAAAGGTGTGAAATTGAGGGAATTACCGCTCATTGAAGATCTATTCAAACTGAATATTATGGTTTACGAACTGTGTCAGGATGAAAGAACAAAAGAAACTAGGACAAAACTTGTTCAGCGTTCACTGGGTAAATATTTGGACACAACGTACGTGAATTTGTATCAGAACCATTTTAGTTACATCAAAGATATCGGACCGTATACAAAATCTTATGAGTGTCGGAAATGTAACAAACTGTTTAAAAAATCCTGTCGAGTTGACAAACACGAACAACGTTGCAAAGCCGAGGTCGTTTGTCATTTTGAAGGCAGATTTTATTATCCAACCAAATCAGTATTCGAAAAAATGGAAGAAGAAGGAATTATTGTCCCAGAGGATGATAGATATTATCCGTACAGAGCAGCTACAACACACAGCTGCTCTGTACGGATAATATCTATCTTTTGTTCAAGACGACCTACCCGAAAATACGGAAAAAAGACAGTGGGAAGCTCGGTATGCCCCACTCAGTATCTCTCTGTGCAGTAATCTAGAGGGATATACGGATCCGCGGTGTTTTATAACGGACGGTGACTCCAAAGACTCGTCGAGGAAATGGTTACGTACTTGGAAAAACTTTCGTTCGCTGCCCATATGAAAATGTCAATGAAACACAGCTCGACATACTCATAGCTCGCAGAGCTCATCGACGCAGCCCTTGGAATGGAACACAAAAGTCCTAAAGGAGGAAATCACCCGCTTGCAATTTTAAGGGAGGATTTGACCGCTACAACCAAGAAATGCCAGTACTCGGATTCAATAGCTCCAAATATGACATGAATTTAATCAAGAAAGAACTGACAGGATATTTATTGGACACATCTTCCATTGATTTTGTCATTAAAAACAACAATAGTTTTATGTGTGTCAAAACTCCTTTGTTGAAATTCATGGACATAATGGCTTTTTTTAGCCCCAGGCTATAGCTATGACAAATACCTGAAAACTTATGGGGCGTCGGCTGTCAAAAGGATTTTTCACGTACGAATGGGTGACAGGTTTGAATAAACTCGATGTAAATCATTTACCGGATCACAGCGATTTCTTAAGCAAGTTAAAAATTAAGAATATTTCTGAAGAGGACTATGATTTTTGCCAGAAAGTATGGGACGATGAAGGTATGTCTACGTTTCGTGATTTTTCTGGTACAATAATTTAGATGTTAAACTTTTTCTTGAAGCCAGTGAAAAACAATTTGCATTTTACCAAGAACTTAAAGTTGACATGTTCAAAGATGGGGCGTCGGCTGTCAAAGGATTTTTTACATACGAATGGGTGACAGGTTTGAATAAACTCGATGTAAATCATTTACCGGATCACAGCGATTTCTTAAGCAAGTTAAAAAATAAGAATATTTCTGAAGAGGACTATGATTTTTTCCAGAAAGTATGGGACGATGAAGGTATGTCTACGTTTCGTGATTTTTCTGGTACAATAATTTAGATGTTAAACTTTTTCTCGAAGCCGGTGAAAAACAATTTGCATTTTACCAAGAACTTAAAGTTGACATGTTCAAAGATGCTGTGCATGTACCCGGAATAACTTTAAAATATTTATTCTCTACATTGGAGAAAAATATTACGTTTTCACTATTCAATGAGAAAAACAGTGACCTCTGTTACCTCATTAGAAACCACATAGTTGGCGATTCATCTCTCGTATTCAGCCGCTACCAAGAAAAGGGTGTTACGCTAAGTACGGCAGTTAAGCCAAAGTCGCCCAGGGCATGTTGGGCTAGAATGCGAACGCCCTTTATCTTTTCGCCCTGAGCCAAGACATGCCAACAGGACCATTTATCCGATGTAAACCGGAAAATGATTTCAAACCAATCAAATCCTGTACATTCGGGCAAACGGCATTTGGGTGGTTAGAATTCGTTTCTCACACCCAGGAAGTCAACATTTTACATCAATTTAATGGAAAAGAAAAACAACTGGAGAGATGAGGCATCCCCATAGATGGATGGAATAGTAAAAATAGGAATGGATATCAGTTTCATGGCTGTTATTTTCAAGGACACAGGTGTAATTTAAACAGAGACAAAAACGGACAGTTTCTCATTAGAAATCAAACAAATGGTAAACTCATGAAGGATCTTTACAGTGAGATGCTTGACATCACCAATTATTTCAGAAATACTTTAAATTTAACAGTGGTTGAAATGTGGGAATGTTATTGGCTTGTCAAAAAAAAAAAAACAGACCCCGAGGCATCATACTTTGTACATACACTGCCAAAGTTTGTAGTGGGTGGGAAAATGTCTCATCAGCAAGTGTTGGATAAAGTAAAAAATGGATAGTTATTTGGCCTGACTGAGTGCGACATACACGTGCCAGATAGTTTGAAAAATTTCTTTGAAGAAATGTGTCCAATTTTCAAAAACGCAAACATTTCAAGAGACGACATACGTGAGCATATGAAAGCTTACGCCAAAGAAAATAAAATTATGTCCCAACCGAGAAGATTATTGATTGGAAGTTATAAAGATGAAAAGATACTTTTGGCAACACCTCTGTTAAAGTGGTATCTCGAGCACGGACTGGTCGTAACAACAATTTATCAAATCATTCAGTATGAACCTAAACACTGTTTTCAAAAATTTGCAAATTTTGTCTTTGAGGCCCGCCGATCTGGCGACAGTGACCCAGAGAAAGCCATAATTGCTGATATTTTTAAGCTGATGGGCAACTCTAGCTATGAGAAGTGCATCACAAATAAACATAAACAGTGGGATGTCAAATACTGCCATGGTTCAACAGTAGTTAGGCAAATAAATGATAAATCGTTTCGTGCCTTGAACTGTATGGAAGATGATCTCTACGAAGTCGAAAAAAATGAAAAGACCATCAAAATAGATCGTCCACTTCATATAGGGTTTTTCGTATATCAGTACGCCAAACTAAGAATGTTGGAATTTTATTACGATTTTTTGGATGTGTATTTGGACAGGCGAGATTTCGAGTACTGCAAAATGGATACCGATTCTGCTTATTTAGCACTATCAGCCTCAAATATTGAATAACTCGTGAGATCAGAAAAGCGATAAAATTTATATAAAGAATGGAATGACTGGTTCCTGGCCACAACCTGTGAAAAACACCAACAGGACTTTGTAACAACAAAATTGGACGGATGTGACTGGCTCCCACCAGCTTGCTGTAAAACCCAAACAGCTTACGATAAGAGAACCCCCGAACTGTTCTAAATAGAATTCGAGGGAGATGGAATTATTGCTCTTTGTAGCAAAACCTACTTCTGTTTTGGTGCTACAGACAAATGTAGTTGTAAAGGAATAAGTAAGCAACATAATGAAATGAAAAAAAGAGAAATATCTTGATGTGTTGAAAACTAAACAGAGTGGGTCTGGTATAAACAAAGGCTTCATGGGGAATCAGCATGGGGAATCAGCATAACATACTTATACCCAGACAAAAACTGGACTCTCATATTTTTATCCCAAGAGGAAAATGTGTGCAGATGGCGTAAGTGTAAGAGTAAATCTTATCCCCTGGAAAATATATCCACATGGATTATATTGTACTACGAAATGTTATGTCAAAATAGTAAAAGCTATCCCCAGTAAGGAATGAAAGTTGTGTTTTTTTCTATATGGACAAGGATACTATTTACAGTGGAGATTTTATTCACTGGAAATGTTATCCTGTGAAATTATATTCATAAATAAGATGTCACACCAAAAGCATGCAGTCCCTGAAAATACAATCTACATGTAATTGAAACAGGTGAAAAGTACTAGTGTGTAGGAACAAATTGGCAAGTTGACAGGTACCAGTTAGATAAGTAACATGGATTCAAATGAGTATCAGGCTCTCTGGGATTATATTCTCAACAAAAACTATCCTATTGGTTTCACGGATAATCAAAAGCGGGTTTTACGAACAAAAGTGAAGAATTTCAAAATTGAAAATGATGACCTTTATTATATTTATAAAGGACAGAAACGGAAAGTTATTAATGGTGACAAAAATACATCAATTATTAGACAGTGTCATTCTACTGATGTCTGCCACTTAGAAAGGGACAAAACATTTGATATGTTGAAATCCAGATATTATTGGGGTGCCATGCTCAAAGATGTCAAGGAATTTATTCAGTCATGTCCACAGTGTCAGACCATAAATAAGAAGAAGGTAACCACTGTGAATGAGATGACCGTGGTTTCTGTAACACCACGTGTATTTTCAAAGATAGGTATTGATTTGATTGGACCGTTTCTAAAGCCAGATGGCACATCTCTCTCATCTAATGGCTACAAGTACACATTGACAGCTGTTGATTATTTTTCCAATTGGCCTGAAGCCATACCACTGTACTCCAAATCTTCCTTTGAAATTGTTGGAAAGCTCAAACAGTTCGTACATCGTTTTGGAGTCATGGAGGAGATAATTTCCGACAAAGGTGGCGAATTTAATAGTCACAGCATTAATGAATTCTGTACTACGTTTGGTGTCAGGCACACAACGACAAGTGCTTATCACCCGCAATCCAATGGGAAGTGTGATAGGTTCAATCAAACTCTAAAGTCGATGATTAACAAGGTGGTGATAGATAGTGGCATGAGTTGGGACACTAAATTGGATGAATGCTTATTTGCATATCGCTCTACTATTCATTCAAGCACTGGTTTCTCACCATTTTTCCTTATGTATATGCGTTAGCCAGTTATGCCATTTGAACAAATGGAGTCACGTGAGAACAGAGCATATATTGACAATAATAGACATTCATTCGAAATGTTTACCGTTGGTGATGATTGTAATGATGATGTCAACAATATTACTTCACGTCTTTCACAACAAAGAGCAGATGCACAACACAAGGCTATGGAAACTATTACAAAGGCTCAAGAACGACAAAAGATAGCCTATGACAGAAGACATCGAGTTTTCGAAAAGAAGTTTAATGTTGGCGATGAGGTCTTATTGAAGAACTTTAGACGTCGCCATGGTATGGGTACAATTCAACAAGTCAAATTCAAGGGACCTTATATTATAACTTCTTATTGTTCTCATGGACTGTATATGCTGAAAGACTCGGGTGGAAAGAAGATTGGGCTTCATAATCAGACAAACTTTAAACTTTGGTTTGAACCAAATCAGGGTACCAGTATACCCAATAGCCCAAGACAATCTGATGACTATCAAGAAGTTGCTCCATATTCAAGTGCCAGTGCTGCTCAACATAGCGACAATGTTCAAGATTTAAATAAAGACAATAGCTCAGATACTGATATTCCACCTTCTGGAATTGTTTCCAATGCAACATGTGCAGCTCCACTTGATTCTTCTACGAATTCCTCCCTGGATTTTTTTCTGACTGATTCACCTGATAAGCATCAAGATGATAATGAATGCCTTATTCCAAAAAGGCCTCAACGAAAAAAAATAAAGTCCCCCAAGACAGTGTACATGAATATTATTTCTGAAACTTAAACTTTCTAAGGTGCAGTTTGAAAACAATAATATGATCATAGGGTCATTTTTCACAGATGAATATTCCTAAAAATTATTTACTGGATTAAAAAATTGGTTGAGTTCTTTTTTTATAGCTTTTTTGTTGAATGATACACTATATATATAGAGGTTCGTGGGACAAAAATTGAGGGTTAGTATAATTTGGATATAATTTCCTAGGAAATCTCATCCTCCCTGAAGGAACAATTATCCACCACATTCTATGGTGGATAATATTTCCTTGAGAGGGAGTGAAGTTCCTAGGAAATAATGTCCAAAGGACTATATTTCCTAGGAAAAACAATGGCATGGATAGTTTTTCCAGGCAGATGATATTTACTGTTACATAAGCACAACGCTACTGGATTTGTGAGAAAAAAATGGGCTATTGTTCTAATAAGGTGATAGGGGGCGGTATGTCATTATAAACCACATAGCTGTCGTGGGCCATGATAATTAATAAGCATTACTACGAATATGTCGCAACAATTTCATAGTGGCGTTTGTTAAATATTGTAACCAACGAAGTAGTTTGAAGGGTGAAGGAGTAAATACTCCCCCACTCCCGAACTGCATCTGCGGGAAATCCACCTGATGAGTCCTGGGCCAGGACGAAACGGTCTCCATAAATTATTGTTTAACTTAATTCAAAAAATAACCAAGAAATTTTGGGGTTTTTTCTATCTAAATTTTATTATTAAAAATAAACGCAATACAAGCCATGTAAAAAAAATGTTACAATGTATTGAGTAAATTTATGATATGAAAAAATTATATAATATTGAAAAACTATACATAAAAAAATATTGTACATGTTAAACGTATCAGGAATACAATTCAAATATTTTCGAATTTACAAGTATACAAAATCTAGTTTACAATTATTTAAATTCGATTAATCGGTTTTACAATGATTTAAATTCGATCAATCAGTTTTACAATTATTTAAATTCGATCAATCGGTTTTACAATGATTTAAATTCGATCAATCGGTTTTACAATGATTTAAATTCGATCAATCAGTTTTACAATGATTTAAATGTGATCAATCGGTTTATGTAAATTTGATCAAACAGTTTTACAACTATGTAAATTCGATGATTCATTAACTTTAAACAATAAATACTTTTAAATATTCAAAAACTGTCTTTCGACTGACAGGACATCTGTTCAATTGTTTACAACAATTATCGCAGCAGTACAAATGATTACATGGATGAATCAAAATAGTTGATTATGCTGCCAGGCATACACAACAGTTCATTTTAGTGTCAGCTTTAGGAATCTCTTCTTCTAATTTTTCAGTTTCTTCTTCTTCCGGTGGGATTCTATCCACAAACGGGCAGAGGGGTTCAAATCTTCAGTGTTCTTCTTTGACAACATCCGACTCTCACCACAAGTGAATTTGAACGCTGCAATAAAAACATTTCGTCTTGTCTTCGGTTCCCATCTAGAAATGAAAGTGTCAATGACACTGTAGCTCAACTTGTCAAGACAAAGACATGCATGTGCAGTATGTGACACAGCAATGACAAACATCTAGGTAATGACCTGATAACAAAGGTACATATAAAGTATTGTCACGGTCTGTACATAAATACTGACCGTTGCCTGTAACAAATGGAAAAGGTAAAGTATTGTAAAGGTGGGTAACAGACAGATGCTAAACTAGAAAAGAAAACTTTGAGTCCCAGAGTGGGTCTGACTGAACCCCAAAATAGTTGTTCTCATAGCACAGTGATAACAAAGGCATCCCAAAACACACTTGTTCCTGTCCCAAGGTGAAAACAAAGGTACCCAAGAAGTTTTGTGAAGATCAATTCATAAATACGAGCTGTATAGAACTTGTGACAAAAAACTGATTGGACCTAATTTTGGTACAAAATGGCCACTGGTAGCCATCTTGAATTTTGGACAGTACCCAAAAACACTCATTCTCGTCCCAAGGTGATAACAAAGGTACCCAAGAAGTTTTGTGAAGATCGGTTCATAAATACAGCCTCTACCCTGAGCCGTATTGACATGTGTGCTCACATTGTGTAAGTAGCACTGAATAAATCAAAGTTCTTCTAATTTGCATAATTTCTGCATGAAAAAAAAAACCCTTACAATATGTGATGTATTCCATTTTACTAAACATTCATACAAAAATTTATTCATATCAGAACTTTCATACAGAAGTTCTGTACAAGACTGATTGCACTAATTTTGGTACAAAATGGCTGCTGGTGGCCATCTTGAATTTCGGACCACACCCAAAAACACTTGCTCTCATCCCACGGTGATAACAAAGGTACCCAAGAAGTTTCGTAAAGATTGGTTCATAAATATGGCCTCTAGTCTGAGCTGTATACAAGTTGTGTACAAAAAACTGATTAGACCTAATTTCGGTACAAAATGGCCACTGGCAGCCATCTTGAATTTTAGACCGTAACCAGAAACACTTGTTCTTGTCCCAAGGTGATAACAAAGGTACCCAAGACATTTCGTGAAGATGAGTTCATAAATACAGACTCTAGTCTGAGCCATATTGACATGTGTACTTACTGTGTGTAAGTCGCACTGAAAAAATCAAAGTTCATCTAATTTGCATAATTTCTGCACGAGAAAAAAACCTGTATTATATGTGATGTATCCCATGGTACTAAACATTCACACAAAAAATTATTCAAATCAGCACTTTCATATGGAAGTTCTGTGCAAAAATCTGATTGCACCTAATTTTGTACAAAATGGCTGCCATCGGCCATCTTGAATTTCGGACCGGACCCAAAAACACTCGTTCTCGTCCCACAGAGATACCAAAGGTACCCAAGAAGTTTCGTAAAGATCGGTTCATAAATACGGCCTCTAGCCCGAGCCGTATTGGCATTTGCACTTACAGTGCTGAAAGTAACACCAAAAACATCAAAATTAGTCTAATTTGCACAATTTACGCACAAGAAAAAAACCCGTATTATATGTGATGTATCCCATGGTACTAAACATTCATACAAAAAATTATTCAAATCAGAGCTTTCATATGGAAGTTCTGTACAAAAAACAGATTTCTGCATCATCGGTACAAAATGGCGGCTGGCAGACATCTTGAATTTCGGACCGCACCCAAAAACACTCGTTCTCGTCCCACGGTCATAACAAAGGTACCCAAGAAGTTTCGTAAAGATCGGTTTATAAATACGGCCTCTAGCCCGAGCCATAGCAGCTTGGCACTTCCAGCTCTGAAAGTAACACTAAATAAATCAAAGTCAGTCTAATTTGCATAATTTACGCACGAGAAAAAAACCCGTATTATATGTGATGTATCCCATGGTACTAAACATTTATACAAAACTTTATTCAAATCAGAACTTTCATACAGAAGTTCTGTACAAAAAACTGATTTTTGCATCATCGGTACAAAATGGCCGCTGGCAGCCATCTTGAATTTCGGACCACACCTAAAAACACTCGTTCCCGTCCCAGGGTCATAACAAAGGTACACAAGAAGTTTCGTAAAGATCGGTTCATAAATACGACCTCTAGCCCGAGCCATAGCCAATTGTTGACGTACGGACAGACGGACAGACGGATGACGGGCCATGACAATAGCTCAAATTTGACTTCGTCAAAGTTGAGCTAAAAACCACACCTCGCCAACTCCCTGGGGCTTTTAGCACACTCTCTAGGAAGCATAGACTCGAACGTTTTTAGTCTGTGTGCTTCTAATGCGTACATGGGATAAATTGGTGGGAGGTTTATTACTCCATGTGAAATATTCTCCAGTTCAGCTTCAGTCATGTGATTGAATTTGGTTTCAAAAGAGACACTCGGTACTGGCGGTTCTGTTAAAAATGGGCTTCATACCTCCTCTAGGCTTACTGCCCTCAGAGCTCTTATTCTTGAGTTTCTTCTTCTCGATTCCATGTCTTGCATAAAGATGAGGATTCCGTATAAAAGCCTTTACAAAAATATAATTTTTCCTCAAGTCACCAGGGAACATTCCAATTATTGTTGTCATAGTTATGCCTCAGCAGCGATTAAGCAAATAAAATAAACAATAATGTCCACATACTGGTAATAACCCTTGAGGGCAACAGGAATTAAATTGCCTGGCGTTAGAATGTATGTTTAGAAATTTTGGGAATGTCTTCTGTTGAGGGGGTACTCCATTTGAATCAAAATATTCGACCGATTCACGTCTGATGTAAAAAAACCACCCAGTGTTCACCGGGTCTGTAACTGGGATCTGTATTAGCTATGGACATCACTGGGCGGGTGGTAGTTAGTTTTCTGGAAAGTCGATTTCTGGCAAAAACTCCCAAATTGACATGTTGGAGGTATTTATCAGAGTTCATGGCTGGCACTAATTGAAGAGTGTTCATGTTGAATAATCAAAAATGATCCGTCTATTTTTGTCTACCTCTATTATGTTTTGAAATTCAGCATAGACAATAACGTTCACTGTTATAGGTAGAGCATCATCAAAGTGCATTTCCAGTCTCAAATTTCCACGCTTGAGTAAGTTGAAATGTTCTCCGTGACTCAAATCTGACAAGAGGTCAAATGCGAACAATGTGTATCCTTTGGAATACTCTTCCCAACTGATGTGATTCCCAGTGTCTTCAAATATTTGTCCAGTTGCTTGAAACAGACTTCTATAACATCTTACTATTTCTCTGTGTTCGAAACGAGGTTATAGTGGTTTTGCAGGTATTTTGTCTAGATACACTGCAATGAAATTAACGTTGTAGTGTTTGAAGTTGAATGGATTCTTTGAATAGCTGCCATTGAAAGCATCGTTGTCGACACAACCTACGACTATTCTCTTTGGGAGCTGACCTAAAAATAAATTTTCCTGCATTATGCTCAAATTTCCCTTGGGTATGGAAAATACCTTCGTTTGCACCCTATTGATCGGGTATTTAGCAGTTCCCTTTCCAATGCTTTAACATGGGCCAGTTAGCAGGATTAAGGCGTTCTTTCCTGATAAACAGGGAAACGTCATTAATTTTTATTTTATAATTAGGTGCGTCTCCCATCAATGCGAAAGCATCTTTTGATCTGTTCATTTTCACCTGTACGTTCACCCCATTGAGAAGATAACAATCTTGACAACACATGTTCAAATGTAAACGACCACTCATGTCAATAATTTGACTTGTACTGGTAAATTTTTTTCTCATATTCAATCCATTATTTAATGATAAATTGTCAAAATGACCTGCGGTATCTTTGTACCACAGAGTGGCAGTAAGTTGAGATTTTTTGGCTGGGGGACCGTAGCTTAATAAGGTTTCTATGTATGCTCGTTAGGAATAAGTATTATTCGATGACAAAATAAGTCTTTCATTGAGGCTGATTTCTATCTGATTGAACAACGAATGTATGAATAAATTAACGGGGGCGACTTTATCATCCCTGGTTAATATGCCGCCATCCATTTGCAATATTTGCTCTTTCACATGGAGATAGCTCTGGGCTGAATTCAAATAATCGTCGCCGCTCCCAGAAATGAAAAATTCTATCGGTCCACTGTTTCCAATTGTAGCTAGAGGGCGAAATTCGATCCATTGTCTGGAAACCACGCTCGTCTGAGTGGGAGGAATGGAAAATAGGTCCAGTTCACTGTTGACACATTCCGAGGATTTGGGGTTAATTAATGACTTCGCTAGTCAAAAATATCCTTCTTTACTGTTCGCTTTTGTTTCTTCGGTATGGCAGGTATCTTTTTGAGACCTACTTTTATACTTCACTGGTGTTTTGCAGGGGGCGTTCATTAGGCTGACCATGGGGGTCGGGGGGGGGGTGTCCCGCAATTCCTTGCACAATGGCTTCTTTGAATCTATCAACTCCGGCTTGCTTTACATTTTTTCTTTTTCCGGAAGCTATGTCCACTACAAAATCTATACTTTTTTCAAAAGTTGTTTTCCCACACTCTTAGCGAATGGAAAGACAGAGTGCTTTAGGGTTCCCAATAGGCTTCCCAGACCATGACCCCTCTGCGTCTGTGCATCCATTAAAACGGGCCTTCCAGAACCTACTTGTTCCAGATCATAGTCTTCGAATAATTTTGGGTTACAGCAGTACATCATTGTTTAAAATGAAGTGTCACGGTTAATTTTCCGTGTTCAAATGCAACAGGTTTTCTGTTGTCATCTCTTATATAGACCTCTATTGTTCTGAAATGCTTCTGAGAAAAGGGGAGGTAATACGAATTTTGCAATGTACGGGATATCGTTCTGCCGTATTCCCCTTCGATGGGAACAATACGTAACAAGGGAACTCTAGAATCCCCCACTATTTGATCTCACACCAAATCACAATATACGTATAGGGAATAAAAACCTCTATTCACATCAGTTGCGTGCATCGCACTGAACCAACCTTGATGAAAAGTATCATTTTCAAACCAAAAAAACTTTTGAAGGCACAGACTTGTGGTAATTTGTGCCCCCTGCTTCACGACAATCATAAGTTTTTGTGAGATTGGACTCCAGTCAAATTCTAAACACTCAGCATTAGATAAAATAAAACCTTTATTGCATTCGAGTTCTCGGATGATTTGGGTGGCGTCAGTATATCTACCAGCTCTCAAACCAACCGCGTTTTCCTTTTCTTTGTATTTTATATTTATGTAACCTTCCAAATCTTTTATGTTAAACCACGTATTTGGGTACTGAATTTCAGTTAGAGCCACTTCCCAATCGCCTTCGAGAGTTATGGGCTGAGACAACTGCATTCGAAATGAAGTATGAGTGTTATCAGGAAATGTGTCCAGCGAACTGTTACTCCGTAAATGGAAATAAAACATTATTTGTTCTTGATGGTCGGGTCAGGAAGTGAGTAACTGACTGCGCTACCTAAGAGAGCAGTTCAAAGCAGAGGATTTTTTGCGTCCAAACTTAAACTGACAATACTCGTGATTATTATGGTGTATAAGATTATGACCTGTGCAAAATACGTTATCTCACTTTTCGGCACACAACTACCACATAAAAGCCATGATCTGTTACTTTCCATGTCTTCCATTATACTAAGACTTTTTTCATGACACGCTCGCTTTTATTAAATAATCTGACTTTGTTTGATCCAAGAATTGAACGATTTGGGATAACCGAGCCATTTGACAAACAATTCTTTTTCCTTACCTTTACCTCACGTTCTCATAACGCTTTCTATTTTATATGTGGTTTTCTCGGCTACCCATTGAATTTCCTCCATGTAAAATCACCCTTCTAGCAAAGCTCCATTATAGTCCCTCAACCTGTATGTCACTGGATATCTCGGTATTATCTGAGCTATTGCAAAGAGTTCCTCTGTCCAGTTAGGCAAATACCCCTTTTCGAATGTTCATTTAACCTTACTTACTCTAACTCTATCTCCTATTTTGTAACGCTGTCTGGTTTCAGTCGGTTCGCCATACAATCTCTGCCAAATTTATTCTTGGTCCCTCCCTGATACAGCGGTGACAGGTATTATTATAGGATTCCATCAGTGCCTGGATCGAAAAAGTCAATGTGTTGTTTTTGTTAAAATATTTAAACATTTTGGTTTTAAGACTTCAATTGAAGCGTTCAACTACTGAACATTTCATTTGTAAGTTGTAAAAAAATCAATGTTATTTTGTTTTAAAAATTGCTGAAATTGACTGTTTGTGAATTCTTTACCTTGGTCAGTCTGTAACTTGAAAGGTTTACAACCTTCAGAAAATATTTCTCGAAAAGCCGACACAAGAGGCGAACCCAACTTCTTTCTCAGTGAGATCACCCAAGAGTACTTTGAAAACACGTCTATGCATGTTAATAAAAATTTAATCCCGTCATTGTGTTTGCTTTCTGAAGTCAGATCACAAGGTCAGCTTGCCATTGAGCGTCAATACTGCTGGCCAGAGTTTTCTTTCTAATGAACTCATGCCGTGCTGGTTTGTGAAGAGTGTAAGTGTCCAGACGTTGTAGCTAATTTATCACGTCTTTATTTTTCTTGCTTGACACACAACACAGGACAGTCACTCCCCCAAAGATGCCCAGAGTCGAAAGTGTGTAATAGAGCTCTGTTAAACTCATAATGACTGACAAATACAAATGTCGAATGTATTTAAAAGGGGACCCAAATCTAAACACCCCGAGCCTCTCCTTTCATGGATGATTCAGGGGTGTGGTTCTCGGCCGACATTTATGAATAAAAGCCCAACGTTCTTTGTTCCCAATGAGTTCTTGAGGAATATCAGCATCTCGCAGTACCTCGCCCAAAACCTGCCAGCCTTCTGGTGCAAACTTTTTGCGTTGCCTAAGTAAGTCATTGAACAAATCTGTGATGTTTGACCCTTCAACTGTTTGCTCGTTAATTATAATATGCCCCTCCCCCCCCCCCCCCCCCCACCGTCATCCCATTTCAGATTTGGAATTGACTTCAAGCATTTTAATAATAAACCCACTTTTCTATGCATGGTTAAAGGTACGGTGTCTAAAATTTCCCGGTCATCATGTGGAGTGGGCAGATCGGTCTTTTCCGTTTTAATCTTGATGGTGTTTTAATCTTGATGGTGGTCGTTCGAGTGATTTTTCATAGAATCTCAAATACCGCTGAAGTATTTGATTGTATTTTGTAATTTTTTCGGTTTCACTCAGATCAGTCTTGTTTATTATTCCTTTTAATTCTCTATCCAGTGCAGACACTGTGGAATCATTCGGCTGTTTTTCGATCTGATCTAACATCAGGGGATCTACTAAGACTATTTTCTTGGAGTGTTCCATTATTATCCCAGTAAACCTTTGGCTAATACTTTCAAAGCAGGCCCAATAAGTGAACCCAGAAAACCTCCCAATTTAATTATCTGTCTTCTAACTTTATCCGATGTGTTCTTTACTGCAAGCTTCCTGACTTTGTCTTTATGGAGTCGTCGTTTGGCAAAATGATAATTCGAAAGGGGTACGTTCCCCAATAAAATATTTTTAGCGCATTCACAAATCGAATGAATTAGGATCTTTATCTGCACATTTGACAATATTTTTAATTTATGAAGGCTTCACACAACAAAGAACTTTAAGAGTTCTGATGTTGCGTGTTACACGAGTAGATATAGTTATGAGATAATTATGAATAAAAAATGAAATATGTGAGATCTTAGTCTTAACCCCTCGTCCATTTGCTGTCTCAAATCGATTAATAAATACCCTGATTGATTGGAAATTTGATTGAAACATGTTTGGGTGAAGGGGGATCCGACCACTGAGGGTTCGTGCGACAGGTGGTGGGGTGCAGAGGACTACAAGTGAGGGGGATTGGAGGGATTGGAGGGTCACCAAGCATGTGTTTGTTTGGTTGGCCTTGAAAAGGGCCGTTTTTCCATGTCGTGATTCGTATTCGCTTCTGTCTTTTTTTTTCTTCACCATACCATTGAAATATTTTCTAGAACCATTTTTCTACCGCTTCTCTATTGAAATCATCAGTGCTAATATACTCGTGCGGCATCACAGCAGGTACCATATTATGTATGTTCGCAGCCCAAATATCTTGCAGCTCAGCATGATCAATCTTCTTCAAGGCAGTGAGGAAACATCTCTTGACCTTTTCTTCTGGACTAGCCATTAAACATAGATCGTGATGGGTTTGTCCACCATGATTTACATAGTGCACCCATTGCACAGTTTGCTAACCGCGTCATCTAAATGTTTTTGGATCATAGTTGTGTAAGCTCGGTTCAGCTCTGTTTGGATCCGTCTTCTTCTAAGTTCGGTCATCAGATTCATTTTCCCATGATCTGAGAACGTCAGAAATTCTCGTTTTCTTTTTCTAAACAAATCTGCTTCTGCTTCTTCCCTGGCAATTTTTCTGTCGATTTCTGCAATCATTTTCTTCAGGTCATTCCACTCGCTTACGTCCAAAACAATTCCAGTTTTAGTCGGTGTTGAAGAGTCTTCCATGTAGCTTCTTACGTGGACCTTTACTTTACCCTGAAACGGTGTCACGTTTTATAAAAGTATTTCTTGAACTGATCTGAACTTTATTGGAGCATGCCCTCTCAACTGTTTCAATGAAGTTAAATGAAAAACTGAAGCCCCGCCCATCGTTTTAAAACTGACTGATTGATTTTTTTGAGAACCAATCAAAACACAGAAATCGAACCATTAAAAATCGGTGAATTTGTAAATTTGAATTTCAGAGTCTGAAAGAAGGACGCGTGCTGATCTGTAATTTTGAAAAGGTTTTTATGAGCCTATAACTTTGGAACAACAGGGATTAGTTATTAAAATTAATAAGGTGACAGATTGGTCTCTTACAATTTCAATAGCACTTAAATCTGAAGCATCAGTCTAATGATATTTATGACAAACCGGTCATTAAAATGTTACAATGGATTTTATTACCCCCACACGTGTTACTCACATGCCATAGTTCGTGTTTGAACAAAAAATCGATTTAACAAGATTCCATTGGTTTTTAATTACACCCATAAACACAGATACAATACAGCGTTTACCTTAGCACGTGTCCAGTTCATAGTCAGCTGATAGCATTCATATATATATGTCCAACGGTCGGCGAAATATACGAACGTCAAAATTATTTTTAAATATATTATTTATTATCTAATAATATCTATCCTAAATTATGACTTAAAAAAAATATATACTAATCGACGTAAACATTATTAATTCATTTATTAATATACTAATTATAATAATCAACCCTAATTACACTCATTACTCATTAATTACATTAATTATGCAACAGTCATTAATTAAAATTAATTATGCAACAGTTTTTGTAATTAAAGTGATCAAAAAAATATTCATTAATTATATGACGTCATGTTAATTATGCAACATTTTAATTACACTATATCATCCATCCCTCTCCCCACCCCCTCCAGCAGAACTGGGTCATTTTGCATCCACTATACTACTGACATCTCAGTCCGGACGTTCCGGATCCGAACATTTCGGACCACCTTTTGCGGTGAAATGGCCCTTTCGTCCCACATTTGCATTTCTATTTTTTCTTATTATTAGAGAGCAAAAGGGCCGGTTCGGCCCACATTTTAATTTGTGATATCTTTTTTTTATTAAATTGTTTTTATTTCAATTTTTAAAAAAAACTTTCATTCGATTTTAATTTTTAAAATTTTTTTTCTTGATTTGGTTTCATGTTCTACTTTTTTCACTTTTGGTATGCATTTTTCAGTTTATTTTTGGCCGATTTCTCCATTTAATTGGAGGTCAGCCTAACCTGTTAATATTTTCCATTCTGCTTTTTGGCAATCAAATCACACACATATGGAGATTATTGGAATGAGTTCAAGGAGCTTGTTCCATTAACGCCATAGCTGTTATACTTTACTGACAGGGTAGCAGCTATTATCTTCACTATGAATAAATATATTGCTAAAGTTCTTTGCTTTTTGTCAATAAAATCACACACATGTTATTGGAAAGAACTCTAAGGGAATTTATTGTTGAAACGAATATCGGTCGATTTGCACCATTGCCTATTTGCACCGGTCGATTTGCACCATCTCAAAAGTGGATTTGCACCATCGAAAAAGTGGATTTGCACCATCGAAAAAGTCGATTTGCACCATCGAAAAAGTCGATATGCACCACAAAAAAGTCGATTTGTACCACCTATAAGTCGATATGCACCATTAAAAACGGATAATATATGTCATTTAAAATGAAGAAATGTTTCTTCAGAAGTATCCATGATAAATTCATCTCGCCAAATGTCTCTATCTAAACATTTATTTAATCTCCAATTTAACATCTGTCTCTGTAAAAAGTATTATTATTATTAAATGTGACTCTACTCACTGATTAATTGAATCGGGACTGTTTTTACAGCAATCAGTTATCAGTCTGAGGACTTGATTCTTTCACCAACACCCTTCTGTGTAGTTTTACACTGTCAAAACAACACGGGACTTCAAAAATCTATGTTGGTGTCGGTGTATGGTGATTGTAATTTTAATTCACCCTTTAATGGCGGCCGCATATGAAAGATAAATGTCCGCCCAAGCCAGCAGATTTCTATAAAACGTTTGACTGTTTCTGCAACTTCATCAGGGAGACTAAAAAGTTTTGGGATACTTTAAAAACCCTTACTGGACAAAAACATAAAGACGCCAACATTAAGGCTCTAAAGATCAGCGATGGAATTATGGCCCTGGATGACAAGGCAAAGGCTAGCGCCTTTGCTGAGCTCCTTGAGAAATATCATCGTCCACATGGGGGCGATAGGTTTGATGACGAGTTCAAAGAAAAAGTAAACAAATTTGTTCAAGACAACAAGACAACGTTTAACGATGCCAACTTCAGCCAAACGCCCGAGGACGGGGAAGGCCATGAACTCACGGAACCGATAAGCCAAGAAGAAGTGGCTAACACAATTAAAAAATGTAAGTCTTCTTCTTCCCCAGGAGGGGACGAGGTCTCATACAAAATCCTGAAACAATGTCCCAATACTTTTTTCGGTAGACTCACTAACCTCCTAAACTGCTGTCTCTCTTGTGGATACTTCCCAAAATGTTGGAAAGTAGCTACAGGATTCATGATACCCAAACCCGACAAGAATTTGAGCAACCCAGCTAATTACCGCCCAATCAGCCTACTCAGCTGTATTGGAAACATTTTCGAACGGATTCTCACGACTAGACTCCGCAGCCATCTCGAATCAATCAGCTTTTTCAATAAGTGGCAAAGGGCATACAGAAGCCAAAGAGAGGGAGTCGAGCATGTTTATAGACTGGTAGATTATATGAAAACGGCGTTCAGTCAAAATGAAATAGGAACCGCGCTATTACTCGACGTAGAAAAAGCGTTTGACTCTGTCTGGCACAATGGCATGAGATACAAACTAGCTAAAATGGGGCTACCTACCAAAATTCTAAGGATCATATCATCATTTTTATCTGATCGAAAAATCAAAGTGAGTGTCAGCCGAGGGAAAACTCGAAGCGGGCACTCCACAGGGTTCGGTCCTCTGTCCGCTTCTATTTATAATATATGTGAATGACATTGACAAACTGGGGAAGAACCATGTTGAACTATCTCAATTCTCAGAAAACCGCCTGCAGGATACCATCCGCGACCTGCAAGACAGGTGCGCTCTGTGGCGCATCAAGCTAAATGCCACGAAAACACAAAGAATCACATTCTATAAAAAACAAAGGAAAAAGCCTGTCCCTAATATTGAGCTTAAGCTTTACGATCATAAATTTGAAGCTAGTAATGAGGCAAAGTTTCTGGGATTCAACCTGGATAGCAGTCTCAATCTAAACAATCACATAATGTCAAAGCCACTAAACGCATCAATTTCCTGAAAATGGTTAGAAGTAAAAATTGGGGAGCCAATAAAGAAATTCTCCTCAATCTTTACAAATCATATATACGCCCAGTACTAGAGTATGGGGCCATAATAACAAGTGACCTGAATAAAACCAACATTGAAAAACTACAACGGGTCCAAAATCATGCCTTGCGCGTGGCGCTGCGTAAGCCCACGTGGACATCGACAAAACAACTTCACGAGATAGCAAAAATAGACACTATAGCAATGCGCTTAACAGATCTTCAAAGCAAAACTCTAAATAGACTTCAAGGCAGCGAATTAATAATAGAACTCAATGCGCATCGCGTCCACAATAGGAAAACTAAATAATCTGGGGCGTGTCTATCGCACGAAAGCTTGCCTCTGTTACCAGTGGGAGTTGCAAGCAGCGAGGAAAATCTCCACCTGCTGCCGGGTCTCCCCTCCCTGAGATATAAATCTCGGGGGAAAAATGCTGGCTTCCCCATCCACATGTCACTGGTCGTCACGGACGGAACAGTTGTAAATTAAAAACCGAATTGCTCTAATTTCCAGCTCTCTATCTTTTCTACCTCCTCTATCTCATCAGACACACGACCAAACTGAATGACAAACTATGAGGGATTGAAACAATCCTCATGCAAAGATGTGCAGAAAACCTAACAAGACCAAGGCAAGGATTGAAACAATGTTGCCAGCAAACAGCCCTTTTAAGGGCTTTTTTTTGTGGGTGGGGGGGGGGGGGGAGGGGTGTTGGAGGTCATTTGGAATTCCCGAAGGATAACTAGATACCTCAAAATCACATACGGCATCCTATCTCCCAGAAGGCTTGATGGATGACAAACTAAACTGTTGGAGCTTTCTCCAATCCTTTTTTGTAACCGCTATGGTCATATACCGGGGCGCGATACCAAACCGGCGTTGCTGTTTGGTTTTCTTTTTTCTTTTTCCCTTAAAATTGCTATCGCACAACATTATATTCTGGCTCGCCACCATGGTGGGACTCAAACCTCTACCATCGCCAAGCTGGAACCGAATAGAGCCCACTCTCTAATAGTCTTAATGGAGTTGAGGGATTGATCTTTGACAATCTATCACTCCAATGCAAACTGCCGGGAATTCTAACCGCGTGCCTACCCCTTCAGACCCCATTTGAGGCAATAGGAAAGCTAGGCCTGTGTGATCCAAGATCCAAGTGAAATAAAATAAGGCTAACCGGGTCGCAAGGGATTTGTAAATCCCACATCGTCCCTGCGCGCCTTCGGCGCGCTAAAACCTTTCATTCATTCAACTTCATCAGTTGAAGATGGACGAGCTCACTGAGAACCCATGCTCAAGTTGTAATAAAGAGGTACGGCGGCGACAAGATGACCTAGAGTGTGACTCTTGCAATAAATGGAGACACGGGATTTGTGGCACTGGTATGTCCAGAGATGAATATAGAAGGATGACGAAACAGCAGCGCGATGGTACCATAATAACATGGGTCTGCCCAGAATGTCTAAAGTCAAGTCAAGTATCAGATGAATCAGAAATGGAAATAGATTCAACATCGCAAGAGAGGTCATTCGACTTGATTATTCCCGTGGATGATCCCCTACCGGTGATAGAAAAGTCACTTGAGGAAGAACCCATTCCAGACACTATACGTAATGACCAGGTAACAACATACCAAATCGTCAAGGGAGTGTCAAAGAGGGGTGCTGACATTTTAGTAGATTCACAAGGGTACATGTTCACTTTTAAACGAATGACTAATGTAACAACCACATGGATTTGTAGCAGCAGGGCAAAAAATGTTCTGCTACCGTCACACAGCCCAGCTCTAATGTTTTCAACCGTGGTCCGACACGTCATACGCATCCTGGTGACCCTGGTGCAACTATCACACGCTCAGCGAGAGCCATGGTCAAGAAGGCAGCAAGAGACGATATATTTACTTCTTCGGGGGTTCTTGCGAGGCATGCACTAAACACTGTGGCAAATGATGATGTGCCGTTGCCAAAATTAGATCAGCTTGCACGTTCTGCAAACAGAGCCAGGGAAAAACTTCGGCCGAAACATCCAAAGGACCTTGACTTCATACTGAAAGAGTCCTTTATACCTGACGGTTTTTTTTAAAAAAGACATTCAAGTGGACGATCAGCGGCACATAATTCTAGCCACTGACCTACAACTAAAACACATGGAAAAATCTGGTTCATGGACGGAACTTTTAAGGTAGCAAGGGAGCCCTTCATACAGCTATTTAGTGTACACAGCTTCATTAAGAGTGGAGACTCTATGAAACAAGTACCTTTGTGTTATGCATAATGTCACGCCGTAAGACAAAAGACTACGTAGCAGTACTACGTGAAATCTTAAACTTTGTACCCGAACCTGCAGTACAGGAATGTGTTTTAGATTTTGAGAGGGCAATGTGATCTGCCATACATGAGGTATTACCCGAAGTTGCCATTCATGGCTGCTGGTTTCACTGGAGTCAGGCTGTATACAGGAAAGTGAAGAAATTTGGACTTCAGTCAGCATATGTGCACCAACTACCAGTGAGAGATTAGGTGCGCCAGTTGATGGCGCTTCCACATTTGCCACACAATCACATATTAGATGTGTTCACATTCTTGAAGGCCCGGTGCCCAACATCGCAATCTCCAGAAAAGCTTCATAAGTTAGTTGCATATATTGAAAAGAATTGGGTGTGCTCAGAAAAGTGTCCTCCTTCATCTTGGTCAGCCTTCAGACGACCTATACGTACTAACAATGATGCAGAGGGGTGGCATCTTTCCATTAATACTCAGGCCAAAACAAATTCACAAAACATGTATAAACTTTTCAATTTGCTTCACAAAGAATCAGAATTGCTCCCACTTCAAGTTCGTTTGGTCTCCCCCCCCAAAAAAGCTCTGCCGTCATCAGAGAAAGAGCACTCAAATAAAACATCAGACACTAATTAAATTGTGGGATGCTTATGATAACGACAGCGAGAAATTAGCACGTCAGAATATCTTCGTCAGTGTGCACAGTTAGTGAACCACTCAGAAGATAAATTGTGAGAAAAATATCTTGTTTTTAGGCATCTAAAAAAATAAGTTTTCAGTAGTTTTAGTATTTTTCTTTTGTTCCACTTTCGCTCAATTAATAATGCCAACACTCACCACTATTTCTCAGAAATTCACCCGACATTAGCTTCTTAGAAATTGCGGCAAGTGCTTGCATTATTAATTGAGGGGAAATGGAACAAAAAAGTCTTGACTACGTTAATTGGGAAACCTCCACGTAACTGCGCACTAAAATGTAAGCATTTTTTTGGTTCCACTTTCGCTCAATTAGGCGATTTTGACTTGTGAGTGTGTCTTTTTAAAAAATCTTTTTACTGGTTAGTTCGTAACGTTTGTTGAAGTTTTTATTCTGTTCGTTTTCTACTTTTGTAACTGTAACTGTGCTACCAAGTGCTTTAATAAAATATAAGAGTTGAATGAAACAGAATGGTGTTTCTTATCTTTATCCCCCCCCCCCCCCCCACACCCCTTAGTCTTATCTTCAATAAGGAATTTTGCCCAAGTAGTCCAAACTTGGACCCAAAGTCTGTAATATAATTTTTTGGTGTGGTACATCCCACAGAACGTACCGCACCAAAAGTTATTTTACAGACTTTGGGTCCAAGTTTGGACTACCGTCTCAGCAGATTGATAATGTGTCTAATGGTTAGGGACACACAGGCGTAACAGTTTATTACAGCTGATTCCTGAAAAATTAAATTTGGTAATGATTTTTGTAGATATAGAATACAAATATCGTTATCAAATGTCATTTTTCATGCCGAGTACCCGTGTTTATGAATGGTGCAAATCGACTCTACTATGGTGCAAATCGACCGAACCAATGGTGCAAATCGACTTTTCCGATGGAGTAAATCGACTTTTCCGATGGTGCAAATCGACTTTTTCGATGGTGCAAATCGACCGCCCGATGGTGCAAATCGACCGTGGTGCAAATCGACCATTCCCCGTTGAAGCTCTTTTGATTGTTCATTTGAAACAATTTTGTAAATAAAACCTTACAAATATGGATGTTATTAACAGCAATGCCTCTCTGATTTTATTGACAAAGTAATTGAATATCATGGGATTAAGAATAACATCAAGATATTTGTACCTTCTTTTATCAGGACGTTTTGGGAAAACTACACTGCATAAGAACATTGTTTTTACATCTTAACACACTGCGCCACCTTGGTCTCACTTGGACAATCGGGATTATGTGTCTTGCCCAAAGTAGCAACACAGATGACGTAGGTGAGGATCGAATCTACAGCATTTCAATCTGCAATTCCATACGCTAACCAATGATCAACCGCAGTACCAGTACGTCGTAAAATTTGAAAGACCCCTCGATAGCAGCCACTTTATTGAAAACAGCAATGCCAGGATTGTCTAGACGAGAAATCCAACGACAGCTAAAACTCTATCATTCTCATTGGGAAGTGATGTGGTTTTGATAACAAAATCTATTATACTAAAAAACTGGACTTTTTTGTGGGCCAGTTTTCGCTTTACTGACAGCATATACGCCAGAAATTCATGCACTGGACCTTAGTATTCGTTTTGAAGCAACGTTATCGACAAGTTTCGGGCTTCATAGATTTCAGTGGTTCGAGACATTAACGACAAAACATGGGAATTCCTGCATAAAGTATTTTTAGATAAATAGTGAAGTCAAAAAGACATCATCGGCCAAGCGCTGTGAAATCCGTTACTTATTCCCAGTTCCTTATTCGACTTTCTAAATTTAGCAGAAATTCGAAAAATAAATGGCCTTCTTGGGTGGCGCCCTAAGACAGAGGACTATTCAAACCCTGGGGTTCACTCCCCCACCCCTCTTTAGGGGCCAGGTTGGACCCTAAAAGAGACAAAATGGTCCAAATCGTAATTATTGACGGAAATTCCCGGAACAAACGGCCTTATAGGGTGGCGCCCCAAAGAGCAAGATTTTTCAAATCCTAAAGTTCACCCTCCCACCCCTTTTTAGGGGCCACATTGGACCCTAAAAGTGACCAAATAGTCAAAATCGTAATTATGGACGAAAATTCGCGGAACAAACGGCCTTATAGGGTGGCGCCCTAAAATACAAGATTATTCAAATCCTAAGGTTCACCCTCCCACCCCCTTTAAGGGGCCAGATTTAACCCTAAAAGTGACCAAATGGTCAAAATCGTAATTATTGATGGAAATTCGCGAAACAAACGGCGTCATAGGGTGGCGCCCTAAAATACAAGATCATTCAAATCCTAAGGTTCACCCTCCAACCCCTTTTTAGGGCCCACATTGGACCCTAAAAGTGACCAAACGGTCAAAATCGTAATTGTTGGCCGTAATTCGCGGAACGAACGGCGTTATAGGGTGGCGCCCTAAAATGCAACATTATTCAAATCCTAAGGTTCACCCCCACCCCTATTTAGGGGCCAGATTGGACCCTAAGAGTGACTAAATGGTCAAAATCGTAATTATTGATGGAAATTCGCGGAACACACGGCGCTATAGGTTGGCGCCCTAAAATACAAGATTATTTAAATCCTTAGGTTCACCCCCACCCCTATTTAGGGGTCAGATTGGACCCTAAAAGTGACCAAATGGTCAAAATCGTAATTATTGACGGAAATTCGCGGAACAAACGGCGTTATAGGGTGGCGCCCTAAATACAAGATTATTCAAATCCTAAGGTTCACCCTCCCACCCCCTTTTAGGGGCCAGATTTAACCCTAAAAGTGACCAAATGGTCAAAATCGTAATTATTGATGGAAATTCGCGAAACAAACGGCGTCATAGGGTGGCGCCCTAAAATACAAGATCATTCAAATCCTAAGGTTCACCCTCCAACCCCTTTTTAGGGCCCACATTGGACCCTAGAAGTGACCAAACGGTCAAAATCGTAATTGTTGGCCGTAATTCGCGGAACGAACGGCGTTATAGGGTGGCGCCCTAAAATGCAACATTATTCAAATCCTAAGGTTCACCCCCACCCCTATTTAGGGGCCAGATTGGACCCTAAGAGTGACTAAATGATCAAAATCGTAATTATTGATGGAAATTCGCGGAACACACGGCGCTATAGGTTGGCGCCCTAAAATACAAGATTATTCAAATCCTTAGGTTCACCCCCACCCCTATTTAGGGGTCAGATTGGACCCTAAAAGTGACCAAATGGTCAAAATCGTAATTATTGACGGAAATTCGCGGAACAAACGGCGTTATAGGGTGGCGCCCTAAATACAAGATTATTCAAATGCTAAGGTTCACCCTCCCACCCATTTTTAGGGGCCAGATTGGACCCTAAAAGTGACCAAATAGTCAAAATCGTAATTATTGATGAAAATTCGCGGAACAAAGGCGTCATAGGGTGGCGCCCGAAAATACAAGATCATTCAAATCCTAAGGTTCACCCTCCAACCCCTTTTTAGGGGCCATATTGGACCCTAAAAGTGACCAAATGGTCAAACTTGTAACTGTTGGCCGTAGTTCGCGGAACAAATGGCGTTATAGGGTGGCGCCCTAAAATGCAAGATTATTCAAATCCTAAGGTTCGCCCTCTCACCCCCTTTTTAGGGGCCAGATTGGACCCTAAAAGTGACCAAACGGTCAAAATCGTAATTATTGACCGAAATTCGGCGAACACACGTCGTTATAGGGTGGCGCCCTAAAATACAAGATTATTCAAAAACTAAGGTTCACCCTCCCACCCCTTTTTAGGGGCCACATGGGACCCTAAAGTGACCAAATGGTTAAAATCGTAATTATTGACGGAAATTCGCAGAACACACGGCGTTACAGGGTGGCACCCTAAAATACAAGATTATTCAAATCCTAAGGTTCACCCTCCCACTCCTTTTTATGGGCCAGATTGGACCCTAAAGGTGACAAAATGGTCAAAATCGTAATTATTGATGGAAATCGCGGAACAAACGGCGTCATAGGGTGGCGCCGAAAAATACAAGATCATTCAAATCCTAAGGTTCACCCTCCAACCCCTTTTAGGGGCCACAATGGACACTAAATGTGACCAAATGGTCAAAATCGTAATTGTTGGCCGTAATTCGCGGAACAAACGGCGTTATAGGGTGGTGCCCTAAAATGTAAGATTATTCGAATCCTAAGGTTCACCCTCCCACCCCTTTTTAGGGGCCACATTGGACCCTAAAAATGACCAAACGTTCAAAATCGTAATTATTGACCGAAATTCGCAGAACACACGGCGTTATAGGGTGGCACCCTAAAATACAAGATTATTCAAATCCTAAGGTTCACCCCACCCCTATTTAGGGGCCAGATTGGACCCTAATAGTGACTAAATGGTCAAAATCGTAATTATTGATGGAAATTCGCGGAACAAACGGCCTTATAGGGTGGCGCCCTAAATACAAGATTATTCAAATCCTAAGGTTCACCCTCCCACCCCTTCTTAGGGGCCAGATTGGACCCTAAAAGTGACCAAAGGTCAAAATCGTAATTATTGATGGAAATTCGAGGAACAAACGACGTCATAGGGTGGCTCCCGAAAATACAAGATCATTCAAATCCTAAGATTCACCCTCCAACCCCTTTTTAGGAGCCATATTGGACCCTAAAAGTGACCTAATGGTCAAACTCCTAACTGTTGGCCGCAATTCGCGGTACAAACGGCGTTATAGGGTGGCGCCCTAAAATGCAACATTATTCAAATCCTAAGGTTCGCCCTCCAACCCTTTTTAGGGGCCAGATTGGACCCTAAAAGTGACCAAATGGTCAAAATCGTAATTATTGACGGAAATTCGCGGAACAAACGGCCTTATAGGGTGGCGCCCTAAAATACAAGATTATTCAAATCCTAATGTTCACACTCCCACCCCTTTTTAAGGGCCAGATTGGACCCTAAAAGTGACCAAATGGTCAAAATTGTAATTATTGACGGAAATTCGCGGAACAAACGGCCTTATAGGGTGGCGCCCTAAATACAAGATTATTCAAATCCAAAGGTTCAACCTCCCACCCCTTGCCAGATGGTACCCTAAAAGTGACCAAATGGTCAAAATCGTAATTATTGATGGAAATTCGCGGAACAAACGGCGTGATAGGGTGGCGCCCGAAAATACAAGATCATTCAAATCCTAAGGTTCACCCTCCAACCCATTTTTAGGGGCCATATTGGACCCTAAAAGTGACCAAATGGTCAAACTCGTAACTGTTGGCCGTAATTCGCGGAACAAACGGCCTTATAAGGTGGCGCCCTAAAATGCAAGATTATTCAAATCCTAAGGTTCACCCTCACACCCCTTTTTAGGGGCCAGATTGGACCAAACGGTGACCAAAGTGACCAAACGGTCAAAATCGTAACTATTGACAGAAATTCGGCTAACACATGGCGTTATAGCGTGGCGCCCTAAAATACAAGATTATTCAAAGACTAAGGTTCACCCTCCCGCCCCTTTTTAGGGGCCACATTGGACCCTAAAGTGACCAAACGGTCAAAATCGTAATTATTGACCGAAATTCGCGGAACACACGGCGTTATAGGGTGGCGCCCTAAAATACAAGATTATTCAAATCCTAAGGTTCACCCTCCCACTCCTTATTAGGGACCAGATTGGACCCTAAATGTGAAAAAATGGTCAAAATCGTAATTATTGGTGGAAATCGTGGAACAAACGGCGTCATAGGGTGGCGCCTAAAAATACAAGATCATTCAAATCCTAAGGTTCACCCTCCAACCCCTCTTTAGGGGCCACAATGGACCCTAAATGTGACCAAATGGTCAAAATCGTAATTGTTGGCCGTAATTCGCGGAAGAAACGGCGTTATAGGGTGGCGCCCTAAAATGTAAGATTATTCAAATCCTAAGGTTCACCCTCTCACCCCTTTTTAGGGGCCACATCGGTCAAGCATTGGAAAAACAATAAGTGTTGTTTGTCTGTAAATGACCACTTGATGCACATTGCTTTTCATCGTGTCCTTCATTATTATCTCGGATTGTATTATGCAACTGAAACCCAGTGAAAGAGTTCAAGATTTTTGTTGAATAACCAGACGATTGTTACGAAATAGGGTTTTGTAATGATTGACTTATAATTGTCATTGAAAGATGAAGTAGTTTTATTTTTACTCACTCACACATTTTGTAATTAGCGATAATTTTAGTTTTGATGCCGAAATATCGTCACATCATTCAACAAATTGCTAACACTGATATATACATCAATCCCTATGTATGAGCTTCCAGTGGTGGGCCATGGAGTGATGGGGGTGGGAGAGGGCAGGTGGACCCAGGTGCAAGCTGCCACTTACTGTTTTTAACCCCATCTTTCCTCGGGAGGCGCCAGAATCGATCTCAGAGCTTCAGAATTTGAAATGTCAGACTGCACTAAGTTTATATAAAATGAAACAAACTTATCACCCAGAAGTAATTTCTTTCACTTTATATAAGGTTAGTGAATTTTGCTCCCTAGAGTGCTCACCCGCTGTCTCTGGACACTTCGGCTAGTGTCCAATCCGTGTACATCTAATTTTCTTCTTTATATTTCTTGCCCAGTTAGCACATACGATTACCATTGAAGCTGATTTTTTCTTCTTTATATTTCTTGCCCAGTTAGCACATACGATTACCATTGAAGCTAATGTCTTGGCACAATCCTTACTACCTTTCTCTCACAGATACTGGCACAGATTGGGCATGAAGTAATTGGTTCTTGATTCCCCTCGCCCACTATACATATTGTGTATGATACACAATAATGTGTTTAGCAGGAGACTGGAATTAATAAACAATGAATTGTGTACGATATAACACTTTGCTCCCCCCCCCCCCCTTCCAAAAAGTGCTACAAGGCATTTCTCTCAATGCTGCCTTAGTCTTAGTCTTTGTTGAGGAAAACAAACGCAACAGTCTCTATTTATCACAAGGGTGTAACTCGACAATGCATTTAAAAAAAGACAATGCTATTTTCCGGTAATATTTCCCGGTACTTTTCCCGTTGTGGTCTACAGAAATCAGTCGCCTAGCCGCCTGGCTTGGGGGGGGGGGGGGGGGGGGGAATAAGGTGATCATGACCATGTTTCACATAACAAAAACTCCCCAAATCATGATTGTCCCCAATGGAGCTACACACACTAAAATTACTTCATATTGAATCTTAAAGCACGGAGTTTTGCAAAATGTTCTGTTTGGTCTTCATGCCATTGCCTCACCCCCTACTTCCCTGAAGGGAAGTACGAGGAGCGGAAATGACCGAAGTCCTAGTTAGAATTGAGGGGGACCTTCGAAATCCCACCGAGTCTTTTCAAATATCCAGGTTGCCCACACACACACATACTTTAAGAACGAAAACAAACTGGCTAGCCCCCCACCCCCCCCCACCCCCCCCCCACACACAGACAATTATAAAATCCTGGCAACGCCCCTACTATATTGTATATAACTATATATAATCGATTTCTCTATTTTCGAAATGGGGATGTGGGGGGGGGGGGCAAGTTCGATATAACGCTGACATATTTCGAAGGACTGACACATGGAATTGGACATACCCCCTCCCCCCCCCCCCCCCACGGTTGAGGGTCTGGAGGCAGCTCTACGTATATTTTTTTCAAATTCTGAAGCACTGAAATCGATTCTGATGCCTCCTGGGAATGATAGATGTTAAAAACAGTAAGTGACAGTTTGTATTTGGGGTAAGTGACAGTATGTATTTGAATTGAAGATCCCCTTCCGTCCCACCACTGGGAGCTCACACACAGGGATTGGTGGAGTGTGCACATTGGGTCCCAGTTATAATGGCTCCTAAGGTTTTGGGTGGGTATCATCGGGGTATCAAGAATAAACAGAAAGATAGTGCTTGAAATACATGTATATTGTTACTGATAGAATAGAGAATAAAAGATTAAAACAGCTATGATAGTGAACTGTTTTTAGTTTGAAAACCAAAAGCTATCTAACTGTTTAGGAGAATTGTTTTGATTTTAGAAGGGTTTTGTAATATGTTTTAACTATTGTTATTTTATGTACTTAGCAGATGCCTCTCTTATGTTTCTCACTGTTTGTATCATTTTATTTTTATGTAATTTATTCAGTAAAACAATTTTAGAATTGTTTAACTTATCTTTCCTTTTAAAGTTTTCTCAATAAGTGAAGGGTGGTGGAAAAATAAATGCATAATGGGGACGGGTCAGTGGGTGATCCCATAGTGTCAGAACGAACTTGTTCCAGTCGTTTGTGTTTTTCCTCCCATTTGCATTTCTCAGAGATAATTATATTATTAAATACATAAAAAATATATTATGCGGCAATCAACTATTTTTAAAAGATTATCACCCACTGAAGGTTGAATGTGACTGTAACATCTTTGTTTCGTGGTAGTCAGAGTGGATTTCGACAATGACGGACAACCCGATAGTACAAATTAACTGAGGTATGCAATCAAACAAGGTTTGATAAAATAAAAATAAGAAGCTTGCTCATCAGGCTTTATGCGGATTGATTCGGTTGAGGGGGTTGATGTCGCCTTACACACAAATATCACTCCACAATAACACTGATCATAAGAAACAGATCAAGCAAAAGCAATTATTTATACTTTCTTCAGATACTAAAGCTCACTTCCATAAATGAGGTGTCCACCCGACAGTGGCCGATAAAAGCCCAACCCATAACTTATATTCCAACCTATCTGCTTATTGACAGACATGTACCAACACTACAAGTAATTATACAAGTAAATAGGTGAATAAATATGTTTTTGGTCAGCATATGCCAGACCAGAATATGATATTAGAAGCACACGCGTGTGGTGATGGTCTCTGAAATTGAACACGTCTATAGTGGGTGCTTCATTTTGGACTGTATCTCTATTTTTACACAACACAGATTGGCGGATTTATTAATTGTCCCACTGAGGTGTTCAATGTTAGCAGTAACTTAAGCAAATCTGTAATGCCATATCATGGGTTTACAGGATGCAATCCAGAAATGACCACTGTATGTGTTCCATCGGAGAAGACTTTTACTGTAGATAATGCCTGCTGATATCCCCCGTGTCCAGTTTTGCCAGCCCCTATCAACACATAACTGCCATTTTAAAGCCCAGACAGAGGTTCCAAAAAAAGGTTTTTTGAACTGTCAATCGCCTCTATTCCAAAGGGGTCCCCATCAACGCCAAGAAAATCCAGCGATGATTGCCAAGTATAGTAACTGTTTCTAATATACCCATTTGTGTCCTTGATGTTTTGTAACTGGCCCTTTTGGAAGTCTTAGCATGGTCCTAAATGATGTCCGATCGGGGCACCCGAGATGTCAATCTTTTTAGTCCTCGCTGCCTCTCATAAACCACAAAATATCTAGCTCTTTTCACAAACTTTGTAGATATTTTGTAACTGACCCTTTTCGGGGTCTTAGTAGGGCCCGATATGGCGTCCGATTGGGGATGACGTCGTGTCAATTTTCTATTCCTCGGATGCAATCTATCAGCAATAAAATATCTGATGATTTTTACCTATTTTTGGAACATTTTACAACTGGGCGTTTCAGGGCTTCAGTAGGGCCCATAAATAGGGTCGAAGGATGAACCCGAGGATTTGAATAATCTCGTAATTTACGGTGCCACCCTAGAAGGCCATTTGTTCTCAATATTTCAGCCAATAATTACCATTTTGACCGTTTGGTCACTTTTAGAGTCCAATTTGGCCCCTAAAAAGGATCGGGAGGGTTAACGTTAGGATTTGAATAAGCTTATATTTTAGGGCGCCACCCTATAATAATAACAATAATAATAATAATAAATACAGTTTAGAGCCGTGAATCCACCTAATTGCTCTCCGGCTTTACACAAAAAAAGAAAAAAAAACGCCGTTTGTTCCGCAAATTTCCATCAATAATTATGACTTTGACCATTTGGTCACTTTTAGGGTCCAATCTGGGCCCTAAAATGGGTGGGAGGGTGAACCTTAGGACTTGAATAATCTTGCATTTTAGGGCGCCACCCTATAACGCCGTTTGTTAAGCGAACTTCGACCAACAAATACGATTTTGACGATTTGGTCACTTTTAGGGTCCAATGTGGCCCTAAAAAGGGGCTGGAGGGTGAACCTTAGGATTTGAATGATCTTGTATTTTAGGGCGCCATCCTATAACGCCGTTTGTTCCGCGAATTACGATAAATAATTACGATTTTGACTTTGGTCACATTTAGGGTCCAATGAAGCCCCTAAAAAGGGGTGCGAGGGCGAACCTCAGGATTTGAATTATCTTGCAGTTTAGGGCGCCACCCTATATGGCCGTTTGTTCCGCGAATTTCCGTCAATAATTACGATTTTGACCATTTGGTCACTTTTAGGGTCCAATGTGGCCCCTAAAAAGGGGTGGGAGGGTGAACCTTGGGATTTGAATAATCTTGCATTTAGGGCGCTACCCTATAAGGCCGTTTGTTCCTCGAATTTCCGTCAATAATTACGATTGTGACCATTTGATCGCTTTTAGGGTCCAATCTGGCCCCTAACAAGGGGTGGGATGGTGAACCTTAGGATTTGAATAATCTTGCATTTTAGGGCGCCACCTTTTAAGGCCATTAGTTCCAGGAATTTCCGTCAATAATTACGATTTTGACCATTTGGTCACTCTTAGGGTCCAATCTGGCCCCTAAAAAGGGGTGGAAGGGTGAACCTTAGGATTTGAATAATCTTGTATTTTAGGGCGCCACCCTATAACGCCGTTTGTTCCGCGAATTACGGCCAACAGTTACGAGTTTGACCATTTGGTCACTTTTAGGGTCCAATAGGGCCCCTAAAAAGGGGTTGGAGGGTGAAACTTAGGATTTGAATGATCTTGTATTTTCGGGCGCCACCCTATAAGGCCTTTTGTTCCGCGAATTTCCGTCAATATTTACGATTTTGACCATTTGGTCACTTTTAGGGTCCAATCTGGCCCCTCAAAGGGGCGGGAGGGTGAACCTTAGGATTTGAATAATCTAGTATTTTAGGGCGCCACCCTATAACGCCGTGTATTCGTCGAATTTCGGTCAATAATTACGATTTTTACCTTTTGGTCACTTTTAGGGTCCAATGTGGCCCCTAAAAAGGGGTGGAAGGGTGAACCTTAGGATTTGAATAATGTTGCATTTTAGGGCGCCACCCTATGACGCCGTTTGTTCCGCGAATTACGACCAACAATTACGATTTTGATCATTTGGTCACTTTTATGGTCCAATGTGGCACCTAAAAAGGGGTTGGAGGGTGAACCTTAGGATTTGAATGATCTTGTATTTTCGGGCGCCACCCTATGACGCCGTTTGTTCCGCGAATTTCCATCAATAATTACGATTTTGAGCATTTGGTCACTTTTAGGGTCCAATCTGGCCCCTAAAAAGGGGTGGGAGGGTGAACCTTAGGATTTGAATAATCTTGTATTTAGGGCGCCACCCTATAAGGCCGTTTGTTCCTCGAATTTCCGTCAATAATTACGATTCTGACCATTTGGTCACTTTTAGGGTCCAATGTGGCCCCTAAAAAGGGGTTAGAGGGTGAAGCTTAGGATTTGAATAATCTTGCATTTTAGGGCGCCACCCTATAACGCCGTTTGTTCCGCGAATTTCCGTCAATAATTACGATTTGGACCATTTGGTAACTTTTAGGGTCAAATCTGGCCCCTAAAAAGGGGTGGGAGGGTGATTGTTAGGATTTGAATAATCTTGCATTTTATGGCGCCACCCTATAAGGCCCCGCTTGTTCCGCGAATTTCGGTCAATAATTACGATTTTGACTCTTTGGTCATTTTTAGGGTTCAATGTGGCCCCTAAAAAGGGGTTGGAGGGTGAACCTTAGGGTTTGAATGATCTTGCAGTGAAGGGCGCCACCCTATAAGGCCTTTTGTTCCGCGATTTTCCGTCACTAATTACGATTTTGACCATTTGGTCACTTTTAGGGTCCAATCTGGCCCCTAAAAGGGGCGGGAGGGTGAACCTTAGGATTTGAGTAATCTTGTATTTTAGGACGCCATCCTATAACGCCGTGTGTTCGTCGAATTTCGGTCAATAATTACGATTTTGACCGTTTGATCACTTTTAGGGTCCAATGTGGCCCCTGAAAAGGGGTGGGAGGGTGAACCTTAGGATATGAATAATGTTGCATTTTAGGGCGCCACCCTATGACGCCGTTTGTTCCGCGAATTACGGCCAACAATTACGATTTTGACCATTTGGTCAATTGTAGGGTCCAATGTGGGCCCTAAAAAGGGGTTGGAGGGTGAACCTTAGGATTTGAATGATCTTGTATTTTAGGGCGCCACCCTATGACGTCGTTTGTTCCGCGAATTTCCATCAATAATTACGATTTTGACCATTTGGTCACATTTAGGGTTAAATCTGGCCCCTAAATAGGGGTGGGAGGGTGAACCTTGGGATTTGAATAATCTTGTATTTTAAGGCGCCACCCTATAAGGCCGTTTGTTCCGCGAATTTCCGTCAATAATTACGATTTTGACCATTTGGTCACTTTTAGGATCCAATGTCACCCCTAAAAGGGGGTGGGAGGGTGAACCTTAGGATTTAAAAAATCTTGCACTTTGGGGCGCCACCCTATAAGGCCGTTTGTTCCGCGAATTTCGGTCAATAATTCCGATTTTGACCATTTGGTCACTTTTAGGTCAAATGTGGCCCCCCCCTAAAAAGGGGTTGGAGAGTGAACCTTAGGATTTAAATGATCTTGTATTTTAGGGCGCCAACCTATAGCGCCGTGTGTTCCGCGAATTTCCATCAATAATTACGATTTTGACCATTTAGTCACTCTTAGGGTCCAATCTGGCCCCTAAATAGGGGGGGGGGGGGTGAACCTTAGGATTTGAATAATCTTGTATTTTAGGGCGCCATCCTATACCGCCGTGTATTCGTCGAATTTCGGTCAATAATTACGATTTTTACCTTTTGGTCACTTTTAGGGTCCAATGTGGCCCCTAAAAAGGGGTGGGAGGGTGAACCTTAGGATTTGAATAATGTTGCATTTTAGGGCGCCACCCTATGACGCCGTTTGTTCCGCGAATTACGGCCAACAATTACGATTTTGATCATTTGGTCACTTTTAGGGTCCAATGTGGGCCCTAAAAAGGGGTTGGAGGGTGAACCTTAGGATTTGAGTGATCTTGTATTTTAGGGCGCCACCCTATGACGCCGTTTGTTCCGCGAATTTCCATCAATAATTACGATTTTGACCATTTGGTCACTTTTAGGGTTAAATCTGGCACCTAAAAAGGGGTGGGAGGGTGAACCTTAGGATTTGAATAATCTTGTATTTTAGGGCGCCACCCTATAAGGCCGTTTGTTCCGCGAATTTCCGTCAATAATTACAATTTTGACCATTTGGTCACTTTTAGGGTCCAATGTCGCCCCTAAAAAGGGGTGGGAGGGTGAACCTTAGGATTTGAAAAATCTTGCACTTTGGGGCGCCACCCTATAAGGCCGTTTGTTCCGCGAATTTCCGTCAATAATAACGATTTGGACCTTTTTGTCTCTTTTAGGGTCCAACCTGGCCCCTAAAGAGGGGTGGGGGAGTGAACCCCAGGGTTTGAATAGTCCTGTGTCTTAGGGCGCCACCCAAGAAGGCCATTTATTTTTCGAATTTCTGCTAAATTTAGAAAGTCGAATAAGGAACTGGGAATAAGTAACGGATTTCACAGCGCTCACCGGCCAGGCGTTTCATCGACCAACCGAAAATCCAGACAATGTTCACTTCAAGCATGTATTTAACATACAGATACCCCGTGTCGACCGAGAAAGCTAAACAAATGGAAAAGAGAAACTCCACACTTTTCACGTTAGGTATTATGAATTTTCACCTTATTTTAACGACTTCTCGGAAACAGATCAAAGCTGTGTTGTGGTTACCATGCAGTTCACATTTCAGAACTGAAATGGTAAACTATACTCTACAAAAAACATATTTTGGTCACTGGTATTTCACTACAACTGTAGACAGACCTAACACGATGGCGAGCCGGGGTAATTTCCAATCGCAGTTAGTCCACAATACTGTCGAAAAAAAACAACGAAAATGCAAAGCGACCTTTTCTTTTATTTACGTTCATTACCTGATAGTTTGGAGTGAGAACGACGGTAAACAGAACTTCATTCAATTCGCAGTTAGTTCACAACGTTGTAAATCGATGCTAGAACCACGTGTTATGTGTCGGGTCGTCCTTAATCCCCCTTAATATTTATTTATTTATTGGGGTATAAGGATACTTTCGACAGCCAGGGCACCTCCTGTCGGACAGTTTTACAGGTGGAGGAAGCCGAAGAGAACCATATAGCAACGGCAAGCAACTGTCGGACTCCCCAACGTACTAACTCCACGCAAGTAGGGTAGCATTGGTTGAAGACAAGTGTACCACCGACGTGAAGCACACCTTAGTACACAGCGCCATCATGCCCCTGCCCCCATTAATAGACCAAAAAACTCGACCCCCCCCCCCCCTACTTAAATCCCAAAATTCTAATGAAATATATTTAAATGTTTTAGAGTCGTTTCTGCCCACAACTGGATGAAAATAAAACAATAAAAAACTCCATAAACTTTGTGTAAATGCCCGGTCCCCTCTGCTTGAAAGTATCGTGTTATGTGACGGGCCGTCCTAAACAGCGAAATCCCCCTTAATATTTATTTATTTATTGGGGTTTAAGGATACTTTCGACAGCCAGGGTCACCTCCTGTCGGACAGTGTTACGGGTGGAGGAAGCCGTGTACCCAGAGAAAACCACATAGCAATGGCAAGCAACTGTCTGACTCTCGAACGAACTAACTCCACACAAGCTGGGTTAGCATTGGTTGAAGACAAGTGTATCATCGACGTGCAGTACGCCTTAGTACACAGCGCCACCGTGCCCCCGCCTTATTTAATACACCGAAAAATTGAACCACCTCCCACCCCCATTTAAAGCCCAAGATCCCAATGAAATACATTTAGATAGCTTAGAGTCTTTTCAGCCCACGACTGGATGAAAATAAAACAATAAAAAACTTCAATGAACTTTGTGTAAAATGCCCGGTCCCCTCTCTTGAAAGTATATAAAAGAATCGTCATCGATTTTGTACAACTGCCTCTTTTTCTGTATCTCTGCGGCTGGATATTGACAGAATGCGATGTGTGTTTAAATCGGTGGGTGTTTTACATACCGAGTTGGAATGGCGTAGTCATATATCGTGAGAGCCGTAACTCTCGCGAAATATGACTACGCCATTCCAACTCGTTATGTAAAACACCAACCGATTCAAACACACATCGCGTTCTGTGTTTATTACTTAACTCATCAGTGCATTAAAATTCATTTAAATAAACAAATTTTAATTCCGATGTTTAAACCCAAAGGTGAAGAGTCTGTTTGTTTTGACTGAAGCTGTACCGATCAAATGGATTGATAAAAAAGCAAAACAACCTTTTCGGAACCAGTGTTTGTTGAAATTCGTATGCTGTTTCTCTTCGGCTGGTGCCCATTCACGCCTAACCATTTGGTGGCTATTACTGTTAGTAAAAATATAAGTACAAATTTGTGCAGATTTGCAAAACCTCTGGGAGAAACATTTTTAAAAGAAGTTCGAAGCATGTCAAGTTGTACGAAGATTTACCGAAATAAAGTTGACCCATTTAGATATAACGGATACACAAAACGAGACGGCCATGGGACTGGGTTAATGTTCTGGTTGGAAATGATTGGGTTTTTTTTACATATTAACTCATTTTTGGTTAACTTATATTTTGTGAACTGACTTTATTTTGCTTTGGACGTTTTCATTTTCACACTATGCGACAGACTGTCGATAATTGTATAACGAAATTTGGAAACTTTTCGAAGCAGGCTAACTGATGCTCGATGGGAAAGGAACTAGTATGAACGGTGGGAGGGGGGGGGGGGGGTCTGAAGCAAATTCCAGGAACACAGGCGCATTTTTTAATTTTGCCCAAAATGACCACCCCCTCCCCCCACCCCTGAAAAGGGAGTTTTTTCCACATAATTTTCAGACACCCACCCCCCCCCCCCCCCATTTCAAGAAATATTTGAAGTAATCCCATATATTCACCACATCGCCTGACATTGGTACTATGTGTGTGTTGTGCTTTTATATTCTGGTCACTTTTGAAGCCAAAAGGCTAATTACGTGAAACACGATGAAAGTTTATGCGTGAAACACGATGGCATTTTATGTCATGCGGGACAGCGTCACCAAATTCCCTTCTGGACAACTCTTGAAACCTCATTCTGCTTGTGAATAATATTCTCTGACAGACTATGAGACATATCATCAGAATGAAGTCTGTTACTGGTGGTTTTTTCCCTACATAGTAAATGAGCCACATGGTCTGCACGTGGCTGGGATTCTCTCTTACTGCCTGTCCAAAGCTTACTAACTACTCCATGAAATGACGCACTACTCATATCGGTCAAGGTGCATCTGGATGTATTGATGTATTTCCAATTTGTCTGATTTCTGTCACACACGTTACCAAAGAATCCCCCGAGAGAACTATTTGTACAAAACTCATACACAGTCTCCATCAATGGTCCGAGAATAAGTTCACAGGTGCAAATAGTTCTCTTGTGTCATCATGAAGCAGGGTACTTTTAGTTTTCAGCTTTACAGAAAGCGTTATGTGATGCACATTGGATAGTGCCAAATCAAAGAATTTATTTAATTAAGTTCAGTTATTTGTTGTATTTTATTTTGATTAAATTTGTTAAAATCACACAATTCTCATTCAATTTGAAAAGTTAATGCACTCATTGGCGAAGTCAATGACTGCAAATTTTCCTTTTTCTGTCGCTGTGAGGCATGTGTCCATGAAAATCAACATAGTCTGACATATTCTGAAAATTCCCAAGCCATACCCCATTATATACATGCTCTAGCAGTTTTGTTTCGTCATTTCCCTTCCAACTAGATCACAAATTGTAGCAAAAAACCTTGTGGAAAACTTTTTTTTAGCTCATGGAAAAAAACTCATTTTGGGACCGACGGACACACCCACTACCACCGCCTATGTTCTTGGAATCCCCCCCCCCCCCCCCCCCTGCGGTGTTGGGAAAAAAGTTCCGGCTTGTACATCACCCATTGAATACAGGATCATTTATGTCATAGCGGTTATTCCGTTAAATACAAGGGTTTAAAGTTGAATGGATGTGTAATAAAAATAAATTGCGCATACAAAAATCTCCGTTTAAACTTTTGGCGGAGAATGGTTTTCTCCTTCTGTGTCAACACCATTGAAATAATACATTGTGCATTACATGGGGTTTGGCGAGAGAGTTTTTTGGATATTCCTGAAAGGAAAATACATTTGTTATTGTAAAGAATATATTTTTTTTTCAACAGAACGGGAAACGCTATTTCTCGAAAACGGTCTTTAAGATGTTTTTGAAACTTTGCACGACCAAGGACGGCCATGAGTTCTAATCAACGCTTATATTTGTATTTTGGAAAAGTGTCTTCTGAGTGTGGGGGGGGGGGGGGGGGGCGAAAACGCCCAAAGCTTGGAAGGCCAGTATCTTGTGAACGGAAAAAGCTATCGACTTCAATTTTTTACAGACTTCTCAGAATTACTCTTGTCTAAAACAAATATAATCGGCATTTCCTTTCATTTTTTATGTTTTCTGCCAAAATTGTTTTTTAAAAAACGGAAAATTATCTCGAAAATCGGCCATTTTGGATTGAAATATCGAGATTTAAATATAATGAGCCATCTAAAAGGGATCTAAATTGAAGGTAGTAATACCGCATTGTGAAAAAAACTTGAAAATTTTGTTACACTGAAATTTGTGACCAAAATCCGAAAATGAGTTTTTTGTTTTTTATGCGTTTTGGTCAATTTTAAGACAAAAACTTTTTTTTGTTAGTAGGATATAGGCCGATTCAGGCATCAACGTACATATACGTGTACGTGTACACGTACATCGATGTACACCTCCATAGGATTTAGTGTTAAAATCGTGTACAGGTACACGATTTGAACGTTTTTAGTATGATTTAGAGCCGGCTTTGCCGATTCAAACATCACTGAATTGTATCCTAGAGTGAAAAAAACGCCTGTAGCTTTACGTACACGTACATGTACCGTTTTGATTGAAATCGGCAAATGGGTTTCCCCCATAGGATTCAGTGTTAAATTGCGAGCAAAAAACGTTTTGTCGTTTCTAAATCATCATCTTGCCGATTCTAAATAATCCGCGTCCGTACACGATTTTAACACTGAAACCCTATGGAGGCGTACACGGAATCCATTTGCGGATTTTAGGTTGGAAATCGACTCGTGTACGGTATATGGAAAAGAGGTGATTGTTGAACCGGCAAACCCACTGCCACGTTTTTGATTGATATATAGGAGAGAAAAAAATATATAAATAAATAGTTATTTAAAAAATAAATATATCAAATCGAATAGATAATAAAAAAAATAAATACGTAAATCATGAGCGATTCTCAGACTATTAGAGTAAGGTTTCTTTTAAAAATGCTGATGAGAGCCTACGCATTCTGCGTGAACGAACAACTAGGTCGTCTCTTGTTAGAACGATGCGTCGGATGTTGGGATCACCTAGACTTCGATCACGAGAATCATTCGTGTCTGTGGATGGGAAGGGAAGGTATGGTCGTCAAGTATTTTGAACTGGTGTTCGATCGCGTTCAAATCAATGAAGTGATCGCGTTTTGGAACAGATTACTCTTCTGTAAGGATCAAAGCAAGCCCACAGTTTCGGAAGAACTGAAATTGGCGCGTAAAAGTCTGACTTTAGAAGATAAGGGATGCGTCATGAAATTATTGTTCAATGAAGCATACGTCTAAGTTTCTCGTTGATATAAAATAATGGAGAATAGAAAATAAAATAAATACACACATAAATTTTTTATCTAATATTAGAAAGAAAAAAAAACAAAAATGAGAACCAGAAATAAATTCTATCCGAAGTTAGTAGACGACGAGGATGAGAAGCCGATCAGTGTTTTGCCGACGGCACCGTCGCTAGAAGAAAAAGAAAGAGGAGAGAGGTATCGCATCGACCAAATCAGTAGAATCCAAGAGTATCTAACTCGAGAGAGAGATTCTCGTCATTCTCTCAAGAAGAAGTATTCGCGTTTCATGAAATTCGTCAACGCGATCGACACGACACTCATCACGATTTCCATGGGTTTACACGTGGCCGGCATCGGATTGTTGTCGACCGTGGTTGGCATTCCGATCGTGTTGACCGTAGAAGGAGTGGCTCTCGCCACCGGATTGTTTAGCACGCTCGGAAACTTTTTGAGTAGGAAATTATATCTGAAGGCCAGGAAACACGACAAGATTCGCGTCTTAGCCAACTCCAAGATCGACATGATATCTGAAATGATCTCTATGGCGTTGAAAGATGGTAGGATATCGGACGGAGAATACTTCGCGATATTGAGCGAGAAAATGAAATACGATTCCATGAAAGAAGCCGTGAGAATCAAGGAAGAGATGAAGGATTCTCTCGTGGAAAAGGGGAGGAAAGAGGCCAGGGAGGAATTCAGTAAGATGATAGAACTCAAGAGCAGCGATTGAAAAAAAAAAATATATATAATAAGAACAGAATTAATTAATTATTAAATTTATATATAAAATAAAAAACGAAATTAATTTAAATAACTCTTAAAAATGTTTTGCGTAAGGTGTAAGAGAGTTACCGAGATGAGTAATTCTCGAGAAGTACGAACTAAAAATGACAGACAGATGCTTCGCGGAATTTGCGACGCGTGTGGTTCTGTCAAGACTCGATTCGTCCAAAAAAAAGAACGCGAGCAAAGGTAAAGGCATCATGAATAAAATGATCAATAATCTACCTTTTGAAATGCATCTGCCCGGTCACAGTTTCACGGGACCCGGAACGAAATTGAACAAGAGACTCAACGCCGATCTGACACCCAAATCTTGGAGCAAACCTGTGAATAGGGTTGACGCGGCCGCGTATGATCACAATCTGTGCTACGCCGGACATCCTAACACCAAGACTTGCAACGACATCTGTGATAAAAACATGTTGGGGAAATTGAGAGGCATATCGAATCCGACCAGGAGAGAGAAGATAGAACGTTCGCTGGTCGGCAATCTGATCGGTGCGAAACGTCGATTTGGATGGGGCGTTCAAAAAAAAAAAAGCGCATCTGAAAAGAAGAAGAAACGATTATTGACGAGCGAATTGGCCGAGAAGTTACACAAACCCATAGTGTGTAAATTTCGAAAGAGAAGGGTGTTCGTGAAGGGTTTGGATGATATTTGGTCTGCCGACTTGGTCGACATGAGATTGTTTTCGAGGTGGAACGAGGGCATCAAATATCTATTGACGGTCATCAACGTGTTTTCCAAATACGGTTGGATCAGAGCTTTGAAGAATAAATCGGGACCTTGCGTCGACGAGGCTCTGAAGAGCATGTTCGACTCGTCTTCTCGAAAACCGAGTAAATTGTGGGTGGATAAGGGAAAGGAATTCTACAACAAGCACGTTCATCGATTGGTCGACCTCTACTCGATCAAAAACGAAGAGAAAGCCAGCATGGTGGAACGTTGGAATCGAACGATGAAGGAAAAGATGCACAGATACTTCACGGCGAATTCGACCAAGAAATACATATATGCTCTGAACGGTCTGGTCAAAGATTACAACAACACGCGACACAGATCGATCAAGATGACTCCCACGGAAGCTAGCGATCCTCGAAACGAAAAACGGGTCTAATATTAGGAAGAAGTCTAGAACGCCGAAATTTGCGGTTGGTGATTGAGTGAGAATTTACGCTTATAAGAAGCATTTCGAAAAGGGTTATACTCCTCGATGGACCTCGGAAATCTTTGTGATAATCAAAATATTTCACACTGATCCGGTGACTTACGAAGTCGAAGCTTTGGATGGAGAAGAGATCATCGGAAAGTTTTACAAACAACAATTACAGAAGACAAAGTTTTGATAAAGAAAACAAAATTTTTTTTTTATTTACTTTCTTTAACATTTTCTTGTTTACACACATATATATATATAAGAGAGAAAAAATAATAATAAAAAATAATTAAAAACTATTTTTTTAGATAAAGAAAGCAAGTTAATTAATAAACAAAAAAAACTAAAAAATCCTTTAAAATGACAAATATACTAGATATAGCACAAAGCATAGTGAAAGATGAAAGTATTCAAGAATATGAGGTTCACGAATACGAACCGGTAACCGGAACGAGTTTGAACAATGCGGGAGAGATAAGAATCAACGTCGAAACTTAAGATCTATTCATACATCCTAGCGAGAGTTACATAGTGGTGCAGGGACGTCTCACCAAGGAAGATGGAAGCGACTACGCTGACGACGACACGGTTACTCTAGCCAATAATGGCATCATGCATCTATTCAGTAATATAAAATACATGCTATCCGGACAAGAGATAGAATCTGTGTTTTATCCCGGTCAGGCCACCACGATGTTTGGACTCTTGACGTATCCTGATGATTTTTCAAAATCCAGAGGACTTAATCAGTTGTGGGTGAAAGACACCGTCGGGCCTGCTAGCGCCGGCACTGCCTTGATATTCGACTACGTCGTCAAGATGTCCAGACCTAAAGGAACGTTTTCGTTCAGGATACCTTTGAAACACATCTTCGGATTTGTGGACGATTACAACAACATCATGTACGGATTCAAACACAATCTGACGTTGATTCGAAAAGGAAATGACGACGCAATAGTGAGACTTACTGCGACCGATGTGGGTAAGATAACTCTACACAAGATATCGTGGTTCGTTCCACACGTGGAGCCTTCGATCGTGGAAAAAGCACGTCTCTACAAGATCATAGAATCCAAGAATAACTTACCCGTGGGATTTAGAATGAGACAGTGTGACACGGCTAGCATTCCTCCCTCCACGATTGGAGATTGATGGTGAAATCCACTTCTGAGAGACCGCGTTTCATCGTGGTTGCATTTCAGACCGATAGGGACGGGTCTCAGGAAAAGAATGCGTCGCTGTTCGATCACTGCATGCAAGTGTTTCTGAACACCACGAGATATCCAGCAATCGATTACAACGTGTCATTCGACAAGAACGATTTCTGCAGACTGTACGGCGACGCCGCTGATTTTAGAAAGAAGTATCACAGTCTAGACGAATTGATGAGCATTCCTAACATATCTCCCGGTGAATACAAGTTGATGTCTCCCATGTTCGTCTTCGACGTCAGTAAACAGAGTGAACGACTCAAGAGTAGCGTCTTGGGCATTCAGATCAAGATGCAATTCGATAGGAACGTTCCGAGAAAAACCGAAGCCTTCACCCTGGTCATGTCGGATAGAGAATTACAATTCAAATCATATGGAAATAAGATGTCGATCATTCGATGAGAGACGAGTGTGAAAAAAAAAAATAAAAAAAATTAAAAAAAAAGTAATGAGTAATTATTAAAAAAAAAAAACCCCAAAAAATAAAATAAATAAAGTAATGTGATCTAGAGAGATTAAACATCTTTCTAAATCTCGATACTTTTTTTTTTTGTTTTTTTTTTTTTTTAATTCATTATTTTCCACGCATTCACTGTTCAAAGGATCTAGTTCGATCAGTAGACTCACCCGGAAGTGGCGGCTTCGGGATTATTGGTTTTCGTAATGAAATTAATCCTGTCTCTGGCATTCACTTTGAGAGGCGTGCTAACGTGCTAACATTCGCGTGTTGATTCTCAGTCTTTTCGACGCTGTATCTCTTATTGCTCTCTACTCCATTCACCATGAGATTGACGACCGCTCTGTTATTCAAATCCGAGGAAGCCAGACTCATTCGAAGGATTTCACCTCCCAGCGGCATGGGATATCCCACCTGACCATGTTTCGATCCGCTACCTCCATTTCCGAAAGACCACTCAGCTTTTCCTTCATCTAAGGTGCCGGCCTCCTCGGCCCACACAGTGATCAATTGTCTAGCATATTTCACTTTCTCCAACACAGAAATCAGGGTGCAGGCATCCGTCATGTTCACGGGATCTGGTAGATTCGTGAGCGCGTGTCCACCCATGTCTAGTTTACCTTCCATTATGTCACCCTTTCTCCAGACCGAGTTGTCGTCCACGTACTTTCTGCGCTGGAATCGAATTCGGGATCGTGACTGAGTCCGAATAAATTCTTACCATTCATGTCGATACCTCCCTCCATGGTTCTGCCAGATTGTTTGTTCAGGTAGAGATCGTCCACTTGCGATTCTAGGTATTCTTGTGATCGTATCATAGCAGAATCCACGTAGCCCTTGTTGACCGCGGTTGAGTCCACATCCGTGTCGTCGATCTTCGACAGATTCAATATCTTGTTGAATCCCGCATTCAGATCCGATTTCATTTCTCGTCTGTCAGACTTTCTCTGTTCCAGATCTACGTAGTGTTTGGTTGCCACGTCCTTAGGATTTGCGGGAGTGGCCACGTTCGTTATCTTGTTAGAATTAGCGTTCAATTCTGAGTGCATCGTTTTCTGAACGTATCTATTTCTCAGGTGTTCGCTGAATCTCGCGTGAGAGTCGTCCGCGTATTTCTTGGTCGCGGCATCGGTGGGATCTGTGGGATTCGCAACGTTCATGAAACATTTGGATTTCAGTTCGATATCGTCGGTCATGGTTTTAGCCACGTAATTATCTAGCATGATTCGTTCGAAATCGGCGTTCCCCCTGTCGACGTATTTTTTAGTCGCATCATCTGCGAGATCTATCGGCTCGGGAAGATTGTAGAGCTTCTTATCGTTCATGTTCAAAGGTTCTTCTTGAGGTTCGTATCTCCGAACGTAACGTTCATCCAAGTTGGCAACATCGTAACCATCATCGACTTCGAACGTCTTCCTCTTCTTTCTTAAGTTGACTTTTTCATCGTCACTTCTACTAAATTTATCGACTGGCATGTTGTTGTGGGATTTTTTGTTTTTAGAAAAAATATATTCAAAATGCAGTTTATTGAAAATGAACTATGTTATTTTTATTTTTCGTTTTTATTCGATTAAATTTTTTAAAATAATTTTTTTATCTTTATATATACTATAAAAAAAAATCTCTCTCTAATGTAAATCATTGAGAATGTCTTGAAACCGATCTCCTTCAGACCATCTCTTGAGAACATAGAGACACAAGTGACCGCAAATCTGATGATTGCACTTGTTCCATGTTGTAACAAACCATCGATTTGTTGAAATAGTTCTTCATTTCTTTTGGCGGTGAGATTCCGTAGCTGTCGAAATAATAATTTTTCTTCTTTCCGTTCTTGATCCTCCACGCCACCCAGTGAGTGCCTTCACCCGATGAATCATCTAGATTTAAAATTCCGCATTCCGATTGTCGAGGTCTTCTCTTTGGCAAGGCATCTCTGGAAAACACACCTAGAAAATCTTTGATTTTCAAATCTTTTACCGCATTCAACAGATCGATGTTGGATAAGGGTTCGTTAGGTAAGACGACACCTTCTACGGATATCTTTATTTTCTTATTCATAAAGGCATATATATATATTTTTTTTTATTTATTTTATTATAATTCACTAAAAATGACGTTATTTATTTTTTATTTTCTTTTTCTTTTTAAACTAACTCTCTCGATTTCTATAATTTTGAATCCATCTAATTCCTCTTGATTTTCTGGAATCCTATCATCCACAATCATATCTGGAATCTTATCATCCACAATCATATCTGGAATCCAATCATCCACATTCATATCGTCTCTAATTAGATCCATAGTCCAATGTCCGAGTGCCAAAGTGCTTATTTTATCGTCTAACACGAATCTCTTATCGTCGTCGGCCGTCAGCGAAATCTTGTTGACTATTTCGGTATACAAGTCGTGATTTTCACTTCGAATCGATTTCATAGTCTTATACACCGGACCACTTCCTAACAGACAATCTTTATACTCTTGGAAAGAGATGTTTTTCTTCACCACGCACGCTTTAACTCCTTTGCACTTCTTGATCCCACGAATTCGACGATTTGTTTACTGCTGCTCTCGTCCTTAAATTTACCCAACACCTTCTTGTTGTCGTTCGATTGAATGTTGGATGGGTGATCGACGGGATAATTGCTTGTGTCAAACCACTCGGCCACGTCCTGAGATATATCTCGGTAGACGTCTTTCGTCTCTATCTCATAAACTAAACTGTCCGTGTCGGTGAACAGAAGTTTAGCTTTATCACCAAATTTTCGTTTGACGTAATCGTAGTGAAACTCATACATCAATCGCTTGCTGATATCTAAGATGATTGGTCCAAGATAATATGGTTTGTCGAACTTCAGGTGCGTCTTTTGCATGTGAACAGCCACTAGATTTTCATCGAATATGGTTCGGTGTTTGTAATTGGGTTTCACCACTAATTTTTTAGCTCTTTTCTCAGACGTGACGAGTCGAACGTCGGTTCTCTTCCTGATGTTTTCCATCAGGAAGAGAACCGACGTTCATGAGTGTGAAGAAATCTTTTTCGAAATCGTTCTCGGCTCAAATTCTGAGATTCGTGTTGAGATCGATGTATTTTTTCATCCAAGGCTCTTCGTCGAATCGAATGATGCGATGTATGTCGACTAATTTCATCCCGTAATCGACGTACTGTTTCAAATTCTCGCTGTAGACGACGTAGTTACGTTTGTTAAATAAATTGGGAATGAGTTTTTCCTCATCTCCTTCGTTTGGTTCCATTCGTTTGGGAGCCAGCGGATAATCGTTGTGTGGATCGTGTAATTCTTCCGGATAGTTCAAATCAACTTCTAAAATGCAAGGATAGTCTCTCCATTTTTGCATCTCTTCCGGTTCCTTTACACATTCGAAATTTTCAATCAGTAAAGGATGACTCATAGCCCAACCGTACAGATTATTAACATCCCAATACTGTATGTATTTAATCAACCGTTTCGAATCGAAACCTTCTTTCATGTAGGGATTGTTAGCTTCAGAATATCTGTGAGAGATCATCGAGACGCCACCTCTCGCAGCCCTTTCGAACATGAGCAACATGTTCACGTCGGATAATAATTCCAATTGGACTTCGGTGGTCTTCAACAGAGCGTCCCACGCCAGACCGGGTGTGGTGAAATACCAAGCGGGATCCAGATCGTAATTTCGACAACAGACGTCTCGAAAATCTTCGAACACGTCTGCCAAGAGCAGAACGTCGGTCTTCAGATAGAGATCGTGATAATCTCTCATGGTTTTCATATCGAATGATTTCCACACGTTTTTAGCGTGTTCGTAATTCTCATCGGAAATGTCGGATTCATATAATTTCGAATAAAAATCTTCTTTCGAAGGTAGTGCGGTGTCTTCGAATCTCTTTAGATCATTCATGTAATCGTAAGGATAGACTCCTTTCCTCAACATGACGTCTACTCGTTCTCCGAAATGTTCGCTCGTGATTTTAAATTTATCCTTACTCATGTTATCGACTAATTTTTCCAGAGCGGTCGACATAAATTTAAAACTGTCTATGAAACGTATGCATCTATGAATGGATTTCGTTTTTTCTTCCAACGTATTTCCATCGATTACTCTTTTCTTCTCCATGAGCTTCCATTTCGTGAAGGAAATGTATCTTTCTTCGCTATTCGCGATGCAATTTAATTCTTCGTGTGAGGTGCCGAGATTTTTCACGAACAGATGACTGTCGTAACCCGAGAGATTGTTTTCATCACCGGATAGAAAGCGGCATCTCGATATTTTAAATTACACTTGCTGTGAGCCGGACCGTGATACAGACCCGTGTAATGATCATGGTCTCTGACCTTCTTATTTTCCTCCGAATTCTCGTCGAACGATTGTCTGCATATGTGACATTCGGTGGCTCTGTTATTTTCGTCCTGCTGCTCTCGCGTGATGATCATTTTTGCCGGAGTTTTGAATTTGTCGTATAACATTTGAATTTTCGATTCTAACTCTTCCATGAACCTTTGAGCCACGTCATCGTCTTCATACTGTTTCGTGTAGGTGAAGGGACCCATGTCGTGTTGCGAGTCGAAAGCGCATTTCACGTAAATGCAATAGCCCAAAGGTATGTGTTTTTGATATCTTTCGACGTAACTTTGAAGAGTGTTGGGTTGACAGGAACTCATTTTCATGGTGAAACATTCAAAATTGGCATACACGACGAATGGTACTTTTAACCTTCTATTGTGATTTTCAAACTTCACGATGGTGTTGAGTTTGGGCATTTTGACGGCAACACCTTGATTTTCGTTGCAATATTCCTGATGTTTCGCTAACGATTTTTTGCTCTTAAACATGTTCATGCAGTTGCAACATAAACATACCTTATGTTCATGTTTATTATTTTGTCTCGACAGTAATCAGCTCGGATGTTTAACCCAACAATAATGACGATTGTCACCATTCGAAATCAATAATAAAATAATCGTCTTTTCTCTTTCGAGATACGAAGTCTGTCTGAGAGGATAGATCGTTGATTTTTCATCGTCGTATCCTAAGACGTTCACCGCTACGGTGGGATTTTGAACCTCGAAACGTTCGATGTGTTTTAACTGCATTGGAAAAGTCACTCCGGTCCAATCGAGATTTTTAGAAGTCACCTCGTAAGAAGAAACTCTTTCGGTGTTTATTTTGACAGGGTATAAAGCAGAGGTGACTGCCCATTTAAAACACTGATCATCTTTATTTTTCACGTTGATCACAGAGTGTTTTTTAGCTAGGAAATACGGTAATTTCACGTAGGAAGACCCTTTCAATGAATCGTTTTTAGTTATGTGAATTTCGGGTTTCAACACCTCATCGAACGTCCAATTACTACCTTCATGTTGATAATTCGCGAGAGACGTCAACATCTTGTCTTTCATCTTTTCGAAAATGTCCGATAAATCTGAACCTCAAAATACGGGTTCGACGTTAGATCTGAAATATGCATTTTTCACGATGCTCTCACCAGACTTCACGTCAATTTTATTCATCATGCAATGGAGTATCATCTTAATTTTTAGTCCCACGTTCATGTATTTGCGAAACAAATCCAATACTTTTTTCTTCACCCGTTCCATGAACAATTTCGGATCGATTTTGTTCAATAAGGGAACCACGTCGAAAGTTTTAAAAATGCCTTTGATCGCACTCTCCCATTCTACGCACTTCGATTGAAATAGTTCCGCGGCGAGTCATGCTAGATATTCTTTTCCTTTCCCTTCGTCTATTGCTCATCGAATTTTGCTCGATATATCTCGTTTGCCTAGAATCTGAAGTGCATCACTCGTTTTCGTTTTAGTTTTTCTTTTCTTTTCTTTGGAAACTTGAAGTTCTTCTTCAACGGCTTTTCGTTTAGTCGTCTTCTTATTTTTCACAATCAAAACGTTTTCGTTTTTTTTCGATGTCGGCATTTCGATTCCTTTTACTATCTTTTTCTTCTTCTTCTCATTTTTCACAACCAATGCATTTTTTGACGTCGTTGCTATCGGCATTTCATTTGCCTTTCCATCGTTTTGCAAATGATTCTGTATGACTTCAATTTTTTTTGATTTAGTTCTATGATTTCTGAAATGTGAAATTTTTAATAGTTTACAAATCTCGTTTAACTGAGGTACAGTTTTCTCATTTAAATTTTCAAATTTTTTTTTATCTGTTTGCTTCATTTTGTAAGAATATATTTTTTCGAATTTTGTATTTAAATAATTTGTTTATAAAGTTTTGTTTTTCTTCAATGTGAAAAATATTTTTTTGATGAAATTAATCAATTTTTTTTTTATGTTCCTTAACGTCAAAAATTGAATTAATACGTGAAAAAAAAGGATGTTAAAATTTAACTTTTATATATATATAAAGAGAAAAAAAACAAAACTTTTTAAACAAATTATTTAAATACAAAAATTTAAAATATACATTATTTGCAAGAATTCGTAAAACAAAAAAAACCCAAATAATCGATCATGATGACAACATCCATGACGGAATCTTGACATAAACATCGACATTGTTTAATAAATCATTATTCTCCAAAAAACCAAGAAGAAAAAAATCGTAATTTATATTTATGCGTTTCGAAAGAAAACGATACGATTTGCGATAGAAAATCAAATCGTAATACTATTAGCGAACAAAAATTAATCGACAATGTCATTCGAACTATTAAAAAAGAAGAAGAAGGTTCAAGCCAAATAGAACTCTTACGACTTTTACGCGAAGTATCGCACGAGGTTCAAAACAAATTTCCATGAAGCAGACTCATGTTCATGTCACCCGATTCCTTCTCAATAGATGATGATAACTACAAGATGCGAAGGCTAATTTTTAAACGTTCGAAGTCTTGCACGTTCTAAAAACTCGTTAAAAAAAAAAATTGAATTAATATGAAAAAAAAAAAAAAAAGGATGTTAAAATTTAACTTTATTTATATATAAAGAGAAACTTTTTAACAAATTATTATTTAAATACAAAATTTAAAATATACATTATTTGCAAGAATTCATAAAAAACAAATAATCGATCATGACAACAACACCTAAAAGATGCAAATTAAAACAAGTTGAAATATTTTCGCTATCAGATATTTATATCTATACAGTAGAACACGATCCCATCGAATTGAACGAGGTTAAGATGATGGACTTAGAGTGCTGCGACAACAGATATATGATGTGTTTGAAATTGGATGAAGCCATGCTCGATTTGTTTTACGAATACCAAAGCAATCTGCTGAATAATATCATCACCAAATACAGAAAAACTTTGAAATTGGATGAAGCCATGCTCGATTTGTTTTACGAATACCAAAGCGATCTGCTGAATAATATCATCACCAAATACAGAAAACCTTCATACAAGAACGATTTGACGATATTCTATGGAAAAAAAATATTTCCAATGATCTCACTCGAACTCGTGGATAAATCGGGTGGTGAGAGCGCGTTCACCGATGTAGAAAAACTCAAAAGAGTAAAGATAAACATTCAAGAGATTTTGGTAACTAGAAAAATAACGCATGTCACCATTCTAATAACTGACTTGGAAATATAAACAAAAGAGAGATTGATTTTAGCGAAGAAGAAGGAAAAAAAGTAATGAGATCTAAAGGTGATCTCATTACTTTTTACAAAAAAATTTTTACATTAAAGAAAATTAAAATTAAAAAAACTTTTTTTTTTATATATATATAATGAGCAAAAAAAAAAAACAAAACTTTTTAAAACAAATTATTAAATACAAAATTTTAAATATACATTATTGCAAAAATTCATAAAACAAAAAAAACAAATAATCGATCATGACAGCAACACCTAAAAGATGCGAATTGAAATTGAAACGAGTCAAAGCATGTATGAAATCAGGTTTTAAAATCTATACATTACAACAACACGATCCCATCGAATTGAACGAGGTCGAGACGAAGGGCTCAGAGCGCTACTACAACAAATATCAGATGTGTTTGAAATTGGATGAAGCCATGCTCGATTTGTTTTAACGAGTACCAAAGCGATCTGGTGAATAATATCATCGTCGCCGAAGACAGAAAATTCAACAAGGACGATTTGTTGTTGTTCTTTGGAAATTACATATATCCAATAATCTCACTCGAACTCGTGGACAAATTGGGTGGTGAGAGCGCGTTCACCGATGTAAAAAAACTTAAAAGAGTAAAGATAAACATACAAGACATTTTCGTAAGTGAAAAAATGATGCATGTCAACATGCTAATAACGGACTTGGAAATATAAACAATAGAGAGATTGATTTTTAGTGAAGAAGAAGGAAAAAAAGTAATGAGATCTAAAGGTGATCTCATTACTTTTTACAAAAAAATTTTCACATTAAAGAAAATTAAAATTAAAAAAACTTTTCTTTTTTTTTATATATATATAAAGAGCAAAAAAAAAAAACTTTTTTAAACAAATTATTAAAATACAAAATTTAAAATATACATTATTTGTAAGAATTCATAAAACAAAAAAAACCCAAATAATCGATCATGACAGCAACACCTAAAAGATGCGAATTGAAATTGAAACGAGTCGAAACGAATAAGAAATTCGGTCATAAAATCTATAGATTACAATGACACGATCCCATCGAATTGAACGAGATCGAGATGAAGGACTTAGAGCTTAAATACGACAGATATAAGATGACTTTAAAATTGGATGAAGCCATGCTCGATTTGTTTTACGACTATCAAAGCGATCTGCAGAAAATCGTCATCGCTAAAGATAAAGAATTCGACAAGGACGATTTGACGTTGTTCTATGGAAGTTACATATATCCAAAAATCTCACGTGAACTCGTGGAGAAATCGGGTGGTGAGAGCGAGTTCACCGATGTAAAAAAACTCAAAAGAGTAAAGATAAACATTCAACACATTTTCGAAAAAGGAGAATACACGAGTGTCAACATGCTAATAACGGACTTGGAAATATAAACAATAGAGAGATTGATTTTTTAGCGAAGAAGAAGGAAAAAAACGTGATGAGATCATCTTGAAAACACGAGTGTCAACATGTTAATAACGAGCTTGAAATATAAACAAGAGAGAGATTGATTTTTAGCGAAGAAAAATGAAAAAAAAGTAATGAGATCATCTTTAGATCTCATTACTTTTTTTTTTTTGTTTTCCTTCTTCACTATTACCATATATTATAATAACGTTTCCTTTTTTCTTAAATTTCAGCGTCGATTCTTCTTTTCTTTTTTTCTTTTTTTTTGTAATATGATACGTTTTTATAACAACACATTTGTTTATCCGAATCATAATTATGAACGAATGTTGTGCATCTCTTGGTAACACTCGCATCATTACCATTCTCTTCAGAAGGTAGTGGTGACGGTGGAAAGCATCTCATTCTTTTCATTTCCAACCGTCTATCCCGCTGTTTATCTAACTCTTTCATCAGTTCTTTCCTTAGATATCCATCATTAGCATCTAACCATTTTTCCACATCTTTTTTTTTTTTTCGCACTCTGTCTCACGATATTCATCATTATCGTCTAATTGTTTCTCCACCTTTTTATCCATTTTAAATATATTATTTTATACTTTCTATGATTTATATTTTATATAATTATATAATTTTATATTATAATAACATATTCAAAATCAATTTTATATTATAATAACATATTCAAAATCGGTATATTCTTAAATGGCAAATTCTCACCGAGCAACAAACCCTTGCCGAGTCGCTCAATGTTCTGTCCACTCTTCAGATAGAGACCGTTTCCTCTCAAAGAGTTGCCACCTCTAACGGGTTCTAGATACAATCCTTTACCACTGTCGTCTATGTGACACACCGCTCCTCCCTTCTTCAAAAACAGTCTGCTGCCACCCATTAATTTCTCAACTGCCGAACTTGTGAGTCCCATGAGAGCTCCCACGCCGAGAGTCTTTCTGAGAAAGGGTAGTGCCTTTGCGGCGAAGGGTAATGCTTTTGCGGCGATTCCTGCCAATAGCGGTAGGAAACCACCTTTCATTCTCAAATTGTATCTCAATTGAGCGGGACTCAATCTCACCGTCAACCCTCTTCCATCGCGAATCGCTTTCTCCATCCTTTTGATTTGACTTCTGGTCCAGGCGAGCGAATCCTTACCGCCTCTTGTCAGATCTTCGTGAGTGAATTTGAATCTCACCGCCTCGCCTCGAGTTGTTAATGCTCTCTTAAGTTTCTTCCTCTGTCCTGCGGATATGTTCACGTTTTTAATCACGTATTCTGTCATAATTATTTTTTTAAAAATATATTTACTTCAATTGTTTCTTGTTTAATAATAATTATTTATATTAAAATAATTTTGTAAAATTAATATTGCGTTTATTTTATTTTTGTTATCTATATATATATACACAATATTTTTATTTTTTTTTGCTTTTATATTTCTCTTATGTGAAATCGTATCGTCACCCTCTCTCCGCGAAGATCTAACAGTTCACCATTTTGATCTGTCAACGTGGTTTTGAGACTATACAACGTGTCTAAAATCACTGGTAGATAAACTAAATTTCGAGGTCACTCCACGATCTTATAACCCGGCGACACGTTTGGAAAGAAGGAATAGATCGTCGGTTGAGCGCTACCATTCACGTAGCTTCCAGCAATCACGTCTACGTTCACCAGAATGCTATTGACTGCGAGAATGTCGACCGTATTTTCAGATGCTGCGTGGCCTCGATACATCTTTCGATCGAATCCCAACATCTTGCCTATAGAATCGTTCGTGTTGAAATCCACTCAAAAATTATCTTCCAAATCCAACATCGTATGTAAGGTATTAGGATTGGGAGCGAGTCTGATCTTGTTGCTTCCCTTTCCATCCGTCTTCATTCGCGTCTGAATGTAATTGTTCAAATCGTCTATGTCGTAACTCCCTTTGGGAATTCGAATCTCCAACCAATCCACTCCGTCGGAATACTTGAACGAGTTATTCTTTTCAGTGACGTTGGGAAAGGAATAATAAGTCTCCAGATTCACCAACGCCATCTCGTATCTTTTCTCTCTATTCAATTTGATGGAAGGTTCGAATTTCGTAGAGAATCGAATCGAATCGCCACTCACCACGATTTGAATGGATTGTTTTGCAGCCGTATTCTCGGCTATCTGTTCTAACAATTCTCCATGTTCGAACATTATATTTAATTTTATTTTTTTTTATTCAAAACTAATTATTTAAAGATTTATTATTTTCTAAATTTTATTTTCATGCTCTATCTTATTATCATCAGAAATATAAAACTTGTCGAATCCCCACCGATATTTTCCGCGATTAAATTAACTTGTCAAATCGATCATGACAAAATTGTAAAGTCCACCATCCCAAACCCTCTTGCAGAATCTCCTGAATTTCGCCGCGCTCATGTCGTTTGCGACGTGATCGCCATAGATGTGATTGAGATTCTTGAGATCTTGGCGAAAGAGACATAGAAAATTAGCGTTCTCCCTTATCGTCTGTCTGGGCAATCGAAAATAATTCTGTGACAGGCAGAAACAGTCCACGTTGCTGTGTCGACCCCTAATGTAATACGATTCACATCAGTTCTGTCTCTCCAAAAGCAGATCGTCGAAAAGCATGAGATTCTTATCTTCCGATTTCAGTTCTCTAGGATCCGGAACGTCGCTAGCGTTCTCATAAAATCAACACTCGACGTTCGAAGATGCATTTCTCTTCATCAGCTCCATCGCTGCACCGTCCAAAATGGTCGAAAGTGGAGCTTTACTCTTGTCGAATTCCTCCCTACTGTCAAAGATTCTGGCTATGACGTCCTTGGGCAATCTACGATCCATGCACTCTCGAAGCAATCTGTATTCAGGTTGAAACAAGCTCTTGCCAAACACGAACAATCTGTCGTAATCCAACCAGTCAGGTCGGGACAACAGATTCATCAACAGATTAGTCTTTCCACAATTCGATTTTCCCACTATCAAACCTCTTATGCTTTTGGGAAAGAACTCGTTATTCGACCTCTTGGTCGCGGCGTCGTTCCAAGACATATCTTTAATGTTCATCTTTTGTTTTATTTTTTTTGTTTGTTATTTTAGATTCTTTTCAAACACAATTTTTATGTTTTTTCAAACTTAGTTGTTTAATATTATTATTTATTTATATCACACCGTTGCGAGTTCTCTTCAATCCAGATCCACTCGTCATTTTGGCTAAATCTTGTATGGGTACCACAGCATCCTTAAAATCTTTCCAACTTTTTGGCGTTCGCTCTAACGCAGCTCGCTTCACCGGCGGACTTATCAACTTGTCGATCAACGCGTTGGCTGCCCTCTTGCCAGCCACAGAAGCTATCCTACCACTGGCTTCGGAAGCGGCTTTCTTACCAGCATCCAAAGCCATCTTCTTACCAACCTCAAATGCAGTCGATGTGAGTTTTCTACCCGCATCGCTCGTGAATGCTCGCATTATAGAATCGACAATGCCAGAACCGCCTTGAACGTAAGTTCTGACGTATCCCCTGTTCTTTATCACCAACATATTTTATTTTTATAATATATTTTGTTTTTTCACTGGTAAATCGTTTTGTTGTTTAAATACTTTTATTATTCTAGTGTAAAAATTTACTGTTTTATTTTTGTTTGTTTGTTTGTTTCTCTCTACTTATTATATACACATCAATCCTTCAATTCGTTCATCAGCCTTTTATAATGGTTTTTATTCAAAACCTTCTGTCTAAACAATTCGTCAGATATAGTAACTATCTGATTATCTAATCCTGTGTTACCAGCCCGTCTGCTCGCCATCAACAAACTCAATCTCTGAGACAGAGCGTCAGAATCGCTCGGAAGAAAAGTGGTTTTCACCCCTTTGCCAGTCACCGATTCAACGAACTTCTTATTCATATCCCATATGGGTTTCACCACTTTCGTCCACTTGTAACCTCTGTTGGCTTTGGGTCTCGTCTCTCTGGCATCGTTATTTCTCTTCATGACGTGGGTCTGAACCAGAATGTCGCCGTAATTGTCGAAATCCTGTTCCGTGTAATCGCTAGGCTTGTCGTAAAGGAGCAATCTGCGCAGTCCATCAGTCAATTCGTATTTGTTCGAACCAACGATCAATTCATCATCGCCAATTTCTATTTCTGTGTCACCAACAAAAGTTCTCCCCTCCGAATCCTTATAAAATCCATACAACAGATCTCTCTTACCGCCATCATCAGACGATGCGACGCTATCAGTGGTGATACGCGAAGCTGTATCGGTGTCGGTCTCGCTCTCTGTTTGAATTCCCATGGGAACGTAATCCGGTGCAGATTGAACGGAATGCCGATTTCCAAAACTACTGGGCAATGAACCCATTCTCAAAGAACTCTCTTTTATGGGTCTCAATTCTTCGACTATCTCCTTCCTGCTTCGCTCTTGACCCTCTGTCACGGGTTTAAATATTTTTGTGGCTTCGCATTTGAGTTCAATCTCACCAAGACGTCTGCTTCTGTCAGCTGACTGAATGCCCTTCTTAGCACGTTCATACTCCCCTAAAATTCGATCTCGATGCCTAGAATCCATCTGTAAAAACATTTTTCGTTTTTAATTGTTAATGTTCCTTTATGTATGCTAATGCGAGTTATTTTATTATTTTCAAAATTAAATGTTTAATTATATTTTTATGTTTTTAAGTTAATAAAAATCTTTCTGTCTTTAACATAATAACTAAAAATATTCACATCTCAACTCAGTATTGATTGAATTGGGAAAGTTTTAAAAAAACGTTTTAAGCAGTACATGACAAACCGGTTTCTGATTTAACGCATTTTGAGAGTAATTTACGTTTGTTAAAAGGAATTTCCATTCACATATCAAAAAACCATTCACTCAGTGTCGAATTAAGAGAGAACCTTTTATGACAGTTACAAAAACATTCCAGCACATAAAAGAAACTGTTTTTTTTTCTAATTTTAATGTTAAAGGGATTTCATTCATTCATTCATTCATTCAATCATTCATTTCAAATCTCTCTGATCGTTATCGTGAATATATTAAAAATTTTACCACTCAAAACCTAATTGAGTGGAAAATGCGTTTTTTTATAACATTATTAAAATGATCCATTAAAACGAAAAAACCTTCATTCACGCCACAACAAAAACATAAAGCAACATGTTTTCATTCAAACATTCCATTAAGTATTTATTAAGATTACTTCACAAGAATTCGTCACATCGAAACAAGACACGAATGTCTATTTTTTTACAGATCATATTTATAGCTGACTCTTTTGAACGGATGCCTAAAACTCAATTTCTCTTCATTACATCAACGCAAAACACGAATGTCTATTTTACAGATCATATTTTATAGTCGACTCTTTTGAACGGATGCCTAAAACTCAATTTCTCTTCGTTACATCAACGCAAAACACGAATGTCTATTTTACAGATCATATTTTATAGTCGACTCTTTTGAACGGATGCTTTTCATTCACGCAACTCCTTTTTTTAAAACTGACGCTCATATTTTATAGTCTACTCTTTTGAACGAAAACCTCATTCAGTCATAACGATAACATGTGTTAGTTTACTTCAGGAAACGTGACAGTGGGTTTGCCAGTTCAACAATCACCTCTTTTCCATATACCGTACACGAGTCGATTTCCAACCTAAAATCCGCAAATGGATTCCGTGTACACCTCCATAGGGTTTCAGTGTTAAAATCGTGTACGGACGCGGATTATTTAGAATCGGCAAGATGATGATTTAGAAACGACAAAACGTTTTTTGCTCGCAATTTAACACTGAATCCTATGGGGGAAACCCATTTGCCGATTTCAATCAAAACGGTACATGTACGTGTACGTAAAGCTACAGGCGTTTTTTTCACTCTAGGATACAATTCAGTGATGTTTGAATCGGCAAAGCCAGTTCTAAATCACCCTAAAAAACGTTCAAATCGTGTACCTGCACACGATTTTAACACTAAATCCTATGGAGGTGTACATCGATGTACGTGTACATGTACACGTACATGTACGTTGATGCCTGAATCGGCCTATATTACCTACTTTTGTTTTTTAGCCTGAAATTTTTTTGTTTGTGATGAAAAAGCCTAGGAACTAAAAATAGAAGGAAAATCCTGTGTATTGTGCGGGCACAGGATTTTTCGTTAATCCAAAATGGCGGCCAAAAAATCGAAAAAAAATGTTCATTTCTTTTCGGTTGTTTATGCGTTTTGTTCAATTATGAGACGCATGGTTTTCTGGTGTTTTCCAAAGAGACCTACATCCATCAGAACTTTGAGATGTCGCCTTCAGACACCACATTACCGACCCAGACGGACCTTTAGACGCCCATTACCCACTCTAGGTCACAGGTTCTCTTGTTATGGTGTATATACAGAATGTACCCATAGTAGCTTGGTGTACCAAATGTTCGCCACGAGTGGTGAAGTGGTGTTAACCGCGAGCCTTTAGCACGGTTGACACCACTTCACCACGAGTGGTGAACATTTGGTACACCAAGCTACTTTGGATATATTTTGTTTCTACTATGACCATCAGATTATCAAGAGTTGCTATTATTTTTTCTCGATTTTACTGAGCACCAGACGAACATACGTGCGAATCTGTTTTTGTTTACACGAGCATTGGTGGGCGGTACTTCCGCTGTCAATTTTATCGCCGAAACGAAATGGAAAATGAAACGGGCTCCTTTTTCATTTTAAAAGGATAATAACATACCATTTCGAGTTATGGATGCTTTATTAACATGAGACAATGCATGTTTGTTAAGTTTGGGTGTTTTATGGGGTAAACTCCTTTAAAAACATAATAAATAATTGTCACTTTCATTTTACTTTTCGTGAGGCGACGTGCGATAAATTTAGACAAGTTGGATTCAGGTCGACGCCACCAAAGGTCAGCTTGAATGTAGTTTCACTGCAGGTGTAAATTTTAACTACTGAAATCCCATTGCTGGCGTGTTCACCACGGTTGTGGTATAAAGCTAAAATTTATGTCATAGGCTTTTTCTATATAGTAGGTAATCATGGTATAGAAAGGACTCGCACATTGAACGCGATGCGAGCTTTACGAGAGATACGATTCAAGGATTAATCAACAATTCTTCTTCACAGATGAAAAAAAAATTGTATCAGCGTGATGTCTTTTATTTGGGCCTCTCAGACGATCAAAGACAAAATATCATTCCGTGTCCACTATCCAAAGTAAAACATACAATCACTGAATATAATTTTGACGTAACGATTCATTGCGTCAAACTTATAATCAGTGATAATTTGCTGTACCTTGCACATTGTCCTCAGAGTTGCCAAAAATTGTCTTCACTACAAGTCAAAATAAAATTTTGAAGTCTCACAATGCGACGTAATCGCAAACGTCGAAAAAAGATGCAAATAGAGGAGATAAGCATTTCCTATCCTGATCACATGTGCCCCCTCACGTCACCTTCGTTTCCAAAACAAATCACACGTGGGACGTTATTAGTGCACGAGCTTTATCTGAAAATGGCTAACGTGAACTCGATTCAAGAGTCAAATAAATCGCGCGTGACCATTTTGGGTTTTCTAGTTAGTATCGATTGTAAAATTAATAATATGGGGAATTTCCATTGAAAACGAAACTTTAGGTGATGAACACATGAATGTGAGCGCGTATAGTCTGAATGAAATTGCTTATTTTCGTTGCTTTGCCAAGCGAAACTATGAACTACCGATTACGGCATTGAACTTCAAACCGAGAGGTCCACGGTTCGATCCCCGCCAGCGATAACTGCGTTGTCTCCTTGGGCAAGACACTTAATCCCGTTTGCCCATGCGGGGGCACGATGACGCTGTGTACTAAGGCGTACTGCACGCCAATGGTGCACCTGTCTTCAACCAATGGTGGCTGACATTTCCTCGCTGTTGCTCAGTGGTTCTTCCCAGGTAATTGGGCTTACTTCACCCGTAACACTGTGCGACATGAGGGAATCCTGGCTCTCAAAAGTGTCGTTAAATTCCCATAAATAAATTAATAAATAGATAAATAAATAAAAATAAATGTCACGACATTATCGATTGTCATGGCGAATGTTGAGGGCTCATGTCTCATAAAACCATAAACAATAAGCTATGTTAACACTTTGCCTAACATGGAAAGCAGACGACACTTGTAACAAAAACATTCTTGAACGACTAATTTTTTTCATTTTTTGTCTCAAAAACATAAGTTATGACCCCTCGTTGGAACGAGCTCGACGAGCTCGTTCCAACGAGGGGTCATAACCTATGTTTTTGATTTGAGGCAAGAAATGAAAAAATAAGGAAAATTAATTGGCGATTTTTGAGAATAGCGATGGCCGGTTTTGGCCGTCACGTTGGGTAAAGGGTTAAACAAGACTGAATTGGTTGAATTCCTAGTTGTATTACATGGAGAAAATTTGTAGCTTGGAATTTTAATGTGAAGCGGATTAAGATTAGCCTGCCTCTTGGGCAGAGTTCTACTGGGCAATAAGTGTTAAGTGATAATTAAGCCTGCTTCTTGGGCCGAGTTCTAATGGGCAATAAGTGTTCAGCAATAATCACTTGTCGTCCAATCCACTTTGCTATACAGCAGAACACTGTTGATTGAATATCGACTTTGCCAGTGATTATTATTCAATTGACAAGAGTATGTAATTAATAGGGAGTTTCCCGGGATAAACAGTGCATTTATTTTTTTACCTTGTTTGACAGAGCTCATGGAGCTCTGTCAAATAAGATAAAATAGATTAAATGCTAGTATTGGATGTATTAAAGCTAAAGAGGTCTAAAAATTTGGGGAATTTGGTGATTGTCGGGGGAATTTCTTGACACATTACAATATTTCTTCGTTCTGTTGACAGGAGTTTACTATATGCAATTGCATGTAACAGGTCAATTTATACTGAAGGAATAGAAAAGGTTTTTTTTATTGGAAGTCACATTCAGTTAAAAGTGTTATTCATTTAAGAGATATACAATAAAGTGTGTCCGCATTATATGCAAATAGAATATACTATTTAAAAAAAAAGTAGGTGATATCCAAACTGATGTTGCTATTTTCGGAAAATGGTATTGGATACGCGTGATTGGACACATAAAAATGTTACCAGGTTTAGTGTGGATCATGAATCTCACCGGCCCACGAAAACTTCGTGCAGGTTTTTCGCACGACCGCCGCGTTAGTGTCTGTGGAGTGCGTTTTGAAATTTTCATTTGTACTGGACGGGCTTTTCGGAGGTCTCGTCGTTCTTTTCTTTGTATAAACTCGTTCATCAATAGTTTCTGGTCGAAACGTAACGTTTGAGGTTTGCGAAGACTGACAGATGTGCGCATCAGTGGTCAGACTATTCGAAATCGCCTGCACAGCTGGAATTTGTACGTGCGACAACCTCGAATAATTCCACGTTTGACTGAACGTCACACCGCAGCAAGGCGTAATTGGCGTGGAGCGCGACAGCGCTGGGGCAATCGTCGGTGGAACAACGTCATGTTTTCCAATGAATCGAGGTTCACTCTCGACTTCCACGACAGGTGAAACAGAGTGTGGCGGCGGCGAACGATACCATGACGTAACCGTTAGGCAGCACGATCGTTTTGGTGGTGGATCGGTTATGGTGTGGGGAGGCATAACTATGGCAATCAGAACAGCATTACATGTCATGCAAGGGCGTGTCACAGGGCAGTACTACCGTGACAACATGTTAGCAGCTCACGTGGTGCCATTTGCGCGACGTCACGGCCGTCGATTCATTTTCAAAGATGACAATGCAAGAGCACACAGGGCCTGTGTCGCCACAAAGTTCCTCCAGGAGCAGAACATCACTACACTGCCTTGGCCAGCACTAAGTCCAGACCTTTCACCAATCGAGCACGTCTGGGATATGCTTGGCAGGCGCTTTCGACAACGCCAACAGCCCCCTACCAATGTCCAGGAACTCGCCGCTGCACTGCAGGAAGAATGGAATAACATCAGTCAAGCTGATATTGGACGTTTGGTGGGGAGTATGCCACGTCGGATCCGCGCTTGTCTCGCGAACCGAAAGGATTTACAAGGTATTGAGGTCTTGGACTGAATGTGGTAAATTCACCGACTGACCGCCCGTGTCTCTTACAGCTCAGAGCGTGGAATGAGTGCTTGTCAAGACACCCAACTATCGCTGAAATCATTCACCAGATGTCAGAGTGCAATGCCTCAACTGTCTTTTTGAAGAAAATCTCAATATATTTCTTCATATATCTCACTTTTATCAAGTGCCCACTACTTTTTTTTAATAGTATATGTTTAAACGAAATTAAACAATTGGGCGGGCAATAGTAGGCATTCTCTATATGCTAGACTACTGCCCAAGACCGTTAAGAACTTCACAGTGTGACCGCCTCCACTCCAACAAACTTAGGATTTGCACCCCTGTATGAACATATAGTGCATACAACCTTTTTTCAAACTGCCTTGAAAGCAGTCTGGAATGAGACAGTCCAGATATGTAAAAGCCACTAACTAGACAGTGATTTGTAGTTTCCATAAAAGCAACTACCAATTACAGCTTTCCATAAAAGCAACCACCAATTATAGCAAGGCATATTTATGACACCGACGAAATAATAAGATATCCATTCATGTGTAATTTTCCACTGATGAACGGATATTTGTTGGCCTGCATTTCTTGATTATAATTAATAAGCCAAATCATCAAACGCTGTAATTATGTAACGCACAAAGCCAGTAACGTTATCATGATCCTTCTTATAAACTGATCACCAAATCGGTAATTCAGAAATGTAAAATCGACATTGCACGAAACAAATGCACTCTGTGGTACTCCTGTTTTTCTTAACTCTTAACCCGCTGATTATTTCCAAAATATTTTTCATCAAATCTAGTCATGGCTGCTGTGAAGCAGCCATGACTAGATTTGATGAAAAATTAATCGAAATTTAATTCAAGAAATCATTGGTGAAAACACCATGCCGTTTACAGAGGGAAAATTGATTAAATTTGCCTAGATTATACGTAAATCAGAGGCAAGAGAAATTCTGTCCTGGCGGGAATATCTGTCAGCCGCATACAAGGAGTTAACCCTGTACTTACAATACAGCTGCCATGGACTGGTCGTAATCCACGCATGGGCAGGGATGTCCACGCAAGCGTTTATTTGGTAATAAATATCATCAGCAGCAAAATGTCAATGATGAAGCACCGGGTTTTACCCGGTTTTTCATTAATTAAATTGTTGATGATTATTCCTATAATCAGTGTTTGGAATCTAATATTATTGCGTCCGTGGAAATATTGCTCACCTGTGGAAACTGACCAGGCCACGGCGCCCGTACTGTATATGTAAACCACAGGGCCTGGAAATATCTCACCAACACACGTCTGTGTTACTCTGTGGTTACTTCAGTTTTACAATGCGCGAACGAACTACAGGTTGCGAGAAACTAATGCAACGTCAATTAAACTCCGCGTGCTTTTCCTATCAGACCTGACAACTGCCAGAAACAACTCAACTCAACGTTTGAATAGAGTGGCATGCCGCTTGCACCGTAACAGAATTTCCGCTAAAATACATAGCAACTACAAACGTGCGATCTTGAACGGACGAGATCATGCGTAAGCTGTTTCTTTTTATTTTGACAATTCTAAGCTGGGGGGTAAATTCGAGGGAAGGGGGGATGACACCCCCCCCCCCCCCCAAAAAAAAAAAAAAGAAAGAAAGAAAAAAGAAAATCCGATCATGGGCTTCGTCGTGCAAAGGTTGGACACGAAATTAAGAAATACCAAGTTGGGCTGAAATCCTTGCTTGCAAGACAAAAATACACAGATAAGAAAGTGCAATAAATGCCCCACTCAATATATCGATAGAATTGTACATCAGGGGAGAAAAAAACTGATAACAAATGATTTTTACGACCATGACCTGTCGAAAGTGTAACTTCTATTATTATGTTACCTTATTTACTTGCAACCTTAATCCTTTTTCTCGCATCCTCTGTCCTGTCCAATCCGCGTCCACCCTCACCACCAGCCTCTCGTCGACCACGCGCTCCTTCTTCGTTCCACTCGTTCTGCCTTCCGTCTCTACTCACGCTTCGCCACAACCTGGACACGAAGCTTACCTATACCAAATTCCAACCCTACAGTTTTACCCCTTTCACAAGGAACGCGTCTCGTGTTTCACATTTCCCCATATAAAAAACATAAAATGAACCTCCACAAAAAAAAAACAAAACAAAAAACTAACACAGTTACAATACAATTACATTTTTACACAGAGTAGCGGAACATTCCACCAACTCAGATGATCCAAATCAGTAACAAAAAAAAAAAAAAAAATCCCAAACATACTTACAGGACCAACGAATCCTTTGGTCAATTTCTTGGCAGTCGTAAACAATTTATCCTAACAATGTATTTAGGTCACAAAATCTTTAAACCTATTTGTATACTTCGCATTGCGTCCATACCGAGTAGTTTGAGTTGGATAAGCATCCGAAATTGTTATCCCTTCCTGGGAGCCTATTAAACCAGTGCAACCATCTTCTATCACCTGAAATACTTTCTCGATTCGGGGCGGAATCATCTACATTTTCATTATCGAATAAAACACTACCAACAATTCCTAAGTTGCCACCATTCGTCAAAACATCAGAATCCCCACTGCTGAGGACTTCATCAACATCTTTATCATCCAACCTTTTAAATTAACCACTATCAATTACTTCTGAATAATCACCAACACCTTCTGTGTTCAACCTATTACATTCACCACTATCAGTAACTTCTGAATTACCCACTCTACCATGGGACAACGTCACTCCAGTAGCAGATAACAGCCCACCACCAGATTCCAAAACATCTTGGCCAATATACATTAGCTTTTCCCCACGAGGTTGATGTGTAGTACTATCAGGGTTAATCAATGTTTTTTCATCCTTTGTAATTTCTGGCAAACTACTGTAAGTTATCTCCGCCAACATGTATGGTATATGGAGATTTAAATTCATTTAATTCCTGGATGTCTCATTTAAACACCTCGCCTGTGGCTCGGTGTTTAAAAACCGACATCCAGGTATTAAATCTCCATATATACCATACATGTGGGCGGAGATAACGTTTTTGTCCTGTTTGAAACACAATACAAACATAGTGGAGACAACTTTGTGGACGCATTTCTCACGCTCCTCGGTCAGTTGGACCAAATTCGTGAATAATTATTTTGATTTTACAAACGCTGAAGACAACAGATAGAGTTACGTCCCTTGATTCGTTAAGGAAACGAGTAAACAGTATTTTGTGACATATCCCATAGAACACATCGGAACTCAGGGGACGATATTTGCTCTTATTTTAATGTTCTCAATTTGTTTCATTTAATTACTCGAATATTTAATTTATAACAGCAAAATGTCATCGAATTGTCAGAAATCTGGTGCTATTTGTGACTATTTTGAGTTTTTTTTTGGTTCGATTTTATATCGCTCTCGACCGAGAGCGAAACGCTTTCATTTAAACCATATACCCCCGATGTTTTGCCTCCAAAAATCTCCATTGCCACACGTCCCATCGGACGAGATGGAATCTCTGTTACGAGAGGTGCACGACATTTTGATATTGGACCCTTTGCCTGATTACATTTAACGCACTGTTCCCACCAGCGCAAAACGTCTTTTCGAGAATGTGTCCAATAATATCGCTGATTTACTTTCCCTTGTTTTTTTTCAAAGCCTAAATGTCCCCCAATTGGGCTACAATGCAATGCTTCAAAAATTACTTCAGCAGATGAAGTGGATCCAACCAACTGATACCATATTTGTTTGCTTAATTTATCTACGCACTTCCGATATAACACATCATTCCTCACCACTAACTTATCCCATTGATTACACAAGCTCCTAGAAATATGTGACCTTAAACACCAATAAATAAATAAATAAATACACAAGCTCCTCCATGTTGTATTTGAATACCTCTTAATATCTGGGCGATTCTGTCCATCCGTCTTTAATCAGAATTTTTGTTATATTATCGGATCATTCAATTGCTCTTATTTACCACTAGTAATTACTTCATCAGATAGAGCCACAATATACACTCCAATCTCTTTACTGATTGCTGGTATTCTAGACAATGCATCAGCATTAGAATGAATAGACCCCTCTCTATATTTCATAACAAACACATAAACATCGAGTTCAATGGACCATCACTCTCGTCGCCCAGTTGGGTCAAGTACAGGCTTAATTTCCTTTATATTGAAGAGAGGTTTATGATCTGTAAAAATTCAAATCCAGAGCCATATACGTAGGGACGAAAATGAAATACAGACCACACAACAGCCCAAAACTCTTTATCATAGGTACACCAATTCTATTCAGATTTATTCAACGTAGAACTGGCATATGCAATAACTCTTTCCTTTTCACCTTGCAACTGAGTTAATACCGCTCCCACTGAAAAATTGGATGCATCTGTGTAAAGAACAAATGGTTTCCCGAAATCTGGGAAACTAAGAAGAATAGGTTCAGTAACCAAAGCATTCCGAAGAGTAATAAAAGCTGTAGTACATTCATCAGACCATTTGAATTCTGTATATTTTTGAGTAAGGTGTTGTAAGGAACATACAATTTCTGAAAAAGACTTGATGAAACGGCGATAATACGAAGCTAAACCCCAAAAAGATTTCTCTTCGGCAGTGGTCTTAAACATTGGATACTCGGCCACTTTCCTAATATTTTATGGATCAGGAGAATTACCTTCAGCAGTGACCTTATGCCCCAAGAAGGAAACACTCTTTTTAGAAAAATGACACTTTAATTGTTTCAGTTTTAACCCTGCATCCTGCAAGCATTTAAACACTTCCTCTAACCGTGCCAAATGCTCTTAAAATGTTTTACTAAATAAAATTATACCGTCTAAATACACCAAGCACGTTCCCCAATGCAATCCACTCAAGACATGATTGTTTGTTTGTTTGTTGGTGGTTAACGTCACATAGTTATGCACCATGGCTAATCGTGACACAACATGGAGATGAAGTCAAGATTAGTCAATCGTTGATCAACATGTTGCCCATTTTAGAGGACTTTCACCCCAAGCATTGGTGACTGGGTCCTATTTTACTAGTAAAGCGGAACTTCAAGACATGATCCATCAACCTTTAATATACCACTATAACCATCGTGAACCTTTAAAATGTGGCCGGAAAATTCGTTAATCCGAAACTCATTACCTTAAATTGATATAAACCCGACCCCGTCATAAAAGCAGTTTTTTTCCCTATCATTTTTTTTCAATTTCTACTTGCCAGTAACCACTGGCACAATCCATGGTACTAATAAAATGCAGATCCCGACAAAGCATCCAAGCAATCATCAACTCGAGGAAGAGGATGTGCATCCTTATGTGTTATAATCCACACAAAACGAAAAGTGGAGGCTTTTTTTACCAACACAATGGATGAACACTTAGGCCCTTCACTCTTTTCTATGACGTCAGTTTTCAACATATTATCGACTTGGTGATCAACCTCCTCCCGCAGATGTGTAACTACAATTTAGTAAATCGTAACTACAATTTACTAAATGGTAACTACGATTTAGTAAATCGTAACTACAGTTTAATAAAGCCTAACTACAATTTAATAAACCGTAACTACAATTTAAAAAATTATTCCAGTTGATGCCTCAACGCTGCCGTACATTCCAATGGGAAGCCACAAACTATGTTTTGGGGCCAAAAATGACAATGCTTAGTTGCTAAAAAGGACAATTTACAAGTATCGTCTTCTTCTCGTATTATGTAAGGAGTTAATTGATTTAATTAATCATTTATACAACGTCAAAACATTTTCTCCAATTTTGCATCATTCCATGTGCCTTGCCGGTCTTCAAAATTAACATAGGCCGCATTGGATTCCGGCTACTGAAGGATTGCCGTCGGTCTATACCCTTACTTGTTCATCCGGTAGACACCCGATACCTCAACAAATCTGCTCATCGTGAATGGTCGCTGCGTCGAGTGATTAACCTTTTATACCCCGGGGAATCCTCTATGTCAGTTGAATGACTTCAGTTAGAAGGTTCATATTCATTATTTGGGGTGGACCAATCAATATTTTCAACGTGCAACCTTTGGGCTGCACGTTGAAAATATTAATTGGTCTACACCATCTACTTAAGTTAGCCCTTATGATCCCTGCCCGAAAAAAAAGCAGGCTTATAAATTCAGAGGGTTAATGACAACTCGGCAAAGGATATTAAGCTGTGGAATACCAGAGTATCATATCATTTCGTGTGTATTGTACAGAGACGTAGCTGTAGAGTCTTGGTTCTCGCGATGTGCCTTTTCTGAATTCCCAACAATAAAAACTTTTCCTGCCGAACATTCAACTTTTGAGAAAACCATCCCCCCCACCCACCCACCCTCCTTGAGTGAGCACTTTCCAACTGCTACCTGTAAATTACCAACTTCTGAAGAAATCAGAATGACCATCCCCTTGTATTCGAAATATGTGACCTTCAGGGTCTTGAATTGAAAAGTTTGTATTGACTCCAATTAAAAATCCTATTAAATATGGCTCAAAACACTAAATGCCTGTTAGAAACGGGCACAGGCACAAATAAAATGTAGAAATTTTAGGCTTAAAATTTCTAACTAGCGAAAATTTGGCTGGGATTGAGGGCTGGGGAGGGGGGCGACACCCCTAACCTCCTGTCGCCACGTCCCTGGTGATGTACTGTTTGTTGCCATTGTTTTGGCCCAGTGGGGAAAATGTGTTAAATCAGGACCCAAAAATGTACATATGGCCGTAGTAAACACAAATAAACGAAGGTCAGTGGTCACGTACTCAGAGTTAGTGGAGAGTCCATGTACTCTTCTAATTACCAATAAGATTGCAACGACGGGTTGGTAAAGATAGTGTAGGCCTAAATTCTCCCCCCCCCCCCCCTCTCTCTCTCTCTCTCTCTCTAATTTCCAATAAAATTGCAATGACGGGTTTGAATTAATTGTGTTATGCGTGGTAATGTGTTTCTTTCGTCCACAGACGGAGGGGCGGTCCGAGGGCACGATAGACGAAACACTTATCGCTATACCCCAATTCCTATCGGCCAAGGGATAAAAGGACAGTATAATACGTTGTTTCTGTGTCAGAGGCTTAACACGAAACTCCAATCGTTGAAGAAGGAACCCTTTCACCTACCTTTTTTGAGAAAAACCCACACTTTGGACACAAACTCAGTTAGGAGTGCAATCACACTTTGGCCCGCCGCTGATTTGTCGCGGTGCAACAAACACAATTCCGGCGAGAGCAGCCCTGAATTCGAATAATTTTGCCCACGAGTAACCAGGGGCGTTGCAAAGGGCGGGGGAGTCAGGGGAGTGACCCCCCCCCCCAATTATTTTTGCAGTCGGGACACTTTCAGCTGGGTTGGAGCTATCAATTATCTTTTGCTCATAATCATGTATTTTCTAACGAGATTAGATTCGATACTTGGCATTATGTAACACACAGATGTGTTATATGAACAGAGGTCTACAGTGCCCGATTAGGGTGGTCGGGAGCGCAACATAAACAATTTGGTGTACCGATACGGTCCGTGTCATTTAACTGGTTGAGTGCTAAAAGGCCACTATCAGGGCTTTCAAAAACGAGGGTACTGGCAGGTGGGGGGGGGGGGGGGATTTGCATGAACATAGGTGGGATGGGTGGGTGGTCAAGTGCAAAAAAAAATGGCCGAAAACAATTAATGCATTTTTATTTCCTTTTTCATTGTTATGGCATCTTTTATGTCCCAAACTGTAACAAAATGTCACCAATTGATCATAAAAGCCCATTTAGAAGCATTATTAACAAAACTAAACCCTTTAATATAAACATATTGGAGAATTTCATCTAAAACTGACTTATGGATGGGAGTGTGTGCCCAATATTGAGCGGAAAAAAATTGCCCGACAATTTTCTTCTAAAGTCAACAAAAATATCCATTCACAAACAACATAATTCATTCATAGCAAGGTTTTTTTGAATGGAACATTCTTTAAAATAAAGCATAGCAAATATAATATTGTTTAATGAGTCATAATAGCCAGGTGGGACTGATTTTTCAAAATGAAACACAAGGTTTGCCCTTCTTGAGCCAGAACAAAAACAAGTTCCCATTTACTCAACCAATATTTGCAACATATACATGGTTACAGTGTAAGCAGCAGTAAATTAATTATGGGCACAACAGGCACAGTGCTCACATATGCCTGCATATGCCATGATTTACAGAAATTAGACTGTTCAAGGTGCATATCACTGCATATCAGAGATACAATTAGGAAAATCTTATTTAAATTTGGTTTAAAATCTGGAGAAAGAATAATTGACTTTCATTTGCAAGGTAAACATCGAGAAACTAGATTTGTAAGAATATTAAGCTCCACATTTAGTTTGTCTCAATTGTCTGATCTGGTTTGATGGGATTTTACATCGCTTTGAACAACTATGGCTATATGATGCCTATATCACAACATTGTTAGTTCCCAAGATGAAGGTAGAATTATGCAAACAGACCCACTGGATGGCCTAAGGAATTCACCACCCACTGGAGGAACTAACAAGCTCATCCACACAGACACCTCAATATAAGGATAAAACAAATTCCTTAGAATTTACTACATCAATATAGTATTAAAATGCCTGTATGAACAGCCAGGCCATCGCTGCTATGCGTTAATAACCTGGCTTCCAAATGTGGACCTATTATACCCGGGTCCACATGGGGTTCAAGCTGTACAGTAATGTGTCTTTGTACACTGATGTGAAACTGGTAAGTCTTGAAAAATGCATCTGATAGAGTAAATGGAAACATGTTTGGGCATATAAAAATATTCTTTGAATCAGTGTGCATTACGCGTTTCGAGTTAGTGTTCGAGTGCCAAAGTTTTGTATATAAAATGTATGAGAAGGGGTGGGTCACCCAAAATGTCATGGCAAAATTATGCAGGAAAGGGTGGGTGGGTAAAAAAATATGCAAAATGAAAATTTCCACCTATGTTCACGCATTCCCCCACCCCCGGTACTGGACCAAAAGTAAACGTTTCCTTGCCCATGTTTCATATTCCGTCAAAAGCAAATAATATTTTGTTTATATTAATTTGTTCTGTTACAAATTTTTGGAGAGTGCCTGTGGGCCTATTACAAGAAAACAAATTTTGAATAACAAATTCCGATCACCAAAAATAATCTAGTTTTCAACCAGTTAAATAAAATGTTGCGTAGCGACAACTGCATAAAAATTTTATATATTAAAACAAAAATCAAAGAAGTCTTGAGTTTTTAAACCTTTACCCAACGAATCGGCCGCATCCGCCCGCGTAATATGCAAATTCAGCAGTTGAAAAAATATTATTTTTCAAAACATTCCAACAAAACAACATCATGTGACCCCTCTTTGGAACGAACTCGTCGAGCTCGTTCCAACGAAGGGTCACATGATATGGTTTTGTTGAAATTTTTTGAAAAATTCAAAAACTGATATTCAAAATAATAAATTTTGATATCGTCTGCGTTGGGTAAAGGGTTAAACTAGAATCCCGATTGTATAATATTCCAACTACATAATCAAGGCATGCCTTTACGAAGGCATGCCCCGATGAGGTAGTTGGAATATTTGGTCCGTCAGGACTTGAGCCATCACAGTTGGGACAAGTCAGGTTTACCCCCCCCCCCCCCCCTCCCTCCCAATCGGTCATCTACGCGACACCCTCATAAGTAACATAATACTTATTCGAATTCAGGACGACTCTCAAACAAATCCCGCTGGTTGAATTTCTCTACTGCGTTTGTGTCAAAGTTGAGGAGTTGTCTTCATCAGGTAGGTAGCGAGTTTTCATTTTGGGCAATTGTCGTCTGTGTCGTCCCTCTTTAAACCCCACTTGGTCAGGACCAATATGCTGTACTCACATTTATACCATGATTACCTATTCTACTGTATATGAAAAGCCTATGACATAAAGTTTAGCTTTATTCACCAACCGTGGTGAACACGCCAGCAGTGGGATTTCAGTAGTTAAAATTTGCACCTACAGTGGAACTACATCCAAGTTGACCTTTGGTGACCTCGACCTGAATGCGAACTTGTCTAAATTTATCGCACGTCGCCTCGCGAAGAGTGAAATGAAAGTGACAATTATTTATTACGTTTTTAAATGGGTTTACCCCATAAAACACCCAAAATTAACAAACATGTCTCATTTTTATAAAGTATCCATAACTCGAAATAGTATGTTATTATATATTATGTTATTAAAATGAAAAAGGCCTTGTTTGTTTTTCTATTTCGTTTAGGTGATAAAATTGAGAGCGGAAGTACCGCCCACCGGCGCTCATGTAAACAAAAACAAATTCGCACGTATGTACGGCTGCTGCTCAGTAAAATCGAGAAAAAGTAATAGCGACTCTTAATAATCTGACGATCATGGTATAAATAAAATATACTCAAAGTAGATTGGTGTACTAAATGTTCACCACTCGTGGTGAACATTTGGTACACCAAGCTGCAATGGGTATATTCTGTGATAACTTGTCAACCACCAATATACCAAGATATAATACACATGTAACATCAGCTAACTAATATTTATTCGTGACCTTCAAAACGTCATTGATACAAAACTGCTGTGAACAACTTCGCATGTCAAGATCTCGATCCTGGACATGCTCGTAACACAAAATCTGATACGATAAGAATACATACATTACATATTCTATATTTTCCTGCACTGCAGTTAATATTTCAGTCACCAGATTTGCATTTGTCCAAGCCGAGTTGAGTTCAATTATGATTCAAAGATAAATATTGGCAGCTTTTTCTGGTACACAAAACGGGCCAGACTTAACTTTATGTTAAAAGATTCTATACTAAAAGAATACGTTTCATTTTGCTTGCTCTGTTAAAATGGATTTATGATACATCCCACAAAAGACAGCGAAAAATGTAGCGACAATCGAGTTAGCACAATTCCAGTACCACCCGCTTCATAAAGATCTATTTTGGATGATAGAAAAAGGACTAAAAATTAGAGTTATGTCCCGTGATACGTTGAGTTGAACAAAAGCCTGAACCAAATGAAATCAGCAAATTGTTTGCATCAAAACGATCATGGCGGGTAAAAATGTGCTGTACGATAAGACGACTCAAGAAACAAAAAAACACGGCAGCAATAATTTGTAATAATTGCGTCGTGCAGCCATACAAAAAGGACTATCGGAGTGGGATTAACGCTTAAATGTTGCTGACGGATTTTCCTGCAAATCTCTTGTTACCGCTACCAAATGGGTTTTTGTTTTGTTTTATTTAGGATTTAACAATACTTTCGACAGGCAAGCCATGGTCACATCCGGGTGGAGGAAGTCGGAGTACCCAGAGAGAACCACCGAACAGAGACGATCCACTGTCAGACTCCCCAACCAACTAACTCTGCACAATCAGAGTTAGCAGCGGTTGCAGACAGGTGCACCATCGACGTTAGTGATGCGGACCGGACCAGACCACCCAAGATGGTCCGGGCCACTGTCAAGGCGGTCCAGACCGGTACGGTCCAGGTCATTCCGGCCCGGTGGCCATACCTGGACCGGTCCAAAGCGGTCCGGTCCACTCATATATTAATGAATTGCCCGTTTTCTCCAAGTTGTTAACCTATATATACTGAGTCAAAAAAGAAAGTATAATAAACTTTGAGGAGCAATGTTTCTTAGTATTATCGACTTTAATCCCAAACAAATTATTGTCAATTCATATTTCGAGTCTAGCTGTATGAATTTGCATAATTTCATGTTCTTACTGTTGCCAGCGTCACTCCAGGACATCGCAATTCAGACATGGGGTGAAATGAAAAGTTCACACATGCTGTCAATAGCGTGTATGTCCACCGTTTGCCTCTTGGATGGCAAGACATCGACGGCGCATGGACCTGATAAGTCTCTGGATGTCACCCTGTGGTATTGCGTTCCACCCCTGCCTTAAAACATTACGTAAATCACCTAACGTCTGACGATCATGAAGTCGTACCCGACGGTCCAATTGCTCCCAAAGATGCTCGATTGGCGACAAACCTGGCGAAAGTGGGGGGCCAGGGAAGAAGTTCGATGCTCTGCTCCTCAAGAAAGTCGCGACAGATACGCGTCACGTGACATCGGGCATTGTCTTGTTGGAATAACTGCAATCCGATGTTAGCGTTGAACGGGACAACAACAGCATTAAAAATTTCGTCCCTATATCGCTGTCCATTCAGATTACCATCGATGAAGATCAACTGCGTTCGATGGTGCAAGAAAATTCCTGCCCAAACCATTACACTACCCCCGCCGAAACGGTTGCATTCCTGCACGTAAGCATCAGAAAACCGTTCTCCTCGTCGGCGATACACTCTTGCCCTACCATCAACGGCCCGTAGACAAAATCGGGATTCATCACTAAAAAGAATTGTGCTCCAACGCTGACGTACCCATTCCATTCTGACGGTACGATGACGTTCGGTAAGGATTGGTCTTGTGCAGGATTCGTAATGCTTGGTCGACCTGAACGCGGTCGGTCGGCAGCAGATCCAGTGGTTCTTTACCTTCCAGTGAGCCGGTAAATAGTGGCCACAGTGACTCCGAACGCAGCAGTGAGCTCATCTGGAGGTATCCCAGCCTCATGTATACCAATGGCACGCAATTTCGGATTTTCGGTTAACCTTCGCATTTTTTAAAATGTCGGAAGACAAAAACTAGCGTGTTTTCTCAATAACCCTGGCTCTCTAGCACAACATAACACAAAGAAAATTGTCGGCCACCCATTCAATTTGACATTCTCGAGTAGCACGTGCTATTTTGAAATCCATAGCAAAATTGAATACGGTTGGGTGAACAACATGTCATTAAACTCCTTGCACGACTTCTTGTCCACAAACATTAGAACTATTATATTTCATACTTTATGCTATTTTTTCACATCTGTTTCAATTATGCTGTCTGTCTGTCTGTCTGTCTGTCTGTCCGCTACAGAAATGAATATGGGGCCACCCCGAGTGTCCAAAATGGGTCTGCTAGGAGTACTTTTTTATTGCGGAGGTCATCGTCAGGTTTGAAAAGTGTGTGGGGTGGGGTGGGGGTGGGGGTGTAGGGGGGCACCAAAAGTTATGACCAAATTTTTTTTTACCGATAGATGTCTTCAAAAGGATCTACTAGGGGTACGTTTTTATCAGAAATCTAATGGTGAGGTCTGTCTGTCTGTCTGTCTGTCTGTCCGCTACAGAAATGAATATGGGGCCACCCCGAGTGTCCAAAATGGGTCTACTAGGAGTACTTTTTTATGGCGGAGGTCATCGTCAGGTTTAAAAAGTGTATGGGGTGGGGTGGGGGTGTAGGGGGGCACCAAAAGTCATGACCAAATTTTTTTTTACCGATAGATGTCTTCAAAGGGGTCTACTAGGGGTACGTTATTATCAGAAATCTAATGGTGAGGTTTAAAAAAGTATCGGGGTGGGGTGGGGGTGTAGAGGGGCACCAAAAGTTATGACCAGAATCTTTCTCACCGATATAGGTCTTTACAGGGGTCTACTAGGGGTAATTTTTTACCAGGAATCTAATGGTGATGTTTAAAAAAGTGCCGGGGTGTGGTGGGGTGGCGTGGGGGTGTAGAGGGGCACCAATAGTTATGACCAGCAAAATATAGTATAGATTAAGGGAGAATACTCTCATCAGCCCGAGCAACGCCGGGTAACCCTGCTAGTATGAATTATAATTCAAATATGTAACAGGTAAATCTCAATGTGCAAATGATTTTTAAGTACTTAGAAGCAATTGCCAGTATCAAAGAACTGTCGGATTACGCTGCGAACTTTCGATACAATTTCTGACAATTATTTGATATAATTAGATTCATTTGTTCATCAATATTTCATTCACCAAAGATCGTATGATGATATCTCTGCATGGCGTCAAATAATATAGTTCTTCATTTGACATATGCAGGACACTCCATTATGAAATGTTTCTCATCTTCAATTTTTTGGATTGAACAAACACAGCATAACCTATTTTCAAGTTCAATGGAAAGCTGATGATTATTTATTTATTTATTAAGGTTTAACGACACTTTAACAGCCAAGGTCATATCGTGTCGGTGACAGTTTTACAGGTGGAGGGAGTCTGGAAGCTCATGATGCTGTCCCTTCGATAGCAAGACAATGATTACTTATTCGGAGACGGGTGAATATGGACCTATCATCACTTGAATTCGTATACACAAGATATTAAAGAGACAATATGTTCTTAGTTTACTGTTATCGGCGTCTATTTGAACATTAAAATCATTTGAATGCTTTGCGTAAAGTTCATTTCAGTATGCTTATACATTTATGTACTACTCAAAGCTTGCTAAGCACCAAGTACATCCAACTACCTGTTTTATGTTTTAGTTGAAATATTGTAATGAAAAGTGTATATATTTTTTTTTATTTAATTATATCTTTAATGATTTAAGTACAGAAATTACGATTTTATTTGTGTTTGGCATTATCTTTTAGCTTTTGAAACCATGGAAAATGGATATTATTGGTAAAAGAGGAAATTTTTCAATATGCCAAAAAGTTGACGGAGCGAACTGGTATGGCTTCAATATCGAGTATGTGACCAATTACCCTTAATTACAGCTTGACAACGCCTTCTCATGCTCCCAATCAGGTTCCTGGTGGTCCTTTGTGGGATGTTGTTCCATTCTTGGACCAGCATGGCACCAGGCTCCTGGACACTTCTTGGCTGGACTGGACGGGCTGAAATTGCAAGCTGCAGTTCATTCCAGACATGTTCGATTGGTTTGAGGTCAGGGGATCTTGCTGGCCAGTCCATACGCTCAGTCCCCTCCCTCTGTCGGCACTCCGCGACAGCATGGGCAACATGAGGACGGGCATTATCATCCATCAGAATGAATCTATCACCCACTGCACCTGCATACAATCTGACGTGGACATCCAGGATCTCATCAATATACCGTTGTGCAGTCAATGTACCACGATCAAGGACACAGAGCTCTGTACGTCCATCCCAGCTGATGCCGCCTGAGACCATTATTGACCCTCCTCCATAGCGGTCATGCTCAGCAATGTGGGCTGCATGGAATCGCTCTCCCGGTCTTCTTCATACCCTAGAACGCAACGTCTATCTGTGTGGTCTATGTAGTACCTTGACTCATCTGTAAAAAGGGCAGGTGGCCAATCTTCTCTGGTCCATCCAACGTGGTTCATGACCCATTCATATCGTGCCTGGCAGTGGTTCTGGGACAGCGGAATGCGAATACATGGTCTTCTCGATCGGAGACCACCTTCGTGTAACCTTGCCCTGATAGTCTGCAACGAAACATTTATCCCGGATGCATTCTGAAGGTCACTGCGAAGCTGGGTTGCTGTGGCAAAGCGGTTCCTACGGGCCTGAATGATCAAAAACCGGCCTTCAGCTGCAGATTTTGCCCTGGTTCTGTCAACACCTTGCCGTCTTCCTGGTGTGCCATACTGCTGTAATCTTGCCCAGGCTCTGTTGATCACCGTATGGTGCACACCAAGAGCTTCACCAACCTGACGATGGGTAGCCCCTTGCTCCACCATCCCTACAGCACGCCACATTTCTGCTTCAGACAAATGTCTTCTTACATTTGCATTTACCATATTCAATCATTAAATCACAAGGGTTTGTGTTGAAATGAAGATTGAATACCCTACACATGCCATATACATGTAGACAGTACACGAAAACATCATGAAAATCAAGGGATACACACTTTCCATGACTGTCACGAAAAGTCTGCCTGTCAAGAGAGCTCATGTAAACACTGGGGACCATCTGAATACATTCCTCAATCATATCCACCAAAAATATCGCAAATATGTCACAAGCAAATTTCACAATGATGTGTCAAATATTTGGTGCTTAGCAAACTTTGAGTAGTATATTACAGGATGCTAAACTATCACCACTAATATTCGTATTAATTCCAAAAGATTCCAAAGTTTTGAAAACTGATTTGTTTGAAGTTAGATTCATGTGTTCGGTAGCAGCATTTTGCAAAAGTGTGTTACTTGAAACTGATGCTAATGTGTTAGATTAAGATGCCATATGACAAAGAATATCAATGTATAATGGGTAACTACCCAGTTCAGCCCTAACAGCTTTTTTGCATGCATGTTTTCCAACTCCTAACAATTGTTTACACAATTTAATGTTTAGTTGTTCACAGTCAAGACGATTAGTATTCTTCTCGGTTATTTCCATACCCCATAACTCCCAACCAAAAAAGGCGGGCTTTATTAGTTTGTGAAACATTTTCAGAGAAGTTCCGACAAGAATTATGATTAAGATGGCGATGTTGGAATATCGGCAGAATAGTTCTGAACGTGATAAATATACAGCTATTCACTGGAACCGTGTACTAATCAGGTGCTTATGATTTGATAGACAGATATCAAAATCTTTCAATCATCATTTCTAGTCTTTGATGTTTGAAAAGGCTCGTGTGACACATGAAGTCGCCCCGGCATCTGTTTTGGCAGACTCCTGGCATTGCAACAATGTCGCGAGCGACGAGAAGTCAGAAGTAGGCAACTTCAAAGCACGCAGCCACAAGTCGGGAACATCAAAAGCATGCGGCCGCCCACAAAGCCGCGTTCAACTGAGTCGCTGACACGTGCAGCAGAGGGGTCGTGGCATCTAAAAATGCGATTGCGATGTTTTCATGGCATCAGATATTTGACTATTAACCGCTTGAATCCATTAACCCTTTACCTAACATGAAAAGCAGACGACACTTGCAAAAAAAATTCTTGAATAACTAAATTTTTTCATTTTTTGTCTCAAAAACATAGGTTATGACCCCTCGTTGGAACGAGCTCGACGAGCTCGTTCCAACGAGGGGTCATAACCTACGTTTTTGAGACAAAAAATGAAAATATTTTGAAAATTAATTGGCGATTTTTGAGAATAGCGCTGGCCGGTTTTGGCCGTTACGTTGGGTAAAGGGTTAATACATCATTGCTAATTGTATGTTGGGATATATACTCCACTATTGCTCGACTTAAAATAGTAGACCAGACCGTAAAATACAGGACCGGGAGTATAAACCGGTCCAACTGATCCAGTGGCACCCGGTCCGGACCGGACCGCGGTCCAGGGATGGACAGCGGACTGGACCGGTCCAGGGCGGCCCAGTCCGCATCACTAAACGACGTGCAGTACGCCTTATTACACAGGGCCATCGTGTCCCCTCGTGGATATTCGGGGTTACCTGCCTTGCCCAAGGAGACAACACAGTTACCACTGGTTGGGATCGAACCGTGGACTTTTCGGTATGAAGTTTATTGCACGTACCACTGAGCCATGAGGGCAGAAATAATGAAGAAATGAATAAATACATATATATATATTCTGGTGCGCTGCGTCCTGTGCCCAAAAATTCCACAAAGGCGTGATGAATCCAATAATAGCGATGGCCATTTTCCATTCAATCTACCGCTTATCGGTATTGAGTTTATCCGAGATTTCACAGATATTATATTTTAAAAAGAAAACTGATACTCGGGGGTGAACTTTGGCACGATGTCTGAGGTGTGAAGTCGCTTGATTGTTGATTGTAAGTTACCCGAAAGATATCTGTTTGTTTGTTTGTTTTTTCACTCTTTGGGGCTTTATTCAGTATACGGGAATCATTTTGAAGGTGAAATTGTTGATGACCCCGAACTGCAGATAGACTGTGACAGAGTAACAATTTTGCACAGGGTAAAACATGTAAATGCCCCAGATATCCATGTGACGTCACGCACATATTTTAAAATAATACGAAGGAATTCCCTCAGTTTATATCGGAATTCCCGCAGTTTTTCACGAATTTCACCAATAAAAAAAAAAGAAATAAAAAACTTCAGCGTCTGATAGTTGAAAATTACCATCTATGATAGGTGTGCTATCACTTGGAAAAAAACACTTTCTAGTGTATATTTCCCCACACAATCGAAGGAGATTCTTGATGAAAAACTATTCTGTTTCCTGGAGAAATTGCTCTATTAAAAGCTTTCGGCAAAAGGCCTTCATCAGTTTTGCTGGATATTCTATTTCCATTCAGGCTACAGCTTACCCGTGTTAAGTTTATCCGGGATTCCTGATGTATTGTGTTTTAAAAAGAAAACTGGCATTCAGAGGTTTACCGTGACGCTGTGTCTGAGAAGTGAAGTCGTCTGATTATTGATTGCAAGTCACCTGAAAGTGTCTGTCCGTATTGTACTCCCTTTGGTCTTATTCAGTATACGGGAATCAATCATTTTGAAGATGAAATTGTTGAGGACTCCGAGCTGCAGACGGACTTTGACAAAGTAACAATTTGCACAGCTGTACACACGTCCCAGGTACCCGTGTGACGTCATGCTCATCTTTGAAACTAATACACAGGAAATCTCTCAGTTTACATCGGAATGGCCTCAGTTTGATTTCACAAATAAAGAAACTATACATCGAAATCTCACTGAACTATACATGTATAAAGTTGGTTATGGTGAAAAGATTTTGAAATAAATGCTGTGAATTGTAATCAAATCTTGAAATGCTTAGGTTGATGGGTCAGAATTTCTCCCAAACACACAGAATTGAAAACATAACGCTCTGGCGACTTACGGTACAATTTATGAAATGCCGATGGACGTGTCCGAGTGAATACTGTATAGACGTCGGAACGAACGTTACGCCAATATCTGTGCACGTAAAGTTGATCGTTTTGGTGGCGGTAGTGTCATGGCGTGTGCTGGCATTAACCATGCCGCCCTGACAACACCTGTTCGAGTGGAGGGTAATCTACATAGATGAAATCATATCACGTCAAGTTGTCTGAGCATTCATTCAATGGCGGTCTCTTTCATCATGGCACTACTCGACCAGATGTTGCGCGTGTCTGCAAAGCATTTCTTCAACAAAACAATATTCCTACTCTTCCCTGGCCAGCACGTTCATCTGACTCATCCTCCATTGAAGAACACCTTTGGCATGAGCTTGATCGCCGCGTCCGTCAGAGACAGCAGACACCACAGACACTCGAGGAACTCTTTGCGGCACTACAAGAGGAGTGGCAGAACATTCCACAGCGTGTAATTCAGACTCTGGTAGCATATATGGGTCGACGTTGCCACACCGTTATCACTGCTCGTGATGGTCATACACGGTATTGACTTTCCCCAGTTGTCAATGTAGTCATGTTCACGTGTGTTAATGATTTTTCACGTTTGCTTGTGTTTATGCCATTTGTAAAGTGATGTTTCTACTTCCCTGTTTGCCACAAATTATCCTTTTATAATCTGAGAACTTCCAATACAATCTAGTGGAATTTCGATGTATACAGAGATTATTTCCATTATGTGGATGTACAAAATATGTATCCGAGTCGAGCTCCGGGTTCTAAGGGCAGATCACAACGAGTCGAAGACGAGTCGTGATCTACCCTTATACCCGGAGCGAGACACGGATACATATTTTGTACATCCACATAATGGTAATAATCATTTTATCTTACAATATACTGGGGATAAGTCAAGAATGTAGACGAATATATAACGAACTATTTATTCGTACGGATGAACAAAAAGAAAAAAATGGAACTCACGCGAAAGGAACGTGCTTGTATCCGACCCCCTGATACAAATATCTGTATCAGGGGGTCGGATACACGAAAGTTGCGGAGTTAATACAGACAAAATACATGTTGATTGTAAGATAAAGTTTCTTATTTTGAAGAGTAGGCCTATATTTAATCATTTCAAGGCTGACGCTCTGAATAGTATAATTTTATTCACAACTCTTAACAGGGAAATGGGCGAGTCTTTCTTTGTATTTTTAAGGAGGTTGAATAATAATTTAATCCTACAGCCCGGTAGAGCTGAAGGATTAAATTATTACCTGAAAACCTTCTCAGTCTGGTGATTTTTCGTTGCCTGCTCACGGACATCCACCGAGTTTACGCAGAAATTATGCATAACGGGTTGAAAGGCTTAATCACACTCCCAGTCATCAACTGACTGCATTCGATACCACACGATTTTACTACAATTGCGATGATCATAATCGACCTCCTCTGCGCGAACGCGATCGTATTTTCGTTATTATTTTATACCCAATACATCAGGGGGGGGGGGGGGGGGGGGTTCTGCAGAAAAATTCCAAACACTAGGCCGGTGTGGGTAGGTACCCCGAGGCTGGAAAAAACACATAAAGTAGACAATTTGCAATTTTTTTCCTCCAGCCAAAAAACACATTTTTGCAATAGATTGAGCTTACAAACCCATTTTAGCATGTATCTGGATGCATTCTAGCCCATTTAGAATGATAAATTTGGGTTTTTTTTTGGGGGGGGGGGGGGGTTGAGATCTTGAATAATCAAAATTTATCTTGGATACAACCTGACCGGCATTTTCGTTAATTCAAGATCACTGAATACGATTAATACTATATCGAACAACCTTCCTCACTTATGTTGAACAAGTACCAAGTACTATGGTTTCTTGAATATTCACAGAAATCACCCCCACTGGCCTGTATCTGCTCTCTGGTTGAGCTACATTCATAAATGTAGTAGAATGGTGTTGAGTGTATTTGGCGCGTGGAAGCATGTGCAGCTTGTACATGCCTCTATGCACCGACTACGAATAACCCCATTAACCAGAGAGCAGATACAGGATAGTGTGTTGCGGCATAAGACTTTTTTGAGAAATATGTATGTAGTACAGACACAAAGTGAATTACTTTGACAACTTACATGAAAGGAGAGTTTCCACCAATCCGACCCCATCCGTTAGGCAGCAAAAAGAGAAGAAAATAAAACAGAAGGTGAAAAGAACTGAAACAAAATAAACAAACCAAGCTGAGGAACAGAATAAATCAAATTAAGAAAGGAGTGAGAAGTAAACTAAACAAAAGGCAGAGACGGAGAAAGTAAACTAAAACAAAGTAATGTGCAAAATTTTTTATTGAAATTATTTTAATTTTATCAACCCCTGCAGCCTGCATCAAATTTGGTCTAACAACCTCCGATGGTGATACTATTACTAGCTAAATGTTTGCATCTAGCATTTTTGAGTTGTGTTTTGCCACTCAAATCATGTTTGGTCTTCTCCTCAGACTCTGACTGCGTGACTGAGTGAGGGTCGTAGGCATGGGATTTGAAAACCGGTACTTCACCATGGGTGGATTTAGATGGGGGCGCACCCGGCGCGCGCCCCTCTATTGCCCAAACCAAAATCCGTTCAAACGAAGATCATTGATATGTGAAATACCAGTTTCAATCTTTTTGAAATTCATACTAGGCAAACAAGCGGTGCCCCTTCTTGGCTAAATTCTGAGTCCACCATTGGTAGTTGATGTCACAGTCTCCAGAAGTGCTGAAGTGAATATATAAATACCCCAAACAACCCAACCCCCCGCAATTCGAATGATCGACATGTACCGTCGAATAGCCACGGAAAGTGTGAAGTTGATTTATCATTTTCCAATTTTTTCTCCCTCCGTTTCGCAGATGAGTTAGTGCTCCCCCCCCCCCCCAGAACTTGCAACTGAGTGTCAAACTGTCATTGGATGGCGCCCCCTCTATTTCAAAATCCTGGATACGCCCCTGTTCAGTTCATATTAGCACCAGTGTTCATACTGTGGTTTGATCATTCAACTTGGTTCATTTCAACATGAGTGCATGTCACTTCACTCACTTGTATGTTCTCATAAAGCTGAGGAGCATCATCATGGGTGCCTAGCAGTAGCACGAATTTAGGGATGCCCACTTCCTACCAAAAAAAAAAACATAACAAACTTTTCATTAAAAGACATCTGTTCTTAATATGGAACACTATTTTGATACCTTTTTCTGAGGACAAGTTACATATAATGTGTTTGTTGTTTTCTCATCACTGGAGACAAAATTGTGACTCTAAACATAACTCTGAAACTTCCAATTTTGTTCTAATGGAGTTAATTCCCTTGAATAAGACTGTTAAAAAATGTGGAAGCAAGTTGAAAGTATGAAATGGAACAAATATGACTGAAATCCTGACTATCCATAACAGTTTTTGTGGAATTGGGGGTGGGTCCCTGAACTGTCGGTGGAAAAAATATGCAAGGGGGGGGGGGGGGGGGGTGGTGGTGGTGGGTCCCTTAGGGGTGGACAAAATTTTTTCGGGCCTAGTGTCTGCAAATTTTTTCCTACCCCCCCCCCCCCCCCCCTGAATACATGCGGACAGTAACGTGGACGAAATCGATATGTGGTGGTTGACGGTTCGCCCGTGTTCAAATCTCGATAAGTAAAGGATAAAACATAGTAAGTAAACTCTGCGCAAATGTAAGAAAATACGTGTACTATCGAATGTAGTCGGTAATAAGGGCGAAAGCATGATATATATTCCTATTTTCGTGTTTTGAGTTCCCAATTTTTACAACAGATTTGAATGGGAGGAATCTGAACGTAGTGGTGGGGGTGGGGGGTAGTCACTACGTTTTGATCGCTGAACACTAATTCATTTTCACATCAGCTGCAGTTGGTTGTACATATTTAACCCTTCAAAGGCCAAAACCGGCCAGCGCTATTCTCAAAAATCGCCAAATAATTTTCATTATTTTTTTCATTCTTTGTCTTAAAAATATAGGTTATGACCCCTCATTGGAACAAGCTCATTCAAATGAGGGGTCATAACCTATGTTTTTGAGACAAAAATGACACAATGTGCCTTAGCACAGAGGCACATGCTGGATGTGCCGATATGTGCTTATATGTGCTTATGTGAAAAGGCACAATGTGACACAATGTGCCCTAGCACATAGGCACAAACGGGTATTTGAGGATACCTATGACCTTGTATTGTTTTATTCGAGGGTACCTACTGGTGAATCCCTTTTGTCATATGTGCTTATGTGAAAAGGCACAATGTGACACAATGTGCCCTAGCACATAAGCCACATGCTTTATGTGTCGATATGTGCTTATGTGATAAGGCACAATGTGACAAAATGTGCCCTAGCACATAGGCACATACGGATATTTGAGAATCCCTATGGCCTGGTATTGTATTATTTGAGGATACCTATCTAGGATACCTTCTGGAGAATCCTTTTTTTGTCATATATGCTTACGTGAAAAGACACAATGTGACACAATGTGCCCTAGCACATAAGCACATGCTTTATGTGCCGATATGTGCTTAATATGTGAGAAGGCACAATGTGACACAATGTGCCCCAGCACATACGACCAAAAAGGGATTCCATAGCCACGGGCGTTTTCCAAAAGTGATTCTTTAAAAGTCGGATAGGAATCCCAATTTTACGGAATCCCTTTTAAAGAATCCCTTTTGGAAAACGCCCGTATATAGCTATGGAATCCCTTTTTGGTCGTATGTGCCTATGTGCTACGGCACATTGTGCCTTTTCACATAAGCACATATCAGCACATAAAGCATGTGCTTATGTGCTAGGGCACTTTGTGTCACATTGTGCCTTTTCACGTTAGCACATATGACAAAAAAGGGATTCTCCAGAAGGTACCCTAGAAAGGTATCCTCAAATAATATAAATACCAGGCCATAGGTATCCTCAAATACCCGTATGTGCTAGGGCACATTGTTTCACATTGTGCCTTTTCACATAAGCACATATCGACACATAAAGCATGTGCTTATGTGCTAGTGCACATTGTGCCTTTTCACATAAGCACATATGACAACAAGAGGCCCCAGGGGGCCTGAGGGCACTCACCTGACATGGTAGTCTAAATATCAAACCAGGGACTTGAATAAGCTACATACGCCCCTCCTAAGAAAAGCATATACCAACTAGATGAAGCGATTGTGCCCATACAATACACAGGATTTTCCTTCTATTTTCAGTTCTTGCACTTTTACGTCCCAAAATTGAGATAAATGCATAAAAAACAGATTTTTTTCCCAAACAAAATATTTTCAGCCTAAATTTTTTTTTTCTTCTTACAACGCATAAAAAAACCAAAAAACTAATTTCTGGATCCCACCCAGACCCCAAATTTTCAGTGTAAAAAAAAAAATTTTTTTTGTCTTAAAATTGACCGAAACGCATAAAAAACAAAACAAAAAAAATTCAGGATTTTGGTCCAAAATGTCCCACCCGGACCCCAAATTTCAGTGTAAAAAAAAAATTTTTTTTTGTCTTAAAATTGACCGAAACGCATAAAAAACAAAAAAAAAATTACGGATTTTGGTCCAAAATTTTCTATGTCCCACCCGGACCCCAAATTTTCAGTGTAAAAAAAATAACAACTTTTTTTTGTCTTAAAATTGACCGAAACGCATAAAAAACAAAAAAAAAATTCCGGAATTTGGTCCAAAATTTCTAAGTCCAGAACGTGGGCCCCAAATTTTCAGCCTAAATATGAACCCAGGGACTTGGCTTGAACAAACTTGAATCTCACCCCGCTAAGGATGCTGCATACCAAATATCAAAAGATTCTTATTGGTAGATCTGAAGAAGAAGATTTTTAAAGAATATTCCTCATACTGCACTAATTTCAACATTTGGGCTCCCATAGAGAGCCTAAATATGGACCCAGGGAATTGATTTCAATAAACATGTGAAACAATCTTCCAAAGATGTTATATGTGAAATTTTGAAGCTTTTGGAGCTGTGGTTTGGGAGACAAGTAGTCTTACATGTTTTAACCCATTACCCACAGTGTTAAAAAATGCTGACTCAGCACTTTTTCAAAGTCCCCAAAAAGGACACCATGATAAAACCGATAGCAATTTTTTTTGACCATTCCATTCTGTTGGTCCTAAGGAAGCTTCACAACAAATTAGAATTCTCAGTACCGTGTAGTTTTGGAGATATGGGCGTTTTAATTTTTTTCTATTTTTAGCTCCTGCGGTTCCCATGGGGCGATGGGAAATTTTTTTTTTTGCATAATATAAGTACTTATGACCCAATAAGCCCCGTTATCAAATTTGGTCCAAATCTGCCTCTCGGTTTGGAAAATAGAAATTTTGGGACGGGCAAATATTCTTGCCCCTCCCATTACGACGCCAAATATAGCCCCACAAACTTCTCTTGAACAGATCTGAGTCTACACCTCAAAAGGAAGCTGCATACCAAATATCAAGTCTCTGCTACTGCTGGTTCATGAGAAGAAGATTTTTTTAAGATTTCAGCACACTTTTTGGGTGTGGCCCTACCAATGGGCGAGGCAACTTGATTTGAACAAAATCAAATTGTGATGTCATAACAAACTATTATCTCAAATATCAATTAAATTGGTTTAGCGGTTTGGGAGGAGAAGACGCAAGCACCATGTTCAGGGACGACGGACGGCGGCGGAGGACGGACGGTGAGTGATACATGTAACTATAGCTCTCCTCACTGAAAGTCAGGTGAGCTAAAAAAAAGGGATTCACCAGTAGGTATCCTCGAATAAAACAATACCAGGTCATAGGTATCCTCAAATACCCATATGTGCCCATGTGCTAGGGCACATTGTGTCACATTGTGCCTTTTCACATAAGCACATGACAAAAACGGGTGCCGAAGGCCATATGTTTTTTCAAAAAGGGGTGCCGAAATTGGGGTGCTCAGGAATATTGCCATTGTATATGGAGGTGATGAGAATCGGATACAACTTCGTTGAAATAAGGGGAGATAACTCTGTATGATTAAGTACAGGTTATGGGAAATCAGGCAATCTGATTGATTAGCAATAATCTATATAAATGATCTAGATAAATGAAACATCAAGAGTACATGGAATAGGGTCAGAAGTTACAAGAATAGACTAGAATAGCTAAATTTAGTATTAATAAGCAAAGCTGTTCCAGCTGATAGGCTCTTCTGTTCTACTGGAGTATACTCCAGGACAAAGGAACATGCCTAGATAGACGTAAACTATTGCATATATAGAAAGAAGCAGAGAATTCTGAAAGAATTCGAAATAGTAAAACTTGTCAGGTTGTCTGTGGTAATTAGATTTACTCCGATTCAATCGAACACACCCTCCGAACAAACCCCTGTCTTGTTGTAGGCGGGTGGGTAACATAGCAACCACGTGCTACCATAGAAACCAAGATGGCAGTCTCCAGTATACAAAATGGACGTCGGATACACGTATCACCCTAACAACATGCGCTGCGCATGCGCACTAACACCACTTATCACTATGGGGATGACGTCACAAGATGGCTGCTCACCCGGGTTACCATGACAACACAACATAGTGCCACTAGGTCACGTGACATGACGTCACTTCCGAGGTCATCCAAATAGGTCCTCAAAACCACATTACATACCACTAGCGTGATGTCATGCTGGTCCAAGAATGGAACAACATCCCACAAATGACCACCAGGAACCTGATTGGGAGCATGAGAAGGGGTTGTCAAGCTGTAATTAACAGTAATCGGTCTCATACTTGATATTGAACCCATACCAGTTCGCTCCGTCAACTTTTTGGCAAATTGAAAAATTTCCTCTTTTAACAATAATATCTATTTTCCATGGTTATCATATTCAAAAGCTAAAAAATAATGTCAAACACAAATAAAATCTTAATTTCTGTACTTAAATCATTAAAGATATAATTAAATAAAAAATATATACACTTTTCATTACAATATTTCAACTAAAACGTAAAACGGGTAGTTGGATATTCTTGGTGCTCAGCAAACTTTGAGTACTATGATAAAACAAGAGGCCCCAGGGGGCCTGAGGGCGCTCACCTGGCATGGTAGTCTAAATATCAAACCAGGGACTTGACTTGAATAAGCTGCATATTCCCCTCCTAAGAAAAGCATATACCAACTAGATGAAGTGATTGTGCCCACACAATACACATGATTTTCCTTCTATTTTCAGTTCCTTCACTTTTACGTCCCAAAATTGAGAAATAAACGCATAAAAAACAGATTTTTTTTTTTATTTTTGTTCGGAAATTTTTTAAGTCCCAAACAAAATATTTTCAGACCCAAATTTCTTTTTATTCTTAAAATTGATCAAAACGCATAAAAAAAACAAAAAACTAATTTCTGGATTTTGGTCCAAAATTTCTAAGTCCCACCCGGACCCCAAATTTTCAGCGTAAAAAAAATTAAAATTGACAAAAATGCATAAAAACCCAAAATACTCCATTTCTGGATTTTGGTCCAAAAATTTGCAAGTCCCCCCGACCCAAAATTTTTGGTGTAAATTTTTTTTTTTTTTTTTGTCTTAAAAAAACGCAGAGAAAAACAAAAAAAAAATTCTGGATTTTGGTCCAAAATTTTTCAAGTCACACCCGGCCCCCAAATTTTCAGTGTAAAAAAATAAAAAATTTTGTCTTAAAATTGACCAAAATGCATAAATGAAAGTGTCAATGACACTGTAGCTCAACTTGTTTAAGACATGTACATGTATAGTATGTGACACAGCAATGACAAACATCTAGGTAATGACCTGATAACAAAGGTACATGTAAAGTATTGTAACGGTCTGTACATAAATGCTGACCGCAGCCTGTAACAAATGTATAGGTAAAGTATTGTAAAGGTGGGCCACAGTTAGATGCTAAACTAGAAAAGAAATCTTTGAGTCCCAGAGTGGGTCTGACTGAACCCAAAAATATTTCTCATAGCACAGTGATAACACAGACACCCCAAAACAATCGTTCCTGTCACAAGGTGATAACAAAGGTACCCCAAGAAGTTTCGTGATGATCAGTTCATAAATACAGACTCTAGCCCGAGCCGTATTGACATGTGCACTTACTGTGTATAAGTAGCACTGAACAAATCAAAGTTCATCTAATTTGCATAATTTCTACACGAGAAAAAAAACTGTATTATATGTGATGTATTCCATGTTACTAAACATTCCTACAAAATTTTATTCAAATCAGAATTTTCATACAGAAGTTCTGTAAAAAAAAACTGATTGCACTAATTTTGGTACAAAAAGGCTGCTGGCGGCCATCTTGTATTTTGGACCACACCCAAAAACACCCGTTCTTGTCCCACATTGATAACAAAGGTACCCAAGAAGTTTCGTAAAGATTGGTTCATAAATACGGCCTCTAGCCTGAGCCGTATAGAAGTTGTGTACAAAAAAGTAATTGGACCTCATTTTGGTACAAAATGGCCAGTGGCAGCCATCTTGAATTTTGGACTGCACCCAGAAACACTCGTTCTCATCCCAAGAAGTTTTGTGAAGATCGGTTCATAAATACAGACTCTAGCCTGAGCCATATTGACATGTGCACTTTCTGTGTATAAGTAACACTGAATAAATCAAAGTTCTTCTAATTTGCATAATTTTTGCACGAGAAAAAAACCTGTATTATATGTGATGTATTCCATGTTACTAAACAATCAAACAGAAATTTATTCAAATTAGAACTTTCATACAAAAGTTCTGTACAAAAAACTGATTGCACTAATTTTGGTACAAAATGGCCGCCAGCAGCCATCTTGAATTTCGGACTGCACCCAAAAACACTCTTTCTCATCCCAAGGTGATAACAAAGGTACCCAAGAAGTTTCGTAAAGATCGGTACATAAATACGGCCTCTAGCCCGAGCCGTATTGGCATTTGCAGTTACACTGCTGAAAGTAACATTAAATAGATCAAAGTTAGTCTAATTGGCATAATTTATGCACGAGAAAAAAACCTGTATTAAATGTGATGTATCCCATGGTACTAAACATTCACACAGAAAATTATTCAAATCAGCGCTTTCATATGGAAGTTCTGCACAAAAATCTGATTGCACCTAATTTTGTACAAAATGGCTGCCAGCGGCCATCTTGAATTTCAGACCGGACCCCAAAACACTCGTTCTCATCCCACGGTGAAAACAATGGTACCCAAGAAGTTTTGTAAAGATCGGTTCATAAATATGACCTGTAGCCCGAACCGTATTGGCATTTGCACTTACAGTGCTCAAAGTAACACTAAATAAATCAAAGTTAGTCTAATTTTCATAATTTACGCACGAGAAAAAACCCATATTATATATGATGTATCCCATGGCACTAAACATTCATACAAAAAAATTATTCAAATCGGAACTTTCATATGGAAGTTCTGCGCAAAAATCTGATAGCACCTAATTTTGGTACAAAACGGCCCGAGCCGTGTGTATGGCGTGATGGACGGACAGACAGATGACGGGCCATGACAATACCTCAACTTTGGCAAAAAACAAAAAAAAAAATAATTTCTGGATTTAGGTCCAAAATTTTCAAGTCCCACCCGGCCCCCAAATTTTCAGTGTAAAAAAAATTTTTATTTGTCTTAAAATTTACCAAAATACATAAAAACAAAAAAATCATTTCCGGATTTTGGTCCAAAATTTCTAAGTCCCACCCGTACCCCAAATTTTCAGTGTGAAAAACAAAAATTGTCTTCAAATTGACCAAAATGCATAAACAAGAGGCCCCACGTGGCCTTAATCGCTCACCTGACAAAGTGACTCTAAGAAGTATTTTAGGTCACCTTCACCATGTCATGCCTCATCAACATTAACTGGTTGAGTGATAGATTTTGTTTGAAGTTCAACATTTGTTACCTAAAATTAGTTTTATTTAAAATCGTTGGTGTGTGGCCAATCTCCAATGATTTTTAATAAAGCAAATTTATCTCTGCAGACAAACTGGTTTAGCATGAAGCACAAACAAGGAATGTGAAGAGATAGCCTTGGACATCTCTCCCCAACTGTGGATATCTTCCATGTGCTACATGTATATATTTGCATGCAAGAAAACAAAAATTTTCACAAATTTTCCAAAATATTAGTTTTTTTTATCATCATTGGAACAAGCTCAAACAGCTTATTCCAATAGGGGTATGGGAAGATCAGGTATATTTTTGAGACAGAAATGTGAATATATAAATAATGGTGTTTTTTTGTGAATGATGCTGGAGAATTTTGCGTAAAGATATGGTAAATGGTTTGTTCTAGATACAGAATGATGCAAAAGTATTTAAATTTGATTAGGCAAGTTGTTCCTATAATGCATTTAAAAATTGAAGTAACTGTTTTTTTGCTGACAAACTTTTAGATGTGTGTGTCTGTGTTTGTGTGTGTGTTTGTGTGTGTGTGTGTGGGGGGGGGGGGGGGGGGGGGGGTAAGAGTGTTCTTGCAAACAAAATTCCTGAATAAATGGAAAATTTTATTTTTTGTGTGAAAGACATAGTGCGTGAATGTTGATTGGAACAAGCTTAGAGAGCTCATTTTAATGTGAAGTCATAAAGCTGTGTTTTACGTACGAAATTCTGGAATAACTAAAAAAATTGCTTTTTTGACTCAAAAAGCATGGTATGCGACCTCTCATTGGAATGTGCGCAAAAAGCTCATTCCAATGGGGTATTTACAAGCGATAAGTACATGTATGTTTAAGAGACAAAAATTAAAATTTGAATAGCGATTTTTGCGAAGAATGCTGACAAGTTTTGGCAGTTATGCTGGTAAAAAGGTAAGATATGCAAAGTGGTTGTTTAAAAAGGTAAGATATGCAAAATTGCTTTTTTGACTCAAAAAGCATGGTATGCGACCTCTCATTGGAATGTGCGCAAAAAGCTCATTCCAATGGGGTATTTACAAGCGATAAGTACATGTATGTTTAAGAGACAAAAATTAAAATTTGAATAGCGATTTTTGCGAAGAATGCTGACAAGTTTTGGCAGTTATGCTGGTAAAAAGGTAAGATATGCAAAGTGGTTGTTTTTTAGAGGCGACATTTAATTAAGGGGAATTAACCCTTGATTACTGAGGTAACTTCTAAAAGTACTGAAATTTCATGAAGCAATGTGAATAACAGACAACAGTTGCCTAAAAATGTCATGAATAACTAAAATTTTTATTCCTTTGTCTCGAAAACATGGCATATGACCTTTGTTGGAATGAGCTGAATGCGTGTGTTCCAATGAGGGGTCATAAAATTTGAACGGAGATTTGTGTGAATAATGCATTAGTACTGCTAGATTTGGGTAAACGGTTCACCCTGGATACCACCCCTTCTATAGTAGATCTTTTCTGCAAATTTTGTCTAAGATTCTATCAACTTTACAAATAAATACGTTCATGAATCACAATCAGATCCACCCCACAATGTTGCATACCAAATATCAAAAGATTCTGCCTGCTGGATCTGGAGAAGAAGATTTTTTAAGAAATATGCCTGAAATGCACTAAGTTAAAATTTGGGCTCCTATACGGAGCTCAAATATAAACCCAGGGGGCCGATTTGAACAAACTTGAATCAGATCCACCCCACAATGTTGCTTACCAAATATGAAAAGATTCTGAAGCTGGATCTGGAGAAGAAGATTTTTTAAGAAATTTGCCTGAAATGCATTAAGTTCGAATTCGAGCTTCTATAGTGAGCCCAAATATGAAACTAGGAAGCCGATTTGAACAAACTTGAATCAGATCCACCCCACAATGTTGCATACCAAATATCAAAAGATTCTGCCTGCTGGATCTGGAGAAGAAGATTTTTTAATAAATCTGCTTGAAATGCACTAAGTTCAAATTCGGGCTCCTATACTGAGCCCAAATATAAACCCAGGGGGCCGATTTGAACAAACTTGAATCAGATCCACCCCGCAATGTTGCTTACCAAATATGAAAAGATTCTGCCTGCTGGATCTGGAGAAGAAGATTTTTTAAGAAATTTGCATGAAATGCACTAAGTTCAAATTCGAGCTTCTATAGTGAGCCCAAATATGAATCTAGGAAGCCGATTTGAACAAACTTGAATCAGATCCACCCCACAATGTTGCATACCAAATATCAAAAGATTCTGCCTTCTGGATCTGGAGAAGTAGATTTTTTAAGAAATTTGCCTAAATGCACTAAGTTCGAAATCGGGCTCCTATACTGAGCCCAAATATGAACCCAGGGGGCCGATTTGAACAAACTTGAATCAGATCCACCCTACAATGTTGCATACCAAATATCAAAAGATTCTGCCTGCTGGATCTGGAGAAGATTTTTTAAGAAATTTGCCTGAAATGCACTAAGTTCGAAATCGGGCTCCTATACTGAGCCCAAATATGAACCCAGGGGGCCGATTTGAACAATCTTGAATCAGATCCACCCCACAATGTTGCTTACCAAATATGAAAAGACTCTGCCTGCTGGATCTGGAGAAGAAGATTTTTTAAGAAATTTGCCTGAAATGCACTAAGTTCGAATTCGGGCTTCTATAGTAAGCCCAAATATGTATCCAGGGGGCCGATTTGAACAAACTTGAATCAGATCTACCCCGCAACGTTGCATACCAAATATCAAAAGATTCTGCCTGCTGGATCTGGAGAAGAAGATTTTTGAAGAAATTTGCCTGAAATGCACTATATTCGAATTCGAGCTCCTATAGTGAGCCCAAATATGAATCTAGGGAGCCGATTTGAACAAACTTGAATCAGATCCACCCTACAATGTTGCATACCAAATATCAAAAGATTCTGCCTGCTGGATCTGGAGAAGAAGATTTTCAAAGAAATTTGCCTGAAATGCAGTAAGTTCAAATTTGGGCTCCTATACTGAGCCCAAATATACACCCAGGGGGCCGATTTGAACAAACTTGAATCAAATCCACCCCACAATGTTGCATACCAAATATCAAAAGATTCTGCCTGCTGGATCTGGAGAAGAAGATTTTTTAAGAAATTTGCCTGAAATGCACTAAGTTCGAAATCGGGCTCCTATACTGAGCCCAAATATGAACCCAGGGGGCCGATTTGAACAAACTTGAATCAGATCCACCCTACAATGTTGCATACCAAATATCAAAAGATTCTGCCTGCTGGATCTGGAGAAGAAGATTTTCTAATGTTTTTCCCATTGCCTACAGTGTTAAAAAGTGCTGACTCAGCACTTTTTCAAAGTCCTGAAACTGTACCCTATGATAAAACCGATGGCAATTTTTTTTTACCAATCCTTTCTGTTGGTCCTAAGGAAGCTGCACACCAAATAAAAATTCTCAGTGCCGTGCAGTTTTGGAGATATGGGCGTTTTAAATTTTTTCTATTTTTAGCTCCTGCGGTTCCCACGGGGCTGCGGGAAATTTTTTTTTTGCATAAATCAAGTACTCATGACCCAATAAGCCCTCACATAAAATTTGGTTCAAATCAGCCTCTCAGTTTGGAAAATAGAAATTTTGGGCGGGGCAAAAAATTTTGCCCCTCTCATAACAACGCCAAGTATAGCCCCACAAACTTCTCTTGAACAAATCTGAGTCTACACCTCAAAAGGAAGCTGCACACCAAATATCAAGTCTCTGCTACTGCTGGTTCATGAGAAGAAGATTTACAAAGATTTTGGTGCCCCTTGGGGGCGTGGCACCACCCAGGAGGAGGGGCAACTTCATTTGAACAAATCTGAATTGGCATTAGGTAATAATCATTTAGCCAACATTTGAATAAAATTGGGCTAGTGGTTTAGGAGGAGAAGTCGATAATGTAAAGTTAACGCCGGACGGACGACGACGGACGCCGGACGACGGACGACGGACAGAAAGTGATTAGTAAAGCTCCCCTTGAGCTTCGCTCAGGTGAGCTAAAAAACCAAAAAAAAATTTCTGGATTTTGGTCCAAAATTTCCAAGTCCCACCTGTACCCCAAATTTTCGGTCTAAAAAAAAAAATTTGGTCTTAAAATTGACCAAATCGCATAAAAAATTTCTAGATTTTGGTCCAAAATTTTCAAGTCCCACCCCAAATTTTTCGGTTTGAAAAAAAATTGTTTTAGTCTTAAAGTTGACCAAAACGCATAAAAAAACCCCAAAACTCATTTCTGGATTTGGATCCAAAATTTCTAAGTCCAGACCGGGACCCCAAATTTTCAGCCCAAATATGAACCTAGGGACTTGGCTTGAACAAACTTGAATCTCATCCCCCCCAAGCATGCTGCATACCAAATATCAAAAAATTCTTATTGGTAGATCTGAAGAAGAAGATTTTTAAAGAATATTTCTCATTCTGCACTAATTTGAACATTTGGGCTCCCATAGGGAAGCCAAATATGGACCGAGGGAATTGATTTCAACAAATATGTGAATCAATGTTCCAAAGATGTTATATGTAAAATAAGAAAGGTTTTGGAGCAGTGGTTTGGAAGCAAACGATTCTTTAATTTTTTCCATTGCCCCCCCCCAGTGTTAAAAAATGCTGACTCAGCAATTTTTCAAAGTCCCGAAAAAGTACCTTATGACAAAACCGATGGCAATTTGTTTTTGCCATTCCTTTCTGTTGGTCCCAAGGAAGCCTCGCACCAAATAAAAATTCTCAGTGCCGTGCAGTTTTTGAGATATGGACGTTTTCGTTTTTTTCTATTTTTGGCTCCTGAGGTTCCCACTGGGCTGCAGGAAAAATTTTTTTCGCATAAACCAAGTACTTAAAACCCAATAATAACTCATATTAAATTTGGTTCAAATTGGCCTCTCGGTTCAGAAAGTAGAAATTCTGAGCGGGTCAAAAATTCTTGCCCCTCTCAGAACAAAGGCAAATATTGCCTGTCAAACTTCTCTTGAACAAACTTGAGTCTGCACCTCAAATGGAAGCTGTATACCAAATATCAAGTCTCTGCTACGGCTGGTTCATGAGATTTTTTAAAGTTTTGTGCATTTTGGCCCCCCCCCCCCCCCCCCCTCCACAATATGAGCAGAAACCCAATTTGAAGAAAAAACCAAATGCCCTTATATAACCGCTACTCTTGTGTATTTTCACTGAACTGCAGCCAGTGGCTTGGGAGAAAATGACCCAAACACCAACTGACTTTCCTAGAGGTTGATACAAGGGTTTATCAACCCTTGAAAAGTAATATTCACCGAGGCCGTCTGCATCAGTGAATTTTACTTTTCTCGGGTTGATAATTCCTTTTATCAATCTCAAGGAAAGTCAAGCATTGTATATCAGCATCTATGACGAGTCAGCAGTACACAACAAAGGAAACGGGGTCGTGAATTATTTATAACTCTGTTGTACATGCCACAATGATTTAAATGCCTAAATTTACAGTACAGCTAAAATGTGTGCCTTGTTTTCATTGTTGCCCTAAAATAAGTTTCGAAGGATTTCAAGTGATTTATGTAATTTTTTTTCATCCAATAGACCTGAAGGAGGGGGAGAAGGGCATGGTCAGTTGGGTAAAGTCAGCCGAAATTCACAAAGCATATTTTAACCCTGGTGGTATCTTCCATGTCAGTTCCATAGCAGCAAATGGAACAGTCCATATTCATTATTTGGGGGCAGACCAATTAATATTTTCAACGTGCTGCCCAATATTGATTGCTCTACTCCACATATTCGCTATGAAGACATCAAACTTAATGAAGTTATGACGTATCATTGGCCGGAAAAGCAGTCTCTGGGGCTCAAAGGGTTAAAGAAAAACAAGAGGCATCAAGGGGCCTTAATTGCAAACCTGTTTAAAGAAGGTTTTAATGTCACATCCAGCATCTACAACTAGTTAACACTAGTGCCCAAACATGAACCCAGGCTCGTGATTTAAAGAAGCTTGAATCTGACATACGTCCAAAACCCGCTCGCCCGCATGAAATTTTACAAAATATTGACCTGAGAAATAGAAGATCTACTTTGTGTGGACTAAAAGCAGTGTCTTAATTTGAATAAACTAGAATTTACCTTTCTTAAGGGTGTCGATTGCAAAATATTTATTCATTTATTGGAGTTTTAGGTCACATATTGCTGCACAATGGCTATTCGTGACCACAACGTGGTGATAAAGTCAAGCTTAGTAAATCGTTAATACCCATGTTTCCCATTTAGAGGACTTCAACCCCTAGCATTGGTAACTGGGTCCTAACTTAACAGTAAAACTGAACTTGCTTACCACAGTAAACAAGCACTGCTTCACTTCTCGGGGGTCCCACTGGGAAACTCATCATAAAATGATGGGAAATTACGATTATGTCCTAGTTAATGCAGTGATTACTGGACTATTATTGGCATTTAGCTGTCCCACAAATTATGCGGTATGACAAATAACAACAACACTAACATACTTTGATTCATTTTTATTAACTCAAGTGTCACAAATTTTGATATTTTTCTGAAAACAAACATAAGATACTGGCTTTCAGTGGAACAAAATAAAGTTTGTATATTCACTACACTGAATTACTTACTGCTTAAAAAAACATTCGAAATATTTCTTTCGAAAACACAGGTTTGTGTATTGACTTAAAACTTTTCTCGAAACAAAAATCATAAAAATAAAATGATTTTATGTAAAAACATCTTGGTTCCAGTATGCGGCAATGACAGATCTGAAATAAACCTCCCTAAGGCCATGTTCATACTGCAAGCGATGGGCGAAGCGGGGCAAAACAAAGCGAAGCGATGACCGTGCGACTTGTGAGCAGATTGGAGCGATGATTGCCCTGGTTCGCTTCCCAGAATATACATATAAAAAGTGGAAGTGTTAACCAAAGAGCTGTTGCCAGAAAAGCCTACAGGATAAGGGAAGAATTTGTGAACTATTTCATGAATGAGGGGGCTGTTCCTTGGCAGAATGATCATGTGTAAACATTTGATTTCAGTTGCAGGTTCTTTAAGAATACTTTACCTCCAAATGCAAGCTCTTCTGCAATTTCTTTCCATTGTTGAGCAATAAAGTCTTTATTTGAACTCTTTTTACCTTTCAGGTCCCAAACAGCTGAGCGCTTGAATACTTCTGAAATTAAACTTTGGTTCTGTGGAAAATGACAGCTTCCAGCTAAAGTTATACTTGATTGTCATGACAACTCGCTTCTATTCGCACGTTGATATTTAATTAATTTTTAGATTTTATCGCTTGAAATATCTTTGCTTGGCTCGCAATGTGAATACTCCCATACGATGTACACATGTAGCATAGACTTCATCGCCACATTCGCCCATCGCTTGCAGTGTGAACACGGCCTAATTCACTATCTACAAAACTGCCATCATCCATGTTATACACCGGTGCACTTTTGAAGTTTGGAAATGGGGACATATTTGGACGGAACTCAAAAGAATGGAATGATCTCAATTGTCTCAGCACTCAGTCCGATCTGAAGGACATGATACTGTGACCTATGTTTGGAAATTATTACATCAACTTGCTCCCTGACATGACATGGAGATGACTCGTTCTTTTACTTCTTGCATGTTCAGAGCCAGCGGAAGCTCGGTAAGAGTAGAGGGGCCAAATTTTCAAGGCTACCGTGGTTTGGCCCAGTAGGAGAAAAGTTACTATTGTATATCAGTAAATGTACACTCTATAGTCTTAAATGCGCATGCCGTGGTGCAGTCAATGTACTGTCCATTTATTCTACTTCGACCAGCTTCCACCCCGATGGCTTGCCTTCGGGTTGGAAGATGAATGAAGTAGAATAAACAGACCGAAACGATCAAAGGTGGAGGATTCTTTGGCCAAATGTTGTTTGCATCTGCAAATACTATATTCCAGAAATGCCTGTATATGGTCATGTTTGCATGCGCCCATTTTAACTCATTGTATAACAGAGCAACATGGTCTGTGGAAAAAAGTGGCGGGCACATGTCCCCTGTACTCCCTGGTTCTGCCGCCTCTGTGCATGCTGATAGCAGATGTTCCTTCCAAGGACAAGGAATCTCTTACCACACAAATATGTAAAGTTTGAGTCCATTTATCTACATTTTCTAATATAAAATTGTATCAGCATCTTTTATCATTGATTTACTGAATCAAATTTTCGTGAATTTTTTGCATCAAATCTAGTCATGGCTGCTACACAGCAGCCATGACTAGATTCGATGACAAATATTTTAAAACACTCAACAGGTTGAGTTATTAACTAAAAAGTCCACTCCTTGGCTCAAATTCAAAGCTTATAACCCTTCATTGGAACAATATCAATGAACTCATTTCAATGAGGGATAATAAGCTCATAAAAACCCCAGAAATTTAAACTTACTTTGTCAAACAGACAGGTTTCCTGGACTTTTTTGAACCCATAAGCATTTCACATTTTGGTTTTGTGCATGCATTGTATTCTATCCACGTTGGACAGCCAGTTAAAAATAAAATTCAGGTATTGGTACCTTCATAGATTTTCAAATACCTACTCATCTCAGATTTAAAGCAACCACTCAGGCCTTTCTAGAGAGACTCGAAAAAAATCAAAGGTTTTAAAGAACATTCAACTCTTTCATCCTCAATATTAAGAAATGGTTTGGTTTGGTTTAGTTTATTGGAGTTTTTAGTGAGTTTCAGACTCCATGTGTGTACCACGACTGTTTTATCCACCTAGTTATTGGGTTCTATTAAACAATTTAAACCAGCAAGCTTACGGTTGCATGTGAGGAATATTAACTGCCAAGATTACAATTTGATTATCAATTGGAGTTTAAGTCCTTTTCAGCATCTTGGGCTAAAATCGTGACTACAACACAAATACAGAGTCATCTTAAGACATTTTAATGGGCTTTATTTGTTTTATTTTTTGGAGTCTAATGAGACTTTTGAAAGCCAGTGTCACCTCATGTCAGACAGTTTTATGGGTGGCAGAAGCATCGAGCAGTGGCGAGTAACTGTCAGACTCCCCAACGTAGTAACTCTGCACATGCAAGGCAGGCAGTGGCTGAAGACAAGTGCACCATCGACATGCAGAACGCCTTAGTACAGAGTGCCACCGTGCCCTCACATGGGCAATCGGGATTAAGTGCCTTGACCAAGGACACAATGTGATTACCCCTGACAGTGATCAAACCCTGTACCTTTCAGCTTGCAGTCCAATTCCATAACTGAGCCAGTATAACAGGACTTGTGTTCTACACAAATCAAGCAAATTGCTCCACTTTCATGGTGACAGCACCCTATAAAATGACTGAATGTGATTGAATGTATTAAAATTTGAATATACCTTAAGGTACAACCGGGAGGGGGGGGGGGGGGTTAAACTTAAAGAGTCATGGATATTGTTAACAATGTTTATACAGCGAGACCCTGTGAACTGAATACCCACTTTGCCAGAGAAAACTACATAGTTAACAAGGGGTTACAGTGGAACCCTGTTAATTGAATAGCCACTTTGCCAATGAACATTATTCAATTATCAGGAGAATTCAATTAACAAGGATTGTGTCACTTTCTTGTATTCTGGAGCTAAACTTAGCATTTATTCTATTTTATTTAATGCTCAGGCATCAATTCACGCTGAAAAATTAAGTCATATTCCCCTGTCGGTCGCAAAACGAAATATCAAAATGATATTTAGAAATCGATATTTCATCGTAGGTTCGGATGACGAATCACATGTACTTTAAACGAGTCAGCACATCAGTAATGAATTCCAGAGTCCCAAATACAAACGAATTCGAATAATTGATAGTGACAGTGACTAAATCAATTCATTAAATCAGCGGTTTCAAAGTTTGACTTTCTCATTCACCTTCCAGCGAAAAGCCGAAATCACTTTCAAATTTCTTCAGTTCAACTTCACACGTCTTCAGTGCATTAAGTTCCAAAAAAATAAAATGACGTGTCTTGTTATTGAAAATAAGAAAGTGGTGTTTTTTGTTATTGTTCTATTTCTTCGAAACACATTGCGATTATTTCAATTCGCCAGCCTTGGTAAATCGTAAAGTTAGGGGAGAAATAAGACGGGACTACTTTTTGTGCGGATATTCACACATTCCAATGGTTGGAGTTTGGTTGTTGTAATTTTTGTATGGACGCCGGTTCGGCACATAAATTTTGCGCCTTAATGGCAAATAAAGGCCACACATTGGAGAGTTTGTAGTCGTAGAGCAGTAAATAAAAAGAAAATTCACGAAAATTTGATGAATACCGAAAATATCTCGTGAGTGGCTACAAAGAAATATGAGGATCTTCACGAGAAGTCGCTCGTGAAGATCCTCATATTTCTTGTAGCCACTCACGAGATATTTTCGGTATTCATCAAATTTTCGTGAATATCCTCTATATATCTTTGATTAAATGGCTGTGTTGGATGTTCTGGGGCCAAATATGTCTATAAACTAAGAAAAACTGGAGAGAGTTAGGGTAATTTCTCAACAGGATACAAGATTTTTTATTCAATTAACAGGAGTTTACTCTAGAACCTATATTCAATTAACAGGTCAAATTTGTACTGGAGGTATGGTAAATGGTTTTGTGTTGGGAAATTATATTCAATTATTACCACTTTGCAGGGCGTTCCCTAGTGTATTAACGCTGTTATGCCGAGCGTTCAAAGTAAATAATGCATGGCAATCTCCTAAGTTCCGGGCCGCGGGCCGATAATGAAAATAATCGCCCTCTGGCATCATTGTTACATCACGTGATCACCGCTTGTTCTCGATCGGCAAGGAGCTGAATCGAAACGACGATACCAGGGAAATGATTCATAAACGACCGAACTTTTCTTACCAATGGCTAGATTGTTGTTATTAGGTAAGTAATCCAGATTATTTTTATTATGAAGCAATTGTAAGAAGCCGTCATTGCCGAAAAATTACATCACTTTCCTAATTTCGACGTTCATGCACTCAATTTGTGACACGGGAATTCCCCCAAATTGTCGCCCCTGATCTCTCCGATGCGCATTTGTAAACAAACAGACGACACCTCCGTTTCAAAATGTCTCAATCAAGTGATTTAAGCGATTCTCAGTTGAACTTTCTAGAAAAAAGCGCTAGGCCTGATAGCACTTCAAGGTCGACATTGTATGGGTTGAAGAAATTTATGAACTGGGTAGAAAAAAGACAAAAAGTGTGTGATTTCGAGGTCATTTCTCCTCAGGATTTGAATGAACTTCTGAGAAAGTTTTATGCGGAGGTGAAACCCAAGAAACCAGGCTCAAATTTAAGTCCAAGTACCTTCACCTGTATTCGGGCAGCTATCCATCGCACTATTACATCTGCTCCGATAAGCAGACCTATTAATATTATACATGACAAGGAGTTCACGTCAGCCAATAAAATGTTTGATGCCAGATGTAAATTATTCTTCAAATGTGGCAACCCAAAACCGAAACACAAGCCTAGCATGGGACACACTAAAAAGTGTAGTCCGTGTCCGTGTCCGTGTCGGAGAAAAAGTGTAGTTGGGAATTAAATTATCATTTTCTCCTGTATTTGTTGGTTGTTTTCTATGAAATTTGGAAAGTTTTCTCAGGGGACGATACCAAATATATATGCCAAAAGAGAAGCTTGTACGATGTTATTTTACGTTGTTAGAAGACATTTTCTCTTTCAAACACACTAAAAAGTGTAGCTGACTCGGCGCCGTGTTAACAAATTAATTGGCTTACGCTGTGTTGACACATGATTATGAGGAGATTAGTGGGGTGTTGATTGGATTGATAGATTTTCTTTCACTACTTTTTTTTCCATTTACATAAGATTATGTTAAATGTCCGTGGTGGGTCGTTACACGTTCACGCTCTCTCTCTCTCTCTCCATCTCTCTCTCTCTCTCTCATGCGCCCTCTCAGTCTCACTCTGTTTCACAAATCGGTTGCGATGAATGAATGAATGAAACTGTGACTGACAGAGAAGAAAAGAAAACCAAACAGCAACGCCGGTTTGGTAGCGGCCCCGGTATATTGACCATAGCGGTTACAAAAAAAGAGTGGAGAAATCTCCGCCAGTATAGTTTTGAATATCCGGGAGTCATCCATCAAGCCTTCAGGGAGATAGGATGCGGGGGGGGGGGGGGGGGGGGGTATATGTAATATCTGGTTATCCTTCTGGAATTTCAAATACCACCCCACCCCCACCCCCCACCTCCGGCGAAAAAAAATTAATTATCCCTTAAAGGGTTTTTTTGTTAAATCAATAATTAAAATACTTTCCACCAAAATGGCGGCGGAGAAACAAACATTGAAATAAAGTCTAGGACGCTGCACATTGAGTAAAGAATGAAGTGGGCGGAGACAAAAACAATAAACTAAATTAAAATAATAAGAATTTTACAATACCAGCTGGAATTGTACATGTAGGACAGACGTTGAAAAACTGAATTCTCTTATATTTTCCAAATGTTGATAATTTCAACACTTGACATTATTTCTTTGGAAGCTCTCGTGGAAAGTTTCCAAAGATATTATGTCAGGTGATGGAATTTGTAAAATTGTGGAGTAGTGGAGACCCTGGAACATTTTCTCATGGAATGCCCAAAATATATGCCTCGACCGACTCAAGGGGAGTTCAGCCCGCCCAGCCCCCCTTGGCCCGTACGCCTATGCCTACACTGAAGTATATCCCCCATATAACCCCTAAAATCATCAAAGAATAGTATATTATTCAACATCAACAGAACTTGCCCTAGTTCACTATATAGGCAATGAAACACTTCATCTTGAGAGACCGCACGGTGATGCCAAAACTAAGCAGCAACCATGCAAGCGAACGTTACCACCGTACTCCACGTGCTTGTTGGTAATCGCGACACTTGACATGATTTGTAAGGTTGGTCTCCGTGCTTGAGACCTTCCCAAGAAATGATGTCAAATTTTGGAATTATAAATAATTGGGTGAAAAAAATCTTGTTCTTATTTCGTCTGGTTTTAAAACACGATCGACACCTTTATCCACTGTCGCAGGGAATCCAACCACAAAACACTCGGAACGACATACCAACTAAATTTACTTTTGCTTGTTATAAATATGTTTGTTATTTGTTCATTTTTGAGCTGTATCTCTATATCTTTGTGCTAAGCTATATCCTTCATGTCCTGTATTTATCCAATAAAATACTGAAAATTAAATTATTCGTTGATTCTTTCATCCACACCCCACTAATCTCCTCATAATCATAAAAAGAACCAGGATAATCAGTCCGTCTTGCTGTGTCAACAGCCAACACAGCGTAAACCAATTAATTAGCTAACACGGATCCGAGTCAGCTACACTTTTTAGTGTGTTTGAAAGAGAAAATGTCTTCTAACATCGTAAAATAACACCGTACAAACTTCTCTTTTGGCATATATATTTCGTATCGTCCCCTGAGTATACTTTCCAAATTTCATAGAAAACAACCGACAAATAAAGGAGAAAATGATAATTTAATTCCCGACTACACTTTTTCTCCGACACGGACACGGACACGGACTACACTTTTTAGTGTGTCCCCCTAGCATTGGGGAAGCAGATATGCAAAAACTTGGAACCTACTTTTCCAAATATAATTGTTCGCCTAAAGTGCTACTAGAAGCTGTCTGGTTCTACCTTTGCTACAGTTTTGGCAGGAGAGGCCGAGAAGGCTGGACAGCTACATGTATGACCAAAAATACATTTGCTGTAGGCAAGGACTCTGATGGTGTAGAATTTGTTGAACAAGTTCAGACAGAGGTGACAAAAAATCATCAGGGAGGCAGCAAACAAAGTGATATAAATTACAATAGTCAAAAAATGTATGGAGATGGCGTGAAGATTTACAAGTTCTATATTTCAAAATTAAATGAAAACTGCAATCGTTTATTTCAAAGAGCAAAGTCATCTTTTGGCCCACATGATACTTGGTTCAGAAATGAACCTGTCGGCAAAAACACTCTCTCAAACATGATGCCGCATATATCTATACAGGCAGGGCTGTCACAAAAGTACACTTGTCACAGCGTCAGAGCATCAACAATAACAACCTTATTTCAAGCTGGTGTAAACCCCGAGAATATTATATCTGTGACAAATCACAAAAATACAAGTAGCCTAAAGCATTACATCAATGACACTTCCACAGCACAAAAGAGACAGTGTTCTAACATTTTAGATGCATCTATCAGTGTTTGTACTGACAATGATGAGTGGTCTGATGAAGATGACTTTAACACGGGTTGTTTTGATTTAGATTTCAGTAGACTAGGGTCTAATACTTGTAGTGAAAGAAACGAGTCTGTAGCATCTGCTGCTGAAATACAGGAAGACAAATGTGAAAACACTAGTGCCCCTGTACAAAACCTCTTTGCCAATGATGGAATAATTACCATTCCACAGGATGCGCCAGTTGGTTCTGTTTTCAATATTGATGTGCCAACGTCGAACACACTCCAGTCTTATAATCCACAAATGCAAATGACACACAGTTTCCTAGCCGGTGCAACATTAAATAACTGTACAATCAACTATAACTGTATTCCAAACTGAACATTGAGTACATCAGCTGTTTATTTTATGCCACAGATTGACATTAAAATATTGTTTCAAGTTTATTCAGTTTATGCTTTATGCTTTGAAAATATATTATGGTACAAATTCAATTAACCCTTTACCCAACAAATCACCCAAAACCGCCCAGAAAATCGCCCAATGAAAGGTTCTCACAGCATGAAATACCATGACTGTTTTATCATAAAACCATGCAATATGGGTATCATTGGAATAGGCTGAATAAGCCGATTCCAATGATAGCCATATTTGCAGAATTCCCTTCAGTTATACCCATGAAAATTTTGAGAAAATATGAGATTTTGATTACTTTTTCCAAAAGCTTTGTTGGGTAAAGGGTTAACATCTTACCCTATTGTGGCCTTAACACAACATAAGCCCAAATCAGTTATTTTTTGTAACACTGGTAATAATAGTAATAACATTATTTTTGCGAGCATTATGGTATATTAGCGGCCCTGCAGAAATTATTAACAGCCCTCGGGCCAATTAGCAGCCCTCGACTTCGTCTCGGGCCGCTAATAAGCCCTTGGGCTGTTAATAATTTCTGCAGGGCCGCTAATATACCATAATGCCCTCAAAAATCATGTTATTGTTATATTAACAGGGTTATTCAGTTAGGAGATATCCAATCAAGTGGACTCCACTGTACCATTAATAGAAATTGAGCTCTGTCAAACAAGATATAATAGATTAAATAGAGTGTAATCGCTTGAATGGACTGGTTACGTGAAATAATTCATGAGAGGTGACAATATAGTCCGTCACCTCAAATGAATTATTTCACGTAACCAGTCCAGTCAAGCGATTACTCTGTTATCAAGCTCGTTCCAATGGGGGGATCATAACCTATGTTTTTGAGACAAAAAATGAAAATAATAGTTATTCTAGAATTTTTTTTGCAAGTGTCGTCTACTTTTCATGTTAGGTAAAGGGTTAACCCCCCCCCCCCCCCCCCCCCAAAAAAAAAAAAAAAAACCAAAACAATCAAGTCCCCATTACACCAATGGCAAAGCATCTTCGTTTGCTCACACGGACACATGACCCATTGTTAATTGCATAATTCACTTGTGAAGTTATCGTTTATAATCAAACCCAGAAATCCCAGTAAATGGCACTTTGGAAAGTAATAAATGTCTATATTGGATGTACTGATGCCAAAAATGACTATAAATATGAGGAATTCAGTGGAAGTTGGCAGTAATTCTTTGACAGGTAAGAATATTTCTTCAATGGAGTTTAATAACCTATATGCAATAACAGGTGAAATGTGTACTGAAGATATGATGAATGGTTGAGTGATTGTAAATTATATAGAATTAACAGGGTTATTCAATTAAAAGATACTGTATTAAGAGGGCCCCACTGTATATTTACCTCAAATCAATAATACACGAACCTGACACTGAATCCTTGAGGAACTCCCCCAAGGTGTTTCTAAGGATAAGTATCAGTGTCAAATATTACATTGGACGTCGGAACAAAAATCACAATACATGCAACAAAAACTTTCAATTATCACAAATTCACTTACCTAAAATATTTCAAACACTACCCATGATTTTTCCCATGAAAGTTTTATTTTAAGCACTTTCGAAAAACATACTCAAAATTTCTTTTTAAACGTCGAGCACCTTTAACTCTCTTTATATTGATGTCAAAATATCAAAATTTAAAGCTAGAAACTTTTCCAATAATGCTAGTAGGAATTAAACCACCTCGATCTAACAAAACTGAATTTTGGTTTGATTCCGAGTTGCATAATGGGAAAAAGCTGTAGCTTAAATTTTGGAATTTTTACATTAGTAAGCAGAGGGTTAAGCAATAACATGGCCCTGCATGAACCCTGTAAATTTGAGAACCTTCTCAGCCTTGAAACATTATTTTAAAATCAAAGTCCTACGATGAACTAAAGGTCCCACAGAAACCCCTACAGAATAATGAGCGCAGTGGCTTAGTGGTTATGGCATTGGACTTCAAACCAAAAGGTTCACAGTTCGATCAGGGCAGGGGTAACTGCATTGTGTCCTTGGACAAGGCACTTCATCTGATTGCACACCTGAGGACATGGTGGCACTGTGTACTAAGGTGTACTGCACGTTGCTGGTGCACCTGTCTTCAACCAATGCTAACCCTGCTTGTATGGAGTTACTACATCGGGGAGTCTGTCAGTTGCATCCTTTTGCTCGGGGGTTCTCTCCGGGTACTCCAGCTTCCTCCACCTATAAAACTGTCTGACACGAGTGATCCATGCTACTGAAAGTCCCTTTAAACATCAAATAAATAAATAAGAGCGTGACTTGATGAAACTGTTAATGAGCTCATTCCATGAAAACACAAAAAATTCCTATTGGCAAAACAAGTTGACAGTTTTAAGTGAATGGTTATCTGTCAAACAGTTCAAGCTGACTTTAAGTACTCCCATTCTGAATGATGCAGAGATTTCACACATGTAGCAACATACTACAAAACTACTGTGATCATCCTATTAAAGGTTATTGTGGAATTTGTGTTGCCAAAATTAACCGACTAACTATCTGAGAAATGTGTGAAAATATTACATGATTTAATGTACGTAAAATGAATGTAGATGTCTGTTAACCTATAATCATAACAACTAATAGTACCAGAGTTTGTTGTATTACCTAATCTCATTATATAAATGTGGTACAGTAGAACCCTGTTAATGATTTACCTAATGAATCGAGCACATCCGCCCACATAATTTTCAAATTATGTAGTTGAAAAAAAAAAAATTCAACAAAACCATATCATGTGACCCCTAGTTGGAATGAGTTCATCAAGCCCATTCCAATGAGGGGGCACATGATATGGTTTTATTTGAAATTTTGTGAAAAAAATTGAACAAACTAATAATTAAAATACTAGATTTTGATAGTCTGTGCATTGGGTAAAAGGGTATATTGAAGAGGCATTTTCTCATCGAAAAATATTAAGAAATTTCAATTAACCATTTACCTAATACGAAAAACAGACGACACTTGTAAACAAAATTCTTGAAAAACTATTTTTTTAAAAAATTTTTGTCTCAAAGAGGGGTCAAAACCTATGTTTTTGAGACAAAAAATGCAAATATAATGAAAATTAGTTGGCAATTTTTTTTGGATACCGCTGGCTGGTTTTGGGCGTTACGTTGGGTAAGGGGTTAACAAAGGTTTTATCATCTTCCTCTATTTATTTACACTGATCAACTGAGCTCATACTCATATCTTGTTTGACAGAGCTCTGTCAAATGGAATAAAATAAATTAAATGTTTAATATTGGCCTATATTGGATGTGCTGAGGTCTATAAATGTGGGGAATTTGGTGACTGTCAGAGTAATTCTTCAAGAGAACATACCTTTTTTTAATTTCATTAACAGGAGTTTACTCAAAAACCTACATGCCATGAAGAAGTCAAATTTGTACTGAAGGTTAATGGAGAATTGTTATTATTTGGAAGTAGTTCGTGAGAGGGTCAGTCACCAGGTGTACCCCCACCGTGGCATACCACCTAGTGTGAGTGACTGAAAAGGGGCATTAAATTTTTCTTAGTAAAAAAAAAAAATCCAATATGGCCACCAGTCGGCCATCTTGAATCCGATTGGGAATAAGATTATGTCATGCACTGCTCCTCATCATGTTGATCATTTTGGTAAAGTTTCATGAAAATGCGACTAAAACTGTGGAAGTAGTTTGCTCCACAAGTATTTTGCAAAATCCAATATGGCCTCCAGTCAACCATCTTGAATCCGATCTGGAAAAAATTTATGTCACGCACTGCTCCTTATCATGTTGATCAATTTATATTGAGTTTCTTGAAAATGCAACAAAAACTGTAGAAGTAATTCGCTCCACAAGTATTTTGCAAAATCCAATATGGCCACCAGTCAGCCATCTTGAATCTGATCTGGAAAAAAATTATGTCACTCACTTCCCCTCATCATGTTGATCGTTTTTGTGAAGTTTCATGAAAATGCGACTAAAACTGTGGAAGTAGTTCTCTCCACAAGTTTACATGTGGACCGACGACGACAGACAAGTTGACTCCTATATACTCCCTCTAAACTTCGTCTTGTGGGGGTATAATTAAAGGGGTTAAACTTTTAACTCCGAGTACACTGGTAGTATAAGGCCTAAAAAAATCTGTTTCTCAGGCCCTCCCGCATGGTCCTTTTGGCTGCCACATGCTCTCTTTTTATAACCAATGTAAACTTTAAAAAAAATAAAAATTAAATGGTTTTTGTCTGATATTTTACCCAAGTTAAAAATATTGATAAATTTGTCCCTTGAGTGCAAGAAGGCTTGCAATGCTTTAGCATTACAAAGCCTTCTTGCTCTCAAGGGACGACATACACCACCACCAATGCTATTCCATAGATTATGAGGCCAAAAACATAAACCAAGAACATGAACTTTTGACGGCAAAGAAATAATTACAGAAATAAAAAATAAAATAAGAAACTGCTTGCCCACATGCAATTTTACAAATAATGGCCCGAGAAACAGAAGATCTACTTTTTGTGGCCTAATAACATTTTCTTAGTAGCTCTGTAAAAAAGATACAAGTGGTCAAACTTCAGTTGCATTATGGGAAATCCTTGCTTCTGAAAACTTTGGTATTTTGACGTCAGGGTGCAAAGAGTTATAAAACATCAAATTTAGTGGGCTGTATAACTAGCTATGGCCTTATTTTTATGTGAAGGGTTTCCTCCCATTGTTTATTGGGTTTAATAACACATTCAGTAGACTAGGTTATATCATTTCAGAAAGTTTTGCGCATGGGGGAAGCTGGAGTTCAAGGAGAGAACCCCTGAACAGCTGCGACCAACTGTCAAACCTCTCCAATTTACTAACCCACCACAAGCAGGGTTACAGCTTGGGCTGAAACAGTTGGCTCATTTTCACAACCGACTAACCGAGAGCTATAACTGGATAATATCCGGTTATCCGTAGCCATTATTTCACCAAATTTGGGATCAAAACTATAGGAATTGGAAAGCAGTATTCTCAGAAATTATTCCGTAGTGTGTATACAAACGAACGTTGTCGAGTACTCAACAATGTTCGTTTGTATACATACTATAGAATAGTTTCTGCGGTTACTCAGCACTCACGATCCTTAAAGTCTTGAGTGCCAAAGCCGGTTATTTCACAATATATACAGCACTGCCTTGAGGTGTAATCTATTCCAAAGGAGAAGTGGCAGAGCTTCGAGATGTAATCTATCCCAAAGGAGAAGTGGCAGATTTACTACATTTTAACCGTGGAATGATGATCACTATCGATATTTTGGATAACCGGTTGACGTTTTTTTCAAATCAATTAGGTAGGTAACCAGTTTTAACCCTGTTATCCGGTTAACCATTTCAGTACTAGTTACAGCACTGGTGTAAGATAAGTGCACCATGCAAATTCTGTGAGTCTGAACATACTTGTGCCACAGCACTCCCACTTTGGCAGTTGGGCTAAGTTACATGCCCGAAGCACAAAGCAGATGGGGGCAGGGCAGGATCAAACCTACAACCTCACTATCTGAAGTCCAATATGCTAACCAATGAGCCATCACAATCCCATTTCAATCATAATTTATTTACTTGTGTTTCAGGTCGCATATTTCTGCACAACAGTTAATCGTGACTGCAACATGGAGATGAAGTCAAGTTGCTCATTTTAGAAGACTTCCACCCCAAGCATTGGTGACCTGGTCCTATTTTACCGGTAAAAAATAGAGCTGGTTTACCATAGTAAACAAGCTCTGCTTCACTTCCTGGGATTCCCACAGGGGTTTTCATTCATTAGATTGCTTTTATGCTATGATATACAGTGGGACTCTGTTAACTGAATAGCTACCTTGAGAAAATTATTCAATTAACAGGAGTATTCAATTAACAGGGGATTCGTCACATTCCTGTATTCTAGAGTTCTATTTATTGGTGTTTAAGGTCACATATTTCTACACAATGACTAATCATGACCACAACATGGATTTATTTATTTATTGGTGTTTAAGGTCACATATTTCTGCACAATGGCTAATCATGACCAAGACAGTTTTACGGGTGAAAGAAGCCGGAGTACCCGGAGAGAACCACCGAGCAATGGCGAGCAACTGTCAGCTTCCCAACATACTAACTCCACACAAGCAGGGTTAGCATTGGTTGAAGACAAGTGCACCATCGACGTGCAGTATGCCTTAGTACACAGCGTCACCGTGCTCCCACATGGGCAATGGGGGTGAAGTGTCTTGCCCAAGGACACAACGTGGTTGCTGCAGGTGGGATTTGAACCGAGGACCTCTCGGCTTGTAGCCTGCAACTCTACCTCCTGAGCCACTGCGCCCCCACCACAACATGGATATAAAGTCAAGTCCATTCAACTGTTTATACCCATGATGTACATTTTAGGGGGCTTCCAATTCAGGGGGTCCTATTTTACCAGCAAAACAGAGATTGTTTGCCACAATAAGTACAGCCCTACTTTTTGGGGTTCCCATCATAAAGAAAACAAAAAAACTCTGGTACTATCTGTAGGTAAGATGTCAACACTACTTAACTCTTTCAACAGGAGAGACCGCTTTTCCGGTCCAGCAACACAATACATCATAATTTCATTAAGTAGGATGGCTACTAAGTGAACATGTGTGGTAGAACAATTAATATTTTCAACGTGCTGCCTTCAGGCTGCACGTTGAAAATATTAATTGTTCTACGCCCAAATAATGGATATGGACTCTTCCAATTTCTGTCATTCACCTGGCATGGAAGATACCACCAGTGTTCAAAGGGTTAATTATGATTTTCTTAAAAATACATAGTTATTAGATTACTCCCACTATAGTCTGACACACTTTCATACCTGAAACTGAAATATAGTTAGGAATGCTTAAACACATTATATTTGACTATGTGCAAATACGGTGGAAACATATCCTTCAGAAATTAAAATAATAGTGGGGAGCTGTATAAAATATGATATACATATATATTTTTATATATAAATATACACATAGTAAAAGATCACGCATCAAATCAATAAACAAAACAAAAATTTACAGTAAAACTCAACAATTAATCCAATCACGACTAGGGTCGATTTTTCCTTGAAGACTAAATACTAACTAGACAAATGAAAAGTAGTGCTGGCACGATTATGAAATTTCGTGATTGTTTTTTGAAAATTAAAGTCATACTCTGTGACCTCTAGAAACAACTGTATAGAAAACAATATTTTTGATCATTAGTTCCTTGGGCCGGACATTCTTTATATATGCAGGCATGCTCCAAGGCTACTGCTCTCCGAGGAAAATTAAGACTCCTGACCATCTCAGGTCCAAACCTGAGCCTTGGCTCAAGTTTTGATCTGAGATGATCAAGAGTCTAATAATAGCTGCATTGAGATTTAAGAAGGCAATTGCACTCCTTGGCAATCTGAGAAGGGCAATTATTTGTATTCCTATACTTTCTAGAATGCCAGATCTGGTGTCATGCGATGTATCTTTATATTTCTTTCTCATATCAATTACAATGAATTTTGATATTCTACATCCTCTGACATTTCCTACGAGCATGATGGAGAGGAGAGAAATAACTCACCAGTAAAGGAGTGATAAATACCCATAATCGCCGACTTTGAAATTTACCAAATAAAATCATAGAGCAGTCTAGTACCATATATTTACAATACTCATTTAATTTTTATTTTTTCTATTTTTTTCCGGAGCTGCAGTTCTTGATCAAAGGTGGTTATAAGTTCATGAAGTATGAACCCAAATAAGCCATAACTGGGTAAAAAAAAAAACAAAACTGAATAAGGATTTTTATATACAGCACTCTAATGTTTGGCCTATTATTTAGATAAGGGCTGTATGTTTAACTCTTGTCATGGTGCTGGCAGATATCCATGCCCAGCACAAGATTTCTATTGTCATTGAAATAAGAATAATTTCGGCACATTTTCTCCCTCAAAATTCAATGGATTTTTTCACTAATGATTTGTTGTGTTACATTTAGATTAATGTTTCATCAAATCTTCATAGCACCCTTGACTAGATTTGATGAAAAATATCTTGAGAATACTCAGTGGGTTGGGTTAAGGGTTATTGGGGTCTGGAAGAAAAACCAATGACTTGCCCCTCCCCCTATAAACTTACCCATCAGACAATTCCTAGCTAAAATATGCTGTGAGATTACTAGAAGTAAATTGTCAACCCATTTTCCTCTGTTGATTTTTCCAAGCATTGACATCGTATAGTGAGAAGCTCTTCTTCTGAGTTCACTAAGAAATTATGTCAAAGGCAAGAAATTTCTAAAGTGAATTTCAAAATTAATGGGAATGTGCAGGGATACCAGCCGAAAGCGCAGGGGACAGCTGCCATCTCTGCCTTCGGACAACGGGGGTGATTGGGGGCAAACAATACCCTTCCCATGTTTGTCACTCAATTTTTTTTCTAGGATTTATTCTTGAAGCAAAGCTGAAATACAACCAAATCCATTCTGGGAGCTTTCAAATTTCAATGGAGGAATTTGGGAGGAGGTGCCTCCCTCCTGATAGGGGACACCCCTTTCTCAAACTCTAAAATCTCGGGCCTTTGACCTTCGAAACATGCATTCTTCAGCATGTCATGCCCTTTTCCCAGGTCTCACCCCTACCCCCTCCTCACCACAAAGTGCTTCCAGTGCCCCTGGGAGTGTGTGGCTTGCTCATTTATTAGACCACTGGACTTCAGATTGAAAAGCCATAATATTCAATCCTGGGATGTATCATTTGCATTATGTCCTTAGGCAAGTCGTCTAATTCCGCTGCCAATGAGATAGGATGGTGATGCATTGTGCTAACTTAGGCATATTGCACGTCGATGATGGGCTTCTGTGGGTGGAAAATGTTTTGGGGGCATGTCCCCTTATATTACTGCATTCCAAATTGACCAACCGGTTCAGGAAATGAAAATTTACAGCAGGGCAAAAATATTTCTCCTTCCAGCACAAGCCGAAGTACTGCCAGACAAACTTTCTTTGAACAAACTTGAATCTTGAGCGTATTAGGAAGTTGTATACCACATGTCAAAGCATTGTGACTGATGGTTTATCAGAAGAAGAATGTTGAAGAATTTCAGATTTTTCAGACACTTCCCCCAGCCATTTGGCTTAGTGACTTCTATTGCACAAACTTGGAAGGTTATCCCCCAAAGATGATTTAATCAAAGTTTTGTTGGGTTTTGTTTGGTGCTTCCGAGGTAGAAGACAGATATGCAAAGTTAATGGATGCTGGATAACAATAGCTCGCCCTGACTTTCAGTCAGGTGTTCTGACAGCAAAAACATTTCCTGAATGGAGTATCTGTTAAATCACATGAGGGAAACACTTGTGCATAGAAATGCATTCCAATCAGTTCTGCTTGTTTTACTCAATTATGCCAAAGTCAATAAGCATGACTCAAAATGTTTAACTCCATGCATGCAGCTGGCAGATATTCATTCCAGTACAGGATTTTTCTCCCACCATTAAGGTACTGAGACATATATACAGTCGTATATATAGACAGATAGCTGGGAGAGATATGCCTGTCTCACCCCACCTACGTGACCACACTATATTGGCTTATTAGCATATATAATGAGCACAGGACTATTCAGTCATCGCACATTCTTCTGTAAAAAAACAACATGGTGTCACATTTCAAAAATATTAGCAGACAGATGTTTTCGAAGAAAATAGAAATAAAAACACAGACCGCAAAACCAAAAGACACTTGACTCTTTTAGATGAATTTTTGGATGAAAGCCATTTTGAGTGGAGCGAATTGCATGAAATTCCCATCGAAAAGTTATGCGGATACATTGAAGAATTCATAATATGACATCATCAGAATGTGTCATGTTCATTTCACAACAAATCTTTAACCCCTGTTTTGCCGCCATTTTGATTAGATTTTGTGGTATACACCTGTGGTAAATACAGAATTTTTGTGCGCTCTTTCCAATAAGCAAATCAGTGTTTTCAGATATGGAAAACAAAATTGTTTGATATAACTGCACATGCCACTCTGAATTACTTTTGATGATGACAGACTGTTTTGGTGGGGGGTGAAAAATTATCCTTGATGGGGGCAGGTGTGAGATGTGGAAATCTCACCCTCGGGACAAGATATTTGGTCCAGATACTCGGCAAGCCTCTATCAGATTTCCCCATCTCACACCCTCACCCACAAGGAAAAATAATAGTCTTGCAACTGAAATAAGTATCAATTGGGCACATTTAAAATGAAATCCCCCACCCCCATGAGAATTGAATGGATTTTTTTCACAAATGATTTCTTGATAAGTTAAATTTCAAAGGAGCCATGACTGGATTTGATGAAAAATAATTTGAAAATACTGTGGGTTAAAGATTTTTTTTCGGCTTTCTTTTATTGGGGTTTAACAACACTTTTGACAGCCAGAGTTGCCTTGTGTTGGACAATTTGACAGGTGGAGGAAGCTGCAGCACTCAGGCAGAAACACCGTGCAACTATCAGCCTCTTCAGTATACTAACTCAGAGCAAGCAAGGTTAACATTGGTTGAAGATAAGTGCAGCATCAATGGGCATTATTCCTCCATGCACAGTGCCACCATGCCCCCACGAGGGCAACTGGGAATAAGTGCCTTGCCCAAGGACACACAACATAGTTACCTCTGGTGGAATCGAACTGTGGACCTTTTAGTTTGAAGTTCAATGTTGTAACGAATGAGCCACCACACTCTTGGATTAAGAGTTAACAAATACAGTAGTGTAATCACAAAAAGGCATTTTTCTCGATCAGAACGTTATAGGACCATGACACACTTATACCCCAGTGGGTATATTTCATAAATAAAATATTGCACGGCCACCGTGGATTGGTCACTTTCCACGGGTGGGCAATATTTCCATGGCCGCAATAATATTAGATTCCACACACTGAGGAATAACCTAGTGCTTCATTAATTAAAATTTTGCTGCTGATGATTTTTAGTGTAATAAATTTGATAATTCATTACCACTCAAGATATATCTCATCCCAAAAGGAGATGACGATTAACTGGTTAGTATGATAAATATGACATTGCTGTTCCCCAGTCCAGGTCCAATCCAAGATATTCCTCTATTTCATTGAGTATATGTCAACATTTAGAATCCTAGTTTTCCAATACACTGAGGCTTCTTGACAACTCTTTCTGCATCACAGAAATGTTGCAGCACTGCTACCAACTATCGGAAATTACCAGTCCCATCTTCACATTTAGTCTAGCCTGTAGAAATGGTTAAACAAAATTGAGAAATAAGATTCTTCATCAAGTCACTTCTCTACATTTACTGGATCGACAGAGACATCCAAAAATTCAATCTGAAATTTGATTTGACTTGATTTGCAAATATCTCACTGGTTTAATGATTTGGTATTTCGGTATTTTATTTGAATGAAAATTTCTGATTGGTATGTCCCCAACATTGAGAACAGGTTATCAAAAACTCCCATGGAATGGGGTATCCAAGCCGACGAGAAGTCTCAAATTCTGTGATAAAGCAGAAGAACAAGCAGGCCTGGCATTCTGAAAAATGCAGGAGGGCAAAAAATCGCTCTCCTCAATCAGCTTAGGAGAGCAATTAGCTTCACACAGCATTTTAAGTATCCAGTTGAACAAACTCATTGAAACTGAAACCAACAGACTACATCAGTGATTTTATTAACTTTACTAAGGTAAAGCGAAATCTCTTAGACATCTAGATGTCTCACTCAACAACCGAACACACACTTGACAAGACCTGTGTGTGTACCCAGACCTGTTGTCCTAGAAAGTCATACGCCTACCACTACCACCTTCAACCCCCCAAGGGGGGTTGAAGGTGATAGTGGTAGGCGTATGACTTTTCTTGGACAACAGGTCTGCTTGAATCTACAGCCACATCCTGGTGCAAGTGCTTCAAGTGACGGGATAGTAGTAATGGTAGTATATTATAGTGTCAATATTCCTTGAATAATTACCCCTCAAACTGTGATGTCAGTTGTTGAACTTGAAACTGACAGAAAAAATATTGCTGTGGCCCGTTTTGCTTCAAATGATTGCAACTGTGTTTGGGTATGGTTGCTGCCATTACCTTTTACCACAAAACCACTTTCAAAATGAAATTACGTGATGTTATTTGACTTCAAAGTTAAATTACATTTTTGCTTTACAACAAAAATTTAATGTGACCATAATACATGTAATCTCAATCATCCCAGACCAAAATATTTAGGAGGGCAATTTTTCGCTCTCCTTAATTCTTTCTGGAGGGCAGTAAGGAGAGCTAAAAAAATCGCTCTCCTGAAATTGCCATGCCTGAACAAGCAAAATTTCTGTCAATCGACCACCAGGTGGGAACTGAGAGGTCCATTAATTGAAACATTCCTTGTGCTTTTAATGCTAGTTAGTCTGATTGAAAGGATAGGTATTTTACTAATAGTCACACTTGTAGGGCCCTGCAAATCCTCATTTTGGGCTTGAATTGAATACTGAATCGAATCTTGCAAAAGATTCAAATCCAAATCAAATCCATTTCTGCAGAAACTTCTCTGCACTGTACAACCAAATTACATCGATCGACGGAGAAATGAACGGACATCAGAGCCATTGAAGAACTTCAGCATTTTGCTCTATCCTAGGGGAAGGGGAAGAATCCAAGACAAAACAGATATAAAATTGTTGACGGCTGGACAGACGGACAACGGGCCATGACATAACCTCAAATTTGCCTATGTCAAAGTTGAGCTAAAAAGGATATTTAAAATAATAAATTTTGATATCGTCTGTGTTGGGTAAAGGGTTAAGTACTTGAGTGAAACTTGAGGACCAAATATGTAAAATTTCAGTTCATGATCAATAGAGCTGTGCAGTCATCTGACTTAACATGGTTTGGGTTCTTGTTTTACCCCCAAAACCTGTTTTTTCTGTTTTATTTTCAAATTTTGCAAATGGCGGAAATCAATTCAATAAATGTATGTGTACAATTATATTGTGTATTTTTCAGATGGATAAATGCACTCTACGAGTTCTGTCAAACAAGATAATGTTAAGATATGACAGAATAAATCCTCTGTTTATCAGTTCAGGATTCCATACAGGCAAGGAGTGATACATTGTAAAAGACTATTCAAGGCTGTTTCTCAACATTTTTCAATTTAGGCCCTACAATAACTAAATTCAAGGCCCCCCACCTTCAGTAGTCCTGAGTCCCTTGAAGGGAAGTAGGAGGAGAGGGCAATGACCGTAGGGGCCTAGTTGGGACTATGCCTTCTCAAACTGTGGCACATAAAATGACATAGATATGATAACATGCTTTGTTGGCATTTTTCTTCCGTGCATATTCAAGGCTGCAAGCCCAGTTTCCTGGTCCTTAGTAAAATTCAAGACTGTTTCCTTTGTCCATAGTCATGTAGGAACCCAACAACAGAATACTGAAAATGATTAAACTCCTTTTAACCCTTTACCTAACATGAAAAGCAGACGACACTTGCCAAAAAAATTCTTGAACAATTAATTTTTTTCATTTTTTGTCTCAAAAACATAGGTTATGACCCCTCATTGGAACGAGCTCGACGAGATCGTTCCAATGAGGGGTCATAACCTATGTTTTTGAGACAAAAAGTGAAAAAAATAATGAAAAGTAACTAACGATTTTTAAGACTAGCGCTGGCCGGTTTTGGCCATTATGTTGGGTAAAGAGTTAACCCTTTACCCAACTTAATGGCCAAAACCGGCCAGCGCTATTCACAGAAATCACCATCCAATTTCCATTATTTTTTTTAACTTGTAGTCTCAAAAACATAGCTTATGACCCCTCATTGGAATGATCTCAATGAGCTCATTCCAATGAGGGGTCATAAGCTATGTGTTTGATGCAAAAAAAGAAAAAATTAGTTACTCAAAAATTTTATTCATAAGTGTCATCTGCCTTTCATGTTAGGTAAAGGGTTAATCCTTTTTCCAATGCATGATATCAAAATTTGTTTTTTTTATTATATTTTTCAAATTTTTAAAAAAAAATTTCAACAAAACAATATCATGTGACCCCCTCATTGGAACAAGCTCGCTGAGCTCATTCCAATGATGGATCACATGATATGGCTTTTGTTGAGATTTTTTTGAAAATATTTCTTTCAGCTGCTCAAATCTGTAAATTATGCTAGAGAATGTGGCCACGTAGAGGGTTACATGAGTTAAAAAATTTTCCCTATCAAAGGTAGAGGGTTACGTGAGTTAAAAATTTTTCCCTATCAAAGCTGATCAAAGTGGCTCTTCAATTAACAGGGTTCCATTGATCTAGAGCTGGGGAATATAGGAAAATTTGTGACATCATCCGCTTTGTTGAAACATATTTTATTTACAAATGTTACAAGCAAAACGGATTGAAGAAAATGCTATTTCAACTTATACAAACACTGTTATATCAGCTTATAAAAACACCCAGTATCGGTAGCTCAGAGATATGGATTTTGCTCATTCACCAGGCTAATTCATGTGTAAAAAATACTAATTTTAGGATTTCAGATTTCCTGCTTTATTCTTTATTTCAACCATGCATTTTAACCCAAGGACGAAAACATACAGGTATGTCAGTGATCGGTCCATTTTCAGTGAATTGATATGAAAACATGAAATTGCATTATATGCACACAGAATGATTTACCAGATAATGGAAACACTTCAAATCCAAAAATGTATGTGTAACACAATCACTGAGGAATATCTCAAGATCACAAAATCGATGAAACATGGAATGAATACATCCTAGTTTTATTATTTTACTAAAATATATGAACTTCTCCCAGTGCTGCAGTTAGGCTCGGAGTGATACTGAATATTCCATACAAAAACCTAGGTAATACTTAATAAATTTGTTTCTCATAAAATCAAGTCATGGCAGCTTTAACCCTTTACCCAATGGATCGGCCGCATCCGCCCGCATAATATGCAAATTCAGTAATTCCAAAAATATTATTTTTCCAAAAATTTCAAGAAAACCATATCATGTGACCCCTCGTTGGAACGAGCTTGTCGAGCTCGTTCCAACGAGGCGTCACATGATATGGTTTTCTTGAAATTTTTTGAAAAATTTGAAAAAATAATATTTAAAATAATAAATTTTGATATCGTCTGCGTTGGGTAAAGGGTTAAAGCTGTCATGACTGGATTTGATAAAAAATTCAATAGAGTCTGGGATAAAAAACAAAATCATTGACAAATAGATTACAGCCATTTGTAGGGGATATATTTTGTAAACAAGAACCCAGAATAACACCTCCAAAAGGTGAGATGGTATTTTTTACAATGCAGGAAAAGCCACCTGTAGCCCACTATGAGTTAAGTCAATGAATACCAATACAGAAACAAAACTTTAAATTTCAATGAGACCCACCTCTTAGTATTATATCAGCAAAAGCAACAGTACATATACACAATGTTTTTACCTTCCAGGAATAGAGCATGCCACTGAAACTTACCGTCCAGTCAATGAGTGTAACCATCCCCCCACCCCCACAAAAAAAAAAAAAATAAATAAATAAAAGATAAAAAAACTGAAATCATTTTTGCTGCACCAATCAGTCAAGTATTTGGAAATATATTATATTTGCATACAAGTTGTACACCAAACAAGCTATTAACTGAAAATAGAATATGTTTTCATTTTTGGAATTCACTTTATAAAAAAAATTTCCACAATCCTGTTTTAGTATTTCCATTAGGCCTAAAAAAAATAAAAAATCTGTTTCTCAGGCCCTCCCGCATGGTCCTTTTGGCTGCCGCATGCTCTCTTTTTTTACCAATTTAAACTTTAAAAAAATAAAAATTAAATGCTTTATGTCTGATATTTTACCCAAGTTGAAAAAATTGATGAATTATGCCCTTGAGTGGAAGAAGTCTTTGCAATGCTTTAGCATTGCAAAGTCTTCTTGCACTCAAGGGATGAAATACACCACCACCCATGCTATTCTGTAGATTATGAGGCCTAAAACTTGAACCAAGAACATGGACTTTTGATGGCAAAGAAGTAATTACTGAAATAAAAAATAAAATAAAAAAACGCTCGACCGCATGCAATTTTACAAATAATGGCCTGAGAAACAGAAGATCTACTTTGTGTGGCCTTAGTTCCTTGAATCTTGTACCCAATGTAACAAGTAACCAACTAACCTTGTGCATTTTACAGCTTTAGTCAGTATCAATTTTCATGTTGTGTGTGATATGGCAGTTACCAGTTTTTTTATAACCTGAAAGTGTGCTGTACATTCTAAGTGAAAATCTTATCTATATCAACTCTTTACCCATGTAATGGCCAAAACCAGTAAGTACTGTTGTCAAACTTAGTTTGTGACCCATCATTAGGGCGGAATGTGGAAAGTTTGATATTTTTCGTGAACTCCAGCAAGCCTGAAAATAATTTTCATTGCACTTCCAGTCAATATGTCAGACTCCAAATGAATCATGTGTCATTTAAGAATAATATCTGACATACACTGTATTACAAAATGGAGTTTGAGTATTCAAAATACTGTGTTTTGGGTGAACATGTACCTTCATCTTAAACTGCACAGAATTCATCCAACCATACCATGTTTGGCAGGGCTCAATGAGCCCTGCCAAACAAGGTATGATTGATTTCATTCTGAATTGGAACTGAATTACTAGTCCAGGCACATTAGACATAAAAATGAGAAAGTAAGGAAAAAAATCGGAGAAAGCTGATTTTTTTATATGTTTCTGGGACACACATTGTGGATAAAGTGTGAAAAGTCCCCGCCAATTCGAGTTGAGCTTTTTTAGTTATAGCGTTTTTTTGATGAAAAAAAAATTAAAAAAATTAAAGTGTCAATGACACTGTAGCTCAACTTGTCAAGACAAAGACATGTACATGTATAGTATGTGACACAGCAATGACAAACATCTAGGTAATGACCTGATAACAAAGGTACATATAAAGTATTGTAACGGTCTGTACATGAATACTGACCGTTGCCTGTAACAAATGTATAGGTAAAGTATTGTAAAGGTGGGTGACAGTCAGATGCTGAACTAGAAAAAATCTTTGAGTCCCAGAGTGGGTCTGACTGAACCCCAAAATATTTGTTCTCATAGCACAGTGATAACAAAGGCACCCCAAAACACATTCGTTCCTGTCCCAAGGTGAAAACAAAAGTACTCAAGAAGTTTTGTGAAGATCAGTTCATAAATACAAGCTGTATAGAAATTGTGACAAAAAACTGATTGGACCTAATTTCGGTACAAAATGGCCACTGGCAGCCATCTTGAATTTTGGACCGTACCCAGAAACACTCATTCTCATCCCAAGGAGATAACAAAGGTACCCAAGAAGTTTTGTGAAGATCGGTTCATAAATACAGCCTCTACCCTGAGCCGTATTGACATGTGTGCTTACATTGTGTAAGTAGCACTGAATAAATCAAAGTTCATCTAATTTGCATAATTTCGGCACGAAAAAAAACCCCTTACAATATGTGATGTATTCCATGTTACTAAACATTCATACAAAAATTTATTCAAATCAGAACTTTCATACAGAAGTTCTATACAAAAGACTGATTGCACTAATTTTGGTACAAAATGGCTGCTGGTGGCCATCTTGAATTTTGGACCACACCCCAAAACACTTGCTCTCATCCCACGGTGATAACAAAGGTACCCAAGAAGTTTCGTAAAGATTGGTTCGTAAATATGGCCTCTAGTCTGAGCTGTATAGAGAAGATGTGTACAAAAAACTGATTAGACCTAATTTCGGTACAAAATGGCCACTGGCAGCCATCTTGAATTTTAGACCGCACCCAGAAACACTCGTTCTCGTCCCAAGGTGATAACAAAGGTACCCAAGACATTTCGTGAAGATCAGTTCATAAATACAGACTCTAGTCTGAGCAGTATTGACATGTGTACTTACTGTGTGTAAGTCGCACTGAAAAAATCAAAGTTCATCTAATTTGCATAATTTCTGCACGAGAAAAAAACCCGTATTATATGTGATGCATCCCATGGTACTAAACATTCACACAAAATAATTATTCAAATCAGGGCTTTCATATGGAAGTTCTGTGCAAAAATCTGATTGCACCTAATTTTGTACAAAATGGCTGCCATCGGCCATCTTGAATTTCGGACCGGACCCCAAAACACTCGTTCTCGTCCCACGGTGATACCAAAGGTACCCAAGAAGTTTCGTAAAGATCGGTTCATAAATACGGCCTCTAGCCCGAGCCGTATTGGCATTTGCACTTACAGTGCTGAAAGTAACCCCAAAAAACATCAAAATTAGTCTAATTTGCACAATTTACGTACAAGAAAAAACCCCGTATTATATGTGATGTATCCCATGGTACTAAACATTCATACAAAAAATTATTCAAATCAGAGCTTTCATATGGAAGTTCTGTACAAAAAACAGATTTCTGCATCGTCGGTACAAAATAGCGGCTGGCAGCCATCTTGAATTTCGGACCGCACACAAAAACACTCGTTCTCGTCCCACGGTCATAACAAAGGTACCCAAGAAGTTTCGTAAAGATCGGTTCATAAATACGGCGTCTAGCCCGAGCCATAGCAGCTTGGCACTTACAGCTCTGAAAGTAACACTAAATAAATCAAAGTCAGTCTAATTTGCATAATTTACGCACGAGAAAAAAACCCGTATTATATGTGATGTATCCCATGGTACTAAACATTTATACAAAACTTTATTCAAATCAGAACTTTCATACAGAAGTTCTGTACAAAAAACTGATTTTTGCATCATCGGTACAAAATGGCCACTGGCAGCCATCTTGAATTTCGGACCACACCTAAAAACACTCGTTCCCGTCCCAGGGTCATAACAAAGGTACACAAGAAGTTTCGTAAAGATCGGTTCATAAATACGACCTCTAGCCTGAGCCATAGCCAATTGTTGACGTACGGACAGACGGACAGACGGACGGACAGACGGACGACGGGCCATGACAATAGCTCAAATTTGACTTCGTCAAAGTTGAGCTAAAAATTCGACCCAGCTCCATATTTCTCATTCTTATTCGCCTTAGTAGGGTGAGAATCATAAATATCGTGCTGAATTATATTGAGAATACATATCCCCAACAGAAAATGCCAACTTTGTACCAATCCTCACACTCAATGGTGAAATATTCACGAAAATGTACAAAATTATGAAAAAAAAATTATTGTTTTCATACACACAACGGTACACAACGTCCATTAAATCAAATCTACGACTACTTTGGGAGTTAAATTATATATCAAAAATTGCAGAAAAGCAGTGGCTTTATAATGATATATAACAATAGTCATTTATTCCATAATGAACTGGTGAAACGTGTGAAATATTAACCATACCCCCTAAACTCAAATTCAAACGGCATCGACTTTTCTCATTCAAATACTGTATTATAGCATCATTGTTTCAATTTCCATGTTCGATTAAATCACATAATGTGGTGTTCGCCTACACTCAAGATGCAAACTGAATGTGAGAAACAGGGACTGAACGTTTGTCCAGTGATGTTTGACCAACCACTTTATATCAAAGCAGTGGAGATTGTGTCTTTGTCAGATAAGTTGACAAAAGTTTTCGTTAGACTCGGTGGCTTCCATATGATTATGTCATATTTAGGGGCAACTGGTTCGATCATGGCTGGTAGCGGCTTGGATGAACTTTGGGGGACTGTTTATGCTGGTGGGTCAATCCATCATTTGATCAGTGGTCATGCATATTCAAGAGCAGTTCGTGCCCATTTGCTAACACAAATTGCCATTACAAAACTTGTGTTAGAAAAATGCCGAACACTAGATAACATAGACTGCACAGAAGTCAATGAAATATTCTGTGGACTTGCCAGAGGTGACTGTACAACAGCTGACGCTGTCAATCAAGAAAGTGTCAACCATCTACTGTCAAAATTACACGAACTGCTCCAGAATGCGTCCGTAGGATGCACAGGAAAGCTTTAGGTACAATACTACGAGCAAATAGGTCTTCTCCAGTTGTTCTTGAGAGCAGAGCGCACAGGCGACTGGGAACTCCACACATATTGTGTTCGTAATATGATTCCAGTATTTCACGCAGGTGGTCATTTTGCATACGCAAAAAGTTCTCATCTCTATTTGCAGCAGATGAATGAGCTAACAGAAATAATGCAACAGGATGATTTGAAGTTGTTCACTGAGAAAGGTTACTTTACCATAAGGCGCTCAGATAAATTCTGGGACGGGATATATTCTGATCAGACCATAGAGCAGTGTTTAATGAGAATGTTCAAGCTCCCTGGTGGTCTCACACATGGCAGGGGAATAACCGATAGCACTGTTGCGAAATGGGTACATGGACTACCTCTTTGCCTTCCGATATGTAATGCTCTCGAAAATTTTGTTCATGTTCACACTGGTCATGGCGAACAACATCGGGTTCTCTGTCAAAGTTCACAATTGACTGATACCAATGATATCACCAAATTATTGAACTGGCTCAGAGTGCATTCCCCCTTTCAGAATAGAGATCCACTACAATTAGTCTCTACAGCGACCGGGCTTGTGGCCGACGAAACTGTGAACTGTGACCAAGTTCGCAAAATTGGTGAATGTTGCGTATCGAATGTTGTAAGCAAAACGTTCAACAGCATCAAACTACGACGTGTTGACACTGTGAAGTCTTTCGCATCGATGACAAATAGCATCAAAGTCCGTGGAAGTAAGGTAGTGATTGACCCCACAATTCTGTTCAACTGCATCACATGTGTTATTCAGTCACAAGCAGAGATGGAAGAGTATCTCAAATATGAACTCGCCCCGAAACCACCAGCATTGTTTGATTCTGCTGGAATGAGGAAGACACAGAAAAGCACGCTCGGTAAGATCCTCAAAACATACGGTTCCGAGCAAACTAAAATCCCAGAACATTCTCTGTTTGTTGTAGATGGTGGATTTTTATTGAGGGCAGTTGTATGGCCTAAACAGTCGTCATATAAGGACATATGTACATCATATTCCAATTATCTAGTGAGACATTTTGGGGCGAACGTCGTGGTTGTTTTTGATGGTTATGCTTGTACAATGTCGACAAAGGACATGGAACAAGCCCATAGATCTAAAGACAGGTATTCCGTTGATATCAATATCTCACCCAAGTTACCAGCCACCACACCCCAATCCGATTTCCTTGCAAATGCCAAGAACAAAACCCAACTGATCGATCTTCTAATGCAGGAGCTATCTGCTATCAATATTCAGTCCAAGCCGGCCGAGGCTGATGCTGATGTACTGATAGCCGAAACTGCACTTGACATCGCTCAAGATGACAACAATGTTGTCGTTGTGGGAACAGACACAGACTTGTTAGTCATTCTTACCTCTCGAGTTCAACCGGGATGTAATATTCACATGATGTATTCCATTACCCCAAACTTACTAGTTTCAGTTAGTGAAATAGCAACCAAAATGGGTGACCATAGAAGCAACCTCCTTGTAGCACATTCTATAAGTGGTTGTGACACTACTTCTGCACTCTTTCGAGTTGGTAAGAAGAAAGTATTCGGTACAATTGTCTCCGATGTTACTAGCGACTCACAACAGTATGTCAACACAATTTTGGCGGATGACAGTACACCAAGTGCAGTAGCCGCTGCCGGGGAACAACTTCTCCTGATCTTATACGGGAGTAAAACTGTTTCCTCTCTCGACCAATATAGATATGTCACTTACAAGCGTTATGTAGCAAAATCTAAACTGAATAAACCCATCGACCTAGCCTCACTCCCACCAAGCAGCGATGCTGCACAACAACATGTCTACAGATGTTATCTCCAGGTCCAACAATGGCTGGGTACTTCGCTTCCTCCGACGGATTGGGGGTGGTCACTAGACAATGGACTTTTTGTACCGACTGCAGCCACAAAGCCATGTGCCCCCGATAACCTACTGAATCTGATCAGTTGTGGTTGCAAGAGTGCTTGTACAAAAAGGTGTGGGTGTAAGAAGGCAGGACTCTCTTGCTCAGGTTTGTGTAATTGCAGTTCGGATTCTTGTAACAACCACAGAAACACTGTCCTGTCGGAAATTTCTGAGTTCGATGAATAATATGTATATAGGTCATGTCATTTCTGTATATAGCGTTGATGATAGTCAAAGTAACTTAATCCATGTTGATTGATTTGTACATTCTGTAAATATCATTTATTGATTTTTGTACATTCTGTAAATATTATTTATTGATCTAATGCTGCCAGACACAGACGTGTCTGTTCGGTCCCAAGCCCGAAAATAGTTGAGTTCTCATGCTGACGAATTTTATGCCAAAAGGGGAACTCGGCCAGAAGCAGAGGGGGTCTTCCATAATGTCTATTTTGTAAGCAATGATAAAAGTCTTCAAATGGTGGTGGATTTTTTATCGTCTGTCCAACTAACATCCCGTTCTGTACTACGACCCTTTGGGCAAATCCGTTAGGAAAATCGTCATTTTTTGCGTAAATCCGATACTTTTTTGTGAATTTTCAATAATTTTTCGCAGAAATTGTCACAGAATGCACATTTTCCTCTAGGTAAATGTATATTAGACATTATGTAGCTCGAAATACGCATAAACAAAAAATACAGTTGGATCAATTCGAGGTTACAAAGTTCGTGCGATTTTTTTTTATATTTTTCAAACGCGTTTTCGAAAAAAGGCTGTAGAAAAAAAAGCTCAACTGGGATTTTAGGGGACTTTTGTCTAATCGTTCAGTGACATGTACTCGACATTCCCTGAAAAAATCAGCTTTCTCCGATTTTTTTCCCTAGTGAAACCTAATGTTCTTGGGCTATACCATTCAGACATAATTTAGATACATGTATGGCTATATCAAATCGTATTCCTTCACATGCTGTTAATACTGATGAGCTGTACAGTCACTTTCTTCACACTTCCCAACTTACCAGGACCTGAAATCACATGATGTTCTGATCACCAAACTTCACTGATAATTTTGAAATCAGACATTTTGACTGATGATTTTAAACCTCAGTCAGACATTGGCCTTTTTGTACCTGACACGGTCCTTGTCTGACCACTTAGTTTTCGGTATGAACTCCAAAAATGAAAACATATTCTATTTTCAATTAATAGCTTGTTACCTGTGGTTATCACTACATTAAACACTTAGTATTCTGGAAAAAATCGAGTCTAGATAAAAGAGAAGGAAAAGTTAAAATCCAATATCTGTCAGTAGCTGCTGAAACCATTGTACCATGATGGAGATGTCCGTGAAAGCCTAGTCGAAAGACTAGAACCTAAACTGCTACTCATACTGCTTCCTAAACTGCTGCCTAAACTGCTGCCTAAACTGCTACTTATACTGCTAGTGTGATTTCGTGTAGGTAGGTATGATACACTTCTTGATTCTTCGAAGTAGACATCCGGCATTGGTCCCACATTTGACTGTACCATTTTCACTGTATTTCTCCCATATATTCTTCTCTCATAATCAATGAGTTGACGCCAGAAACCGAAATTTGGGTGAATGACTGGTCGTTTCCTCTTTACGAAATGATATGCTTGTTCGAGTGTCATCCTCTGGTATTTCATTAAATAGGCCATACAAAGACTTGCTGAACGGCTCACACCTGCAATACAGTGAACGAGAGTTTTACCCCCACGTGTCTGTACTTGATTGATTTTGTCACTGCATCTATCAAAATACACACTGAGTCTTGCAGTTGGAGAATCTTCTATGTGAATTTGAATGCATTCTAAATTAGGTAAGTTCAAATTTGGAATTTCTAAAGTAGCATTTATTATACTTGTAATGCCTAGTTGTCGTATCTTCTCTGGTTTCACTGCAGCAGCACTGCTGAGATACAGGTGATCATTTATTTGGGCAATCTGTGAAAACATTTCTAAATTCATCTTGTACGCCTTAAAGTGATCGTGTCTTCAACCTGCAAACAGAAAGAGATAATAGGTTAAATCACCTTATCCCTACATCCTGATAAATTCTGACTTTTGATTGGTCAGAATATCTTGGACAAATAGCCATGGCAAAGGGTGCACCCAACATCCGAGGTATATGAGAGCGTGCAACATCCAGGGTATAAACGCACATGAAACATTGGGGTATACAATTTAAATGAAAGCTTTTCGTATTCAATTGCCTTGGTATAAAAATCGAACCAAAAAATATGAAAATAGTCACAAATATCATCAGATTTTCCGACAATTCAATCATATTTTGCTGTTATAAATTAAATAGGCGAATAATTAAATGAAACAACTTGAGAAAAATAAACTAAGAGCAAATAACATCCCCCTCAGTTCCAATGTGCCGATAGGCACAAAGAACACATTGGAACTCTGAGACGATATGTAAACAAAATACTGTTTACTCATTTCCTTAATGACCCAAGGGATGTAACTCTATCTATTGACTTCTGCGTTTGTAAAAACAAAAGTTATTCACAAATTTGGTCCAACTTTTTACAGAGCGTAAGAAATGCGACCACAAATTTTTCTCCGCTATGTTTCTATTGTGTTTCAAACGGGACAAAAATGTTATCTCCGTCAACATGTATGGTGTATGGAGATTTAAAACCTGGATGTCTCATTTAAACACCGAGCCTATGGCTCGGTGATTAAAAGCTAACATCCAGGTATTAAATCTCCATATACCATACATGTTAGCAGAGATAACTTATATTATTCAATACTATAATTCAAATTGCATTATCAATCATTTATTTATTTGTTGGTGTTTAACCCTTTACCCAACACAGACGATTTCAAAATTTATTATTTTAAATATCATTTTTTAAATTTTTTCCAAAGATTTCAACAAAACCATATCATGTGACCCCTCTTTGGAACAAGCTCGAGGAGCTCAATCCAAAGAGGGGTCACATGATATGGTTTTGTTGAAATTTTTTGAAAAATAATATTTTTTCAGCTGCTGAATTTGCATATTACGCGGACGGATGCGGACGATTCGTTGGGTAAAGGATTAACCATTTACCTAATGAATCGGCTGCATCCATCCACGTAATTTACAAATTAAGCAGTTGAAAAAGATAAAGTTTTCATAAAATTTCAACAAAACCCTATTGTGTCAGCTCTCATTGAACAGGAAAGAAATCACTTTTGCAATTACTGATATTTATTTCTTTATTGGTGTTTAATGACATTTTCGACAGCCAGGGTCACCTTGTGCCGGACACGTTTTACGGGTGGAGGAAGCCGGAGGTCGCAAAGAGAACCACTGAGCAACTGTCGGGCTCCCTAACATATTAACTCCACACAAGCAGGGTTAGCGTTGGTTGAAGACAAGTGCACCATTGACATGCAGTGTGCCTCAGTACACAACGCCACCATGCCCCATGTGGGCCATGGGGGTGAAGTGTCTTGCCCAAAGACACAACACGGTTGCCGCAGATGGGATTTGAACCGAAGACCTCACCTCTCGGCTTGCAGCCTGCTCCTCTAGCAAATGAGCCAACGGGCTCCCTGCAATTACAGGGCTGTACTTATGATTGTATGTTTGTTCTCTGGGGTTCAATGACATTTTCAACAGCAAGTGTCACATCATTTCAGACAGTTTTACAGGTTGAGTAAAGGGTTGAACTCGGAAACATTGCCACCAAGCAACTGTCAGACTTTCCAACTTACTAAACTGACACAAGCAGAGTTAGCAATGGTTGGAGGCAAGTGCACCATCGAGATGCAGTATGCCTTAGTACACAGTGCCATCGCAACCACGTGTAGGCAATCAGGATTAAGTGTCTTGCCCAAGGACACAATGCAGTTACTGTTGGTCAAGATTGAACAACTGACCTTTTGGTTTAAAGTCCAATGGTCTAACCAAAGAGTCACCACACAACCTACTGTACTTACAGTATGTGTAGAGTGTATTAACACTAAATCACCCATGGTGTGGAGATACCATCCAAGCAATAATTGCAAATTTGTTGCAAAGCATAACAAGCACAAGCAAAGTTTCAATCAATCGACCCCCATGTTAAACCAGAAGGTCCATGGGTGAAACACTACTTGGGTTTATTGTCCATATATACAGAATGTGAAAGTGATATTTTGGGTGATAACTCCGACCCATGGGTGATTTTTTTACAATCCACTCTCCACGTACTGTATGTTGCCCACTATTGCGGACAGAGGACTTCAACTCCAGGCTCTGGTTGCAAAGACCAATTTTACCCCCCAAAACAGAGTTTATTTTTCACAGTAAACAAGCAATGCTCCACTGCCTGAGATTCCCACAGGGACTGCCCTATCAATATCCATAACCTGCATGGAGATTGGAATACCAAACATATACAGAATGGAGATTCCACTCCAAAAATTCTGGGAAAAATCATAAATAAAAGCACGTTTCAGCTAAAGGACCTCTGGGTTTAACCCAGGGGTTCAACTGCTGAAAGTTTGGTTATATTTCTGATGCTTTCTCCAAGAGCATAAGTTCAAGCTCATAAATCTGGGATAGGTAAAAATTTCAGATTATTCAAGTCTTCTAAAATATACTTATATGCAATTAACTGACACATTCTATTCAGAATGTACTGATAAGAGACCTGAAACAGTTAACCGATTAATCGATTAACCAATGATCAACATCTTGATCGATCAAAAAATAATTGATCGATTAAACATTACTTTTTAACTATTGTATTATATAGGTTAACAAAGGAACAAACTTGCTCCAAAACAGGCCCAAGTTGTCACACTGCATGACTCACATCAGTTATATGAGACAGAGTGAAGCATGCAAGTTACTTGCTGACATACTTGTTTACGTGCAAGTATCAGTAGCTGGAAATGGTCATTCTTAACCCTTTACCCAATGCGGTTGAAAGATGATACTTGCAAAATAAATTCTTAAATTAGTAAAAATTTTCAATTTTTGTCTCTAAAACATAGCTTATGACCCCTCATTGGGACGAGCTCATTGAAAACATAATAAAATTTGAATGGAGACTTTTGTATATAGCACTGGCCGGTTTTTCCCACTATGTTGGTTATAACATACTGTAATTCATCAACGGTACTGCAATTATTCAGCTACCTATTAGGGTAAGTGATTAATCGGTTAACCAAGGTTAATCCATGTGATTAATTGATCAAGGAAACCCTTTATCCGTTTCAGCTCTAATTGATAGAGTTGGCATGGTGAAATAGGCCATTTTGTGATGATAGTTGTCCATACCGTAGCAATTATAAGATTTCTGCCGCTATATGGTTATTTTATTTTATTTTTTTTTGGGGGGGGGGGGGGGGGGGGAGGGGAGAGGGGCACAGCATTACAAATAGAACAACTAATTATTTATGGTAATGTGAGGATAGGATATAATAATAGTACTTATTGCAAAACTTGCAGTATTTCAGTACTGATTAGTGCCCGCCACAAGCTGTAATGTGATAAAATTAACAGGAGTATTTATTTATTTATTGGTGTTTAAGGTCACATTCTTCTGCACAATGGCTAATCATGACCACGACAGTTTTACGGGTGGAGGAAGCCGGAGTACCCGGAGAGAACCACCAAGCAACTGTTCGCTCCCCAACATACTAACTCCACACAAGCAGGGTTAGCATTGGTTGAAAACAAGTGCACCGTCGACGTGCAGTACACCTTAATACACAATGCCACTGTGCCCCCATGTGGGCAATGGGAGGTGAAGTGTCTTGCTTAAGGACACAATGTGGTTGCCGCAGGTAGGATTCAAACCGAGGACCTCCGAGCTTGCAGCCTGAACCACTACCTACTGAGGCACTGCGCCCCCCATTAACAGGAGTAATTTAATTTAACAGGGATATGGTCACATCTCTGTATTCAACAGATAAAGTGAGCATTTATTCTACTATATCTGGTTTGATAGATTTTATGGCACTCTGTCAAACAAGATATTATAGATTAAATGTCTGTGATGAAATTGTTACTCAGGCCAAATAGGTCTAAAACTAAAAGGTATTTGGTTATTGTTAATATAATTTCTTGACAAATTACAAGATTTTTTATTCAATTAACTGGTGTTTGCTCTATAACATATAATCAGTTAAAAGGTCAAATTTGTTCTGGTTTTGTAAATAGTTTTGTGTTTGAAAGTTATATTCAATTAAAGAGGGTTATTCAATTAACTGATAGTGTGCTGAATTATTGTTGGTCATCAAAATTTGTTCACATATCTCTGCCTTGCTACAATTTATGGGAGAGTGCCAATAGGCACTCTCCCATAAATTGTAACAAGGTAAATCCTAACATGTCAGGATTCCTATCGCTAAATAATTTCACTTCAAAGGTGATATGTAGAACATCCACAGAATATGAAGCCTTCAGGTTGTGGTACAGTAGAACCTGTCTTGAGAGACCGCCCTTTGGGCCACACAAAAGTGGTCTCTCAAGACAGGTGGTCTCTCATAACAGGTTTCAGGTTTTCTCAAGTCAGTGAATAACCAACCACAAAATTCAGAAATGGAGAACAGATTTTTGTAATTACTTTGTTGTTGTTCTTTTTTCTGAAGTTTTTGTAACAAATTGAAATGGACTGTTATAAAAATTATAAAAATAAATTAGTGTTGAAAATCTTCATTGAAGATTTTCAACACTAATTTATTTTTATAATTTTTATAACTGTCCATTTCAATTTGTTACAAAAAGATTTTCAACACAAATTTATTTTTATTCCTGTCACATTTCAGGTATGTATGAAATTGTTTATTCAGCAATAATCCTCATCTTTTCACAGGGGTCTTATAAAAACATCTCAATCTTTAATGAGTTTGCAATTGAAACCCAATTAAAAGCTTTTAATACTTTTAATTATGTTAGTATAACCACAATGGATTCTCCAAGTCCAGAACAGGTAAAAAGTTTTTGTCATGGTTTCAGTCTTCAAAGGGGCGGTCTCTCAAGACAGGTCTATTATGGCATAAAAACACAAGTTGGTACCAGGTCAGAGTGGTCTCTCAAGACAGGTGGTCTCTCAAGACAGGTGGTCTCCCATAGCAGGTCCATTATAGAGTAAAACCAATCGGTGCCTGGCAGATGTGGTCTCTCAAGACAGGTGGTCTCTCAAGACAGTGGTCTCTCAAGACAGGTTTTACTGTACGAACACTTCAGAATAAAGCCCAATTATGGACTTCCAGCACTCTACCAGTTAGGAAATATCCAATCCACTGCACTGTAGGATCACCTCTTGAACAAGAACACTGAATCTCAGACAATATTTTAATTTGTTTTTCTTGATTCGGTAGTGACTTTTGATTTGGTAGTGACTTTTCAGCATTTTACTTATAAAATCATGACTCATTTGTGTACAATACAGCAGCCATGGACTGGCCACTTTCCATGGGCGGGCAATATTTCCATGGATGCAATAACATTAGATTCCAAACACTAATTATAGGAATAATGCTGCTGATTTTTATTACCCAGTCAACGTATACGTGGACATCACTGCCCATGCGTGGATTAAGACCAATCCACGGCGACTGTACTGTACTGTGATTGCAAACATGTTTTTTTCTCAATCAGATTGTGACGAGAAACAAGCAAAAGTAATATCTGGACATTCTGAATCTTGCATTTCTCTTTTGACAGTCAAAAACCTTTCATGTTGTGGGGAGGAGAGTGGACAGAGAATTTCAATGGGTTGAAACATATTTGCAATTGGTGAAAATTCTCTCTCCACTTTTGAAATCACAGTTACATATAGAATAAACGTATAGTATTTTCAAGTAAAAAATTTATTCTATGAGTAGGATTAAGAATGAAACCAACTTGCCTCTGGCATGTCGGTTTCATTCTTCATCCTAATAGTAGAATAAATTGATTACTTGAAAACACTATATGTTTATTTTGTTTATCCCATAAATCATTTACAGGCCATAGCGGTGAAATGGTGTTGTTACTCGCTACAAAACACTGCAAGAAATGAGAAGCTCATTGGTCCAATTCGATCGACAAGCAAAACTCCCAAAAGTAAACAAGGCGCAGTCATACATTTCTGTCTAAAAATAATTCCCCTACAAACTTGAGCTAAACTTGCAAAAATACTTTATTAAATGAACAATGTTTATCTTTCTTATTTTCATTGTTTATTGTTTTTTTTTTTCGTCATCGACTCAACTTGAGTTTTTCAAACTAAACAGATGACACACATGCATTTGTTTATTTACACTTTCCTAATTTGGAAAACGAAACGTCAATCGTCAGCCTTTCACAATTAAACTTGTATGCTTTTCAACGCTTGGTTTCAATTGATATATTTTGTGTTTTCTTTGTTAATTGTTAGTCGTTTTATTGTTAGACAGAGTTGAAATGTGTCATATATTCTAAAACTAAACATTTCAGAGAATGTCAACATTTGAAAAAAGTCGGTTCACAATGTCTCCCACAAATGGAAAACAGGTCATGACAACATGAATGATGTTGAGGTCAGAGGCCAAAAAGTCTGTCTCTAGTATAGGAATAAATTCTTTCAGTGTTAAACCTACAGGGAAAATTTATCACCCTACTAGCAGCTGCTATTAGGTGAAGAAAGCAAAAATTTATCCAAAACTTTTATTGTTCGAATAAACGTCCATTTACAGGATAAAGTACCACAACAGAGTATGTCATTTCATTTCGGCTATATCTGTTGTCATGTTGTCAATTCATAGAAGTAAAAATCCATCCTCTTTCCGCTATACCTTAAACAACTATATACTGGAACAAGTACAGAACAACCCATATCTAGGTGTAATCATCAATGAAAACTTAAAATGGACTACTCACATCAGTAAAACCTGCAACAAAGCAAGCTCCACACTCGGATTCATCCGACGAAACCTAAAACATTGCAACAAAAAACTTAAAGAAACTGCCTACATTTCATTAGTACGTTCCCTACTTGATTATGCGAGCACAGTATGGGATCCTCACTTACAGAAAGACATCGATCGGCTGGAGAGTATACAGCGTAGAGCTGCCAGATTCGTGTGCAAGGACTACAAGCGCACAAGCAGTGTCACTTCCATGATGAAAGAACTTGACTGGAAACCACTAAAAGACAGAAGAAGAGAACAGCGACTCGTCCTACTCTTCAAAATCGCTAACGATTTAGTGGCCATCCCTGCTGACAACGTCATCCAATACAACAAACGACCAACAAGATCAGCAAATAGCAAACAAATTAAAATCCATCCATCCAATACTGAAATTTATAGGAACTCATTTGTACCACGGACCATTAAAGACTGGAATTCCATCTCGGAAAGCGCAGTTACCTGCGAGACAATTGAGGGCTTCAAAGCTATTATATCGCGCAAATAATAGGCCCAGTGCGCGCACACTCACCCTGGATAAGTTTTACTCAGTATTGAGGCTAATTTCCAGTATTTTACAGATACAGATACAGAGGTTACTTTATATTCAATATGCAGACGTACCGTATTCATTGTATTCAATTGTGAATATTGCAAAATAAACATTCATTCATTCAGTATGCCTGCAGTGGACTGGTCACTTTCCATGGGTGTGCGTGATAGTTCCATGGACACAATACTATTAGATTCCTAGCACTATATTATCAAAAGTTTAATTAATGGACTACTGGATAGAACTTGGTACTTCATTAATTAAAAATTTTGCTGATGATGATTTTTATTACCTGGTAAACACATGCATGCACATCACTGCCCATGCAGATTATGACTAGTCCACAGTGACTGTACTGGTTTATGTCAAAACAAGATTGAGACCTTATTGAGAATTAAGGCCTAAAATTTTAAAAATCTGTTTTTCAAGCCCTCCTGCATGGTCCTTTTGGTTGCCACTCTTTTTATAACCAATGGAAACTTAAAAAAAATAAAAATTAAATGGTTTGTGTCTGATATTTTACCAAAGTTAATAAAATTGATAAATTTGTCCATTGAGTGCAACAAGGCTTTGCAATGTTTTAGCATTGCAAAGCCATGTTGCACTCCAGGGACGAAACACACTATCACCCATGCTATTCTGTAGATCATGAGACCTAAAACAGCTAGAGGTACTGTGAGCAAACTCACAAAGTGATACCCCCCCCCCCCCCCACGCCTGAAATGTATAAGTTAGATTATCTCCCCTTGGAAATGTCAGAACGGAATTATATTGCTTCATGCACATCTTCATATGGAGTTCTTCCATTGTGTAAAGTTTCATGAAAATTCTTCAAATGGTTTAGGAGGAGTTGCACTTACAAGGATGGACAGACGGTATAAGTTAGATTATCTCCCCTTGGAAATGTCCGAACGGAATTATATTGCTTCATGCACATCTTCATATGGAGTTCTTCCATTGTGTAAAGTTTCATGAAAATTCTTCAAACGGTTTAGGAGGAGTTGCGCTTACAAGGATGGACAGACAGACAGACGGACGGACAGGGTGATTCCTATATAACCCCCCCAAACTTTGTTTGCGGGGGGTATAATTAAAACAAACAGAGAACATTAACTTCTGATGGCAAAGAATTAATTACAAAAGTAAAAATAAAATTGTTGTTGCTAGGTGATTCTCTCCAGGTACTCTGGCTTCCTCCACCCATAAAAGTGTCCGACACCAGGTGACTCCGACTATCGAAAGTGTCATTACACCCAATAAATAAATAAAAAAAAATAAAATAAAAAAAATGCCCACCCACATACAACTTTATGAAAATTGGCCTGAGAAACAGAAGATCTACTTTGTGTGGCCTGAAGAGACTACTTTTGTGATCAAAGTACAGTACAATAATTTTGATACCAGTTGTAGAATGTACTAGTTATGACTACAACTATACCTCTAATTGGAGATACAATAGGATATTAGAGCGGAAATAATTATTTTTTGTACCTGCAGTCATCATGATCACCTTATCAGATTTGATTAGTTACAGGATGATGATGATGCTGCTGATACCATTTGGCATTCCAGTGCACTCAATGAAATGCAACTGTTAGAATAATATCAAGTGCACACACAAGGCCAATATATTATCACCTATTTTTTAAATTATCTTGAGCACAGTGATGATCCATACATGTTTTACTTGCACAAACACACACGTCCACAGAGATTCTTTTGGATGTCTAGTACTGTCTACAGGAGCTGAATATGGGACCCTTTCTCAATGGCATTTAGGTATGATTATTCCCAATTCCAACCCCAAATTTCCCAAACTCTGTCAGTGACAGTCACCACTCTAACAAAAATTGAATTCACAAATGGTGTCCTGAATGGGTGGTCACAAGGCCTCAGAAAATCAATAGTTACCTATGGAGCATAGAATTTAAAGGCAAACAGCAGATTCCACTTTGACCCTTAACCCTACGCAGGCGATATCAAAATTTATTATTTTAATTAACATTTTTTAAATTTTTCAAAAAATTAAAAAAAACCCATATCATGTGAGCCCTCATTGGAACGAGCTCAATGAGCTCGTTCCAATGAGGCGTCACATGATATGGTTTTGTTGAAATATTTTGAAAAATTTAATTTTTTCAACTGCTCAATTTGCATATTATGCGGGTGATTCATTAGGTAAAGGGTTAAAGCCCTAATTCTGACTTTGATCACTTTTTTCTGCAACAAAACAGGTGCCCCAAAAGGTTGTCTTTAGTAGGGCTGTCGTGACTATCACCAGAATTAATCAAAGATTAGTTGATTTATAGTCATTTCCCATAAATTCAACAATCTTTAATGTACTTACAAAACAAATTTAAAACTGATGATGTTTGAAGGTGTATACTTCTGTGTTGAAATAAAATGGAAACACCAAAGTATTTCCGATCATGAAGAATTTAAAAAGAACATTTGTGCAAATGTTTCATTTCTACAACTAATTTCCCGAAATTTTGAACATAAAGCTCCCTCCTTTCCTACATAAGTTACAACTTTAGAAGTGAACTGACCATTCTGAGTATTGTGACAATTTTCTCACTGTTGTGGTTCGGATTGTTCTAATAGGGTCATTTGCATGCACAAGACAGAAGATTCTATTTACTCTGCAGTCTGCATTAACTTCCCAAAAAGCAAATTATTCCAAGGTGCATGTACCGTTTGAATGATTCTCTTTAGTATTGATTAACAGAGTGCTGATTAATACTACAAAGAACATAGATTGAACAAATTGCAAGCAGTGGCGGTGCCAGAAATTTTTTTGTGGGGGGGGGCAGACTCCCATGAAGGGGGGCAAATACGTAAAGGATCATATCATTACTTTGTTATGAGGTAGTCCAAACTTGGACCCAAAGTCCGTAATATACTTTTTTGGTTTGGTACGTCCTGTGGATGTACCAAACCAAAAAATTATATTACGGACTTTGGGTCCAAGTTTCGACTAAATGTAATGGTAAATAGCGGTCCTCCTTTCAAAAAATCCTGGATCCGTGTCTGGTGGGTCTGTGCGTCAGGGAGAGAGAGAGAGAGAGAGAGAGACTCATAATGCCCGTCTGTCATAATGCAAAATCCATGAATTTTTTTAGACAAGGGATATGGATAGACATGCCTTTGTTGGCTCATAATTTAATTATAACTTATAAGTATCTGCATCCGAGTCTTTAAATCTCTACTGCCTGGATGTGTTCATCAGCTAGCCTGAGGCTTTGGGCTAAGTGTGTATGGGAAATTATTGGGAATAAAAAAAGAGAGGGGTGTGTGTGAGAGAGAGTGACTGAATGTGTTTGTGTGTGAGGGTGGATGGAAATGCATGCGAGATGGTTGGAGGGGGGGGGGGGGGGCAACTGGGTGGTAATTCACTAACCGAATAATCGCAATGACCCTAGCTTTTAGATGCATACATTTGCAAGTTACATTCTCAGAACCTTATCAGTTGTTTCTAGGCAAGTCTTGGATGCCTATTTTAGTAGCTAAGACTTGCTTAGAAACAACTACAAAGACACAGTATGTAGACTACCAAAGTGTAAATATATCCAGGCCTTTATATAAGGATTAACAATATAAAAACATTTCAGTGGCGATTACAGACATTGGACTAATCATGATTTCATTTGACTGTTTGTTATAAAACTTAATACATGTAGTCAGGCCTGAAAATAAGCAGTCTGACATTTGCTGAATTTGATAATGCTATCCCAGACAGTGGGCCAGTTTATCCTCTGGGTATCTCTTTCTGTTTAGTTTTGAGACCCTGATTCAGACTGAGGTTCACAGAGTGAAAAGTTAGTGATGCTACACTGCAGTGCAGTGTAGCATCACTAAATTCACCCTCTGAGGACCTCATTTTGCAGATGATAGTCTGCTTATTTTCTGGCTTGCATGTAGCAGCTTTTGTATTTATGTTATCAGTTTAATTCAAAAGTAATATTTTTTATTCTTTGTGTGCTTCCTTTCCCAAAAAACAAATTGCCAATTGCAGCCTCAATGACGCGCATTTTCCCAATGACATGGGCACCGGACCCTTTCCCAAAGAGGGCAATAGAATCCATACTTTTGAGTACAATTTAACTGTTTTTGTACATTTATGCTGACATGACATGTGCACAGCCTACAGGTAGTGATTGCTTACTGAGCAAGCGGCCCCAGGGGGCCCGAGGCACTCACCAAAGTGATTTAAGGAAGGATTTGATTGGCATCTACAGCTAGTTAACAAAACAGAAGAATGAAGTCATGTAATTATTTATTTATATCTACGTCAGGTGTTTTTTTCTAGTACTGAAATGCTACCACAGACAAAATGCCCAGATTTCCTAATGCATGCAAAACTGGGGAGCCCAAATATCCACCTAGTGACTTAACTTGAACAAACTTGAATCTGACCTCCTCCCTCACCCCCTCATTTGGGTATAAAGGTGAACATGAACACACCTTGTAAAGGGACATGGGGAGAGATATCCACTGGTATCTTTCTTTACCTTCTAGGCATCCATTTCCAATACTTTTCTTTTCTTTTCATCCTGGAAACCCAGACATGTAAACATTCCCAGAAACACCGGGAATTCAGTGTTGTTCCTGTCATCCAGGAAAAATCCATTTCGGCAAAAATATCTCAGAAATATATCAGTAAAAAAAATTTGGCAGTTTTGAGGTTCAAGTATCGATTTTCGAGTAATTTCACAATATTTCTAATCTAAGTATTTCTCAGTTGTGATAATCATTAAAATGAAGTAAAATGCCTTATTAAAAATGAAAAGATGTTTTTTAAAGACTTTACAATATAATTTTGTTACTTTCATCTCCATCAGCTGTTTTTTGTTTTCATTGTGATGCCCCAGTTTTACTACAAATCCCTTCAGACGATTTGCTTTACAAAGAACAACACCTGGAGTCTGAATATTGAAAACAGATTGTAAATACCATTTTAACTTTGAATGCTGGGGGATACTGGGAAAATTCCAATGATCCTCTCCAGGGCCGTCGATTTGAGGTGAATGTCCATTTGGGTCGCTTGGAGGTTACCTTAAAAATATGAAAAACACGCGAATGAAAAACAGGTCGCACCAAATTGTTACCGGGTCTCGCCAAATTTTTACAAAGTTAAATGATCCATTACGAATGAATGGAAGAATGATGTTGAGTATCAACCAATCATCAGCTACTCAGTTGTTTGCAACTATCTGAAGTGTAAAGCTGCTATTGTATTGGCCAACAGAGCAGATATACTTCAGGCAGATGCAAACACCTATGCTGATCGATGATAGGTTCATGATCAACATAATTTTAAACTGTTGATCATCTTAAGATGTAGCATAGATACAAAATCAGGAAATAGCAATAATTCATGTCTCTGCCACAAAAAGTGATTATGGATTCCATACTCTTCTGAAGCATGCTAGCCCATGCCAAGATGAGGCTATAATTACAACTAATTTATATTTGTATCTTTACTGCTGTAACACAGCTTCCTTATTGTTCCCTTATAAGGATTCATCTTCATTCATCAGGATGGTGCCCAAAGGAGCAAGAACTTGCCTATGATACAACAGTTTATCTATCAGAATAGTTACAATACAATATATATTAACCCTTTGAGCTCTGGTGGTATCTTCCATTCCAGTTCAATGGCACCAATTAGAAGAGTCCATATTCATTATTTGGGGTAGACCAATCAATATTTTCAACGATTGGTCTACCCCACGTATGTACTGAACAGCCACCCTATTTAATGATGTTTTGGCGTTTCATGGTCATGGCTGGAAAAGTGGCCGCTGGGGTTCAAAGGGTTAAGGTTACCAGAAGTAAGTACAGGTGAACGAACAGTAAGTTACTAAAGCTCAGACCAGGTGAACGATAAATGGGTTACCTGTACTCAAAATTCTGAAAACAGCAGGCCTGTTCTCAAGTGATAAAAATATCTGCCAGAGAACCAACCCCCTCTTTCTTCCATGTACATCAGTGAAAAGAAACCCACGCAGCGAATCTCAAATCTAATCACAAATCAACCCTCACATCTAATTCATGGTGTCTTGAAGATGACCAATGGGGGTTAGGGCACAACAAATCTGATTTGTTCTGACTGTGATGGCTCAAGTCCCGACTGATACGATAATCCAACCACATCATCAAGGCATGCCTTCGTTGAAAGCATGCCTTGATGACGTAGTTGGAATATTAAACTGTCAGGATGATAGTTCATCGACGATATTCCTTGGAAACCTTAAATTTGTATTTAACAGCTGTAGGGACTAGTGATATTGGAACAAGGTGCAACACCCCTGGTATCCCCTGCCAAGGGTTTCTTAATTGAAGGGTTTCTAAGTTAAAAAAAAGTGGAAAAAGATCCATAACTCTAGAAAAAAAAATCGACAAAACCTGTTACTTATCCCCCATGGTGGTCTATCAGCATACCAAAGATCATTTAAATCCAATATCCACTGATGGAGATATGAAGGTCCAAAATTGTTATGGATGGACAGATGGATGGACAGACAGACAGACAAATGAATGAATGGATTTCTATGCCCCCCTCCCCCTTGCAAACTTTGTTTTGGCGGGGGATAATTAGCATGGCTGGTGGCATGAGTGAAGATGTTATTTATGTTAATGTATCGGAAGTTACAGTCGAGACTTTTATTTCATCATTATTTATGTATGATTTCTATCTGAACTATACATTTTGCAGGGTATTTTTTGTTTTTAAAAATTTGCTTAGCAGTTTTTGTCGCTGTCCTGGAAAAATGATTACCAATTTTAACTTCATTTTGTAACACATCTGTGAACGGCATGAACAGTCATGTGGTATCATGCAGGGAGAAGACTTCTCTCTGAAGGCATTTTAATGGTAATCCAGTGGTTTCATACAGCATTTTTCTCCCCACAAACTTTTCACTGAAATCCATGGCATATTTCCCTGAAAATTGGCATCAATTTTCATGAATTTTTTTTTTGGCAGCTTAACATGTCTGATTTCAGCATCTGCGTCACATGTTTCCAATTGTTTGGGGTTTTCTTTACTAAGCTACTGTTTACTCAAGAAAGTTTTTTGGTTTCCTTACGTCACAGAAAAGTTCCACTTGAAATAAATTATACATGAAGGTCAATGCTGGTTGGACAAATTCAAAATTAAGGTGGCCTGATAAAAGGTTACCTTAAAACTTGAGTCTCCACAAAAGCACAAACGGCCACTTTCATGCTGCTTTTAAAAATGTTGCTCCAAATGTATTCCTACTTGAAAACTGGACTGATAGGCTGCATTTATCTTGGCAATGTTGGCAATCATTATGTAAATGTAGAAACACTGTTAAGTCATCTGCGATTGAGTACAAGTATATACTGTGGTTATTTTCATAAAATTAATCTGAAAATTTAAGGGTTAACGATTTTCAAGCAACCCATTTTCTTTCAGGTAACCCTTTTTGTCAAATTTTGTAAGCAAGAGAAAGACAAAGTACTACTATAATATTAGTTACATGGTGTTTCAGCAGGGTGTATGGGACTGTACTACCCTTCTGAGATTCGTATTTCCTGAGGCTGAAAGAAGGGTCAGTCCCATACACCCTGCTGAAACACCATGTGACAAATTTTTAATCTGCTCCTTCAGTGTGTCAAGTTTTGTTTCATTATATACTGTCCAAAGAAAAGTTAAGCCCCCCTCCCCGCCACCCCCTTATAATACCAGTGGGTATACAGTAAATGGGGAAATTCTCCTGAGAAAACCTGCTATTTGCAGTAGGGGGAATATGCCTTATTAGTGAAGCAAGGGTTTCTAGAGCTTTATTTTTTATTGAATGAATATTAGGCATCGGCGTCGTCATCACAACGTTAAAAAACGTCACGTTGTTCAGTACCTGGTGGAACAGCCTCAAGCATATCTAACACACCTTATCTAGCATGAAAAGCAGATGACACTTGCAAACAAAATTCTTGAATAACTAATTTTTTTCATTTTTTGTTTCAAAAACATAGGTTATGACCCCTTGATGGAATGAGCTCAATGAGCTCGTTCCAATGAGGGGTCATAACCTACGTTTTTGAGACAAAAAATGAAAAAAATAATGAAAATAAGGCCACACAAAGTAGATCTTCTGTTTCTCAGGCAATTATTTGTGAAATTGCATGCGGGCGAGCGGTATTTTATTTTATTTTTTATTTCAGTAATTACTTTTTTGCCATTAAAAGTTCATGTCCTTGGTTCAAGTTTTAGGCCTCATAATCTACAGAATAGCATGGGTGGTGGTGTATTTCATCCCTTGAGCCTTCTTGCATTCAAGGGACAAATTCATCAAGTTTTTTAACTTGGGTAAAATATCAGACATAAACCATTTAATTTTAATTTTTTTAAAGTTTAAATTGGTTATAAAAAGAGAGCATGCGGTAGACAAAAGGACCATGCGGGAGGGCCTAAGAAATAGATTTTTTATTTTTTTAGGCCTAAATTGGTGATTTTTTAGAATAGTGCTGGCCAGTTTTGGCAAATAAGTTGGGTAAAGGGTTGTTAATTGGTGTGGTATGCTGACTATGAACTTCCGAATTTCTCTCACTGTGATGTCTGATTTCTCTGTAAGCACACGGCAGTGAAGTGGTCAATAGCCAGCAAATATTCACCAGTTTTAAGGATGTATACCCGATCCAATAGAGGAATGCAGAACGTCACAATATGAGCTATTCGTATACCCACCCACAGGCATTTTTGGGGAGGGGGGGGGGGGGGGTGCTTAACTTGTTTTGGACAGTATATAATCCAGACATGGGGTCAAATACTTTGGAAAGTATTTAAATGCAAATGCAAACACTTTTCAAATTTTCAAATGCAAATGCAAATGCAGCTGAAATTTTTCAAATGCAAGTGCAAATGCAAATGCATTTGAAAATCAATTCAAATACTTTTCAAATACTTTCAAATACATTCTGACAAGTTAAAGAAAATAAAACTAAAAATCAGCTAAATCTTTCTTTCAATGTTTATTAAACATTTTTGTATTACTATCTCAGCCCTAGCACAGCCATTGTGGATTGATTACATTCAGTTTGTTCAGTTACAGAAAATAATATTCAATTTCTTCTGCTTGGCATATAATTTCTCTTGTAGCTGTGCTGTATTTTTTTTCACCCAGAGTTGAATGAGTGTTCCTAAATCCACTTTCCACCTGTGTTATGCCCTAGGCTGTATTCTGATAAAAAAAATATGCTACCTCAGATGATTCAAAAGACTAAGTGGATGGTCATTTATTACACCATGCTGTGCCTCTTGTCAGAGTTTGTATGAACACACTTTATCAGCACAGTAATCTTCCAAGTTCAAGATTTCTTTAGACTGGACAAACAAATTAATTAACAAGAAGGAATTCCCTTTCCAGCCAACTGTGTAAACTAGATATAATTAATCGGTTGAGTAACAAATACAAAGTTCAATTTATGAAGTTAAGACAAAAGTATTTGAAATGTATTTGGAAAGTATTTGAAATTTCAAATACTTTTTCTTTTAAATGCAAATTCAAATGCAAATACTTGCTTCTAAAATATTCAAATGCAAGTGCAAATGCAAATACTTGAAATCACACATTTAAATGCATTTAAATGCAAATGCATTTGCATTTGACCCCAAGTCTGATATAATCCCCAATGGTATTCCAGTGATGAAAACCTTGATAAATGTAATAATTAGAGAAACTGAAAGAAACATCCCTCTTTATTATTGAACAAGAATGATGCGGAGTTAATTTCCCTACAATTGAACTCAAACATTTGGGAGACTTCAATTCAAGGACCTTGGGAAAGGACACGTCTTTATTATTTTGGGACACAAGTTGACTTTATAAGTGTTTTATTCTGTACAGTGATACGTTGTGTTTCTTGGAGAATCAGGGACACTATATTCAAATACTTGTACAAGTGCATTAATAAGCTTCAGAAAAGAGACAATTCATATAAATAGATAGGTTGCATGATTCTGTAAAAACACAACAGAATTCCTCTTCTTGACAGTAAAATCTATCTTTGGGGGTAATTTGTACACATGTTTTATTTCAAGTTTTTGGAAGATTCTCATGAAACAGTACTGTTCTCATTTGTTTGTGAGTCTGAATGTTTCTTATTACTGACAAAACTGTTTGAGGCGATGGGTGAAATGGAAATCGGCAAAGCGAACCATAGAATGTCTGTACATCCTTTTAGTTGTCATGTGATATTCTCATTCACCCCACTGAACTTTGTACACCCTGTTGAGTTAACTATACCATACTGGAGGCATTGGTTACTGACCAATCAGGAAGCTTGTATAATTTTAAAAGGGTAATAATGATACACTACTGCGCAAGCGACCGTTACATGAATATCCTAGATCCGAGGTGAGACAAAAGTATTAAACCCACCCGATATTATGCGGACAATGAATGCAATAATTAAATTGGACAAGGCATTTGGAGTGAAAGGGATTAACTCCAGAGAGCGTAATCTCGGCATTAATTGTGAAATAGATTAGACCAAATAAACTACTGCATGTTGATGTCACACAACATCAGAATGATAACCAGTCATCAATAATTTTCCGAATCATATTTATGTACATTTGTGTCAGAATGTTGCAATTTGTCGGAATTAAAAAAAAATATTCTTTCTGATTAAAAACGTAAATATTTTATGAGTGTAGGTAAACATCATTTTGTCGAGTTGAGATTGTTGAGTTATACATGTATTTCGACCACAAAATTGTGAGAGTAGTGCAAAATACGACAATAAGTACATGTGTACATCCTTTTCGTTCAGGTGCCCTAGAAATTAACTACAGCTGTAATCTGTTTGACCGTGAATCACGATTAATATCGTGTCAGACATTGACTCAAGAAACAATCACCAATATTAGTCGGTGACTAATCTTAGATCTTCAGTGAAGATATCGTGGACCTGGGATATTCATGTAATGGTCGCTTGCGTGTATATATATCACCACTGTTGGTCCTGAGACTGATTTCAACATTCTAGAACACAGCAGTTTATTTCATCAGTTTCTTTCAGCAATCCAATGACATGAGGTGATGTAATACTCATGAAGTTTAAACTGGAGGTTATTACTTGGCTGAGATATCACCCCAGGGTAACTTCATATAAGTCTGAGACCGAAGGGCTGATATGTCGGCCAATATGAAACTAACCTCTTTGTTTATTAAACCAAAACAAATAATAACAAAAATTCTCAGAACTGTTATAGTTTTCTAACAGTGTTATTCTTTCTCATTCTAAGTCCTATGTTTCCTCTTCTCCTGCTCCTAGTTCAGTTATCTGGGCTCCGTGGTTTCCCCCGTGGGGAGGCCAGATGTGAGGTTAGCTGAATTACCTATTCTCCCACTCCAATGAATGTCTGCTTATATGACTCTGAATTTTAGTTTGCAATGAATTTTCTGTATAACTCTCTACTTTCTTCTCTTCATCATAGTTTCTAAACAACTCAAAGAGTTCAAGGGTACTTGTTCTCGGGTTATCCCATATATTGTCTTGCCTAACCAGTTTCGTGCTATCGTGCATTTCATCAGAGGCAAAGGGGCTACTTGTAGCTCAGCTTTATATATCTCTCAAGTTTTGGCGGATGCATTTTGGCGATGTACTGTGCCAGATGCGTTTTGGCGGGTGCATTCCAGCGATCATTTTGGTGGATGCATTTTGGCAGATGCATTTTGGCTAGGGCAGGTATACAAAGTTTTGGGGGGGGGGGGGTGGTCAGGTTGTTAGGCCTCACTCTAATTGTGGTGGTTAAGGAGGGCCCGGATCAAGTTGAGTGATCTCGTAATAACGTAATTTTATGAGGAGCTGGTTCTAGCCTAATATCGATTCTGTTTCTTTTGTAGGTTAGAACTCCAAAACTGAGATATATCAAGACTCAAGTAGTCTGTCGGGGTGGCTGTTCAATCATGATGTTTGGTTTGGATGAGACGAGAAGGTTAAAACGAAGAAGTAACAAAGGGTTACTATTACCTGAAGTGTTAAATTTCTGTAAACATCAATAAATACGAAAAATTGGAATTTTGTTTTGTATTATTTATTCTTTCTGTACTGTGTGACTGAAGTGCTAATTGGGATATTCATGATAAAGAGTGAGTGTAGCATATTTCAGGACTTTAGCGATGTTGTCCAAGCTGGTGATGTCTGTATTGGGGGAGGGGGGGGGGGGGTATATTTCCACTGTGTGATGGTACAGTGGGATGAGGGGAACTGATGTCCACGTTGATCAGAAATGCTGCCGTGTGGTCTGGTGAGGAGTCGTATTTATCTGCCATGTTGTTATGTGATAGTCCTGGTGTGCTGGTGCTGTTCTCATTAACAGCCATATGTTTCTCTGTGTTTGCTGGTGTGGTTTAATATGGATTTGTTCCAAGTGCTCGTTGCAGGATGATCTTCTAGTTCATGCATGGCGATCTTCAAGATATCCGTTTCTGGTCACTCAGTGGTGCCTGGTCTGTTTTTGGTCAGACATTTCAGGTGGCGTCTTCTAGTGAGGTTATGTCACTCCGTTAGCTTCGAGCCTTTGACACAGTCGGTCGTATACGAGTGACTATGCCAATGGCTCGAAGCCAACGGAGTGACATAACCAAAAACCGTCTACAGGACATGCTAGTACAAGCTAGTAGCCAGAACCTCCAGATACCCCTGGACCAGGCCAAATTAGACCTCACCAGTATTGGAAATAAAATGACTGGTTTCAGAGCAAAATCACTTCCAGACGATACAAAGGACCCCGATGCACAAACAGCATGACCAGGAAATGTGTTTACCTATTACATTGCAAACAATGTGGCAAACAATATGTCGGGGAAACGAAACGCCAGTTCCACACCCGCATACATGAACACCTGGCAGACATTAAGCATAAACGGGACACACCTATCACCTTACATTTTAATCAAAATGATCATAAAATTTCTGATGTAAGCTACCGCATTAAACAGGTATTAAACTTCAACCCTGAAGGACCAAATGCAATGGAACGCCGTACACATGAAATACACTGGATATTCATCCCAAGAATGCTACAACCGCTCAGTCTGAACTGGAAGGACTTTTAATAAGTGGTTTATGTAATTGTTCTTCTCTTCATCACCTAATCATTACTTACGAGTATTGCCATCAATAATTCCTCATCATACAAAACTCTGCTTCGCACCACTCCTCCATACCTGGTAACGCCAATTTTCTAGGGCTGAAATCATTGGCTCATTTTCGTAATCTACTACCTGAGAGATATAGCTGGATAATATCCGTTTATCCATCGCCATTATTTCACCGAATATGGGATCAAAACTATAGGAATTGGAAAGCAGTATTCTTAAACTATTCCATAGTGTGTATACAAATGAACGTTGTCGAGTACTCGACAACGTTCATTTGTATACACACTATGGAATAGTTTCTGCGATTACTCATTACTCACGGAAACTGCTGATCATTAACAAAGTCTTGAATCCCAAAGTTGATTATTTCACAATACATACAACACGGCTTCAATGTGTAATCCATCACAAAGGAGAAGCAGCAGGTTCACAACATTTTAAACGTGGAATGATGATCACTATCGATATTTTGGATAAATGGTTGAGGGTTTTTCTAATCGGTTAGTTAGCTAACTGGTTTCAAACCGATTATCCGGTTAACCATTTCAGTACTACAATTTTCCTGATTGGGTTGAACAAATAACTGAACATTTTGATGTAAACAAACTGATTATGCCTAGTAATGCATGCAGGTGGACAAATCTATTGGTTCATATCACTCAAGATCAGTGTTATATCAGCCGAGTAAATAATGTGCAGTTCTGGGAAAGAAAATCATATCTAATAAATAAGCTATTATAACGGGTGCTGAATGCTCTTTCCAACAATGTGTTACATCATCGCACTTCATCATGGTTCTGAGAAAGCTCACATATGAATACAATAGCAGTTCAAGTAATTAAAGATATTTGCCGAAGATCTAGTAATGTAAACAAACGAAAGAATGGTTAGGCCACACAAAGTAGATCTTCTGTTTTTCGGGCCATTATTTGTAAAATTGCATGCGGGCGAGCGTTTTTTTATTTTATTTTTTATTTCAGTAATTACTTCTTTGCCACCAAAAGTTCATGTTCTTGGTTTATGTTTTAGGCCTCATAATCTACAGAATAGCATGAGTGTTGGTGTATTTCATCCCTTGAGTGCAAGAAGGCTTTGCAATGCTAAAGCATTGCAAAGCCTTCTTGCACTCAAGGGACAAATTCAGCAATTTTTTTAACTTGGGTAAAATATCAGACATGAACCATTAAATTTTTTTTTTTTTTTGAAGTTTAAATTGGTTTTAAAAAGATAGCATGCGGCAGCCAAAAGGACCATGCGGGAGGGCCTGAGAAACAGATTTTTTATTTTGTTAGGCCTTACTCTTATTTATTTTTAGGTGAAAGGTGGGCGAACAAAATTTCCATTGCCTTATTTGTACAGGTCCACATAAATATAAACAGATTACACTCTCAAGCTTTGATGACCTATCCATATAAAGCAATATGCACTGAAATGATCGACAGAGATTGCATACTTCTGTTATGTTTTAAACTTACTTAACAGTTGCAATCATCTCTTTGACACCCAGATACACCCCAGACTATAGTGTGTGCTTTGAAAAACATGACCAAACACTGGGCAACAATATGCAAACCAGGAAATACTGCAAAATTTTCCATACATGTTTTTGAAACCTTGCATAATTTGGGGACAATTACATTTATTCAATTCATGGCATTTACCGGTCACTAATTTATTCATTATTGGTGTTCAAGGTCACATAATTCTGCAATAATTTATATAAAATTGTTTTGATACAATCTATTTGAAAGTGACAAGAGGTTCTCTCCAATCAGTTCAGTGTAACAAATAACAAAACAGAATCAATGCACAACCAAATTAGGCTTCCAATGGTGGTGGCATTGTATTTTTGAAAAAAATGCACGTTACAGATCACCTCTTTAAAATAATTTACAACTCCACCAGTTACAGGCCTTTAAATTTTCCCTAAACTCACAGTGGTAACCGGTGTCCCCAAATTATAAGAATGTTTCAAAATCAAAGGGCATAACAAACTGTTTAGTTTGTTTTTATGCTTCAGTATTCTGTCCAATTTCATAAGAAGTGATTTAACGCTGAAGGCTGATTAATGTTTTATGCATCCTGGCAATACAGTGACAGTTTATGTCATGTGGCTTTATGGTTATTTAAGTCTACATCCGGTGGCTTTGCTGTTATTTCAAGGCAAGTCTTGGCTGCCTATGTTGAGGCAGCCAAGACTTACCTAGACACAACTACCAAATGTACGGTAGTACTAATAGAGACTGCATGTTGGGGCACCTGTTCTGTTGCAGCAAGAAGGAATCACAGATGGAAGTAGACCCCGTATGGTGAATAGATATTCTGAGGCACCAAGCATTGAGAAGCCATTTTTGAACTCAACATTATTTATTTATTTATTGGCGTTTAAGGTCACATATTTCTGTACAATGGGTAATTGTGACCGTAACCTGGATATAAAGTTATCAAGTCCAGCCAATCGTTTATACCCATGTTGTCAGTTTCAGGCAACTTCCACCTCAAGAAATGGTGACCAGGTCCTATTTTCCAGTAAAACAGAGCTATTTTTACCACTGTAAAGTTACTAAACATGCACTGGTTCACTTAGCTTCCCGGTGTTCCCATAGGGAAGCACTCAATAGCAATTGACTTTGCAAGTTGGTGCTGTCTCTTCCAAATTAGACAAATCCTGAGTTACCCCTTTAAGGGCCTGGAGATTTTTTATACATTTTTTCTATAGTTTGAAAGTCTATCTCCTGTGGTTTTGCAGTTGTTTCTAGTCAAGTCTTGGCAGCCTCCAGAGGCAGCCAAGACTTTTCCAGAAACAACTGACAGTTTTGAGTTTACACAAACAATGCATGTTGGGGCACCTAATCCTTAGCATTAAAAAGTTATCAAAATCGGAATTAGGCCCTTAAGGGTTGAAAGGATTATTCAGTAATGAGATCTTCAATTAAGTGCACTTTACTAATCGCACATTAGTAATTTTGGAACTGGCAAAGAAGTATAATTCCCAACCAAATGGGTTCTGCTGTATAGAGATGAACAAATGACTTTCAACATTCAAGGTCTCTTGAGACTTTTAAATTTCCTTATAACCTGGAGCTGAAACAACGTGAAAAAGCAACTGCATTACATATAAGCTCATTTACATTTTTTTTAAACATAATTTTAATAATAAAACAGAAAACGCTAATTCCTAGCATTCCCACCCAAAAATATATGTCATTGTCAATTAAGTATGTCATTCTTAAGTGGGGTGGTACACAATTGTGTATGCAAGGAATTAAGATTTTGTTGATAAATATGAAATAATTCATTCATGTCTTAACATAAGACGACAGACACCTAAGTTGCTGTAGGCAATGGCATATGGTTGTTTTATCTGCTGAGTGTCAGCTTGTTCAACTCCTTATAAAGAGCTTACATCGTGTGTAACCTGTTAGCAGGTTACACTATATAACAAGGTCTTAACCTATTGGGTAAAATAGTGTTGTGATACTTTTCTGCTTTCTCTGTTTTACTACGCAAGTTATGTTCTTTATGTTGACAGAATTTCCGTCAAAATACATATCAAAACTAATGCACGATCTCGTCAAAGACCATGCATTAGTAGTTGTTATTTATTTTGGCAGAAATTCTGTTAAGATGTAAATGGCTTGCCACTCTGGTCATATGTGGATGCAATGCGAAACCTCTCAGTCGAGTTTGCTCCGAAAGCAGGCCTGACAATCAAGAAAATCAAGGAGTGCAAAACAATTGCCCTCTCAGATTGCTTGGGAGTGCAATTGCACCTGAAATTTTCAATGCAAACACTTGTATGCTATTTTGGTTATATTCACTCCAAAGTAATAATACTGGGACAGAAAAATTGGACTACATTCAGCTACATAGTGGAAATGAAAGTGTCAATGACACTGTAGCTTAACTTGTGTGTTGTGTTTGATGAAAAGGATAATGTTCAATGTTTATGAAAGGATTATGAAATAAGACAAGAATTGTGATAATTGGGAATACGTTCATTTCGGTTCCCTGTATGCTATGTTTATGATAAAAATAATATGAGGTGTACACTGTACTAAAGAGCTGAGGGGTGGGTTAATATGACCTCACAGTTAATGTATGTGGCCCTCACAGTTAACGTGTATCAACAAAAGTTACCAAGTTACAGTGAAATTATTCCAAAACGAGTCATCCTATCAAGTTACATTAAAATCCCTTCATAAATATGGCCTGCAGACTGTGCTAAAGGTTTTTGGGCTTCGGGCTCCTGTAGCCATCAGTTTCCCAATTGCGTCCCAAGGGGACGTTCTCATCTAGACATTATATGAAGTCAACCTACCAAGTTACAATGAAATCCCTTAATAAATATGACCTGTAGACTGTGCTAAAGGTTTTTGGGCTCTGGCAGCCATCATGGTTGAATGATCGCAACCAAAAGGGGACATTCTCATCTGGGCATCATCTGGAGTGATCCTACAAAGTTACAATGAAATCGCTTCATAAATATGACCTGTAGACTGTGCTCATGGTTTTTGGGTTTTGGGCTTCGGGCCCCTGAAGCTGTCACAGTTGACCAATCACGACCAAAAGGGGATGTCATCATCTAGGCATTTATGGAGTCAAGCTTACAGGTTACAATGAAGTCCTTCCATAAATATGACATATAGACTATGCTAAAGGTTTTGGGTTCGGGCAGCCATCAAGGCTGAATGATCGCGACCAAAAGGGGATGTGCTCATCTAGACATTATTTAGAGTCATCCTACCATAGTACAACGAAATCCCTTCATAAATATCACCTGTAGACTGTGCTAAAGATTTTCGGGCTTTGGGCCCTGTACCAACACAGTTGCCTAATGGTGTCCAAAAGGGGCTGTTCTCACCTAGACATTACATGAAGTCAACCTACCAAGTTACAATGAAATCCATTCATAAATATGATCTGAAGTCTGTGCTAAAGGTTTTCGGGCTTTAGGCTTGGGCAGCCATCATGGTTGAATGATAGCAACCAAAAGGGGACGTTCTCATCTGGACATCATCTGGAGTGATCCTATGAAGTTACAATGAAATCCCTTCATAAATATGACCTGCAGACTGTGCTCAAGATTTTCGGGCTTCAGGCACCTGTAGCCATCACAGTTGACAAACCACGACCAAAAGGGGATGTCATCATCGAGGCATTATATGGAGTCAACCTAACAAGTTACAATGAAATCCTTCCATAAATACAACCTACAGACATGCTAAAGGCTTTTGGGCTCGGGCAGCCATCAAGGCTGAATGATCGTGACCAAAAGGGGACGTTCTCATCTGGACACTATTTGGAGTCATCCTACCAAGCTACAATGAAATCCCTTCATAATTATGACCTGTAGACTGTTCTAAAGGTTTTTGGGCTTTGGGCCCCTGAAGCCATCACAGTTGCCCAATCGTGTCCAAAAGGGGACGTTCTCATCTAGACATTATATGAAGTCAACCTACCAAGTTACAATGAAGTTCCTTCATAAATATGACCTGTAGACTGTGCTAAAGGTTTTCAAGCTTCGGGCTCAGGCAGCCATCATGGTTGAATGATCGCAACCAAAGGGGACAATCTCATCTGGGCATCATCTGGAGTGATCCTGCGAAGTTACAATGAAATCCCTTCATAAATATGACCTGTAGACTGTGCTCAAGGTTTTCGGGCTTTGGGCACCTGTAGCCATCACAGTTGACCAATCACGACCAAAAGGGGATGTCATCATCTAGGCATTATATGGAGTCAACCTAACAGGTTACAATGAAAACCTTCTATAAATATAACCTTTTGCCTATGCTAAAGGTTTTTGGGCTCGGGCACCCATCAAGGCTGAATGATCGTGATCAAAATGGGACGTTCTCATCTAGACATTATTTGGAGTCATCCTACCAAGTTACAATGAAATCCCCTCATAAGTATGACCTTTAGACTGTGCTAAAGGTTTTCGGGCTTCGGGCACCTTTAGCCGTCACAGTTGCCCAATCATGTCCAAAAGGGGACGTTCTCATCTAGACATTATATGAAGTTAACCTACCAAGTTACAATGAAATCCCTTCATAAATATGACCAATCGTGTCCAAAAGGGGACGTTCTCATCTAGACATTATATGAAGTCAACCTACCAAGTTACAATGAAGTTCCTTCATAAATATGACCTGTAGACTGTGCTAAAGGTTTTCAAGCTTCGGGCTCGGGCAGCCATCATGGCTGAATGATCGCAACCATAGGGGACAATCTCATCTGGGCATCATCTGGAGTGATCCTAAGAAGTTACAATGAAATCCCTTCATAAATGTGCCCTGTAGACTGTGCTCAAGGTTTTTGGGTTTCGGGCACTTGTAGCCATCACAACTGACCAACCATGACCAAAAGGGGATGTCATCATCTAGGCATTATGTGGAGTCAACCTGACAGGTTACAAAGAAATCCTTCCATAAATATGACCTTTTGCCTATGCTAAAGGTTTTTGGGCTCGGACACCCATCAAGGCTGCATGATCAATCGCAATCAAAATGGGCCGTTCTCATCAAGACATTATTTGGAGTCATCCTACCAAGTTACAATGAAATTTCTTCATAAATATGACCTCTAGACTGTGCTAAAGGTTTTCGGGCTTCGGGCCCCTGTAGCCGTCACAGTTGCCCAATCACGTCCAAAAGGGGACTTTCTCATCTAGACATTGTATGAAGTCAACCCACCAAGTTACAATGAAATTCCTCAATAACTATGACCTGTAGACTGTGCTAAAGGTTTTCGGGTTTTGGGCTCGGGCAGTCATCACGGTTGGCAGATCATGCCCAAATGGGGAAATTCTCATCTAGACATCATAAGGAGTCATCCTACCAAGTTACAATGAAATCCCTCCACATTAAACATGACCTGCAGACTGTGCTAAAAGTTTTTGGGTTTTGGGCTTGGGCAGCCATCACGGTTGATAGATCATGCCCAAAAGGGGACGTTCTCATCTAGGCATTATACAGAGGCATCCTACCAAGTTACAATGAAATCCTTCATAAATACGACCTGTAAACTGTGCTAATGGTTTTCGGGTTTTGGGCTCGGGCAGCCATACTGGTTGCCCGATCGCGACCAAAAGGGGACGTTCTCATCCAGACATGACCCCAAACCTGCATATGAAATTTTGTGATGATCAGACCAGAACTGCGGGGTGTAGCCCGTGCTAAAGGAAAATGTGAACAGACGTCACAGACTCACAGACTAATAGACTCACAGACTTCCACACGCGTGATGGCAATAGCTTATCTTGACTATGTCAAGTTAAGCTAAAAATGGCACACACATCTTCTCATTATTCAAAATGTTGCATTCAATTCTTATGTGACTCACAGTCTTCTACACTCAAAATCTATCAAAATGTGACACACAAAGGGTCATGAATTATTGCGAATCAATCCAACATTGACATATTGCCCCTTGAGTTCCAATGTGTTCTCTGTGCCAGTAGGCACAGAGAACACATTGGAACTCAGGGGACGAAATGATAATAGATTTTAAAGGCAGTCCCAAACAGGTCTGGCATTTCAGAAAACCAAGGGGTGCAAAAAATTGTCCTCAATTTTTTCTAGACGTGCAGTAGGCATGCAGCACTCCTAAAGAATGCCAGGCCTACGAAATATTGTCATATATGACTGACAAAACATGTGGGATTAGTAAGTTAATGTATGCTGTGTTGTTTTATCATTACCTGTAAAGCAATACTTCTATCATTATAAACAATGTTAATATAAAGCAGTCTGTGAAAGTTTATTTAAATCTGAGGTCAACTGTTGAAGTTATTGCATAAACAATGAAAGTTCAGGCAAAATTAAAAAAAATAAAGAGCTATAACTCCCTAAATATTTCATCAAATGATGTTGATTATCAAACCTGGTCACAGATATCATTAATAAAAAGCAGCACACCAAAATTAATTAAAATCTGATGACTATTGTTCATGTTATTGCATACACAAACATCCGATGGATGGAAAGGTGAACAGATGGAAGGACAGGGCTTTTCACCATATCCCTTCCCTCTTGTGTGGGGGTGGATGGTTACCAGGCCCGACATTCTTTAGGAGTACAGGAGTGCTGCACGCCTACTGCATGCCTAGAAAAAATTGAGGCGGGCAATTTATTGCAGCCCTTGATTTTCTGGAATGCCAGACCTGTTTGGACTGCCTTTAAAGTCTATTATCATTTCGTCCCTTGAAGAGAGTGCGAATTTTTTCACAATGTAGCTGAATGTAATACAATATTTCATTCACGATATTAATACCTTGAACTGAATACAACCAAAATGGCATACAAGTTTTTGGATTGAAAATTTCAGGTGCAATTGCACTCCCAAGCAATCTGAGGGGGGCAACTGTTTTGCACTCCTTGATTTTCTAGATTACCAGGCCTGGGTTACATGTAACATAAGATGCAGGATTCAAGAAACTAAAGGAAATACTTATACTTGATTGAAGAAATTATTTAATAAAAGTGAATTCCAAAAATGAAAACATTAATAATTAATTTTCAATTAATAGCTTGTTCTTGGAACTCTCGACACACTAGGGTAAGTCGATCAAGGTACATGTGACTGGATCAGAATTGAATTGTGACCTGATCACAAAAATTGATTTTAGAGTCAAAATACTTTATCTGCATGAGGAATTATCTTTATTGGAGTTTTAGCTAATTTTCAGCATCTGTGGCTATTTATTATTGTGGTTTAAGGTCATTTTAAGCATCTTTGGTAGGGAGCGCAGTGGCTCAGTGGTAGAATGTTGGACTTCTATACTAGAGGTCCCGAGTTTGATACTTGTCCGGGACGACCCACATTGCGTCCTTGGGCAAGACGCTTTATCCCGGTTACCTACATGGGGGCATGATGACTCTGTGTACTAAGGCGTACTGCACGTCGATGGTGCACATGTCTTCAACTGCTGTAACCCTGCTTGGGTGGCGTTTGAACAGAGTTAGAATGTTGAGGAGCCGATAGTTGCTCGGCATTGCTCGGTAGTTATGTCCAGGTACTCCGGCTTCCTCCACTCTTAAATTGTCACAGTCATGATTAGCCATTGTGCATAAGTATGTGACCTTAAACACCAATAAATAAATATAAGCATCTTTGGTTATACTCAGGGGTCAATTTAATATTAAAAAATTGAATAGCAGTTTAGTAATGTGGATACATTTTTATTAGCATTTCCTATTACAGTGGAACCCTGTTAATTGAATAACCACTTTGCCAATGAAAATTATTCAATTAACAGGAGTATTCAATTAACAGGGATTGTGTCACTTTTCTGTATTCTAGAGATAAACTTAGAATTTATTCTATTATATCTTGTTTGACAGAGCTCCATCAAACAAGATATAATAGATTAAATGCCTGTATTGGATGTACTGAGGCCAAATAGGTCTTTAACTAAGAAAAACTGAGGAGAGTCAGGGTAATTTCTTGACAGGTTACAAGATTTTTTATTCAATTAACAAGAGTTTACTCTAGAACCTATATTGAATTAACAGGTCAAATTTGTACTGGATGTATGCTAAATGGTTTTGTGTTGCTAAATTATATTCAATTAACATTATTCAGTTAGAGATATCCAATTAAGTGGGCTCCACTGTATTTAAGTTTTTGTCATGTGAAATTGACTAGCTATAGTTAAAAATTGATTTGAAAATCGCTATGCGAATCCAGTTAAATCGAGCCCTGGCTATACTATGATCGCACATAGATATGAGATCAAGTTTAAACAATAGTTCATACCTATACTGCCCCACTTTTAGAGAAATTCCACTCCAGTCATTGGGTCAGGGTTCTATTTTACCAGTAAAGCAGAGGATGGATAGCACAGTAAAAAAACACTACTCCACTTCGTGGGGAGCATGTACGGCTAGATTGTGACCACAACACAATTTAGTTAATCCAATCATTTACAATATGTTGCCCATTTTAGAAGACATTCATTCTAGGGCTGCCACGATTAATCGATTGTCGATCGGTCAGTCCGAAATCGATTAGTATTTTTTGTTGTCGAAAAATCGGTAAATTTTTACCCCGTTTTAGACGTTTAATAATCAAACACAAATTTGATGAAAAAACTATTGTTTCTAAAGGTAAAAGGTCAAGAAAATCGATGTTAAACCCCAAGAAGCCATTAGAAGCATTTGTCTTTTAGGTACATTCAAAGCTTTGATGTTCTGAACTTTTGAACCGTCAGTGTAATAATCAAGACCAGTCGGCAGTTGCAAACTTGTGAAAGAGAATCGTCTTCGTTGTTTACCTAATGTAGGTCAACTGACTTGAACTCATTTTTAATGACTTCAAAGAGAGGAAGAGGGGGGGGGGTCATCTAGGTATGATTAATCGATTATTTGGGATGATTAATCAATTCCTAAATTCAAAAATCGTGACAGCCCTAATTCATTCTGGACTTTAGTAATCAGGTTCTTCTATTACACCAGTACAGCAGAACAGCTACCACATTAAGGAAGCACAGATTCATTTCCATGGTTGCCATGGTAGAGTACTAAGTGAGTACTACTTACAGTTAGCAGCCCATAAAATTCCATACTTCTTCCAGATATGTCAGCTCACATTCCATACCCAGGACAAAAACATCCTGATCACATTCCACATGCATTGTTGCCAATTAAATCATAGTGGAACCCTGTTAACTGAATGGTCACTTCTCATTGAAAATTATCCACTTAACAGGCGCATTCATTTAACAGGGATTTGGTCAATTTTCACTATTTAACCCTTTATCCAAAGTAACGACCAAAACCGGCCAGCACTATTCACAAAAAGCACCATTAAATTTTCATTATTGGTCTCAAAAACACAGCTTATGACAGCTCTTTGTAATGAGCTGGTTCCAATGCGGGGTCATAAGCTATGTTTTTGATGCAATAAAATGAAAAAAAATTAGTTATTCAAGAATTTTGTTTGCAAGTGTCATCTTTGTTTCATGTTAGATAAAGGGTTAAAGAGATAAACTTGGCATTTACTCTATTCGACCTTGTTATATCTTGTTTGACAGCACTCATGGAGCTTTGAAACAAGATAAAATAGATTAAATGCCTGCATTTGATGTATGGAGGCAAAATAGGTCTATAAATAAGAGAAATTTGGTTACTGTCGGGATATAATTTCTTGACGTACATTACAAGGTTTTTTATTCAATTAACTCTCTGAATGCTGCAGGGGGATATTCCCACCCAGGACAAGATTTCTAATGCCCCTAAAATAAGTATAATTTGGGTACATTAAATCAAATTTCCCCCGTAAATATGATGGACTTTTTCACCAATGATTTCTTGAGTTATAAATAGATGAATTTTTTATCAAATCTAGTCATGGTTGCTGTAAACCAACAATGACTAGATTTGATGACAAAAATCTTAAAAATACTCAGCAGGTTAAGAGTTAACATCAGTTTACTCAAGACAATATATGCAATTTGAAGATCAAATATGTACTACAGGTGTGGTAAATGGTTTTGTGTTTGGAAGTGCCATTAACAAGGTTATTATTAACAGAGATGTTCAATTAAGTGGACTCCACTGTATATTGCAAGTGTCATCTCACAAAACTTAATTGGAGGGTAAGGGGCGTGGTAACCGCTTCTTGTCAGATCACCGAAGTTAAGCAACGTCGAGCCCGGTTAGTCCTTGGATGGGTGACCGTCTGAGTGATCGATTCGGACTCCCGCATTGTGTCCTATCAAGGCACTTAATCCCGATTGTCCACATGGGGGCAGATGACGCTGTGCACTAAGGCATACTGCCCGTCATGTTGCGCATGTCTTCAACCACTCTAACCCTTCCTGTGCTGCAGTGCGGAGTTACGATGTTGGGGAGCTGGCAGCTACTCGTCGTTGCTCGGAGGTTCTCTCCGGCTTCCTCCACCTGTAAAACTGTCACCAACACGATATGACCTTGGCTGTTAAAGTGTCGTTAAACCTCAATAAATAAATAAATAAATAAATAAATAAATAAATAAGTGGGCTCCACTGTATAGTGTCATCTCACAAAATTTAAGTGGAGGGTTAAAAAAGCAGAAAACAGTTTTGCATCTGAGAATGTTTAGGAAGATATTACATAATGGCAAACATTGTTTATCCAAGCTGTCAACACAATAACACAAACATTAATGGAGTTCAACAATTTTTGGAATGCGAGTTTGTTGCCCTAAAAAGTTGTATGTTTTTTGAAAGCCATTTCTGTCACGTTCTTTCAGAGTTATAGCCCTTAGTTTGTTGATTTATTGTGGCATTTAATTGGACTGTTCATACAATGGCTCAAATAAACAACAATGGACTTCCTCTCTCACTCTCTCAAGAGAAAGAGAGAGAGCAAGAGAGATGCTTTTATTTACTTTTTTCCAAATATTTTGTTAGATATTAGAGTTTAGGCTACACAAAGTAGATCTTCTGTTTCTCAGGCCATTATTTGTGAAATTGCATGCGGGCGAGCGGTTTTTTATTTTATTTTTTATTTCAGTAATTACTTTTTTGCCATCAAAAGTTCATGTTCTTGGTTCAAGTTTTAGGCCTCATAATCTACAGAATAGCATGGGTGGTGGTGTTAAAGCATTGCGAAGCCTTCTTGCACTCAAGGGACAAATTCATCAACTTTTTTAACTTGGGTAAAATATCAGACATAAACCATTTAATTTTTATTTTTTTTAAGTTTAAATTGGTTATAAAAAGAGAGTATGCGGTAGCCAAAGGGACCATGCGGGAGGGCCTGAGAAACAGATTTTTTATTTTTTTAGGCCTTAAAGCTGTAAGATCATTTTGAAATGTGCTGTTAAAAAAGATAAGCCACTTTCATTCTTTAACCCTTTACCTAATGAATCGCCCGCATTCGCCCGCATAATTTGTAAATTGAGCAGTTGAAAAAAACTAAATTTTTCAAAATATTTCAACAAAACTATATCATGTGACCCCCTCATTGGAACAAGCTCAACGAGCTCGTTCCAATGAGGAGTCACATCATGTGATTTTGTTGAAATGTTTTAGAAAAATTAAAAAAAAAATAGTAATTAATATAATAAATTTTGATATTCTCTGTGTTGGGTAAAGGATTAATAAATTAAAAAATGAACAATGTCCAAAAAGCCACAAAATAAGCTAACTTGAATACACATTTTTTCAGAACTGTGAAATGAACTTATACAGACTGCCTCATGACAATATTCAAGGCATGCAGTGCATTTGCCAATCTACCCACCCCTGAATAAAATGCACTTTCCTCTTGACAGCATATGATATTAGTTCTGGCTATGCCACAGCAATCCAAAACACACTGTGATCTTTCAAATGAGGCTTGACTCAATGGAAGAGAAATGGATGAGGAGAAAAACATATGGAATATAGTCCAAAAATATGAATTTTTTAAACATTTTTTGGAATCTTTTGTCCTACATTAGTGGTAGACAGGAAAGGTGAGAGAGTAGAAGGTACAGTTCTGAAAATACAGGTGTGCCTGTAATTAAACCATGCTGATATATCATTTATCAGATCCTTAACAGCTAAATGCCATTCCTTGTAATTCTTCTGATTTTTGAGAAAATCATCTTACCATTGAAACATATATGTAATCTACACATAGTTGTATGTAATTCAGCAGAACCTTGTTAAACTATTTTTGGTTGTCAGAACTTGTTGCCCGGGTCTTTGCCATGTTACAATTTATGGGAGAGTGCCAATAGGCACTCTCCCATAAAATGTAACAAGGCAGATCCTTGTAGACAAAATAGCTTCACTTCAAAGGAAATATGAAATACCTCCACAGAATATGGAGACTTTAATCTGTGGAGTCTGCACTTCAGAATAGAGCCCAAATAGGGGCTTCCAGCACTCTTCCAGTTAACACTGAAATCCACATACAGCCAAAGTAGCCCCTCTTATTTTGCTCTGAAAAAGTTGTCCCAAGTGCATATTCTTCCTTGAGAACTCAACTGGTAGAATGCATTTAATTATCTTGACAGTGTTTTCAAATCATTATTAGCAGCCTGTACAGGGCTCTATTGAAAACTGGAAAGTGCTAAAAACCACTTCAGTTGCTCTACACTTTATTCATAACTTAGTGGTTACAATACAGTGTTTTTTTTGCATTGACAACAGTACTAATCTTTCCTCCTCTCCCCATCTCATCAGGCTGATTTGCGAAGAAACAACCATCTATCCATTTAGTTTATCATCTCATGAAAAAAATATACTGAAAAAACATATAGGTCATCATGTGAATTCTGCCTTTAAATTTGGAGCTTCCTGTACTCCTGTCCAGTTTCGCACTGAATGACATAGACATATTTTTACCTACTCCCACCCAATTTTAATCTTCTCTCACACATTTCAAAAGACAATAGTCACCAATATTTTATATCTTTTCCAAAACATGCACTTTTAAAATTTTATTTACACTTGTAAGCTTAGTTCCTTTTCCGTTAATCAGATAATTCCAGGAACTTTTATCCTCCATTAAAGGTTGGGGTGCAAACCGCTAGAGGTGCTGTTTGCACGAAAACACTGTACTGTAACCTAGTCTAGTAGCTTGTTTGCTCAGCTGTATAAGAAAAACAAATGTGGATTCACACCCAAGATGCGACAGATGGTAAAAATGAAAGAAATTGCAAGTCTATAATGGGCAATAACTCTTCACAAAAATACTCTGAATATAGCCTGCACTGAACATGCAGCTAGACATCAATCAGAGACACATGTATATACCAAATACGATGTCATTTCCCCAAGTATTTCAAAAGTTATTGAGTTTAAAAATTGTTGGTCACAGACTGACAAACCACCCGAGAGATCCACGCAGACTGACCGACTGACATTGTCACATAAAGAGCTGCTTGTGAAGAGCTAAAAATAAACTTTATGTAAACTTACATTTATTGGGGAAAATCTTTCTAAACTATAAGGGGGCGCGTTGGCGTTGCAGTAACCGGTTCTCATCAGATCACCAAAGTTAAGCAACGTCGAGCCCGGTTAGTCCTCGGATGGGTGACCGTCTGAGCGATCGATTCGGACTCCCGCGTTGTGTCTTTGGGCAAGGCACTTAACTCCGATTGTCCACATGGAGGCACAATGACGCCATGTACTAAGACGTATTGCACATTGATGGTGCGCATGTCTTCAACCAATCTAACACTGCCTGTGCTGCTGTGCGGAGTTATGATGTTGGGGAGCTGGCAGCTGCTCGTCGTTGCTCGGTGGTTCTCTCCTTGTACTCAGGCTTCCTCCACCCGCAAAACGGTCACGGTCATGATTAGCCATTGTGCATAAATATGTGACCTTAAACACCAATAAATAAATAAATAAATAATTCTAAACTATAAAGACTCTCCTTGTTGGTAACATGGTATAGTACAACCGCCATGGGATGGTCACATTCAACGGGTGGGCAATATTTTCACGGATGCAATCTTGAGAGGTCACCCTTTTTTCCAGGCAAAAGTGCTGTATCAAAACAGGTGGTCTTTCTTGACAGGTCCATTACAGAGTAAAATAACCAAATGGTACAAGGTCATAGCGGTCTCTCAAGACAGGTGGTCTCTCACAACAGTGGTCTTACTGTATTAGATTCCAAACTCTAATTATAGAAATAAGCATCAAAAATTTAATAAATGAAGCACCAGGTACAACCCAGTGCTTCATTAATTAAAATTTTGCTAATGATGATTTTTGTTACCTGGTAAACACATGCATGGACATCATTGCCCATGTGTGGATTACGACCAGTTCTCGGCGACTGTACTGTATTACTTAAAAAAGAAAATACTCATGTTACAGTCCTCTACTGAAAAATAATTATGCACTAAACCAGTTAAAACACCACTTTGCCAGAAAAAAAATATTCCATTAAAAAAAGAATTCTATTAACCCTTTACATAACAAATCGGCCGCATCCGTGCACGTAATATGCAAATTCAGCAGTTGGAAAAATAGTATTTTTCAAAGAAATTTCAACCAAACCATATCATGTGACCTCTCGTTGGAACGAGCTCGTTGAGCTCGTTCCAACGAGGGGTCACATGATGTGGTTTTGTTGAAATTTTTTAAAAAAAAATTAAAAAATGATATTTAAAATAATAAATTTTGATATCGTCTGTGTTGGTTAAAGGGTTAACAGGTATTTGATCATTTTCCTGTATTCTACTGAAAAACTGATCATTTATTTTCTTTTATCTTGTTTGACAGAGCCACTTGGATTAATTAAAGATTAATTGCTTATACTGGATCTACTGATGCCAAATAGGTCTACAAACATGGGGAATTCAGTGGTACAGTTATTCAATTTTTTTTTTTTTTAATTTTTATTGTGGCTTAACAACACTTTCAATAGCCATGGTCACCTTGAGTCAGACAGTTGTACAGGTGGAGGAAGCCAAGGTATCCAGAGAGAACCATCTAGCAGCTTTGAGTGATTGTCAAGACTCCCCAACATACATGTACTAACTCCACACAAGCAGGGTTGGCATTGGTTGAAGATGGGTGCACCGTGCCCCCACGTGGGCAATCAGGATTAAGTGCCTTGCCCAAGGACACAACACTGTTACTCCTGGTGGGGGATCGAACCATGAACCTTTCGGTCTGAAGTACCAAGGCCGTAAATGAGCCACCATGCTCCCAGAGTTATTCAATAAAGAAATATACAATTACATGTAAATGAACCCTGTGTACTGTGGTTACTAGAAGCAAAGGTTGGTTTTTCAAAGGCAAAGCAAATTAGGAGTTTTTTGATCAAATCAAATCTTGAATTCATTCATATTTTCAATCACTGTATCTGTGGTGCTGGTTATCAGGAATTATCTCCCCTATATACTGAGTGATATTATAGTATAGTACATGTTTATGTGTGTGCTGGACTATTGTGAACAGTCACACATTCATCCACATGAAGCAAATTCCTATATACCAGGTGATATTAAGAAATGGATACATGTATGTGCAACTGTCAGCAGGGTTTAATCTGAGCCCTTTTTGGGCCCAAATAAGGCCCCGTTCCCAATGGGGTACATGCTATAAAATTCCCATTTTAAGGCACAAAACACTATTATCCCCAAACTTATACAGCATAGTGAGGTTACAGAGCCATTGTGTAATGTGCTATTCATATTACCTGCCATTCAGATTTCTTATTTGTCTCAAAACATCGCTTATAACCCTCCATTGGAACAAGCTCATTGAGCTTGTTCCAGTGAGGAGTCAGAAGCGATGTGTTTGAGCAAAAAATGAAAATATTTTTAATTAGTCAAGAAATTTTTTTGCAAGTGTTGTCTGGCTATTCTGGTGGGGGTTACTTGAGTAAAGGGCTTGTTGGTTTATTAAGGTTTAACAACACTTTCAGAAGCCAGGGTCACATTGTGTCAAAGTATGTATGAGTGGAGGAACAAGAGTACCCAGAGAGAACCTCAAACAGTGGCAAGCAATTGTCAGACTCCCCAGCTTACTTACTATGCACAGCAAAGGTAGCAGCAGTTGAAGGCAAGTGCACCATCGACATTCAGTATGCTTAGGTACACACCACCATCATTATTATTATTTATTAAGGTTTAACAACACTTTAACAGCCAAGATCACATCGTGTCAGTGACAGTCTTATGGGTGGAGGAAGCCGGAGTACCTAGAGAGAACCACCGAGCAACGACTAGCAGCTGCCAGCTCCCCAACATCGTAACTCCACACTGCAACACAGACAGGGTTAGATTGGTTGAAGACATGCAGACCATCGACATGCAGTATGCCATAGTACACAGCGTTATCGTGCCCCCATGTGGACAATCAGGGTTAAGTGCCTTGCCCAAGGACATAACGTGGTAGTCCAAATCGATCACTAGACGGTCACCCATCCAAGGACTAACTGGGCTTGACGTTGCTTAACTTCAGTGATCTGACGAGAACCGGTTATCACAACGCCATCATGCCGCCAAGTGGCCCACTGGAATTTAATATAGAATATACCCATAGTAGCTTGGTGTTCCAAATGTTCACCACGAGTGGTGAAGTGGTGTTAACTGCAAGCCTTAGGTGCGCGGTTAACACCATTTCACCAGGAGTGATGAACAATTGGTATACCAAGCTACTTTGGGTATATTTTATTTATACCATGATCGTCAAATTAATAAGAGTTTAAATGTTAAATAAATCAATATTTACAAGTGCGAATCTGTTTTTGTTTACATGAGCATCGGTGGGCGGAACGTCCGCTGGCAATTTTATCCCCGAAACGAAATAGAATACATTTAAAAATGTAATAAATAATTGCCGGTTTCGCTTCATTCTTCAAGAGGCTATGAGTGATAAATTTAGACAAAGTTTGCATTCAAGGTGAGGTCACCAAAGGTCACCTTGGATGGAGATCTACTGTAGGTATAAATTTTAACTACTGAAATCCCCCCATTGCTTGCATGTTCACCACGGTTGGTGTGTAAAGCTAAAATTTGAGTCATAGGCTTTTTAAAAATACAGTGGAACACAGTTAACTGAATAGCCGCTTTGTCAATCAAAATTATTCAATTAACAGGAAAATTCAATTAACAGGGATTGTGTCACTTTCCTGTATTCTAGAGATAAACTTAGCATTTATTCTATTATATCTTGTTTGACAGGGCTCCATGAGCTCTGTCAAACAAGATATAATAGATTAAATGTCTGTATTGGATGTACTGAGGTCAGGTCTATAAAGGAAAACTGGGGACAATCAGGGTAATTTCTCCAACAGGTTACAAGATTTTTTATTCAATTAACATGAGTTTACTCTGTAACCTATATTCAATTAACAGGTCAAATTTGTACTGGAGGTATGGTAAATGGTTTTGTGTTGGGAAATTCTATTCAATTAACAGGGTTATTCAGTTAAAAGATATCCAATTAAGTGGGCTTCAATGCAGTAGAATAGGTAATCATGGTATAAAACACAGTTACCTCTGGTAAGGATTAAACCATCAATCTTTCAGTTTAAAGTTCAATGCTCTAACCTCTGAGACACCATGTTCCTGGGTAAAGGGTTATATAATCCCATGAGTGTACTGATGTGAAGGATACCGTCAAAATCCCTCCACAACATAATTTCACATGACCCCCATCCGCACACCTAACAAAATACAGCAACAACAAAAAGCCCTTGACAAAAATCACTCCCCGACAAAATCCTCCTTCAAAACATCTGCTGACTAGCACTTAGTCAGGGACGAAAAACATCAGCACATTTTCAGTTAATGGACACCTAAGTAGAAAAAGAGTGGTCTAAGGTTTCTTTTACGTATATTTACAAATTATTGAAGTTTAACCCTTTACCTAACGTTAGATTGATTGAAGACATGCGCACCTTCGACTTGCAGTACGCCTTGGTATACGACACCATCGTGCACCCATGTGGACAATGGGAGTTAAGTGCCTTGCCCAAGGACACAGTGTGGGAGTCCGAATCGATTGTTCAGACAGTCACCCATCTGAGGACTAACCGGGCTCGATGTTGCTTAACTTCAGTGATCAGACGAGAACCGGTTACCGCAATGCCACCGTGCCCCCTATTTACTTGATGAATGACTGATGTGCAGATAGTGACGTGACAGAATCTTATTCACGCCTTCAAATCAAGAAATTTGTTTACTTGTGTAGGTCTATTTTTATTATTTCTGATGTGTTTTACCTGGCTGTAAAGAAATATAATATATATATAATAAAAAGAATATTATGACAATACCTGATCTGGTGTTCTAAATTCTGCCAGAACATGCTGTCAAGAAACATATTCTGGCCGCATATCATGCTCTAACAAAAAGGAATGTGTATATCTTGTATGAGCAATATGACACCGTGTCATCCAGATGAGATACTGTCACAATAATCTGAATGAACATTATTCTAGAGACCAGCGGTATTCAGGCCTTTCTTTTGAAAACCACAGGAGGGCAGTTGCTGGCTCTCCTTGATCTATATGCAGACAGGTACAAGCCCACCTAGGCGGCAGGTACCTACCAAAATCATTAGAATTAGGCTATTGAGGAGGACAATTACTTGCTCTCAACAAAATTTCAGGGGAGCTGTATAAGGATTTGGAGCAATCGCCCTCCTCAGAATGACAAGCCTGGGTACTGAAATTTCAAATTCGGTTTTGGTATCAGTACTTTTAGAATAATTTACCTCGGTGTTGGTATGGTATTCAGTCTCAACAGCACATATGTACCTCACACCAATACCAATATTTTTGATATACTGCTTGGTTGCAAATTCCCTTTTTACAGCAGACAAGCTGTCGAATTATCAAAATGTTGGAAGTAATACAGACACTCACCATTGCTCATTTGATGTAACAAAAAATCTAAGCTTTTTTATTTCATCAAATGAGCGGTGGTAACTGCCTTTAGAAATACACAGTCCATGGGCTCTTCTTATCATGAATATTGTGTAAGGCCCCACAAAGTAGATCTTGTTTCTCAGGCCATTCTTTGTAAAATTGCATGCGGGTGGGCAAGCAGGTGGGTGTGGCAGCATTGCGAAGTCTTGTTGCACTTAAGAGACAAATTTATCAATTTTATTAACTTGCAACTGGGTAAAATTTATGACATAAACCATTTAATTTTTTATTTTTTTAAGTTTACATTGGTTATAAGAAGAGAGCATGCACCAGCCAAAAAGAACATGCAGGGCCTGAGAAGCAGATTCTTTACTTTCTTAGGTCTAATGTTCTGTTGTTTGCCCTTTGCATTTAAACAAATGCCAGGAAAATTTTTCAATATCAAAATTTTGGTAGTTTTTGATTCCCTTGGTATGGTAAATCGGTATAGTGACATGATACTGACATGATACTGAAACCAAGCGGTATGCCACACATCAAAACCTTATTCCATGTTCCCAAAATAAACAACTAATGAATCAAATACCAAGAGTGCTAGATTAACAACCCACAGAGCAAACAGCCTATCCATGTACCCAAACTTAATTCTCCTCTCTACATCATGTCTGTACACATCCGGACATTCACCGATAACATATGGTAACATTTCTACTGTATTCTCCCCTCTCAAAGACAATTCATATTGCACTAAACATTTCCAGAATCCATGATTTGGATAAATAAAGTCTCGAGCCAAGAGAACATGGTGATAAGCTTTACGTAATGTTAAGTTGTTATATTTCATAAGGTAGGCAATGCATACACTTGCTGATCGACTGATTCCAGCCACACAATGGACCAATACATGACCACCCTGTTCCTTAGCATCACGTATATAATGAAGACACTGTTCAAGATATTTGTCAAGATCTGCTTCGGGCATATCAACGAGAGGTATGAACAGTTTAGAAACATCTGTGGGATATTCTTGGTCATCAAGTTCTTTTGCCATGTTAATAACATGTGTGATTTGACAATCAGTAAAATTTGTTAATGTTATTCCCCTGATACCTGATAGAAAGAGGCAGTCTGTTATTTTAGAACAATGTTGAGCATAATATTTCATGATTAGAACTTGAAAAGTCACACAAAATATATCATAGAATTCATATCTATGAGAGGTGGATGTGATAAATTTCACTTTCAATTGTCAATAAGCAAATCAAATAAAACTCACACGATACATCAATTATGTTTACAGTTCATGATTGATCTTTAGTTCGTATTACACAAATTCTTTCAATACTGCAAACAGGATATATTTTCTAACAATGTGCTCCTGCACGTTTCAGATGATTAAACAATGACACAAAACATAAATCCAAGAAATTTCAGCAGTGAGGAACTTAACTGCATTATATAATTTAATTCAAATACACATGCATGTTATGCATGAACAGAATCCCAATAGACTTCAGACAATCCGCAGTTATTTATTTCTTCACTGCAAAACAGGTTTATAAAACAGTTGTACCAAACATGTGAACTGAAAAATAATTTAAAAAGACAATCACTATGTTGTTGCCGAGAGGATAAAATAAAAAATATCTGAACAATGATTTGGGGGCTATGTATCCAGGGAAGGACTGGGCCAAGAAAAGTTATTGAGAAATGCATACAGGGAGATGGGGGTCTTCAGTCCGGACCTGGAGAACGTTTTTGATTTTTTGAGCTGAAAGAACACTGCTTCCGTGCATCTGAGTGATCAATTACAGTCCACATCAGGGACAGTTCAAGGCATATTTATATCATCTTCGCCACTCGATCAGAAAAAAATGGTTGCACCCTGGGGGTGGACGTTTCCGAGTCGTCTATGTGGACTGCCAACGGCTGTATTTCAGTATACCGGATGTCTATGCAATTACAACACATGTTGGGCTGCATCAATTTTGGGGGGGGGGGGGGAGTGTCTGTACTGGGAATTTTCGCGGTGGACCATATGGCCAGCCCTCTTCTGTATGCATTAGGTAGAGCTGGATGGTATTTAAATTGTTATTTGTGGGGTGGGGTGGGGTCAATTAATTACCTTGATATTGGTGCGGTTTTCAGTACAGACAAAAAAACAATGCTGAATGGTATTTTCCATACCATTTTCAGCTGCAGGTCAGAAGCTCAGAATGCACATATTCAATTATAAACTCATACGATGATAAAACATGGTAAATTTAACAAATAATGAATGTCTTTTTTGTCAAAACATTGGAAATAACACAAGCACTCACCACTGATCATTTGTTATTTAGAAAAAGGTTGAGTAAAAATACCCTGGAGATATTTTCTCTCAGAGTTTTATTACATCAAGTGGCCAGTGCCTGTGAAAATAATTAGTTCACAAACTCTTCTGGTCAGTTATTTCGGTTAATGTCTGTTGTTTGAACTATTTTTAGTAAACAGAAGGAGTATTTTTCATTGCATCTCCAATAATTTAGGTATTTTGAGATTCCCTCACTATGGCAAATGAGTATTAATTAGTATAATAGAGATACTGCATGTTGTCCCTATATCCCGATAAATTCGGTCTTTTGATTGGTCAGAATGCCTTGGACAAACAGCCATTGCAAAGGATGCATCCATGCAACATCCAAGGTATATGAGAGCGTGCAACATCCAGGGTATAAGCGCACACGAAAAATCAGGGGTATATAGTTTAAATGAAAGCTTTCCGATTTTGCTCGAAATAAAAATCAAACCAAAAAACCCGAAAATAGTCACAAATATCATCAGATTTCCGACAATTCAATCATGAAAATAAAATAAGAGCAAATAATTCGTCCCCTGAGTACCAATGTGTTCTATGTGCCAGTAGGCACATAGAACACATTGGAACTCAGGGGACGATATGTCAATAAAATACTTTTACTCGTTTCCTTAACGACCCAAGGGATGTAATTCTACCTGTTGTCTTCTGCGATTATAAAAACAAAATAATTATCATGAATTTGGTCCAAGTGATTGTGAAGCTGAGAAATGCGTCCACAAATTTATTTCCACTATGCTTGTATTGTGTTTCAAACGGGACAAGAACGTTATATCCTCCAACATGTATGGTATATGGAGATTTAATACCTGGATGTCTCATTTAAAAACCGACATCCAAGTATTAAATCTCCATATACCATACATGTTGGCGAAGATAACTTATGGTATTATTGGTATATATGGCATACCACCCAACCTGGTCGTTATTATTTATTGGAGTTTACTGACACTTTCAATAGCCAGGAACACCACGTCGGACAGTTTTATGGGTGGAGGAAGCTGGACTACCAGTAGAAAACCACCGAGCAACAGTGAGCAATTGTCACACTCCCCAATGTAGTACCTCCAAACAAGCAGGGCTAGCATTAATTAGTTGAAGACTGGTGCACCATCAACATGCAGTATGCCTTAGTACACAGCATCATTGTGCCCCCAACCTGGCCTTTAAAATAGTTTGTCCTAATATGAGCACAAAGGGCAAGGATCTCTGATGATCTAACAGGCAGGCAATGTTCTGCATGGTACAACAGTCATGGATTGATCGTAATCCACGTGTGAGCAGTGATACCCAGACATGCGTTTACCAGGTAATAAAAATCAGCAGCAGCAAAATTTTAATTAATGAAGCACCAGGTTGTACCCAGTGCTTCATTAATTAAATTTTTGATGATTATTCATAAAATTAGTGTTTGGAATCTAATATTATTGTGTCTATAGAAATATTGCCCACCCGTGGAAAGTGACCAGTCCATGGTGGCTGTACTGAAGGAGAAAATTTTGAAAATACAGATCCAAAATTTCTAGTATCCATTTCCACGCATTTGGGGTCCCAGATAGTTTCCTGTTCAGCACGATTTTGATATTGGGGGCTTGTGGAGACAGTTGGGGATACTTTTATGGACAAAAATTATTGAAACGAACCAATAATTTGGGCAGGTTATCATACTAGGCACAGCCTTCATTGTAGGAAATTTGGTCAGTTTAAAGGCCTGTGCACAGCTTTTGTATCAGGTACAGTCAAAAACGTTTTATAAAAAGTAGGAGCTAAACGGTGTGAGAGATGGAGAACGCAGGGGTGAGGAGGAAGGGAGGTCAAAGCAGTATTTGATATGACCAGTGAAGAGGACAAGTAAAAGCACTAAAGGCCTGAAGCATACTGGGGTTAGTCCTAATGAGAATAATTTGGTTGGATGTTATTCTCATCTGTCTCAAGAGATATGAGAGGGAGAGGATAATATGTGACCATGACAGTTTTATGGGTGGAGGAAGCAGGAGTACCTGGAAAGAACCAACGAGCATCGAAGAGCCACTGTCAGCTCCTCAACATTCTAACTCTGTTCAAGCTCCGCTCAAGCGGGGTTACAGCAGTTGAAGACATGTGCACCATCGACGTGCATTACGCATTAGTACACAGCGTCATCGTGCCCCCATGTAGACAAGCGGGATAAATTGCCTTGCCCAAGGACACAACGTGGGTATTCCCAGACAGGAATCGAACTTGGGACCTCTAGCATAGAAGTCCAACAGTCTGCCACTGAGACACCGTGTGCCCCTCTTTGCCATCAAAAGTTCATGTTCTTGCATGTTTTTTTGTTGTTTTAGGCCTCATAATCAACAGAATAGCATGGATGGTGGTGTATATCATCCCTTGAGTGCTGGTGTACAATGTACATCATCCCTTGGGTGCAAGAAGCCTTTGCAATGCTAAATGCTAAAGCATTGCAAAGCCTTCTTGCACTCATGGGGCAACTTTATCAATTTTATTAACTTGGGTAAAATATCAGACATAAACCATTTAATTTTTATTTTTATAAGTTTGCATTGGTTATAAGAAAGAGTATGCGGCAGCCAAAAAGACAAAGCATCGGGGGTCTGAGAAACTGATTTTTAACTTTTTTTTAGGCCTAACTGGTATTTTTACGAATTTTGTTGGACTTTCAGAATATTGTACATTATAAAGCTGAAACGGTTAAAGGGTTTTCTTGATCGATTAATCACAAGGATAAACCTTGGTTAACCAATTAATCACTTGCCCTTACAGGTAGCTTTCCCCAAAGTAAAGGACAAAATCGGCCAGCTCTGCATACAAAAATCTCCATTCAGATTTTATTATGTTTTCAATTTTGTCTCAAAAACATAGCTTACGATCCCTCATTGGAACGAGCTCGTTCCAATGAGGGATCATAAGCTATGTTTTTGAGACAAATATTGAAAATTTTTTAGTAATTCAAGAATCTATTTTGCAAGGGTCATCTGCTACCCAAATTGGGTAAAGGTTAACTTAAGAATGAACAGTTCCAGCTACTGATACAGTATAATGATCATGCAAGTGAACAGGTATGTCATCACCTATACTCTGTCTCATATAATTGATGTGAGTCAGTGTGACAATGTTTGCCTGTTTTGGAGCAAGTTTGTTCCTTTGTTAACTGGTACAGTGCTAAATTATTTTTGTTGTTGAAAATTATTCACATGTCTGTGATTTGTAACAATTTATGGGAGAGTGCCCTTGAGCACTCTCCCATAAATTGTGACAAGGCAAATCCATACAGGCCAAGTAATTTCACTTCAAAGATAATCCGAGGCACATTTGCAGAGTATGATGCTTTTATTGCAGGATCTGCACTTGAGAACAAAGCCCAAATATGGGCTTCCAGCACTCTACCAGTTATCCCAGAAAATACAGTAGTTCAAAAGTAATGGTTAATTGATCAATTACTTTTTTGATCGATCAAGACGTTGATCATTGGTTAATTGATTAATCAGTTATCCGTTTCAACTCTAGTACATTATTCACGGGAAGGATAATGAATTTAAAAAGGTATATGCAATTTGATTGATTATTGATGAGAACAACTGTTTGCTGCAATTTGAAGTCTGATCAAAAATTGCCAGCCCATTTCAGAAATTGTCATATCCCCATTTTTAACCCTTTACCTAACATGAAAATCAGAAGACACTTGCAAAAAAAATTACTGAATAACTTATTTTTTTCATTTTATGTCTCGAAAACATACGTTATGACCAATCATTGAAATGAGCTCGACCTATGTTTTTGAGACAAAAAATGAAAAAATAATGAAAATTTATTGGCGATTTTTTAGAATAGTGCTGGCCGGTTTGGGCCGTTACGTTGGGTAAAGAGTTAACTATTGTTTTTTCCACTTCCAAAATTATCTGGTTCAATATTTTTACATCATATGTGGGGACATATTGAACACTCAGTCTGCCAATTTGCTATATGACACTTTTCCTCAATCCTCAACCCTTTTAGCCCTCGGACCCGTTTTCAAAAAAAGTGTTTTTTTCTATATTATAAGATCTGCTGGTTATAGAAACTTCAAATTTTGTTTGTTGACATTTAACTACACCCTCTATATCATCTGCAATAACAGTGACATATGTCTGCTAACAACTTTAAACCCCTTAAGGCTGAGGCCAAAAAAGAAGATTTTACAAAAATTGTAAGATTCCTTTGAAATTGAAATGTAAGTTACAGCACATAAATAACTGAATTTATATGTAAGGATGTAGTAACCACTTCATTGAAGACTCGTTGCAGGAGTGCAGCTGTTGTTTTACGATGAAGCACCTTGTTCCAATGATTGTGATAATATCTCGATTGCTTCACTGTGAATTAACCCTTTACCCAACGTAACGGCCAAAACGGCCAGCGCTATTCTAAAAAATCGCCAATTAATTTTCAAAATATTTTCATTTTTTGTCTCAAAAACATAGGTTATGACCCCTCATTGGAACGAGCTCGATGAGCTCGTTCCAACGAGGGGTCATAACCTATGTTTTTGAGACAAAAAATGAAAAAAGTTAGTTATTCAAGAATTTTTTTTGTAAGTGTCGTCTGCTTTTCATGTTAGGTAAAGGGTTAAATACTAATTGATTGGAATATCTACAACCGGATCACAAAAGAATATAGGTATCTTTGTGAGTAAAGGAACGTTACATTAAATGAATGATAGTCTGAATGCAAACTCCAAGAAAACTAGAAAAGTGGGAAAATGAATAGACCATAATAGCATCATTTTCTGAACAGAATCTGACTATATGGTGGCTTGGAAGCTTGATGCAGGCCTTTAACCCTTCACCCAATGCAGACAATATCAAAATTTATTATTTTAAATATCATTTTTTTAAATTTTTCAAAAGATTTCAACAAAACCATATCATGTGACCCCTCACTGGAACGAGCTCAATGAGATCGTTCCAATGAGGGGTCACATGATATGGTTTTGTTGAAATATTTTGAAAAATTTTATTTTTCCAACTGCTCAATTTGCATATTACGCGGGCGGATGCGGGCGATTCGTTAGGTAAAGGGTTAAATTACCACGATTTAAAAAAAATTTGTGCCCAAAATGGGAACATTGCTAAAATACTGTCCTTCATTTGTCTTGGTTAAAAGTACTTCAAATATTTCAGCAAGGGCTGTCTTTTTCCTTTTTTTTATGGTGTGGAAGTTACTTTCATTTTTAAAAATCAATAATTTCCCTTAACCCTTTCGCGACTCAGCCAAACCGACCGACCCCCCCCCCCCCCCCCCCACCCGACTTGGAATATTGTGGTTAATTTCGGGATCATCTCGTCCGTTAGATAAAGGTATAAAATGTTCCATTCATTTGGATTGTCAGGTAAGTCAAGATTTATCTTCCCAGCTTCAGAACAAGGGATATCTAGTGGAACAAAATCTGTGCATTTTTCCCATTGAAAAATTGGACCAATTCCATGACCACGCCAGCTCCCTCGTATTCTGCCATGTCCCTGACCAGCAGTACTTTTTCTGCCGTGTCCCCTCCCACTGGCCAGTCCTATTCCACTCGTCATCTGGATTATTACTGGCAACATCATCTGAACGTCCAGCACTCATAGTAGTGTCATATGTGTCAGCTTGATTTGAGCCAGACTGCACCGCAGAATCCTTTTTCCACATTGCTATCAATTGTCATCTCCGTCCGTGGAATTACTGTGAGGTGCAATATGCGCTAAAACTGTAGCCAATCAACTAAAGGGAAACAACTCTAAATTCATTCGGGCATGAAATTACTTCTGTGGACTGACAGAGATAGCATACATGGACTGTGGTGAGAGTAGATGCATTACCATTCCATCGTCGCGCAGCACACCGACGGGTTTGTAGTGTCAGTTTACCACTGGCGTGGCGTACGCCAACGAGTCACGAAAGGGTTAAAAACATCTTAACCTCTGGGGGCAAATTTTCATGATAACAGAATTATTGCTTTGCTTGTAAGACTAGAGGGCTGCCACATCCACGGGGCAGCTGATCCCCCCGAAAAAAGTGTGGTCCATCCGGAAACCAAAAATCATAAGATTTTCTAAATTAAAAAGGGGCATAACTCTGGCAATATTAATCAGGATGAACCCGGATTCGAACTTGACCTGTATTTTTATATGTTTAAGCCACATATCAAGTTTGGTTACAATCAAACTATTTCAAGGGAAGTTATCATCCAGAAACGAAATGTAAACGGACGGACGGACGGACGGACGGACGGACGGACGTATGGACGGACCGACGGACAAAAAAAACGTGTGACGACTATATCCCCCAAAATTTTTTTAAAAATCATACAAACCAACAGATATGCTCATATACAAATGAAAAAAGGATTTAGGGAAAAAATGCATTATGAGGAAAATGTATAATCGAGTCCTGGGTCCCCTACATCCACCCCCCCCCCCCCCTCCCCAATACCTAATATCTTGCAAAATGGAATTTTCTTTGGCACACTTAAAGCCCTAGTATCTATTTATTTATTGCTGTTTTTGAGGTCACATATTTCTGCACAATGGCTAAGCATGACCACAACAGGAGAGAACCACCAAGCAATGGCCAGCAACTGTCAGCTCCCAAACATACTAACTCCACACAAGCAGGGTTAGCATTGGTTGAAGAAAAGTGCACCATTGACGTGCAGTATGCCTTAGAACACAGCGTCACCGTGCCCCCATGTGGGCAATGGGGGTGAAGTGTCTTGCCCAAGGACACAACGCAGTTGCCGCAGGTGGGATTCGCACCGAGGACCTCTTGGCTTGCAGCCTGCACCTCTACCTACTGAGCCACCGCGCCCCACTAAAGCCCTAGTAAATAAGAGAGGTTTCTAAGACAAACAATATGGGTCTGACATGAATATATCTGGCTTTTAGAAATAAAATATACCCAAATATATAGCAGGAGTACTCTTCAAATGATTCCTTTATGACGGGGTGAATTCAATTTTTTATAAAATCAAGTTATGGCCATGACTTAATTTTATGAAAAATTTTAAAAAAATATGTAAAGAGTTATTTATTTATTCACTGGGGTTTAACAACACTTTTGACAGCCAGGGCCACCTCCTTTCAGACAGTTTTACAGGTGGAGGAAGCCGGAGTACCCAGAGAGAACCACCAAGCAAATGGGGGTCGAACGTGAACCTTTTGGTTTGAAGTCCAATTCCATAACCACGACGCCAATGTAAAGAGTTAAACTGGTGTACAAGTAAACATGTAGTTGGACATATTTAGTCTTACTGCTTTGGGTAAATATAAGACAAGTGGTCAGAAAATGATAGATTTTTACCAGAATATACTTCCTACCTCAATTAATTCAGGTGTTAATGGACTATCTGAAGGCAATTCCTCTCCATCATTTGTTTTACATCTGTGCAGAAGTGTTCTAAGTAGGTTTCTTTTATATATTCTTTATTGGACAACATGTAAGTTTTTTCATTTAGCTGATTCATAATTGATCCAACTCAATTCTGACATGTCATCAAAATATAATCTTAGTGAGTACATGTGTATAATAATTTGCAGTCATTTCTAAAAATAGCTCTGCCACTTCTCCAATCTTCAACATACTTCTTTCAGTCAACAGGATGGATGGAGTGCTGTGCGGGTTCAGGGGAACTTTCAACCTACCTGGCCTTGTTATTGTTTATGTCATTTTAGATCCGAGGTCACTTTCAGCATCTATGGCTACATCCTGACCACAAACCTATGGTTAGCCTTCAAATAGGCAGCCTATCATGGTTAATGACAGCACAATTTGCATGTTTTACAGGCACCAATTCATTTGTGCATGTCCTGGATGTCATGACCAGTACAATTTCTTGAACCTCAATGTACAGTACAGTCTACAATAAAGTGGAAACCTGCATGCATTATTAGCATCTTACAGTGTGATATTTTCGCCACATTTTGACTTGGAATTAAGTAGGATATTCTTGTAGCAATAATGCATCAGACGGCGGTAATTTCGACCCGCCAAATGCAGCAGTCAGTTGAAATTTACCCTCTTAACTCATTAACCCTTTACCCAACATAATGGCCAAAAACTGGCCAGCTCTATTCTCAAAAAGTCATTAATTTTTCATTTTTTTTTGTCTCAAAAACATGGCTTATGACCCCTCATTGGAATAAGCTCAATGAGAGTTATAAGTTATGGTTTTAATGGAAAAAATTAAACGAGGTGCACATCAGAGATGCAGGCATTGAGTTTTGGCTACTTTCTTTATGCACTCACCATTGAAAATCAGAAAAGTCATTGCGCTGAGCTCAAAATTCATAAAAAAAAACTTACGCTAATTAGCTCAAAATTGATTTATTTGGCCCCATAACTCTGTAACATGAAATCAGACAGGGCCAGTTTTCGAACTCAGCTCCCTTCAGATATTATTACAAAAGACCTGTATGGCAAATATTAGTTAAATCAGAATACGTTTGTTCAAATTATTGTGATAACAATCTCAAAATTTGTAAAAATTGACTAATTAAGGACCATAACTCTGTAATGCAAAATTGGGCTGGGTAAGTTTTTGAACTTGTTTGAGATATTATTGTAAAAAAAACCTGTATGGCAAATATTAGTCAAATCGGAGGACGTTTGTTCAAGTTATTGTGCTAAGATTGCAAGAAGGCACGGACGCATACCGACCATCGGCAAACCATAGGTCTCGGTTGTTAACCCTTTACCCAACGTATTGGCCAAAACCGGCCAGCGCTATTCTCAAAACTCGCCAATTAATTTTCATTATTTTTTTTCATTTTTTGTCTCAAAAACATAGGTTATGACCCCTCTTTGGAACGAGCTCGTTCCAATGAGGGGTCATAACCTATGTTTTTGAGAGAAAAAACGAAAAAAATTAGTTATTCAAGAATTTTGTTTGCAAGTGTCATCTGCTTTTCATCTTAGGTAAAGGGTTGACACAACCCTACCAAAAAAATTAGTTTTTTAAGACTTCTGTTTGCAAGTGTCGCCTGCCTTTTGTGTCAGCCATATCAGGTAAAAGGTTAATGTGATGATACTCTCTAATAATAGTGATGATGGAATAATAATGATGATGGAATAATAGTGATGGCCTGTAGTGTTGAAATGACTCTGGAATTCTGGAGTCGATAAGTCAACACCCAAATGTTGAGTCGAAGTTAACTAGTCGGCACCCCACCTTCTGCTGCCAAAATTAATACAGAGCAACACCTCTGCAGTTAAATATTTTTCCCCACTTGTGCACTCTACTGAGGCTGCTCAATATACGTATACGTAATAAATTAAATGGCATGGGAATCTCTGCAATAGAAATTTTATTGTATGGAGACAAGTTCAAATACTGGTATCTATGCCATTAACAGTATTGAGGCACATGCAGTGAGAACATGTCAGTGAGTTCAAAGGGGCTGGTGCAACACAATCAACTTTCACACCTCCTTTGATCTCAAAAGAGTGTGTCCCTAACCTCATTAGAGTTGTTGATTTCACCACTCTCTGAACTGATCAACTAACAATCTTTTAACTCTTCCTCAGTAGACCTTGCAGCTGAATTTTGTTACTTTGTAATGTTTTTATACGAAATACTACATATTCTGACAAGTCGACACAGAAATCCAGAGTCGATGTTGGGCTGTATCAGCGTGGACAATGACTAATTACATCATGTGCTAATTGTCCTATTTTTTCTGTTATTGACTTGTCCACTAGACAGATTTTAGTCAATTTATTTATTGGTGTTTAAGGTCACATACTTATGCACAATGGCTAATCATGACCGTGACAGTTTTACAGGTGGAGGAAGCCGGAGTACCCGGAGAGAACCATCGAGCATCGACGAGCAACTGTCAGCTCAACATTCTAACTCTGCTCAAGCAGGGTTACAGCGGTTGAAGACATGTGCACCATCGACATGCAGTACGCCTTAGTACCCGATCCATCGTGCCGCCATGTAGGCAACTGGGATAAATAAAGTGCCTTGCCCAAGGACACAAGGTGGGTCATCCTGGATGGTCATCAAACTCGGGACCTCTAGCATAGAAGTCCAACGGTCTACCACTGAGCCTCTGCACACCCATCAGACAATGAAACAGCAATTCACAGTACTGGTGGGATGCTGTTAGTGTCAGTGTATCTTGTACTGGTAGTGGGATATTATAAATTTTGAATAATCGACAAATCATTCCAACACAACTGCCAATCATTGTGGCAACTTACTAAGCTTGTTACTGTTTGTATAAGGTTGTGAATTAAACGTAAATATGAACAATTTTGATCCCATGGTGTTCCATGTAACCATTGGCATGAACCGATGTTCAAACACTTCTACCGATGGCTTAAAATCGGCAGATGTCAGATGCGAATGCCGAACATCGGTTAATCACTAGCAAAATCAAAACCTCCCAGCTCTAGATCTCATTTCAGGAAGAATTCAAGTATCATCCTGGCCATTCAGCAGTTGTTAACATGTCTGAATATAGTAGGGCAGCAACAATACATTAATTTTCTCACAATCCGATTTGCATCACGATACTATCCCCACACTGCAATAGGTATCACGATACACTACCACTAATCAAGTGTCACCACTGCAGTCACCAAAACTTCACAATTTGCTTCTTGCCACTGTGTTGTTGGATCTTTCTATTACTTATTCTTGCTAGTCCAGTAGAAATGTGAGGACTCCAAGAACAATTCTGCAGTTATGTTCCACCGGGTAACCCGATTGTCCATAACAGCAGATTTTCTTCTTATGTCCTCACATTTCTTCTGGACTGGTGAGTGGAAGTAAAAGTCTGAAATCCACCAACACATTAGCCAAATAACAATCATCATATACTGTATTTACTCTACAAATTGGGACACTCTATAATTTGGGACACACATTTTTTCCAGAAAAATATTTTTTTTTTTTATGCTCCAATGTTTGGGACACTCGGGAGACTTGTTTCCTGTTGGCCCAGTCACCTGAAAACGGTGCAAAATGCCCAATATGAAAGCTAAGTTTGTGTTTAATTTTCCTTTTTAAACAATAAAAAATTGATAATACATACTGATTTGTGTTGTTTTTATTTAAATCTGTTCCTAAGTTTTAATATTTACAGTACAGACTGACATGAGGAAGACTATTTAATATTACATTGTGACAGTCTTCAAGCCTTTATCGAATGCTCGTGGCAGATGACACTCATAAAAAGAATTCTTGTGTAACTAAAAATTTTCATTTTTTGCTTCCAAAACATAGCTTATGACCCTCATTAGAACGAGCGCAATGCGCCCGTTCCAATGAGGGGCATAAGCTATGTTTTGGAAGCAAAAAATGAAAATCTAAACAAAAATTGCATGCCGATTTTCGTATATAGTGATGGGAAACGAATCACACACAACTTGATTCAGCATCAAAACAAGACCAGGTTGTGTTTTTTCCCCATTTTCTGAGATGTGGGACATATGTGAAAATATTTATTTTTAGCTGTCCCAATACACAGAGTAAATACGGTAGTTGGGATCAATTAAAATCCTGTCAATGAAATTAGATTTCTCAAACTTTTTGACTGCAAAACATTATGACACACTCTTCCATTTTCTTGGATTTATTTATTTCCTTGTAGTGTTATATAAAGATTTAAGAGTGAAATTAATGGTTTTTGCTATTCAATGTAAACGATTACTTGAAAACAATGTAAATTCAAACTTCTATAAGCCTGATTTCAAAAGGAAACTTCATATAATAGATACCAGTAGTCATTGACGTAACCATCTTAGAATTGTCATTAACAAAATATTCATGAAATTTTGGTCCATGTATATCATGATAGAGAGTATATAATATCATGATATGTATTGTCAGAAAATGAATTGCGACTTATTCGTTTCAGGATTAATCGTTGCAACCCTAAACTGGGGGTACTGTAACTAGAGGCTCTACAGAGCCTATAATCGCTCACCCGGAACTCCATATAAAAATGTGATTTCCCATAGGCTTTCCATGCTAACTATGAGCTGCAATTGTGGCCATGTTTGCAACATTACATCAACATTACATGAGGATCATTTATAGAAGGTGTCCCAGTCTTCAATCATGTGAAGTTTCAAAACATTTGAATTCATCAAACAGAATCATAGAATGTCTCTGGTGGCCATATTTCTCTGGTGGCCATATTTTCCAACCAACGGGAACAAAACGAGGATCGTTTGTAGAGGGCCTCCTATAGACCATTCTTGCCAAGTTTTGGTTCACGTCAGCTCAGCAGTTCCAGACAGAAGATGAAAATGTGATTTCCCATAGATTTTTTCTATAGTAACTATAAACTGCAATTGTGGCCATGTTTGCAGTACGATCAACATTAAAATGAGGGAACGTTGGTGGAGGGTGTCCCAGTTATCAACCATGCAAAGTTTCAAAACATTTGGCCCTGTGGTTTCAGAGGAGAAGAGTTTTCAAAATTGACCAATCAGAAAATGCTTCTGGCGGCCACGTTTTTTCACCCAACAGGAATAAAAATGAGTAACAGTTGAAGAGAACCTCTCATAGACAATGCCTGCCAAGTCTGGTTCACATTGGCTCAGTACCTTCAGTGAAGATGATGAAGATGTGATTTCCTATAGGGTTTCTATAGTAACTATAAGCCACAATTGCAGCCATAGTTGCAACCCGATGAAGATTAAAATGAGGATCATTGGTAGAGGGGGTTACAGTCATCAGTCACACTAAGTTTTCAAACCATTTGGCCTTGATAGTTTCAAAGAAGATTTTCTTGAAAATGCACACATTTATGAATTCTGTTTCAACAAAAAAAAAATCAGTAAAAGAAGGTTAAATATTTTGAAAATTACAATTTTTTCAAAATAACTTTGGATAGGTGAAGGGTTACAGTCAAACACATTTATTTTACTCCAATTTTGTCAAATCTTAAAAGATATACAATAATTACTGTCATCTCAGCTGACATGATGGGAAGTGAAGATAAACAAAAACTTCGCTGGTTTTCCAAACACCTGTCATCAATCTGTATTTTCTGATAAGTAACTTGAGACTAATAATACATATATCAACATACAGTTGCACTTGTTTACAGTACATGTCTGTTTGTTTGTTTGTTTGTTGGTGGTTAACGTCACATATTTGTGCACCATGGCTAATCATGACACAACATGGAGATGAAGTCAAGTTTAGTCAATCGTTGATCTACATGTTGCCCATTTTAGAGGACTTTCACCCCAAGCATTGGTGACTGGGTCCTATTTTACTAGTAAAGCGGAACTGGTTTACCACAGTAAACAAGTGCTGCTTACTTCCCGGGGTTCCCACGGCGAACAGTACATGTCAAAATAAGTTGTAGGATAATCCTATAAACAATGTATCTTTCTCTTCCTACACTGATAAGACCAGAAGCTGACATTATTTTTTGGAAAGCACTCACTGATAGCTTTCCAGAAAATGTCAGATTCTGATCTTGTCAGTGCAGGAGCAGCAGTTTACTTAGTTTATTGCAGTTATGCTACAGTTTATTTTGACTTGTATCGTATACACAATATTTTGGGGCTTTTTCCCCAGTTCTCAGTGGAGAAAACTGGAACCAACCCTTACCAGATTTTCAAAAAAAACAAGTACTTTGCTGACAGTACTGATCTTCCTGCAGACAAGAGAGGCATTGGGTTAAGCATTAGAATATAGCCTCTGGTGGCCACATATTTCCATCCTCTCGTAGACCATTCCTGCAAAGTTTGGTTCACGTCGGCTCAGTAGTTCCAGAGAAGAAGATGAAAATGTGATTTCCCATAGGGTTTCTACAGTAACTATATGCCACAATTCCGCCATGTTTACAACCCGATCAACATTTAATGAGGATCGTTGGTAGAGGGGGTCCCAGTCATCATTTATGTGAAGTATCAAAACATTTGGCCTGGCAGTTTCAGAGATTTTTGAAAATCCACCAAACAGAATCAAAGAATGCCTCTGGCTGCCACGTTTTTCAACCCATGGGAACAAAATGAGGATTGTTTGTAGAGGACCTCCCATAGACCACCTCTGCCAAGTTTGGTTCACGTCGGCTCAGTAGTTCCGGAGAAGAAGATGATGAAATGTGATTTCCCATAGGGTTTCTATAGTAACTATAAGCCGCAATTATTGCAACACGATCAACATTAAATGAGGATCGTTGGTAGAGGGGGTTCCAGTTATCATTTATGTGAAGTATCAAAACATTTGGCCTCGCAGTTTCAGAGGAGAAGATTTTTGAAAATCCACCAATCAGAATCAAAGAATGCCTCTGGCAGCCATGTTTTTCAACCCAAGGAACAAAATGAGGATCGTTTGTAGAGGACCTCCCATAGACCACTCCTGCCAAGGTTGGTTCACACCGGCTCAACGGTTACAGAGAAGAAGATGAAAATGTGAAAAGTTTACGGATGCCACACGACAACCGACGGACGCCAAGTGATGAGAAAAGCTCACATGGCCTTTTAGATTATCCCTGCCAGGTTTGTTTTCACGTCGCCTTGGTTTTTCCAGAGAAGAAGAGGAAAATGTGATTTCCCATAGGGTTTCTACAGTAACTATAAGCCGCAATTGCAGCCATGTTTGTGACACAATCGGTTGATATCGACTCAGTAGTTCCAGAAAAGAAGATGAAAATGTGATTTCCCATAGGGTTTCTATAGTAACTATAAGATGCAATTACGGCCACGTTTACAACCCGATCAACATTAAATGAGGATCGTTGGTAGAGAGGGTCCCAGTCATCATTTATGTAAAGTATCAAAACATTTGGCCATGCAGTTTCAGAGGAGAAGATTTTTGAAAATCCACCAATCAGAATCAAAGAGTGTCTCTGGCGGCCATGTTTTTCAACCCACAGGAACAAAATGAGGATCGTTTGTTGAGGACCTCCCATAGACTATCCCTGCCAGGTTTCTTTTCACGTCGCCTCGGTTTTTCCAGAGAAGAAGATGAAAATGTGATTTCCCATAGGATTTCTACAGTAACTATAAGCCTCAATTGTGGCCATGTTTGTGACCCAATCAACATTAAATGAGGATCGTTGGTAGAGGGGGTCCCAGTCATCATTTATGTGAAGTTTCAAAACATTTGGCCTGGCAGTTTCAGAGGAGATTTTTGAAAATCCACCAACCAGAATCAAAGAATGCCTCTGGAAGTCATGTTTTTCATCTGACGGGAACAAAATGAGGATCGTTTGTAGAGGACCTCCCATAGACCATTCCTGCCAAGTTTGGTACACACCGGCTCAGCGGTTACAGAGAAGAAGATGAAAATGTGAAAAGTTTACAGACACCGGACGATGGACGACGACCGACGACAGACGCCGAGTGATGAGAAAAGCTCACATAGCCTTTTAGGCCAGGTGAGCAAACAAGGAGTACTGTTCAGTATGTATTTGTCCAAGTGACCAATTCCATGCATTCTAGATTACTAGTATACTTTATGAACAAGGAAAAGTTTAGTTGACTTATGGCTGGCAAGTCAACTCCAAAATTTCAACACTAAATAGTACACCATACTATTTGAGTTTAATCCTTGTGACAGGCGAGTACAGGGTGACAGTCACAAAACTGTTGGTACCTCCTGTCACTACAACAGCCAATCCCCACAAAATTATTTGCAGGCTTGAGATAGTCAACTTCCCCCAAGCATTTCTAAATGCACTGCCCAATGTGAAGGACTCTTGCCACACCATCGGTAGCAGTCGTAGTATTCCATCAGGTGTGTTGATCTAGTGGGTTGGGAAATGGACTCCTGATTGCCAGGCTATTTTGCCAAGAGTTCAGCATGAGGAGCAGAAACCAACATCCTAAATTCCTCAAAAACACGAATATGTTTTTCAAAATATGTAGAATGCAGAGAGTGGATTACTAATCTTGGTTAGAATGTGGAGTCAAGTTTGCATGCAACCAAGTCAAATAACTCATGCTCTGCATGTTAGTAACTACCAGCCCTGGTAATTCACACTCAGCAAACAGCAGTGCTGAGGATAATGCCGAGGAAATGAAAAATATCCACAGCAAAATTACTGCCGAGGATGGCTTCTTCAGAAAGCCTTGTGGTTGCAGAAATTGCACAACTTTCAGGTTACACAAGGAATCAAACCATGTGGGTTGCACTATACGCTGTACTGCTAATCTTACAATTTACAGTACAAGTTGCAGCATAACCAATAGAAACTATGTGTTCTGCTTCTTATATGTTGATAACACCAGAATCTGATATCAGTTTCTGGAAAGCTCTTACAGTTATCAACATAGAAGCAGTGAGATACTTAGTTTGTGATTATGCTGCATCTCTCACTCATACTATACATATTGAGCAAGCCACCAGCTTACTTCCAAGATTTCTTATCAGCATTCAAATGGTTCATGATATTGGCATGATCTAATTGAATGAAAGATTCTGCACATTGATTGGGAGTTTATACACAAGTATCTCAAACTACTTTCACATGTTAACCTGAAAGTTTTCACTTCACCGCATACTACTTATACATGGCAACTGAGACTACGCCCTGCCCCCTGATGATTTTTTCACAATCGAGCAGGCTTCACAGCAATTGCCTTAGAAACACAAGTTTTCCACAGCAATTTTTTTGCCGAGGAAACAAGGATGAATTATCAGGACTGAACTACAGATGAAACTAGAAGTCCTGTCACAATTAGCGCAGAAAATGCTCGTTGTTTAATGCACTCCTTATTACAGAAGAATTAAGTCTGAAATACACAAGAGAGTTTGCGCTGTGCAATACAAAATATAATGTGCTATTTGTGAAGTCAGTAGTGAAATCATGAACTAAACCGATCAAACAGAAAGAAAATATTGAGACTACACAGTATGTGGATGGGGGATTACTGGTAAATCGTCGTGGGATAAATTTTTCACTTGGTAACCAGAGTCTGACATAAGCCGTAACCTATGGGTTAGGTTATGGGGGAAGTTACGTGTTTCTATAAACTCGAGACATATTATTAGGTTACGAGAGGAAACTGATTACCTTAATAATTTACCTTATACACTACAGAAACCTACAGGTTACGGTATGCTAGGCACACCGTAACTGTGTATGAAAACTTATATCAGTCCCAGGGTAACTATGATAGTTGTACAATTTCTGAGGACAAAACACAAGAAGTACTTGCGAACTTCCTCACATGGACCAACGGGTTGCACCCGGTGGTCCATGTGATGAAAGTTTGCAAGTGTTTCTTGTGCTGGTATGAGCAATTATACTTTTCAAGTGGAGAATATAGGGCACTGGGATTAAGTAGCAATCCACTCTCTTCATTCTGTATACGTAGTTGAATTTTAATATCTGTTTACATCATTACATATACATGTATCCCAGTAGAGGTTAAAAATGATGTTAATGATCTTTATTTACTAGTACAGAATTGTTGGGCATGCTGTTTTTCTACAGGAATTGCATTACGCTAATGGGGCAGATTAAGTTGATCGGGACAAAAAGTGCACTTACTCAGTGCACTATTACTTCAAAATCGCGCACAATACAGTGACAGAACTTCTAATTTTAACTGTAGTATTGCCATTTGATACGAATACCCCTGTGAGGTAGCATAATTGAGCATTGGATTTAAATGCTTGTAGCATAATTAACCATTTACAATATGAAAAATAAATAATCATGTGCAATATCTCCATCTCCAGTTGGAATCTCCCTTATAATTTGTCGTGAGAATTGCAAACTCCACTTTATGGGAGGTAACAAACTCTCCATGTATTTCAACAGTATTTCATAAGAAAAAGAAAAAAATATACAAAAATTATGTCTCCATGCTAGAATAGATTGCAGCAATGAAACTGCATGATTCGTTAAAATACAACACAGAAATGGTGTATGGAATTGTAAAGTAAATACAGCTATCGATCAAGCCCACTGATGAGTAGGCCTGGTTCGATTCATCGAAACTTTGATGCATTGCGGTACAAATTTGCCAATATGGATCGTGGTTCACCCAGAGAAAATTTCGATTTCTTCAAACTCAAGTTTATCTGTAATATTTATTCATTAAAATTTAAAAGCTATCTTTCTTTTTCACACCCAGACTCAATAAACTGGGGTATGCACATGGTTTTGTGTTGGCATTTTTGACTGACGTAAACTTCTGATACTGTTTAGATTTTATGCACTCTGCGATTGGTTGAAACCTTCTTACTGCCCAATAGAATAGCTCCTTCTTTTGAACTTGCTGAATCAAGGACAAACTTTGCATTGTATTTTACGATTGGATATTTTCGTCAGTTTACTAGTTTAGACCAAGTGAACTTGCAGTTTCTTAAAAAATATCATCTGCAGATATCAGTGTATTGAACTTAAAAAAAGGAAACAGAATCAGAAGTAAAATCAGAAACACTTGTTGACATAGAGTGACCACCAGCAAAATTTAAATCAAAAGTTTGGGGTTATTTTGGATTTATTATAGAAACTAACGAAAATGGCCACAAAACTACAGACCAAAACCGGATGATGTGTAAACTTCGTAAAACTACAACTTCTTACAAAACTGGTTGTACATCTAACATGCGTACGCATCTACATTTGTATCTCAAGAGTAGTTTTATACACCTTATGATACATCACACACAAAACTTGACAGAGGTAATCTGAGGTATCGATGTATCATGATATAGAGGATATCTAATGTTTTTGAGTGGATACTGAAAATTATCTCATGAGTGAACGAGACAAGTATCTATTTTTCGCGAGCACTTGAGCGAGCAAAAATAACCATTTGTCTCGGTCACAAGTGAGATAATTTTTGGTATCCACTCAAAAATACTAGGTTTTCTTTTCATTATACGCTTTTTATAAGAATCTGATAATTCAGCTCGTTTCAACCTTGAATTGATGCATGAAAGTAAACAGTGCATTCAATCATTGAAACACGGAAGTGATTTGATTAATACTCAGAACAGATAGTGTCTTGCAAAATTATCTGATTCAGCTGCGGGTTTCTATTCCAAACATAGCCTGAAAGTCTGCAATATAAGTTTTTGGTTTGGTACGTCCTTTGAAACGACATACCAAACCCAAAACTGATATTACAGTCTCTCAGGCCATGTTTGGACTAGCAGGTTTCATGCATCAATTCAAGGTGAATACGTGTTGAATTATTGTTGGAAACGATCGGTATCCACTCAAAAACACTAGATTTACTTTTCATTATATGTTTTTAGAACAAATTGATCATTTCCAGTGATAATTTGACTCGTATTCACCTTGAAGTGATGCTTTGAAAGTTGCCATTTTGATTGATACCGTGAAAGTGAAAATTTGTATATCTTCACAGTGGGGGATACAATTTCTATCTTTCCGCAATTTCTTCGATAATCTATCGTTTAGAGTATAATAAAGTTACCATATGATATCGTGACCTCTACATCGAGATTCGTATTGTATCGTGAAGATATGTATCATACCAGGCCTATTGATGAACCATGGCATAAGCAAAAGCATAATGAACAACCAACATTAAAATGTAATTTTGATAATTAACTGTTCAAGTTACAATATAAACATTAAAATGTCCAGTAAAACGGAATGAATAAAGCAAAATAGTTTTTCCCACATGTGTAGTTTCCAATTGACAGAATGAACCCTGCCTTAAGCCATACAAAGTCGATTTTCTCTTTCTCGGGCCATTTCTTATATAAATGCATCCTGAGAGGTGGGGTGGGGAGGTTTGGGGCATGGGGTATTTCAGTTATTATGGTTGTAATTGTTATTTCCTTACCCTCAGAGGTTCTTACTTGGTTTGTTTTATGCTTTATAGGCACACTTAATGTTAAAACATCAAAATTTTCAAATCACAATTTTTTCCCAAAATGGAACTAGTAAAATAACCAATTAATTACGTCTTGTTTGACAGAGCTCAATGAGCACTGTTAAACATGACAGAATTGGTTCAATTCCTTGTAGCACAGCAAAAACTTTGCTTGTTGAATTTTTGATATTATGACATTTGTGTATATATGAAGGGATTTATTTATTTATTATTTATTTATTTATTGGTGTTCAATGACACTTTGGAAGCCAAAGTCAACTCATGTTGGACAGTTTTATGGGTGGAGGAAGCCAGAGTACTGGAGAGAATCACTGAACATTGGTGAGTAATGTCAGACTCCTCAACGTACCAACTCCACACCAGCAGGGCTAGCATTGGTTGAAGGAGAGTGCACTATAAATGTGCAGTATGCCTTAGTACACAGTCAGTGCAACCATGTCCCCATATGGGCAATCAGAATTACGTGTCTTGTTCAAGGACACAATGCAGTTGCCCCAGGTGGGGCTAGAATCATGGTCCTTTCAGTTTGATATCCAATATAACCAATAACCCATCATACTCCCGTATAGAGGGATATAATCTACAGAATAGTAAGGGTAGGGGGGTATTTTATCCATTTTATTAACTCTGGGAATTTATTTGACATTAACCAATTATTTTTTTTTCAAGAAAGAGACCATCAACATGATGATGTGGGAAGGCCTGAGAAACAGATCTCTTTTAGGCCTTAGCTGGTGGAGTGCTGGAAGGCCAAATGTGGACTTTTGCTGAAGTACAGGCACCACAAGTTAGAGGTTTCAGGTCTGTGGATGTGCTTCATATTATCTTTGAAGTGACATTATATAGTTTGGAAGATTTTGCCTTGTTACCGTTGATGGTAAAGTATATGTGGGGAAAGTGCCTGTGGGCACTCTCTCTCATAAATGGTAACAAGGCAATACATTCATGAACAAATTTTAATGACCAAAAATAATTTAGCACTCTTGCCGTCAAGTAATTAAAATTCAGCCTTGGACAGTTGAATTCACATATTATATTTTAAAAAAATATGAATGTAATCTCACAAACACTTGAGCGCTTTACTTTTGACCTCATATACAAGTAGGTACACTAGATATACATTGATAAGATAATACATGACAGTTGAGTAAAGCCTCAGTGTTTTGCAACAATGTAATCTCATATTAGTCTTCTCAGCTACTTTAACATCTTGGTTCAGTTTCAATTTAATGGCCTGTTTTGAAAACTATTTATGCTCCACCCTTATCTGAAGTCAGAGGTGTTAGGTGCATGTGAGCAGGCATTTTTTAAATTTTATTTCTTATTTTTGTAATTATTTCTTTGCCATCAAAAGTTCACATGCTTGGTTTGTTTTATGTTTTATGCCTCATAATCTACAGAATAGTATGGGTGGTGGTATATTTCGTCCCTCGAGTGCAACAAGGCTTTGCAATGCTTTATGCCTTGTTGCACTCAAGGGACAAATTTATAAATTTTATTAACTTGGGTAAAATATCAGACACAAACATGGAATATCAGTGGCTGAGATACAAGGGAAAATGTTGGTATGGAGGGATGAATGGATGGATGGAGGTCTCCACTGGATACCCCTTTGACTTTTCAAGCATAACACAGCATGATACAGTATCTGTTTATTACAATTATTTTGTGAACAAAAACATCTCAAATATGATGTGAAATGTTGTCTTTTTTTTTTTTTTTGAAAGAGGTTCATAGTAGACCCCTGTAAAGCTTTGATACTTGATTCAATTTCGAATCTTCAGTTACTATTTAGTTTGATTTGAATCGGCTGCACAATTCGTTTCCATTTAAATCTTTTCACTGGAATATAGCTTGGCATTATATTAGTCATCTTCATTGTCTCGCACTTTGTATACTTCTGGTGGAATTGTACATAAATAAAAACAAAGTGAGCGGGGGCTCACGAGAAATATCCTCTCTTTGCCGTTCAGCCATCTGAAGATGATTTAATTAACCCTTTACCCAATGAAACGGACAAAGCCAGCCAGCACTATTATACAAAAAATCTCCATTCAATTTCAAATTGTATTGTTTTCAATTTTTCTCTCAAAAAATAGTTTATGACTCCTCATTGGAATGAGCTCATTGAGCTCACTCCAATGAAGGGTCATAAGCTATGTTTTTTTGACAGACTTTTTTTTGTTAGTTACTCAAGAATTGATTTTCTAAGTGTCATTTGCTATCCTCGCAGGGTGAGGGGATAGCAGATTGTTGTCAGTATATGAAGAGTAGGAATATGTTACCCATATTTCCATGTGCCAGTTTAGCAAGTATAAATCCACACTGACTTGTGAATCTTTGTGATCTATCTGTGATCAGTGTAGCTCTGATAAACCCGTGCTGAATGATTTGGATAATCATCATGGACATATTTTAGTTTAAACAATATTTATTCAGTGAAAGTGCAATATGTAACAGGATTTAACACCAAGAGAACTACAGATCCCAAGAGCAATCCCAATCATCATCCTATTACAAGCAGCCTACCTGTGAAGTATGAGCACTGTGCGACCAATAGTACAAAAGTTATTGCCCAGAAACGAGTGTGACGGACGGATGGACGGATGAACAAATGGACAAATTGACCTTTGACATATTGACCTCAAATGAAATCCCATTGATCAACACCTCAAATGTAATCAAAATATGAAGTTATAGCGAAAACTAGTTATGACATGGAAACCAAAAATCTATTTATAGTAACAGTTACCTTGACCTTTGACCTATTGACCCCAAATGCAATCCCAACGATCAACACCTCAAATGTAATCACAATATGAAGTTATAGCAAAAACTAAAGTTAAAAGTTAATGCATGGAAACCAAAAATCTATTTATAGTAAGTGACCTTGACCTTTGACCTATTGACCCCAAAAGCAATCCCAACAATCGACATCTCAAATGCAACCACACAATGAAGTTATAGCTTCGTACACAAGAGAAAACTAAAGTTATTTCATGGAAATCAAATATTCTATTAATAGTAACAGTGACCTTGACCTTTAACCTACAAACCCCAAGGGCAATCACAATCATCATCCCATTACAAGCAGCCTACCTGTGAAGTATGAGTACTGTGCGACCAATGGTACAAAAGTTATTGCCAGGAAACGAGTGTGATGGACGGACAAATTGACCTTTGACATATTTACCCCAAATACAATCCCAATGATCAACACCTCAAATGAAATCGCAATATGAAGTTATAGCAAAAACTAAAGTTATTCCATAGAAACCAAAAATCTATTTATAGTAAGTGACCTTGACCTTTGACCTATTGACCCCAAAAGCAATCCCAATGATCGACATCTCAAATGCAACCACACAATGAAGTTATAGCTTCGTTTACAAAAGAAAACTAAAGTTATTGCATGGAAACCAAATATTCTATTAATAGTAACAGACACCTTGACCTTTAACCTACAGATCCCAAGGGCAATCCCAATCATCATCCCATTACAAGCAGCCTATCTGTGAAGTATGAGTACTGTGCGACCAATGGTACAAAAGTTATTGCCAGGAAACGAGTGTGATGGACGGACAAATTGACCTTTGACATATTTACCCCAAATGCAATCCCAACGATCAACACCTCAAATGCAATCGCAATATGAAGTTATAGCGAAAACTAAAGTTATTCCATGAAAACCAAAAATCTGTTTATAGTGACCTTGACCTTTGACCTATTGACCCCAAATGCAATCCCAATGATCGACATCACAAACGCAACCAGAGTATGAAGTTATAGCTTCGTACACAAAAGGTAACAAAACCTACTGCACGGAAACCTAAAATTCTATTTATAGTAACAATGACCTTGACTTTTGACTTATTACCCCAAATGCAATCCCTGGGGGATTCGAACGATCGACATCTCAAATGCAACCACAATATGAAGTTATAGCTTTGTACACAAAAGAAAACTAAAGTTATTGCACGGAAAACAAAAATTCAATTTATAGTTAAACAGTGACCTTTGACCTACAGATCCCAAGAGAAATCCTAATCATCATCCCATTACTAGAAGCCTACCTGAGAAGTATGAGTACTGTGCGACCAATGGTACAAAGGCTATTGTCCAGAAACGGGTTTGGATGGATGGATGGATGGATGGATGGATGGATGGATGGATGGATGGATGGACACACAGACAGACAGGATGGATGGACAAACAGATGGATGGACAGACAGATGGACATACGGATGGATGGTTGGACAGAAAGAAGGGTGGGGGGGGGGGTGGTATAATAATATTGAAAATAAAGACTGAGTGTAGTTTCCGCTATCTAAACAGGAATAAACATCTGTTCCCATGCCACCAGCCATGCTAATTCCAGTCTCACTTGACATTACCACTGTTGAAAGAAAATTTAAAGTTTCCATGCAATATCAATGATGAGTGGTTGATAGCGGCTAGCCCTGTGCAGTGCTAACAGGGCCATATCCAGAACATTTTTGGTACCGGTATACCAGTTTGGGTGCCCAAACTCAAGGTGCCCAAACTCTAGTACTGAAATGGTTAACTGGATAATCAGTTTGAAACCAGTTAGCTACCTAACCGAGTAGAAAAACCGTCAACTAGTTATCCGAAATATCGATAGTGATCGTCATTCCATGTTTAAAATGTAGTGAATCTGCTGCTTCTCCTTTGTGATAGATTACACATCGAAGCCGCGTTGTATATATTGTGAAATAATCGACTTTGGGGTTCAAGACTTTGTTAATGATTGACAGTTTCCATGAGTACATGTAATGAGTAATCGCAGAAACTATTCCGTAGTGTGTATACAAACGAACATTGTCAAGTTCTCGAAAATGTTCATTTGTATACAGACTACGGAATAGTTTGAGAATACTGCTTTCCAATTCCTATAGTTATTGCTCTCGGTTAGTCGGTTACGAAAATCAGCCAACCGTTTCAGCCCTACCAAACTCATTGCATTCGTGAATAATCTCCATCCCATAGTATGCTAAAACAGTCAAAATTCGGCAAACATTGTACATGACTAAAATCAACACAAAACTAATCCCTGGAATGCCAAAGTACATGTAGAAAAAACGCACGGAACAGGTATGCGGAAAGCACAAGGAGACATTACATTAATTGAAACTTTTGTGTCTTTTAAAAAAATTGCATTCAGTGTGGTAATCCTTCCTTCAGTTTCTGCCTCTACCGTCTACAGTCTTCAGTTATGTCTGCGGAGTATATGGACAGGTGTCCCCAAATTATCCTGGATATGGCTCTGGATAAGTACCGATGATTCTCGCACCCGTTTCTATTTTTGAACTATAATCTTTACTGGGTAATATTACGACTACATCACCAAAGCATGCCTTCTACGAAGGCATTCCTTGGTGTAGTTGGAATATTTTATCAGTCAGGACTTGAGTCATAACTGTTGCAACAAATCAGGTTTACAGCATCCGTTCCCCCAGTCGGTCATCTTCAAGTCATCCCTGATTTGATTTGAGATTCCATTCAAATAATAGACCCAATTCCATTCGAAGAGAAAATAGTTGATTTGCAGGGCCCTGGTGCATAAATATATAACTGAACACAAATGTATTTATTTATTTAACATTTCTTTATTAACTGGTGGAGTGATAAAGTTTTGACTATTGGAAGCCCAAATTTGGAGTTAATTCTTAATTGGTTAAGTGCTGGTAGCCCATATTTGGGCTTTTCTTTTGAAGTGCAGGTACCATAATTTAAAGGCTTCATATTCAATGGATGCACTTCATATTACATTTGAAGTGAAATTTAGTCTGTAAAGATTTGCCTTGTTACAATTTATCAGGCCTGGCATTCTTCAGGAGTGCAGGGCACTGCACACCTACTGCATGCCTAGAAAAAACTGAGGAGGGCAATTTTTTGCACCCCTTGATTTTCTGGAATGCCAGACCTGTTTGGGACTGCCTTTAAAATCTATTATCATTTCATCCCCTGAGTTCCAATGTTCTCTATGTGCCTACTGGCACATAGAACACATTGGAACTCAGGGGATGAGTTGTCAATGTTGCATTGATTCGCAACAATTCATGACCCATTCTGTGTCGCATTTCGATACATTTTGAGTGTAGAAGACAGCTACATAAGATTTGAATGCAATATTTTGAATGATGAGAAGATGTGTGTGACAATCTTTCCACCATGTAGCTGAATGTAGTTAAATTTTTCAGTCACAATATTAATACCCTGAAGTGAATATAACCAAAATAGCATACAAGTTTTTGCATTGAAAATGTCTGGTGCAATTGCACAATGTGAGGAGGGCAACTGTTTTGCTCTCCTTGATTTTCTAGATTGGCAGGCCTGATTTATGGGAGCTAGAGCACCTGTAGACATTCTCCCATAAATTATAACAAGGCAAAGACATGGAACAAATTCTGATGACCCAAAATAATTCAGCACTCCGACAGTTACCTCTAGGAACTGCAACTTAAAGACCTCATATAGATGTACTGTGCAGGGATGTAAGTAACTATTCCTGAAAAACCCTGAACCTCAATGATCTGACAGGTTTTCACTAAAAATAGTCAATTTTCACAAGAAATAAACCCTGAAAACTGATCATTTTCTCATCAATAAACCCTGATTTCAGGAAAAACCCTGAAAACTTTCGAACCTGACTGTGGATAATGCTTTACCTTATCTTTGAAATGAAATTATTCCGACGGTATAGATTTGCTACAATTTATGGGAGCGCCCCAATTATTCCGATGGTATAGATTTGCTACAATTTATGGGTGCACCCCATTTGGCTCTCTCTAATACATGTAAATTGGAACAAGCAAAGATAATGTGAACAAGTTTTGATGGCCAAAAATAATTTAGCATTGTACCAGTTAATCTCTGTCACCCTAAAACAGAGAAAGAAGCTACGATGAGTGGCATTTAACACCTGTGCCTATAATATCCTCCACCTGACTGTGACCCGAGTTTCAACGGCATACATGAAAGTAAAGGTGACTTCACAATCAGTAGTGCAGACTTTCGATTTTGAGGTGCGTAACTATGCTTGCGTTCAACAGCGTTCCACACTTTGAAAAGCAGAGCACAAAAAAGAGCATGCCTCACAAATTTTTGCATGTAGATTTCGTTTTAATGTGGCAGACTACTGCTAACTGTGCTAGCAGCTAGCCACCCAGATTCCATTAACCCTTTACCTAACGTAATGGCCAAAACCGGCCAGCGCTATTCTAAAAAATCGCCCATTAATTTTCATTATTTTTTTCATTTTTTGTCGCAAAAACATAGGTTATGACCCCTCGTTGGTACGAGCTCATCAAGCTCGTTCCAACGAGGGGTCATAACCTATGTTTTTGAGACAAAAAATGAAAAAAATTAGTTATTCAAGAATTATTTTTGCAAGTGTCGTCTGCTTTTCAGGTTAGGTAAAAGGGTTAAATCAGAACCAACTGACCTTGCAACTTATTTTTGACTGGTCAGCGAGCACAGTATCACTGACAACATGAAAGATACTATGTCAGTGAAGACAGCTTTGTTATTTAATTGCAACGTTATCACCGTGCACATGCAACTTGCAGCGAGTCAAGTTTTATCAAGGACCCCATGAGGATTCCGTCCCAGGAATATTTGGCCAGGCAGATTCAGCCGATCCCTCCTGACTTTTGTGACTATTATCAATGTGATATCTAGCCACTAAGCCTACACTTTCTATCGTGAGCACGACTTTGTCGTGCTCACGATAGAAAGTGAAACACTGCATGTTGGATGTATCCTTGAGTACAACGAAAAAATTCCTAAAAAAATTATCAATGAAGGTGGGAAATATGAGAAGATATAAGTGTTAGCCGATGTGAAACTCAATTCCATAAGTGACATGATTTATTCTTATCACATACCCATATATACAGATGTGAGTTCATTCAAATCACGGTAGGTGCACAAAAACAAAATGGTGTGCCTTAATTCAAAACCAGACACACATTTTATTGTGCTCCGCATTTTTTCAAAATCATAAGTTGGTTAATGTGATCTGTATATACATGTACCAATAACAGAATGTGGCAATAAAACAGTCAGGCAGTGATAATGTCCCACGGGATTCACAATTCACTTAGATATTTATTCACAAAAACTGAGCTTTTAAAATCAACACATTATGAAAAGCATTTTCCTTTTACCTTCTATTAAGTTCAAATGGACAAAAAAATATTCTCAATGAAACAGAATAATGAATATGTTCTTTAAAAAATTCACTGGAGGCAATTTAAAATTCTTTCAATGTCAAACTGAACTCAAAGACCTCTCTCTTGCTGTAAATTACTCTAATTTATATATGACTGTCAACCAAAATATCTCCTGTTGGGGTTCCACAAAGTGAATATTACTTTGATAAGTGGCTTGTTTGCTTCAAATCTTCACAGTAAGAACTATATTTCAATCTGTTAATACAACATGTAGGGCCAAAAGTGACAGGTCCATGTAACATCACCTTTGCATTTCACCATCCCATTCTCCACAAAGCTATGAAGGACCCTAATCAATCCCCACTTTATACAGAAATTTATGGAATTTTTAAACAGAAAATCCAGTAAGTGGGAAATTCTCCTGCCAGTCAAATTATCATTTGAATTTTTGAAACTGAGAATTTCCCGGTTTATACAGCAGGTATATAGTTGAACAAACAATTGACGTTCCTTTGGGCAATACAATTTACTAATACTCACTTTAGAAACTAGACCTGAGCATTAGTATTCAGAACGGCAATTTATTACACTCCTGTTCTATGTAACCACCATCTACAGCAACACTAAACCATATGGAAAATGAAAATCTGTTCTGCACATATGTGCGGAACGGAAATCGTTGATGGACTATTTTTAAATAGAAACAAAATTTTGCTGGAATTTTCTACAAATCGTGCAACACAATTACAATTTGAATCGCTAGCGGTAGCTGAAAATCGTCCCCTGATTTAGAACAATACTGGAACTCAGGGCAGTCAGGGGAGGAAATAGTAACACAGGTTCACCTCGCAAATTTGGTTGGCAATGTGTTCTTTTTGTTGATAGTTGTCAAATGAATTGCCGAGTGTCCTTCTAATAATGGTTTTTAAGACATGAAGGCATGTAATAAACACAGAACGACACGCATGTTTGAATGGGTTAATTGATATGGCACTGATGTGCCATCATGGAAGAATAAAACCTGAGGCCTGTGGCCTCTCGTTCTATCCTTCTGCATTGGCACTCGTGCCATATCAACTGACCCATTCACACACGCGTGTCGTTCTGTGTATTTACAGCATGCATACAATATTCGTGTGCAGTAAAAAAGATAGTGATATCATCAGTTGTAGTCAAGGAGCTAGATATTTACACATACTTCAGCACCATGGCTAATGTGACAACAATATAAGCTATAAGGTCAAGTTCAACCAATCATTTATACCCATGTTGCCCATTTTAGAGGACTTTCACCCCAGACATTAGTTACCAGGTCCCACCACTGTAAACAAGCACTGCTTCACTTCCTGGGGTTCCCATGAGGATCAAGAAGCTAGGTATGTGGGTGAAAAAAAGACAAAAAATGTAAAGAAAATCACAGATAGTTTTGAGGAAAACACTGCCACTGCTCAGGTGGACGAATGCATCAGTCTTATTTGCCCTTATTTTCTGGTAACTGGAAACAGAAATTTTGGGTTCTCACTAGGAACTGGGAATCTGCAGTCTCAAATTAAACCCTAATTCAAGTCTGGTGCAAGAATACAACATTGTACACATGAAAATACTTCTGGAATGTTATTTAATGGTCATTCATTACCGCACTTAAAGTAACAACTTCACCCTTTAAACCCGAAGCCGAGAGACCACTTTTCCGGCCCACGAAGATGATATGTCATAATTTCATTATGTAGGATAGCTGCTTAGTGAACATGTGAGGAAGACCAATAAATATTTTCAACATGCTGCCCCAAGACTGCATGCTGAAAATATTAACAGTCTATCCCTAAATATTGAATATGGACTTCCAACTGCTGCCACTGAACTGTCATGGAAGATACCAACCAGTGTTCAAAGGGTTAAGGCTTAAGGTTAGAAAAGGGGTAAGATCATATGATAAACTAGAACAAGAGGCTCCAGGGGGCCTGAGGTTGCTCACCTGACATGGTAGCCTAAATATAAAACCCAGGGAATTGATTTCAACAAGTTGCATCTGACCCTCCTTAGAAAATCTTATACCAAATATCCAAAGATTCAGACCAGAGGATCTAAAAAAAAATATTTTTAAAGAATATTTTTCATACTGAACTTCCCATAGGAAGCCCAAATATGAACACAGGGACTTGGCTTGAACAAACTTGAATCTCACCTCCAGTGGGATGCCATTTTCCAAATATCAAAAGATTCTGACTGGTGGATGTGAAGAAGATTTTTGAAGAATATTCCTCATATTGAACTAAGTTATAATTCAAGCTCCCACAGGAAGCCCAAATATCAACCCAGGGACTTGGCTTGAACAAACTTGAATCTCTCCCCCCTAAGGATGCTGCATGCCAAATGTCAAAACATTCCAACCGCTGAATCTGAAGAAGATTTTTAAAGAAAAATTCCTCATATTGAACTAAGTTATAATTCGGGCTCCCACAGGGAGCCCAAATATGAACCCAGGGACTTGGCTTCAACAAACTTGAATCTCACCCCCCTAAGGATGCTGCATACCGAATATCAAAATATTCCGACAGCTGGATCTGAAGAAGATTTTTAAAGAAAATTCCTCATTTTGAACCAAGTTACAATTCGAGTTCCCACAGTGAGCCCAAATATGAACCTAGGGGCATGGTTTGAACAAACTTGAATCTCACCCACCTAAGGATTCTGCATGCCCAACATCAAAACATTCCGACTGCTGAATCTGAAGAAGAAGATTTTTAAAGAAAAATAATGCTGCACACCAAATATCCAAACATTCCGACTACTGGATATGAAGATGATGATTTTTTAAGAAAATTCCTCATTTTGACCTAAGTTACAATTCAAGCTCCCACAATGAGCCCACATATGGACCTAGGGACATGGCTTGAACAAACTTGAATCTCACCCCCCTAAGGATGCTACGTACCAAATATCAAAACATTCCGACTGCTGGATCTGAAGAAGAAGATTTTTTTAGAAAATTCCTCATTTTGAACTAAGTCATAATTCGGGCTCCCACAGTGAGCCCAAATATGAACCCAGGGTCTTGGCTTGAACAAACTTGAATGTCACCCCACTAAGGATGCTGTATACCAAATATCAAAAGATTCTTATTGGTAGATCTGAAGAAGAAGATTTTTAAAGAATATTCCTCATACTGCAATAATTTAAACATTTGGGCTCCCATAGAGAGCCCAAATATTGGCCCAGGGAAGTGATTTCAATAAACATGTGAAACAATCTTCCAAAGATGTTATATGTTAAATTTGAAAGCTTTTGGAGCAGTGATTTGGCAGAAAAGTAGTGTTAAATGTTTTTCCCATTACCAACAGTGTTAAAAAATGCTGACTCAGCACTTTTTCAAAAGTCCCCAAAAAGTACCCCATGATAAAACCGATAGCAATTTTTTTTAACCATTCCATTCTGTTGGACCTAAGAAAGCTTCACACCAAATAAGAATTCTCAGTGCCGTGTAAGTTTTGGAGATATGGATGTTTCAATTTTTTTCTATTTTTAGCTCCTGTGGTTCCCATGGGGCAACAGGAAATTTTTTTTGGGGCATAATTTAACTACTTATGTCCCAATATCACCTCATGTCAAATTTGGTTCAAATCAGCCTCTCGGTTTGGAAAATAGAAATTTTGGGTGGGGCTAAAATTCTTGCCCCTCCCATAACGATGGCAAATATAGCCCCTAGAACTTCTCTTGAACAAATCTGAGTCTACACCTCAAAAGGAAGCTGCACACCTAATATCAAGTCTCTGCTACTGCTGGTTCATAAGAAGAAGATTTTTTAAAGATTTAGGCTCACTTTTTGGGCGTGGCCCTACCAATGGGCGGGTCAACTTGATTTGAACAAACTTGAATTGTCATATGATAGGGAACATTCACAGCAAATTTTGTTGAATTTGGTCCAGCAATTCGTGAGAAGAAGTCGATAATGTAAAGTTAACGCCTGACGGACGCCGGACGATGGACGATGGACACCGGATGGAAAGTGATTAGTAAAGCTCTCCTTGAGCTGTGTTCAGGTGAGCTAAAAACTGTGAGCATGGCTCCCTAAATGATACCACCCACTCCCACCAAGAAACATTTTACAACAGTAAAAGTGTGTTTGATGTAGAGAGCACAAACACTGACCCCCCCCCCTACCCACCCCACACACACACCTCCACCCCGAAGCTTGAATAAGTTTCAATGAAATCTGTTCAATGGTTTAAGAGGAGTTGTGGATAGCAGATCTGTACAGAATGTCAATTGAATTTGACAAAGTTCATTTTTCAATATGGGAAACTGTAGAAACTAGAGGTACTGTGAGCAAGCTCACAAAGTGATACCCCCCGCGCCTGAAATGTATAAGTTAGATTATCTCCCCTTGGAAATGTCAGAACGGAATTATATTGCTTCATGCACATCTTCATATGGAGTTCTTCCATTGTGTAAAGGTTCATGAAAATTCTTCAAACGGTTTAGGATGAGTTGCGCTTATAAGGATGGACAGGCGGATGGACAGACAGATGGATGGACGGACGGACGGACGGACAGGGTGATTCCTATATACCCCCCAAACTTTGTTTGCGGGGGGTATAATGAAAATATCTGAAAACAAAATAGGAGGTGCACATCTTCAATGTATGTAAAATAATGTCTGAGAGTTTCAATGGAATCCATTCACTGGTTTAAGAGGAGTTGCAGACAGCAGAAGTGTACTTCCCTAAAGCATAATGGATGGATGGATGGACGGACGGACGGACGGATGGACAGACATCGAAATATGAAAATATCTGAAAGAAAAATAGGAGGTGCACATCTTCAGAGTATGTAAAAGAAGGTCTGAGAGTTCCAATGGAGTTTGTTCAATGGTTTAAGAGGAGTAGCAGATAGCAGATCTATACCCCTCCCTACTAAAACCTGAATTGACAAAAGACCTTTTTTGAATATGGGGAACTGTAAATATGAAAATATCTGAAAAGAAAATAGGAGGTGCACATCTGCAGTGTATGCAAAAGAATGTCTGAGAGTTTCAATGAAATCCGTTCACTGGTTTAGGAGTTGCGGATAGCAGATGTGTACCCCCCTAAAGCGTAACGGATGGACAGACGGGCGGTATTACAGATGTATGGACGGACATAGTGAACACTATATACCACCCACTTTTCAAGTGGGTGGTATAATAAGGGATCTCTAATGAGTCACGATTTTATATGAAATTTCTGTTCTGAGACTATGAAGTTTACTAAATCGACCTGAACCGTGGGTTACTGAGGCTCAGATCGATGTGAATGAATCAAGTTAAAAAATTTCATGGCAAATTGTGATGTATTTGAGATTCATTTTATAACACAACGTGTAATTTAACCTTTTTCCTAATGTAACGACTACTAACCTGGCCAGTGTTATTTACAACAAGAGCTATTGCTGAAAGCAATTGTACCCCCACTGCAGTGCTGGACCGATGAAGCATAAATGAATTAAAACGAATGTAAGGACCAAAAAATTACGAAAAATTGACAAAGTAAGTACCATAACTCTGGTGAAAAATATGTGTACATGTACATATGCTTACCTACGTTTAAGGGGCGTGGTGGCTCAGTAGGTAGAGGTGCAGGCTGCAAGCCGCCAGGAGGTCCTCGGTTCGAATCCCACCTACGGCAACTGCATTGTGTCCTTGGGCAAGACACTTCACCCCCATTGCCTACGTGGGGGCACGGTGATGTTGTGTACTAAGGCATACTGCACGCTGGTGGTGCACCTGTCTTCAACCAATGCTAACCCTGCTTGTGTGAAGTTTGTATGTTGGGGAGCTGACAGTTGCTTGCCGTTGCTCGGTGGTTCTCTCCGGGTACTCCGGCTTCCTCCACCCGTAAAACTGTCGTGGTCATGATTAGCCATTGTGCAGAAATCTGTGACCTTAAACACCAATAAATAAATAAATTACCTACGTTAAAAATTCATGAAGGCCTGCAGTGTCCAGTGTGAATGGTTATCTCATTATTTTTAAAGTTATATTCATCATGACATACTGTGTTATTAAAATTTAATCATTAAAGTCATTGATATTATATAACAAGCTAAACTGAAAATAGACTGTTTTCATTTTTGGAATTCACTTTAAAAAATTCCCACAATCCAGTATGAGCATTTCCATTAGTTCCTTGAATCCTGAACTCTATGTAACATGTAACCAACTAACCGTGTTCATTTTTACAGCCCTACGCAGTGTATATTTTCATGTAGTGTGTGATATGGCTGTCTATCAACTAATCCTACAGAATGCCTAAGGTCAGCTAGTGTATATATAGAGATTATCGGATACATATTTTGTGCATCCACATAATGGTAATAATCATTTTATCTTACAATAAATTGGGGATAAGTCAAGAATCTAGACGAATATATAACAAACTATTTATTCGTACGGATGAACAAAAAGAAAAAAAAATGGAACTCATGCGAAAGGAACATGCTTGTATCCGACCCCCTGATACAAACATCTGTATCAGGGGGTCGGATACATGACAGTTGTGGAGTTAATACAGACAAAATACATGTTGATTGTAAGATAATAGTTTATACCAACTAACTCTTTAGGGTTAGTGACACTTTCTGGTTTTTAAAATAATTCATTATTAACCCTTTGATACTTTAGTACGTCTTGTGACGTAGGAAATCAAACAGTGCATTGATACTTTGTAGTCATTTGTTTTGTTATTATTTTTCGATTTTTTTAAGTTTTACCCTCAATTCCTATTTTCTCCTGAATAGTGCTCAGTGGCAACCATTGAGCCAAATGTTATCGCAGCTTAAAATACTAATATAATCCTGCTGTCAAGACTTCTTAACTGGTTGAGCACTAGAAGCCACTATCAGGGCTTTCAAAAAATGAGGAGACCAGAACAAAAGCCAACACTTTCCTTGCTTATATTTCATATTCAGTTAAACACAAGTAATATCCAGTTTATATAAATTTATTTTATTACAAATTATTGGAGAGAGCCTATGGGAGAAGAAACACACAAAGAATAAGAAATGTTACCTTTATATTGAACTGGGAACATTTAATACAGAAGCTACTTCATGTATAGTGCATAAAGTACATTTTATAACTAACAGTCGCATGAAATATTTATATATATTTATTGGTGTTTAAGGTCATATACTTATGCACAATGGCTATAATCATGACCGTGACAGTTTTTACGGGTGGAGGAAGCTGGAGTACCCGGAGAGAACCACCGAGCAACGACGAGCAGCTTCCAGCTCCCCAACATCGTAACTCCGCACTGCAGGACAAACAGGGTTAGATTGGTTGAAGACATGCGTACCATCGAAGTGCAGTACGCCTTAGTACATGGCGTCATCTTGCCCCCATGTGGACACTCGGGGTTAAGTGCCTTGCCCAAGGACACAATGCGGGAGCCTGAATTGATCGCTCAGATGGTCACCCATCCGAGGATCAACCAGGCTCGACGTTGCTTAACTACGGTGCTCTGACGAGAACCAGTTATCGCAATGCCACCGCACCCCTGTCGCATGAAATAATTATTAGTCTCTGTAATCTCTATTAAATAAATTGTTCTTATTCAATTAAATGATCAAGATATTTAAGCGATAGTCTACATTTTGTGGCTTTGTAGTTGTGTCTAGGCAAGTCTTGGCTGCCTTTGTAGGTAGCCAAGACTTGCCTAGAAACAACTGACAAGGTTCTTTGGATTTAATTTGCAAACATATCTAAAAACTGCCTTTTGGGGAACCTATTTTTTTTGCAGTAAAAAGTGATGAAAACTCAAAATTAGGCCTTCAAGAATTAAAATTTTATTTGAATGAGGACTGAGATTGGAAAATTTTTGGTTTGAATTGTGAAATATCATGCCAAAATACCATTGGGAAGGGGTCCCATATTTGGCTCCAGTAGACATAAAAAAACCCCCTGTATACCCCCACTGCAGTGCTCGACCGATGAATTATAAATGAATTAAAAAGAAAGTAAGGACCATAACTCTGTTAAAAAAATAAGGGCAACACTTTTTAACATATCCAGGAATGGCTTGTCCTCATACCAAATTTCACTGAACTCCATCCACTCACTGGTATGATATGGCTATGGATGGTGGGACAGATGGACGGATGCATGTAATCTAGTATACTCCCATTCTCTTTGAGTGTGGAGGTATAAAAAGTGTTCAAAGTCAGCTGATGGCCCCTCATTAGAATGGATTGTAGAAAGTTCTTTTTAGTGAATTCCAAAAAATGAAAACATATTCTATTTTCAACTAACAGTTTGTTTTATATGAAACTGTCAATAAAATACATTCATATGAAGAAAATAATGTACTATACTTTTCAAAATCACTTGCTTTGAACATCTGCAATGATAAGTTTAGCCCACCTACAGAATGGCTGTCATGAACTGATCACTTTCCACGGGTGGGCAATATTTCCACGGACCTAATTATATTAGATTCCAAACAGAATAATCATAATATTTATTGGTGTTTAATGTCACATACTTATGCACAATGGATAATCATGACCGTGACAGTTTTTACGGGTGGAGGAAGCCAGATAACTCGGAGAGAACCACCGAGTATCGACAAGAAACGGTCAGCTCCTCAACATTCTAACTCTGTTCAAGCTCCGCACAAACAGGGTTACAGCAGTTGAAGACATGTGCCCCTTCGACATACAGTACGCCTCAGAACCCAGCGTCATCGTGACCCCATGTAGGCAACTGGGATAAAGTGCCTTGCCGAAGGACACAACGCGGGTCATCCCAGACGGGGATCGAACTCGCGACCTCTAACATAGAAGTCCAGCAGTCTACCACTGAGCCAACGTGCACCCCTGGAATAATCATAAAACATTTAATTAATGAAGCACTGGGTACAGTACAACCCAGTGCTTCATTAGTTCAAATTTTGCTGCTGATGATTTTTAGTACCTAGTAAACGCATATGTGGAAATCACAGTCCACGTATGGATAATGACCAGTCCATGGCAACTGTAATGTAACAGCACACTTTAATAATTTTAGGACCATTATTTTTACTTGCCTTGTTTTGACAGAAATGAAGTACAGCTAAACTGCATGATCCCAGGCCTTTAGATCATCCCAATTTCACACCGTTTACAGGTGTGTACAAATTAGAGAAGGTGTGAAGACATCAAGAAAAATATATTAATGCTTTGTGTCTCTTCCACATTTGAGAATAACTATCATCATAATATGATCATAGAAACACAAAGAAAGGCATGGAAATAAAACATAACATGAAAAGACTGTTTTAATGTTCCCAAATTAAGGCAAACAGGTGTGCCCAAAATAAATGAATTTAAAGGCATGGATCCCTTACAATACAAACCATAACCTTAAATAGTTATTAAAAAAAGGCTCTTGAAAGTTGCAAGTCTCCTCCAGAAAAAAGCTGTTGAGAACTGTTGAGAATAACAATTGCCTATACTGTATGGTTATGAAACAGCAAAAAATTTGGAGAGTCCTCATTCTCGTTCTCTTTAATACCTAACCTTGAAAATTTTTTCCACACCCTATGAATTTAGTACTCATATGTAAACATCTTGTTTATTTGACTGATGGCTGGGCACTGATGACAATAAAATGTTTTTATTAAGACAAGTATGAGTTCAAGTACCTTGCACAGGCAAGTGATATGCTAATTATAAATTATTAAAACAAGGCAAAACCTCAAATATATCTTCCTTTTCACAAAAACTGTGGACTAAAAACATTTAAAAAAAACCCAAATCATAATAAATTGGCTTACGCTACAATAAAGCAGCCTTGACATCATTTACTTGAAATTTCTGGATCAGCTAGCTGGAAGATGAAGACTTCAGGTCTTCTGCTGGACAGTTTGGGGAAAATTCAAACCTGAGTCCATGTCAAGAGCACCATTTCAGAAGTGTGACCATCCAATTTCCGACACTTTCACTTGCCTGTTGAAGTCACTGAAGAGGTTGTAGTCACCTCTCACCTGGAAACAGTTTTTAAACTGATTGCAAATAATGTACTGTTTTCTAAAAATTAAAAAAAACTGATCACTTTTATATTTTAGTAAGAGACCAAGGCTCTGTCCAGATAGAGCTTGGCTGTAACCCTTTACCTAACAAATCGGCTGTATCTGCCCATGTAATTTACAAACTGAGCAGTTGAAAAAGTTTTTTTTTTTAAATTTCAACAAAACCACATCAGGTGAGCCCCACCATCCCCCTCACCTCCGCCCCCCGCCCCCCCCCCCCCCCCCACCATTGGAATGAGCCCATCGAGGTCTTGCGAATAACAATAAGGGGTCACATGATATGGTTTTGTTGAAAAAATTTAAAAAACAATAATTAAAATAATAAATTAATTATCCTATGCCAAGTCATCCTACCAAGTTACAATGAAATCCCTTCATAAATACGACCTGAAGACAGTGCTAAAGGAATCAAGGTCACATGCCCAAGTGGCGGAAACAGCTTACCAATTGTGACCAAAATAGGAAGTCTCATCTAGACATCATACCAAGTCATCCTACCAATTTACAATGAAATCTCTTCATAAATGGGAACACGATGGCTTAGCAGTAGACTGTTGGACTTCTATGCCAGAGGTCCCGAGTTCGATCCCCGCCCGGGATGATCCGCGTTGTGTCCTTGGGCAAGCCAGGAAATAAGCAGACTGTCATCTGCAAAATGAGGTCCCCAGAGGGTGAATTTTGTGATGCTACCCTGCACAGCAGGGTAGCATCACTAAATTTACCCTCTGTGAACCTCATTCTGAATCAGGGTCTCAAAACTAAACAGAAAGAGGTACCCAGAGGATAAATTGGCCCACTGTATGGAATAGCATCATCAAATTCACCCTCTGGGGACCTCATTTTGCAAATGTCAGACTGCTTATTTTCAGGTCTGTCCTTGGGCAAGGCACTTTATCCCGATTGCCTACATGGGGGCACGATGACATGGTGTACTAAAGCGTACTGAACGTCGGTGGTGCACATGTCTTCAACCGCTGTAACCCTGCTTGATCAGAGCTTGAACAGAGTTAGAATGTTGAGGAGCTGACAGTTGCTCGTTGATGCTCCATGGTTCTCTCCGGGTACTCCGGTTTCCTCCATCCATAAAACTGTCACAGTCAGGATTAGCCATTGTGCATAAGTATGTGACTTTAAACACCAATAAATAAATAAATATCTCTTCAAAAATGAAGCCTTGAGACAGTGCTAAAGGAATCTAGCTCACATGTCCTGCGGCCATCATGGCTGACCAAACCCGACCAAAACAGGACATTCTCATGTATAAATTATACTGAGTCATCCTACCAAGTTACAATGAAATCCCTTTATAAATACGACCTGTAGACTGTGCTAAAGCTTTTCTGGTCACAGTTGACCAATCTGAACCAAAATGGGATGTTCTCATCTAGACATGACCTCGAACCTGGGCATGAAATTTAATGATGATCGGAGAAGAACTATATGGGGTGTAGCCTGTGCTAAAGAAAATGTGAATAGACTTATAGACTCACAGACTTCTGCACATGCGATGGCAATTTGATTTTGTCAAGTTAAGCCAATAAAAAGTTAATTCTTCTTTAACTCCTGAAGGCCTAATTTTGACTTTCATCACTTTTTATTGCAACAAAACAGGCAGTTTTTTTATAGATTTGCAAGTTACTTCCTAAGAACCTTGTCAGTTGTTTCTAGGCAAGACTTGGCTGCCAATACCAGAAACCAAGACTTTCCTAGACACAACTGCAAAGTCACAGAATGCACACTGTTAAAGTGTAGCAAAATGTATAAATATTTTCATCATTTAAAAGTATAAGAACAATTAATTTAATAAGAGATTACAGAGACTGATCATTATTGCATGCAACTATTTGTTGTAAATAGTGATTAACCGATGTTCGGCAATCGCATCTGACATCGGTAGAAGAGTTAGAACATCGTTTTGTGCCGATGGCTACATCGAACATCATGGGATCTAAATTGTTCATATCTACGTTTGATTCCCTATCTTATACAAGCAGTAACAAGCTTAATAAGTTGCCACAAAGATTGGTAGGAATCATGATTGGTCTAATCTCATTGATTGGTCTGATCTTCCCCTTGATAGCTGCTTATGATGCACATGCCACAAGTCGTGTGATGACTATGAAATACGACATCAGCAGAAACGAGTTAACGGCATCGTGTTTTTTTACCATTGATCAAAGACGCTGCACTGTTAACTTGTTTCCGCCGACGTCTTATTTTTATTTTTATACACACAGTGACATTTATTTTTATACACATAAAGACACTCTCTTGAGGTCAACGAACCAATCAACCTCACTGTATTATAAAATTAACCCTATTCTGTGCCTTCTTGAACATCAATCCTTTCAGTCATGACTATCTGTCAATGGCACTGACTATTGGCCGATTGTGTGCCCAGCTAATTGGCAAACAGATGGTGGTCTCAAATCCTTATCGGTTAATCACTAGTTATAAAACATACTACAGGTATTATACATGCTGTAACTTCTTTGTTAATGTACTCGGTTAAACATGAAGGTAACATTTCTTATTCTTTGTGTGCTTCTTCTCCCAAACAAATTCCCAATTGGAGCCTTTATGACCCTTTCCAAATGAGGGCAGAAGACTGCCAGGGCTTTGGTTACCTGGTCCTATTTTATCAGTAAAACAGATCTTGGTTACCATAATAAATAATCAGTGTTTCACATCCCATGGTTTCCACAGGTACTGCAATACCATAAAATCTCGTTTTTTCAAAGATGAAATGCGAGAACTTTGAATCTGAGATGTTATTTTTATTTGTTTTTCTTGATGCAGTCTTGATTTTGCACTGTTTTATCAAGAAATCTCGACAAACTGGGGTAAGTGTTTCTCAATCAGATCATGGAAAAAGATCACTGTTATTATCACAATACTGTAGCAATGCTGCCTTTAGAGGACTTCCAATCTAGGCATTGATTACTAGGTCCTATTGAACCAAGTCCAATCAAAGCCTCAAAATTTGATTCTATTTGAAAGCACAACAATTATGGGGCACGGTCGCTCAGTAGGTAGAGGTGCAGGCTGAGAGGTCCTCGGTTCAAATCCCACCTGCGGCAACCAAGTTGTGTCCTTAGGTAACTGCCAGTCCTGTCAATCAATACTTGAGTCATAAAATAGTGTAACAGGGTGTTTTCACATTAAGGGTTGCTAAAAAACCTGCATGGTTGTTTGCTCTTTTACCAAAATTAGACTCATGTGGGGAACTCCAACTTTCACAAAATGAAAGGGTACTAGGGGTAGGTTCTTCACTCCAAATTTCACTGAAATATCTTTAGTAGTTTCTGAATAATGGTGACTCATGACCATAATTTGGCCATTTTTGAGTGGCCATCCGATTTTCTCCAATTTTTGAACAATTATAATTCATTTGTCTTTCATCCAGAAGAAAAGGAAAGTCTAATATTTGCAAAAGGAATCATCCCACGTGAAACTGTTTCAAATTTCGTGGAAATCGGATTCCTCATCTCAAAGTTATATTGATTAACATGCAAAAAAGCAGTTTCCGTTAAACGTTTTTTTCAAACCTATAGAAAATTTTGAAGGCTGTTGGATGATTTTACATCAATGTATTGGATTCAATCTATACCCCAAAATGACTGCAGGAACCATATTTATGAAAGGAAAAAAAATTAGATGGTTCTTGGGCGACAAAAAAAAATTGCAAACCAAATGAAATAAACTGAAAAAATTTCCGTAAAAAACTGTCGTTTCCGGGAATGTTGTTATTCATATCTAAAAAAACACAATTTTACTCTCTTGATTGCATGATGTATGGGACTTGGGAGTACAAAAGTGGAAATAAAAAAAGAATTGGCAATGGGCATGTATCCGAGTCGAAACAAGAATTTTTCTCTGTTAAAAAAAGTCCTCTCTGGGAATTCATCTCCAAAAGGTCACCCATTTCACTAATAAGAGTTTCAGGGGTAAGTTTTCTACCTTTTTTATTGAAAGCAAGGTCAAATATGTCTTTTATACTCATAAACCATAAAGATGAACTAGATTTATCCAAATGCAACTTCATTTCCAACTTCGTGGACATTCAGCCCTGATGTTATGCTTCTTTTTTTATGGTCTTGGCCCTCAGGGAATTCAACCAAAAGCCTAACTGAATGAGTAACAGCCGTGGAATAACACTGTAACCATGAAATTAGTCAAACACTGTTTTAAAGTTGGGATCTGAAGGTTTAATATACTACGCCAATATATTCTCGGAGAGGACATACATTTTAACCAAATTTAAAATGAGTGAAAAAAGGGTTTGAGTGTGACAGTTGGTGAAGGAATGGTTTTCTTATGTATATTTTAGGCTTATAGTGCATGCTGCATGAGATACATGATGTTTTCACAGAGCTAGCTTGTAGAATTTGCTTAATCTAACATCCTCTATGTGTGAAACTAACATCTTTTGCTGTGGTGCCTGCATGTTGTTGGTTTTTGTGTCGTAATGCTTCCCAACCCTTTTTATTTTCCAGATTGCAACAAACAGATATCCAGCTGCTCATATCCTTCTTGCTTATTACTGCACATGTCTAACAGGCCATCAATACTCTCCATTCAAAAAGCAAAAAACTAAAAAAACAGGGTTTTTGAGGGAAATTTATGAAATTCTGACAATAATTTGGAGATATTGGGGAGATATTGGTGGTCCATATTCTAACACTGTCTTATAATCATATCTTAATTAACACTTCTCTGGTATGCATGATGCCACTATCAATCAACTTGGACACTCAAGACTAAAAATAATCATAAGCCTTGATTGGAGGTTATTCAACTGATAAGTTCATTGTATGTACTTTATGCCCCATTTTATCTACAATTTTACACTATGCTTTGTGCTTATCCATTTGTGTACAACTCAATGGTAAGGTTAAACTGTCGGGAAGAGCCAAGAAAATAAAGGACTCTCAAGAAATCTCCAGCTGTAGCTTATGATTATCTTTGGTCTTGAGTATTTAGGTAGAACTTTCCTCAAAACTAACTGCTTGAACTATTACAGCTGAATCAGCCTGAATGATGGAAAAGTTACTTGTAAAGTTCCCTTGGAAAACCCGGCTTCAACTGCAGGCCCAAATAAGTTCAAGTGGGGAAGAGTGGACCGTGCATGGGTTGAAGAAAAGAACATCATTAGTATTATAAAAAGACCTATGTTGGAATCAACAGGGAGAAACTACCTGTTAAGTCCAGATGACTTGAAAAACATTAACAATTTGACACATATGTGAAGTGTTCTAATCGTGAGAAAATATATTTCAATTTGAGATATTGATTTTTGTGTTTCTTGCATTTTTGTTGAGTGTCTGGTGAGGTGTTAAAAAAAATGTCCTCTCCGGGGAGTCTGAAAAGTACATTATTTAACATCGAATGAGGCTTAACACTTGTTGTGGGAGGAGTTGATCAAACCAGAGTGCATTCTAAATGATTGGAGAAGTATTCAGTCTGTACCACAGTCACTGTATGGGTATAATTGCAAGCTATTTGATAACAAATGTTGCGAAGAGAAAAAAATAATGAAATAATTTTTAAAAATTGATTATTTTTTCCACAAAAGTCATGTTGAATGAACCAGGAACACAGATTACATGTATCATTTTAATGCCAAATTTGAATAAACTATGAATCAGAGTGGAGGTTTTGCTTCAGGCCAATGTCAAAGAATGTTAAAAATTTTGTCCTCTCCGACACAGAAAATGTTCAAAACGGCTCCTTTTTTCATCTTTCTATCATTTTTTTGTTTGTAGTTATATCTTTGTGAAATTTGGAATAGAGAATGATGACTGCTTATTGACCACTTTTTGGAAACGGAAACTCAAGCTGGGCTACTTTAAACATGATAAAAAATTTAAAGTTTGTGGTAGATATGGCCAAATTCTTCCCCAAATACGATAAAAACTGCGACTTTTCACCCATAATCCCATACACCACAGTGAATTCAGTATTTATTCGGTTGTTGAAACCCATGGTTGGAATCTGTAATGCTGAATGAGAGATTAGTTCATATTTATCCCCCTGTACTCCTTGATGGAACAGTTTGTCCAGAATTCAATTTCAAATTGAAAATTCAGCAGATGAGCCTTGAAATATCATTACCAGGTCGACGTCATGCCCGGCCATTCTCATTTTTCTGAACTTCAGTATATCTACTGATGAAATGACCAGAAAAAATCCTTAAACTAGACAACTTTTTTTCACCCCCCTGTGGCCAAATTTAGCAACCCTTAATGTGAAAACACCCAACACAGGAATATCTTGGGTTAAATTTTGCTCACCATTATTGAAATATATTACAGAAATATTAAGTACCATGCTCAGAATAATAAATTGAGGGTTTTAGGAAAAATATCACCACAGAATTAATGTGCTGTGGTAAAACCATTTTACCACAGCATTTACCATGTCAGTGCTGATTGCCGTAGCTAATTTCAAGGGCTGATTGAGATGTTCTCAAATTCCCACCAGGTGTCTCCAACTTGATCTTTTCTTCTATCATCAGGTCTTCTGTTCAGCAGACCTGATGACAGAAGAGTTCAAAGTGGTTCCGTTTCCCAAACTACTTTGATTCCATTTCTCGAACATTCCTCTTTCTTGATTGACTTGTCTAAATAAACGAGTCACCACTGGATAATACAATCCTTGAGTGGAGACTGACAATATTAGGTAAATTTCCATGGCTAACAGAAAGTGTAATATCTTCCACCTGAAAAGCTTTGAGATTCGATTCAAGATTTGATTTGATTCAAAATTCTTTGTCTGATATGATTCGAGATTAGATTCTACCCAAAATATGAGATTATAATAATAATAATAATAATGCAATGTGAACGTCTAGAATCCACCCAAATGCTCTTTGACTTACTTTATTACCATGCACAAGGCACTAATTTTAGCAGAGAAACAGAACTTATTTACTGCTTAAAACAAGCACTGCTCCATTTCCTGGGATTCCCTCAATGAGGAGGGGAAAGCGCTGAGGGGGAAGGTGTGGTATGTATTTATTTTTTGGTGTTTAATGTCATGGATATAAAGTCAAGCCCAGCCAATCATTTAAACCCATGTTGCCCATTTCAGGAGTCTTTCATACCACGGATAGGGGTTCTATTTTACTAGTAAAACAGAGCTTGTTTACCACAGCAAACAAGCACTGTTTCACTTTCCAGGGTTCCCATGTGGAGGAAGATGTGGTAATTGGGATGATATTTTACAATTTATAACAAGGGCAATGCAAAGCATGGACCGATGACCCCATCCTGTATATAAGTTAGAGGTAGCCTTGATGGTATCGTGGGATAGAAAAATTTTCGAAGTGGAAAGAGTGAAAACAGAAAAATTTTCTAAGTCAAAAAAGGGCAATAACTCCGGGAACAAAATATTGGACAGAACCCATTCCTTGCGCATATCTGTTCCCCCATGCAGGTCTATCAGCATACCAAAGGAAAGGAGGTCCAAATCCGAGCAATGGCTTTGAAATTACAATGCAAAATGTTTGTATGGATGGATGGACAGGCAGATGGATGGACAGACGGATGGAGGGCTTCACTAGATACCTTTGAATCCTTCCTTAGGAGGTCGGGGGCATTATTAATAAGCAGCTATTATATTAACTAGCACGTTATTAACCTGCAAACATTGAACAAATAAACAGTATGGCCACCGTGGACTGGTCACACTCCACAGGTGGGCCATATTTCAACGGATGCAATAATATTAGATTTCAAACACTAATAAAAGGAATAATCACCCAAAATTTGATCAATGAAGCACTGGGTAAAACCCAGTTCTTAATTGATTAAAATTTTGCTGATGATGATTTTTATTCCCTCGTAAAATCATGCGTGGACATCACTGCCCATGCATGACTTACGGCAGGTCTGGCATTTTCAGGAGAGCGATTTATTCGCTCGTCTACTGCTCGCCTTAAAAAAATTGAGGAGAGCGAAAAATAGCCCTCCTAGCCTTAGAAAATAATGATTACCACAACAGCCTATTCCTAAAACCCACAGGTTTTCAGATCTCTTCTGTGTTAGTGGTCTCTGCAAGATGGCCACACTGCCCCTCCCACACCTCTGGGCCTTGGCAAGGTCCAGAGGTGTGGGAGGGGCAGTGTAGCCATCTCACAGAGACTACCTTGTTAGCAGCATCAAATAAAATGTACAAAGCCCACTATAGGCAGAAGTCATTAATAGTACAACTTCATTTTGCCTCTTTTAGCTTTTGTAGGCTAGAGGAGAGCTAATCGCTCTCCTAGGCCGTGTGAGGCGAGCGATTTTTAGCCCTCCTGCATTTTTAAGAATGCCAGGTCTGTTATGGCCAGTCCACTGTGGCTATGAGGAATTTTAGGGAAGCTAATACAAATCAGCCATAACCTGTGGAGAACAATTTTAAACACATTGATATACCTCTGCACATATAATATTTTTGAAATATAATCCAAGTATCCTGAAGAGTATAAAATTCCACATCCACACACACAGGCATACAAAGTTTATGACTATACATACATGCCTCTTTATATCCACCAATTAATAACTTGAAGTTGTTAGGAATTCAATGAATGGCAAATTACCTATAACTTCCCCCATTCAACAGAAGCCAAAGATTTGAAATATTGCCAAGCAATATAACAAAAGCCAACAGTTCAAGTCAAACTGATAAGGTTTAAGTTCTCCACAGTTCAACAATAATTGTGGGATTTTTTTTTTCATCACTTTCCTACTTTGACATAGATCACTCCAATGGTACTCTTGCCTTCAATCACTGCTAACACTGCCAGCACCAGGGTATTCAGTTGGAGAGTCAGACAGAACTTTTCATTGCTTTGTGGGTCTATCTGGGAACACTGGCTTTCACTACCCTGAAAACTGCCCACCATGATATGACCCTAGCCATTTAAAGTGTTTAACTCTTTACCTAACGTAACGGTCAAAACCGGCCAGCGCTATTCTCAAAAATCGCTAATTAATTTTCACTATTTTTTTCATTTTTTGTCTCAAAAACATAGGTTATGACCCCTCGTTGGAACGAGCTCGTTCCAACAAGGGGTCATAACCTATGTTTTTGAGACAAAAAATGAAAAAAATTAGTTATTCAAGAATTATTTTTGCAAGTGTCGTCTGCTTTTCATGTTAGGTAAAGGGTTAAACGCCCAATAATAATCATCATCAGAATGATGCCCAATGATGATCATCATCAGAATTCACAGGCCAATTTAGCTGAAAAATGCGATCTTAATATTTTGAGATAAACAGTTTTTCATATACAACCATTTTTCCCTTTAACCAGGCTTTACCAAATGCACAGGATTTCAAAATTTATTATTTTAATTATTGGTTTTTTAAATTTTTCAAAAATTTAAAAAAAACCCATATCATGTGAACCCTCATTGGAATGAACTCGATCAGCTCTTTCCAATGAGGGGTCACATCATATAGTTTTGTTGAAACTTTTTGAAAAATATAGAACCTTAGTGAGCACGCTCACATACCCCACGCACCCCGATATTTCAAGCTCTAATCATTTTTTTAAAAATAAACATAGATTCTAGGAATACTGCAGAAAACAGTGTTCTGTAGTTTCAACGGTACTGAAAGAATTCAAGCAGAGAAAAAGCCCGGAAAACTATAATTTTGATGAACTTTTCAAAGTCTATGGGGCCGTAATTTTGGTAAAATCAGTAGAGTGGAACAAAACCCAAACTTGTTCTGTAGGCCACCATGTTAGACTAACATATCAAAAATCAGCTCAATATCTGGAAGCGTGTAGGAAAAAGTCTGAGCGGAACAAAGTGCAAACTTGATCTGTAGGCCACCATGTCAGACTAACATACCAAACATCAGCTCAATATCTGGAAGCGTGTAGCAAAAAAAGTCCGGAAAACTGTAATTTTAATGCATTTTTCAGAGTCCAAGGGTCGTAATTTCGGTAAAAATCAGTGGAGCAGAACAAAATGCAAACTTGTTCTGTAGGCCACCATGTTAGACTAACATACCAAAAATCAGCTCAATATCTGGAAGCGTGTAGGAAAAAAGTCTGCAAAACTGTAATTTTGATGAACTTTTCAAACGATGAACTTTTCAAAGTTCTAGGGCCGTAATTTTGGTAAAAATCAGTGGAGCGGAACAAAATGCAAACTTGATCTGTAGGCCACCATGTTAGACTAACATACCAAAAATCAGTTCAACATCTGGAAGCGTGTAGTAAAAAAGTCCGGAAAACTGTAATTTTGATGAATTTTTCAGAGTCCAAGGGCCGTAATTTCGGGAAAAATCAGAGGAGCAGAAAAAAATGCAAACTTGATCTGTAGGCCACCATGTTATACTCACATACCAAAAATCAGCTCAATATCTGGAAGCGTGTAGAAAAAAAGTCCGGAAAACTGTAATTTTGATGAATTTTTCAGAGTCCAAGGGCCGTAATTTCGGTAAAAATCAGTGGAGCGAAAAAAAATGCAAACTTGATCTGTAGGCCACCATGTTAGACTCACATACCAAAAATCAGCTCAATATCTGGAAGCGTGTAGAAAAAAAGTCCGGAAAACAAGTAGGACTGACTGATGGACGAACCAGTCAAAAACATTATACCCCTGCAACTTCGTTGCGTGGGGTATAAATATATTTGTTTCAACTGCTTAATTTGAAAATTACAAGGAGGGAAATTACAAGAGGCTCTTTTTGGAAAATTCCCTGAGTATAAGTACACCGCCTACATTAACTTGCTTTAATATTTTTAATTTCTCAAAAAATCAAGTCATAGCTGCTGTAATGCAGCCATGACTTCATTTGCTGACAAATATTGAAGTCACTGAGCCTGATTCAAAGAAGTCACTGCTAATTTAAGACCAATCCTGAAAATAAGCAGACTGTCATCTGCAAAATTAGGTCCCCAGAGGGTAGCATCACAAAATTTACCCTCTGTGAACCTCAGTCTGAATCAAGGTCTCAAGCCAAAACAGAAAGATGTACCTAGGGGATAAATTGGCCCACTGTATGGGATAGCATCAGCAAATTCACTCTCTGGGGACCTGACCCATAGATTCTGAATTTGTGAAAAAGACTTTCATGCCAAAATGGGAGATACGATTTTTTGGAAGCCAATCGACGATATGCTGCCACTTAAGAGGTCTTCCACTCTAGGCATTAGTTACTGGGTCTTATTTTATACCAATAAAACCAACAAAACTGGTTTACCATGGTAAACAAGCACTACTCCACTTCCAGGAAATTTCATGGGGTGTTTTAGTGGTTCATAGAATTACTTTCATAAAACCAACTGATATATTTGAGTAGTGGTAATAATTCTTCTACACTTATCATTTGAACTGGAGAATGTTTACTAAAGCCATCAACTGGAAAGTTGTGACACACTAAATATACCGTGCAGAAAAATAACATCACACATGCAATTTATTTGCCTCATTAGTTTAATAACTTCATTATGTTGTATTACAGAAGTTCAAAGAGGTTGGTTAACTACCCACATCTAACAAGACTGCACAGTAAAGTTGCTGTCAAAACATGTGAACTGGTTGAGTGCAAGAAACCACTATCGAATGTAGGACAGAAGGAAAAAGGACAAAAAGAAACAAGACACAAAGAAATGGTCTACAGAAAATGACCCTTTTGAAACAATTTTTAAAAATTTTTTAAATCAATTATTATTTTTAATTATATTTTGAATTCTTTTTATTTATTTATTTATTTATTTATTTATTTATTTATTATTTTTTTTTTTTGGGGGGGGGGATTGTTACCATATATGAACAGTCATATTCAACTCGAATGAAAAGTAACGAAAACCACTCTAGTGGCTTTACTTCATATTCATTACCAGTAGCTTGTTGTTTGTTCAGAAATATAAAAATATTCATTTTAAAATTATTTTGTTACAATTTCTTGGAGAGTGCTTGTAGTGCTCTCCAATAAATGGTAACAGAGCAATTATGTATGAATAACGGGCAATGAGTAAAAAGGTTCTGCTTCACATTCTTGGAGTTCCCACACAGGGATGCACAAATTGAAAATGTAAGATAACCTCACAAAGGTTGTGGAAAAACAAATTTGCACAACCCTTTTCAGCCAAGATAACCCTAATCTCATTGCACTCTCTTTTGTCAGTGTTTTTTTTAACTGTTTGAGTACCACAATGTACTAGGGCTCTCCTGAAAAGTGCTGAAAGCCACTATATAGTGGCTTTACACTGCACTAATTTGTTGCTGGCTGAGCAGTAGAAAAAAAATATTAATATAAAATTATTTTGTTATAATTTATTGGTGAGTGCCAACTGGCTCTCTCCAATAAATTGTAACAAAATGATTATTTATGAGCAATATCTTGCAAAACTAAAGTGGCTTTTGCTGCCAGTGTGACATCTTTAAAAAATAAAACACTCAAGTTACAACAGAAAATTAAAAGGTACATGTAATTTAGCACTCAACTGATTAACCAATAGAGTGCTGAATTATTTCTGCTTGTCAAAATATGCTCACTTGTCTATGACTTATTACAATATGCAGGAGAGTGCCTACAGTTAAAACTCGAAAAACTGTGAGCACTGCTCACTAAATGATACCACCCACTCCCACCAAGAAACACTTTACAACAGTAAAAGTGTGTTTAATGAAGAGAGCACAAACACTGACACCAATGTTTGAAGGTTTCATTGAAATCCATTCACTAGTTTAAAAGAGGTCGTGGATAGCAAATGTCAACAACCCCCCCACCCATGCTTGAATTGACAAAGCCCATTTTTAAATATGAGAAACCCTAAAAGAATGTCAATTGAATTTGACAAAGTTCATTTTTCAATATGAGAAACTGTAAAAAAGAAAATATCTGAAAAGAAAATAGGAGATGCACATCTTCAATGTTTGTAAAAGAATGTCTGAGAGTTTCAATGAAATCCGTTCACTGGTTTAGGAGGAGTTGCAGATAGCAGATGTGTACCCCCCTCCCCCTCAAAACGCAATACCCCTATAGAATAACGGACGGACGGCCTATGTTGGAATATGAAAATATCTGAAAGAAAAATAGGAGGTGCACATCTTCAATGTATGTAAAAGAATGTCTGAGAGTTTCAATGTAATACGTTCAATGGTTTAAGAGGAGTTGCGGATAGCAGATGTGTACATCCCTAAAGCGTAATGGATGGACAGACGGACGGACATCGAAATATGAAAACATCTGAAAGAAAAATAGGAGGTACACATCTTCAATGTATGCAAGAGAAGGTCTGCGAGTTTCAATGGAGTTTGGTCAATGGTTTAAGAGGAGTAGAGGATAGCAGATCTATACCCCTCCCTACTAAAACCTGAATTGACAGGGAACATTTTTGAATATGGGGAACTGAAAATATGAAAATATTTGAAAAGAAAATAGGAGGTGCACATCTGCAATGTATGTAAAAGAATGTCTGAAAGTTTCGATGAAATCTGTTCAATGGTTTAGGAGGAATTGCGGATAGCAGATCTGTACAGAATGTCAGCTGAATTTGACAAAGTTCATTTTTCGGTTTGGGAAACTGTAAAAATGAAAATATCTGAAAAGAGAATAGGAGAAGCACATTTTCAATGTATGTAAAAGAATATCTGAAAGTTTCAATGAAATCTTTTCAATGGTTTAGGAGGAATTGCGGATAGCAGATCTGTACAGAATGTCAGCCGAATTTGACAAAGTTCATTTTTCAATATGGAAAACTGTAAAAATGAAAATATCTGAAAAGGAAATAGGAGGTGCACATCTTCAATGTATGTAAAAGAACGTCTGAGAGTTTCAATGAAATCCGTTCACTGGTTTAGGAGGAGTTGCGGATAGCAGATGTGTACCCCCCCCCCCCTAAAGCGTTATGGACGGACAGATGGATGGATGGATGGATGGACAGATGGACGTACGGACGGACCAAGTGAACACTATATACCTGCCACTTTTCAAGTGGGTGGTATAACTATAAGTCCTGTCATGAAATGCACACAAATAGCACGTCGATCTGAGCATTAATCTATGCGTTATGACCATATTAAGGCTATAAAATTCTGTACATATGGCCTGTGCACAAGCAATGTTTCAGCCAATGGGCCTCCAGGTAACTTGGAGGTCCATTGGCAGAAACATTGCCTGTGTTTGCTATGAGTAACCAGGAGAACCTGCTGTGCTTTGGATGCCATTCGATGTAGCAATTGCGTGCAATTCCTATGCACAATTAAGTCTAGATAAGCGCACAGTTCGTGACAGGACTTCTAGTTTTAACTGTAGATGTACTATCCTATAAATTGTGACAAGGCAATTTCAAGACTTCGTAATTTCACTTCAAAGATAATATGAAGGATATAAAGGCAGGGATGCGGCATCTGCACTCGAGAATAAAGACCAAAGGTTGGGTTCCAACTTCCAGCACTCTCAGTTGATGAACATAAAAATAAAACTTTTATCTTTAGCATTGTTCAGTTGATCTTCGTTCCATGAATACATTGTGTTGTCTCCACCACCTACCCCTTAGACTTCATTTGTCAAGTATATAACTGGTCAGATGTATTACTTGGGTCTTCAAATACACCACCCATATACAGCAAGTGAAAGCATAATCCCTTAAATTCTGATTAATCCCCAACTACTAGTACTGACAAGCAACAAATATTAAACCCAAAAAACAAACAAAAAAACGAACAATTAGGCCTGTCATGAGTAATCAAGGAGTTGACTAATTGTCAGAAACACCCATAATCGACTACAATTTCAAAGTGGACAATTTTGGGTTTTCATCACTCATTTACAGATAAATAATTAGTTATTACTCTCTACCACATGGTACTTGTAAGAAGTGTTTGAGGCTGTAGAATATCAAGATACATTGTAATTAATATGGGATGGGAAAGAAGTATACTATTCAAAAAAAAGTAGCGGATATCCAAACTGATGTTGATATTTTCGGAAAATGGTACTGGAATCCGGGTGATTGGACACATCAATATGTTACTAAGTTTAGTGTGGATCATGAATGTCACCAGCCCATGAAAACTTTGTGCAGGTTTTTTGCACAAGTGCAGTGTTAATGTCTGTGGGGTACATTTTGAAATTTTCATTTGTACTGGACCTGCTTTTTCGGAGGTCTCATCGTTCTTTTCTTGGTATAAACTTGTTCAATAATAGTTTCTGGTCAAAACTTAACTTTTGAGGTATGTGAAGACTGATACGTGACAAACGTTTACGTGCCGTTGGCATGCTGGAAGCTGGCAACAGACAGACTGCAGTGGCTCAAATTCTCAACGTTACTCAATTGGTGATTAGCAGGTTGTGGTCACGCTACCGGCATCAGACAGGCAATGTTGATGACAGATGTTGCTTAGGTCGTCCAAGGGCAACAGCTGCTAACCAGGATTGTTTCATCTGAACCACAGCATTATGTAACCACCATCAAAATGCCTCAGAAGTATAAATTTTATAGTAAATTTCCTTTCTTATTATACCTACCGAAATTGTTTACTACAGGCTTGCACTACAGTAGAAGAACCTAACTCGAATAAAATACTCTCTATTTTAATCTTTCCCAAGATTTGGGAAAGAAAAGTGGTGTAAAAACACCACGAAAAAATAAGCCAAAACTGGGCCGCGCGCCATCGGCGCATACCCAGTACGGGACGCTCTTCCATAGTACAAATCCACGACTTCCGTAACAGTGTGCAATGCATCAATTCGTCATTCTTTCGATTCTGAACAACACAGGAGTTATGTGATCAGCGGGGAGGAAGGATTCTTACCCGAATAAGAAGACGGGAGGGCCTCCATGTAAACAATTTCGGTAGGTATAATAAGAAAGGAAATTTACTATAAAATTTATACCTCTTATCAACCTACCTCAATTGTTTACTACAGGCTGAATAGACAAAAGGCTGGAGGGAATCACATAACCAACCCACACATAACTGAATAGCACTGGGACTGTGGACAGAGGAAGAGATCCCTAGGCCTATCAAACCATAGCATCACAAACATTAGAAAAGCCAATGAAAGATGATGCGTATGGTGAAGTGCGACGCACAGACAGAAAGGGCAGTAACAGCACAAAGCTGGAACTGACCCTGAAAAAAGCTGAAAAGCTTGGATAGACAACATCCTGAGCCGAAGAAAGAGGGCCCCAAGGTTCTCTGTCGGCTCCTGCAACTGTCGCAGATAAAAGGAGAATGTAGGATTTCTCCAGAAGGCTGCCAGTATAACATCAGTCATCCGACAACATGACAGAGTTATTAAAAGAGGAAGACAATGCACGCACCTCGTGGCAGAAAAAACAATTGGTAATACAAGCACCAGTAGCTAGACGAGCGGAAGCTGCACGAATAGCAAGACAAGTCCATCAAGAAATGGATGCAGGAGAGATCTGGCATGTGGGAAAATGCATATTCATCCAGGATAAAGGCGTGAACGTCCCTCACCCCCAAGCAGAGCAGCGCCTAAGAAAGTGACCATCTTGGAGTAAACTGCAAAGTCCTAGGTCTTTTCAAGGAAAAGAGCTGAACAAGCTTGGAGAGGCAAGGATGAATGTCGAAACAATGCGGTATCACATAGGAAAAATGTCTCCGAAGCATGGACAAGTACCCATTGCTGGAGACCCCCAGAAACAAACATATACCAGAAACTCCGCAAGCGGTGTGATCGAAGGAGTGACAGAAGAAACAGAGTGATCGCACACCATCGACAGAAGAACCTTCCACTAAGCCACAGAGGCTAAACCAGTGGAGTGAGTGCCTCCTTGAAGAAAAGCAACTCCACTGCGTGTCTCGAAAAACCACTACGGAGGAGACAGGACCCGATAAAAGACATGTGCGAAGGCACAATGAAGTCGGGTCAACTTGAAAACCTCCTCCGGCGACTTTGGCAGAGAAAGTCGCGAGGTAGAGGGAGACATGCCGGAACCGCCGCTAACAGAGAGCGGAGCAGATTGATCCACACCCACCGAAGCGACGGGTGTGATCGAAAGGATTCGACGACTGCAGGTTCATATCTGGGTGAGAACCTGAGGTGGAATCGGAACCGGTAGGAAGGCGTAGCCGACAAGACCATCCCAAAGGAAAGCCAGAGCATCTGGACACGGGGACACAGAAGTGTCCACCGGATGGTTCCAACGAGTCACAAGAGATCGATGGAACCCGCCATGTGGAGCATCCACCTGGTGGAAATGACCCTGCCCCGACGAGACAGGGAGTCGGCTAGGATGTTCAGGCAACCAGGAATGTGACGAACAGCCACCCCGGCGTGGACATCCTGAGCGAGCAGTAGAAGATCCCAAGCCAATTCGTACATTGGAACAGAGTGCGTGCCGCCCTGGTTCCGAATGTAAGCAACCACCGTCGAATGGTCGGACAACAGAAGGACCTGGCGATTCGACAGATAAGGGATCCACTGCCTGAAACGCAGAAGAAGAGCAAGAGGTTCCTTCTGGTTGATGTGTAGAGCTGCATGATCCTGGTCCCACATCCCGTGAATGGAAAGACCTAGAGGATCCAACGTCGCACCCCATCCGAGACCGCTGGCATCTGCCATCAGAACGCGATCGGACGTGGGTAAGTCCAACGGAACACCCTGCGAAAGCCACTGGACATCCGCCCAGAGGAGAAGGTGAGGATAAAGATATTCTGGAAACTGAAGCACCAGATCCAGAAAATCTACATTCGGCCTCCAACGACTGAGCAGAAAGTGTTGGAGAGGTCTGACACGCAGCCGACCTAGAGGAATGAGATCCGTCACCGAACAGCAGAGACCGATTAGCCAGAGAAAACTCCGAGCCGACGCGGATGTGGACTGGGACAGAGTTGGAGCAAAAGCTGAGAGAATCACAGCCTTGGCCTGGGGAACCGCCATCAAATTGAATTGTGTGCGGAAAGCCATCCCCAGATGATAAAACGACTGAGAAGGGACCAGGTCCGACTTCTCCTCGTCAACAGAGCGGCGACATCCGACTCCAGTAAGGCAGTATTGGAATGCCCCTGGAGGATATCGTCCAGATATGCCGAAATAGTCACCCTGGACTGTGTGCGATGGAAAGCTATCACACGCGACATCAGTCTGGTGAAGGCCCAAGGAACCAGGTTGAGGCCGAAAGGCATGGCCTTGAACTGGTAAACTCGCCCCAGAAAAACGAACCTGAGATACTTCCGTAACGCCCAATGAATCGGAACGTGAAAGTAAGCGACTCGCGGGTCGAAGCTGGAAGCGAAATCTCCCTGGTGAATTGGACGGAGGACCGACCTGAAAGTCTCCATGCTGAACTTGGGAGCAATGATAGACTGGTTCAGGAAACTCAGATCGAGAACCGGTCGGAGTCGGCCGTCCTTCTTCGGCACCAAGAACAGGTGGGAATAGAAACCCACTGACCTAATGTTCTTGATGACCTCAATCACCCCCTTTGTCAGGAGATTGTCTATCTCCGCGGACAAAAGTTCCCGACGTAAAATGTCTGAAGGAACTGTGGTTGGAAAAGGCACCCTGGACAGAGTGGAATGCCGTCGGAAGGATATTCGCAGCCCAAACCAAACAACATCTAACATCCAAGGATCGGATGTGATGGTGGCCCAACGGTCTGCGAACTCTGCTATCCTTCCTCCAACCTGGGACGAGTCGAGGTGAGGACCTTCATTGCGAACCCCGACGAGGCTCGAGAGAGGAGAAAACACCTCTACTGAATGAAGAATCCTGGGACTTCCCTCAAGATTGCCGACGCTTACCCTTACCCCTTGAGTAATAAGTAGAAGCGGTGGCAGAAGGATCAGCCCCTTTGCTTCGCAGAGGAAGCCGAGGGCACTTGTTTAGGCTTGGAACGGCCCGTGCCTACCCTAGAAGGCTGATCAAGCTGAAGAAACAGCAGCTGATCATTGGAATGACGTAGGACGTCATCCCGGACCGTCAACACAGAACCATGGAAAAGTTGCGGACCTGCCAAAGAAGCAGATCGAAGCGTAGCGTACTGCTCCTCAGGAAGGGATCGGCCTGTGTCCCGCACAGAGTCCCCTCGAACTAATTCCAGATTAGCCGTGTTACAGGCATGCGTGTGAGTAAGATGCATGTGCGCCTTGGACAGCACACGCAAAGGAGCCTGTACCTCATCAAACTTATCTGAAGGCAGATAAGCAGCTAAAGCTGAGATGACGTGATCGGAGAGAGAAAGCATACCAAGCATCTCTCTCGATAAGCCCAACGTGGACTCCAGAGTCGTCATCGGAATGACGGCAGACTTGGACTTGGAAAGCCCGAGGGAATTGGAGTCCTGATCCAAAACCGTCAAAGTCTGGTAGACCGACGGATTGGCGGAATTGTAGGAACGATAACGCGCCGGAGGCAAAAAGGTATCAACCCTGGTGAAGAACGGAGCCTTCATAGCCTTGGAACTTTGCTTGGAGTCCAAGGCTGAAAATGCTTCAACCAACTGTACCGACGGGCATGGTCGAAGATGCCCAGAAGCAGGTTGCTCCATAGACTTGGCGCGCGACCGATGATCGCGGCCTGGCTGACACTGTCGACTGGTTAGATGGTTTGAGATCCGGAAGGAACCCAAACACGAAATCAAGAGCTGCCCCCAAGTCCAAAGACTGCTGGCTCTCGACATCAAGCATGTCTGACTCTTCCCCTGAGTCGGAAGACACATAGCCCATCGTGGGCAAACCAGCCGACGCCTCCCATGGTGTCGAAACACCAGGGGGAACAGAAAGCGGCCTGTTTCCAATCCCAGGAGGCGACGCCATAGGAGGTGCCTGGAAACCACTCGCTGGAAGCAACAGGAAGGCTCTTTGACAGAACCTGAGTGAGTAAGGAGAGGACTCCCTAAGCTCACTGCCCGTACTGGCCGGTTCGACAGGGGAACGAACCGGCAAAGTGCCTTCACCTCTGACCCTCTTAAACAGCGAAGGGTCACAATCCTCCAAAAGACCCGACGTGGGACGATGGGCGGCAGCTGAAAACGTCTGAAGGCAGACGTGTGTAGGGGTGTGACACACCCCGAGGATCAACATAGCAGGAACTTATGAGAGTCACCGCTGACCACTGCAGGGCAGAAGGTCCAGGCTGCACAAAAGACGTTGAACCCCCAAAACTGGTCGTGTGGCCAGAATGAGTGGACGGAAACGCCACGGAGTTCATAGTGTCCCACTAAGAACAACCGAAACCAATGACAACTGTGGTGCTCGACGGCGCAGAGACCACAGGAGAGGGTCTGGCCGGCAGCCACTTCCAACTTCGCCGAGTTGAAGTCAGGGAAAGCTGAGGTCGATACCCCCACGTCTACACAACCAGACACCGCAGCAGACCACTGCAGGTATAAAACTACTGTGCTCAATGGCTGAGAGGACGCAGTAGGGGGTTCAATCGGCAGCCCCAATTGACTTCACCGAGTTGAAGTCTAGGAAGGCTGAGGCCGAAACCTCACAACCACACTACAGACATCCCTGCAGACCCTGGCAGGGAGAAGCCGAGGCCGGCTAAAAACGGTGCCCAATGATGTTGTAGACGGAACAGCAGTAGCAGCAGATACGACGGGAGCTGTTGGAACTGGCAGAAAAACGGAGAGAGCCACCAAGCTCGGCCTCCAAAGGAGGAGTCACAACCCTAGTGACAGCCTCAGATGTCGACTGGAGAGGGCGCATAGTCCCGGAACCAGGCATCTCTACACCAGAAAACCAACAGCTCCCGCAGTATCCACCACGGTAAAACACTGCACATTCCCCACGGAAGGGGAATAACTCTCACCAGACATGGTCGAATCGGGAAGCCCCGAAACGACAGCGGTACCCACCCCCCGCTGGTGCGGGAGGAGCTGCAAATCCCCCATGGAGGAAGAGCAATTCTCATCAGACGTGGTCGAATCGGGCGACCCGAAACGATAGCGTTTACCACACCCCGCGGGTGCGGGAGGAGCTGCACATCCCCCCCAGAGGGGGTAAACTCACATCAGACGTGGTCGAGTCGGGAGGCTCCCGAAACGACAGCATTCCACACCATCCGCGGGTGCAGCCGAAACAGACACGAGAACGCACCAATGACGAGGGCAAAAGGAATTGCCCTAAAGGAACCGAACTGGAAAGAACAGAGGTGAGAGCAGTCGAAGGAAAAGGTGAACTCAACAGAAACAGAAAGTAGAAGAACACCCTCAACTACGAGAGAAGGTGGCAGAACCCAGACGGCCGACACCTACTCCAATAACAATTTTTTTATCAACCGAAAAAATTCATTGTCGAATCGCGATGACACGATGTCGCAAACAAAACATTCGCGAAAATGGAATAGTAATTAATAAACAATGAGAATGTGGTTGAAAATATAAACGAGAATATATAAAACACAGTCCTGTTATTATACGATCTTCAGATCCATAATTCCAGTCACAGGAAAACCATTATCCACGAGTTGAATTATCAATGTTTCATAATGCATATGGTGGAAACACAACCTGCTCGTGCTTCGGATAGAAAAAGAATGACGAATTGATGCATTGCGCACTGTTACGGAAGTCGTGGATTTGTACTATGGAAGAGCGTCCCATACTGGGTATGTGCCGATGGCGCTCAGCCCAGTTTTGGCTTATTTTTTCGTGGTGTTTTTACACCACTTTTCTTTCCCAAATCTTGGGAAAGATTAAAATAGAGAGTATTTTATCCGAGTTAGGTTCTTCCACTGTAGTGCAAGCCTGTAGTAAACAATTGAGGTAGGTTGATAAGAAATTGGACAGCAGCTGCCCCGAGCAACAGCTGGAATTTGTGCACTCGACGACCTCAAATAATTCCATGTTTGACTGAACGTCACATCGCAGCAAGGCATAATTGGTTTGGAGAATGACAGTGCTGGGACAAACGTCAGTGGAGCACTGTCATGTTTTCCTATGAATCGCGGTTCACTCTCGACTTCCACAACAGGCAAAACAGAATGTGGTGGCAGTGTAACGAACAATACCATGACGTAACCGTTAGGGAGCATGTTCGTTTTGGTGGTGTATCGGTTATGGTGTTGGAAGGCATAACCATGACAAGCAGAACAGCATTACATGTCATCATAGGTTGTGTCACAGGACAGTACTACCATGACAACATGTTAGCAGCTCATGTGGTGCCAACTGCATGATGTAAAGGCCGTCGATTCATTTTCCAAGATGACAGTGCAAGAGCACACAGGGCCCTGGTCACTACAGAGTTCCTCCAGGAGCAGAACATCACTACACTGCCTTGGCCAGCACTAAGTCCAGACCTTTCACATCTGGGATATGGTTGGCAGGTGCCTCCTACAACGCCAACAGCCCCCTACCAACGTCCAGGAACTCGCCGCTGCACTGCAGGAAGAATGGAATAACATCAGTCAAGCTGATATTGGATGTTTGTCAGAAGTATGCCACATCGGGTCCAAGCTTGTCTTGCGAAATGAGGAGGATTTACAAGGTATTGAGATCTTGGACTGAATGTGGTAAATTCTCTGACTGGCCGGCCATGTCTTCTACAGCTCAGTGCGTGGAATGTGTGCTTGTCAGACCCCCAACTTATTGCTGAAATCATTCACCAGATGTCACAGTGCAATGGCTCAACTGTCCTTTTGATGAAAATATAAAAATATTTCTTCATACATCAGACTTTTATCAAATATCCCCTACTTTTTTTGAATAGTATATAAAGATATAACACATGACACTAGGTCTGGCATTCTAGAAAGTATGGGAGTCCAAATAATTGTCCTGCTCAGTTTGCCAAGGAGTGTAATTGCTTGCTTAAATCTAGGCTCATGTTTGGGCATGAGGTGGTGAGGCTCTGGTTTGGGCCTTAGGTGGTGAGGAATCTGAATTTTCCTCAGAGAGCAGTTGGCATACAGCATGCCTGCATGCCAACAGAATATCTTGTATGAGGAACTAAAGACCAAAAATATTGTTTTCTATATAGTTGTTTCTAGAGGTCACAAAGTAGGATTAAAGTCAACTTCAATCAATTATTCTTCTAAAGTCGTCATGAAATTTCATAATCATGCCAGCCTCACAATCAAGAAACAAAAATAGAAAGAGAACAATCGGACACAAGCCAGAAAATAAGCAGACTGTCATCTGCAAAATGAGGTCCCCAGAGAGTGAATTTAGTGATGCTACCCTGCACAGCAGGGTAGCATCAATAAATTTACCCTCTGTGCTACTAAATCTGAATCAGGGTCTCAAAACTAAACAGAAAGAGGTACCCAGAGGATAAATTGTCCCACTGTATGAGATAGCATCACCAAATTCACCCTCTGAGAACCTCATTCTGCAAATGTCAGACTGCTTATTTTCAGGCTAGATCGGACATCAGAAAGTGTTTATGATAAATTTGTTTGAACTCTTATTTAAAATAGGTGATTTTAGAGGAGTAAGAAAAGGTTATCCTAGAATATTTTGGATAACCTTTGGCGGAATTTCACAGGGTTATCCTATTAGTGCATCGCTGCTCACAAATGTAGATCGGGATCTAATCCAGGAGTCAATACTATACAACTTTTACAATTGTATTTGCTAGAATCGTTTTTTTTTCTTATCAATATAACTGACTAAAATGAATCATTAGCATTTTAAAAGATATGGCAATTTCCCAATTGGCAAATTGTCAGATCTTTGAAAATACTGATGGTTCATTTTATCATTTTAACCCATTTAAAGTCGCAACTAGAAAATACAATTCTAGAAAATACAGTTGTAAACGTTTTATAGTATTGGCCCCAGAAAGAGTTTGCATTTGCAATTAGAGTGCTGTACTTATGCAGTTGTATTTCCACCCATGTGATAGATCACACTCTGTGAACAAACATACGAGAGACACAAGCAAGTTACAAGAAATGGACCTTTAGTCTAAACCCCAGATTCATTACATGAAACAATGCATTTGTCTGAGTGAACACTCCACTCAAAGTATTACACTGGCTACAAACTGCATAAACCTGTCTAACATCAGTTTGAAGAATTAATCTTCCTGGCATTCACTTACATGTGGGAGACACGAAATGTTATCAGTATCAGAAACCAAGGAAAGAATTCAATACATCTGCTTAAGGCAAAAGGATCTAGTCTTTAAGTAAAGATTTGGAAACAGGCAGGCATGCACATGAACAATGGTGAGCTTGAAATGTAAAACCTTATCATTATCCTCTAGCAAACTTGATATAGGTATTATAAAGTACTAGTAGACAAGCAAGACACCAGTCAATGTCTGTAACGAACTTGATGCTGTTATAATGCCCTTGAATCAGTCTCGCCCTTAAGTAATATGTTTAGATTCACTTGTCTGAAATATTGCAGATGACTGAATCTAAAAAAATGTCAAAAACATTTATTTTCTGTGAATCAGCACAGAAATATTTCTCAATTGAGTTTTGATCTGACTGAACGGGGAGCACGGTGGCTCAATGGTTATGGCACTGGATTTCAAACCAAAAGGGCCATGGTTTGATCCCCGCTAGGGATACATGTAACTGCATTGTGTCCTTGGGAAAGGTACTTAATTACAATTGCTCACATGCGGGCATGGTGGTGGAAATATGTACTAAGGCACACTGCACCTTAATGGTGCACTTGTCTTCAACCAATGCAAACCCTGCTTGTGTGGAGTTAGTTCATTGGGGAGTCTGACAGTTGCTGGTTGATGCTCAGTGGTTCTCTACGAGTACTCCAGCTTCCTCCTCATGCAAAACGTTCTGACACAAGGTGACCCTGGCCGTCGAAAGTGTCAATAAATAAATAAATAAATAAATAAATAAATAAATAAATAAATAAATAAATAAATAATGACTTATTTGTGAATTAAATAATTATGAATGAAGACGCTCCACATGATGAAGTTTTACAATTACGCCTCGTAATTTCACAAATTGTGTTAATGTATTGATGTTTTCAAGGTGAATTAAATACTTAATGACTGCAATATCTATAATTAGAGCACGAAAAAGCATCTGTACATATTTGTGAGTAAAGGGACGACAATAAATCAATGGTACATGTAGGTAGTCTGATTGATTGCAAACTCCATGAAAAATGGGTAAACAAACAGCCCATAATAGCGTTGGGAGTCTTTGCGGAATTTGTCTGGTGGCATGAGAGCTTAGCAGGCAGAGTTACATACCAAATTGATTACAACACTTGGAACTATGAACATACATGTTAGAGAAGGGCAATGTACCAAAAATCTAAATTTTATAGTAAATTTCCTTTCTTATTATACCTACCACAATTGTTTACTACAGGCTGGTAGCATGAGAGCTTAGCAGGCAGAGTTACATACCAAATTGATTACAACACTTGGAACTATGAACATACATGTTAGAGAAGGGCAATGTACCAAAAATCTAAATTTTATAGTAAATTTCCTTTCTTATTATACCTACCACAATTGTTTACTACAGGCTTGCACTACAGTGGAAGTCCCAAACTCGGATAAAATACTCTCTATTTTTGTCTTTCCCAAGCAATTTGGGAAAGAAAAGTGGTGCAAAAGCACCAAGAAAAAATAAGTCAAAACTGGGTCGAGTGCAACCGGCGCAGACCCAGTACGGGATGCTCTCTCCCAAGTACAACTCCACGACTTCTGTTGCCAGTGTGCATATACCGTCTCTAAAGACTCATTCTTTTTGAATCCGTCAACGTTAGAGTTATGTGATCAGCAGGGAGGAAAGATTCTTTACCCATAAAGAAGACGGGAGGGCCTCCATGTAAACAATTGTGGTAGGTATAATAAGAAAGGAAATTTACTATAAAATTTAGATTTCTTATCAACCTACTCACAATTGTTTACTACAGGCTGAATAGACAATAGGCTGGAGGGAATCGCATAACCAACCCACACATAACCCCAGTGCACTGGAACCGTGAAGCAGAAGGAAGAGGTCCCGAGGCTTATCAACCATAATGTCGCAATCATTGGTAAAGGACAATGAAAGGAGACATATGGGGCTATTATGGGCCTGTGTGACACACAGACAGAAAAAGGGCAGTAACCGCACAAGGCTGAAACTGACCTTCAAGAAGCCTAATGGCTATGGCAGACAACAGCCTGAGCAGAAGAAAGAGGACCCAGGGCAAAAAGGTCCTCCGACTGCTCCTGCAACTGGCACAGATAAAAGGTGGAGAAAGTAGAGGCATTTCTCCAGTAGGCTGCCTGCATAACATCCGACAACTTGACGGAGTTAGAATAAGCCCAAGAGGTGGATAGTGCCCGCACCTCGTGGGCAGAAATACGATTGGTAATACAATCGCCAGCTGCTAAACGACCTTAAGCCGTACAAATAGCAAGACAAATCCACCGAGAAATGGATTGAGGAGAGATCTTCTGTCGACCCGGAATAAGAGACAGAAAACGTTTCCTGCCTTTCCGTATGAAACATGTCCGATCAAGATAAATGCGAATAGCACGGACCGGACAGAGCAAAGAGCGATTACCCTCAACAGAAGGAAGAGCCCTGATACAGATAGGAGGAGGAGTTGTATCTGGTAACTGATTCTTGGCCAAAAAAGAGCAATCAATGGTAAAAGTAACACTGTTGGGAGAGCTCCTAAAAAAGGCCGGGTAAACCGAGAGGGCGTGAAGCTCACTAACCCGTCTGGCCGAAGCAAATGCCATCAGAAAAGCCGTCTTATATGTGAGAAAATGCATATCCACCTGGGATAAAGGTTCGTACGGGCCCCCCCCCCCCTCCCTCTCCCCCCCCCCCCCCCCCCCCCCCCCCCAAGCAAAACAGCACCCACGAAAGATTCCATCGTGGAGTAAGCTGCAAAGTCCGAGGCCTTTTCAAAGAAAAGTGCCGAACAAGCTTGGAGAGGTAAGGATTAGTGCCGATACGACGCTTCCCCACATAAGAAAAAGTCTCTGAAAGCATGGACCTGTAACCCTTCATGGTAACAGACTGGAGACCCCGAGAATCAAACAGATATACCAGAAACTCCGCAATCTGTGAAATCGAAGGATTGGCATAATCAACAGAGTGATCAGCACACCATCAACAGAAGACCTTCCATTTAGCTGCATAAGCTAAACCAGTGGAGTGCCTCCTTGAAGAAGAAATGCACTCCACTACTCGTCTCGAAAAACCTCTACAGAGGAGACAGGACCTGACAAAAGATATGCGTGAAGGCACAATGAAGTCGGGTCGACGTGAAACCTCCTCAGGCAACCTTGACAAAGAAGGTCGTGACGTAGTGGGAGACGTGCCAGAACCGCCGCCATCAGCGATCGGAGCTGATTGATCCACACCTGCTGAGGCGACAGGGGAGCGATCAGAATGATTCGACAACTGCAGGTTCGAATTTTGGCTAGAACCTGAGGTAGAATCGGAACCGGCGGGAAGGCGTAGCCAACTAGACAGTTCCAATCGAGTGACAGAGCATCCATGGCAAAAGCCAGAGGATCTGGGCACGGGGACACGAAAGTGTCCATCTGATGGTTCCAACGAGTCACAAAGAGGTCGATGTGGGGACATCCCCAGAGATCGCAAAGTGACTGGAACACTGCCCTCTGGAGCATCCACTCGGTGCAATTAACCTTGCCCTGTCGGGTCAGGGAGTTGGCTAGGACGTTCAGACGACTGGGAATGTGACGAACAACCACTCCGGCGTGAACATCCTGAGCGAGCAGTAGAAGATCCCGAGCTAATTCGTACATCGGAACCGAGTGCGTGCCACCCTGGTTCCGAATGTAAGCAACCACTGTCAAATTGTCGGACAGCAGAAGGACCTGGCGATTCGACAGGTGAGGGATCCTCTGCCTGAAACTCAGAAAAAGAGCAAGAAGCTCCTTCTGGTTGATTGATCCTGGTCCCACATCCCGTGTAGGAAAGACCAAGAGGATCCAACGTTGCACCCCATCCAAGATCGCTGGCATCTGCCATCAGAACGCGATCGGACGTGGGTAAGTCCAATGGAACACCCTGCGTAATCCACTGAACATCTGTCCAGGGAAGAAGGTGAGGATACAGAGATTCCAGAAACGGAAGTACCTGATCCAGAGAATCTACATTCAGCCTCCAACGACTGAGCATAAAGTGTTGGAGAGGTCTGACACGCAGCCGATCTAGAGGAATGAGATCCGTCACCGAACCGCAGAGATCGATCAGCCGGAGAAAACTCCGAGCGGTCGCGGATGTGGACTGGGACAGAGTCAGAGCAAAAGCTGAGAAAATCACAGCCTTGGCCTGGGGAACCGCTACCAAATTGAATTGGGTTTGGAAAGCCATCCCCAGGTGACAAAACGAATGAGAAAGGACCAGGTCCGACTTCTCCTCGTTGACTCTGAATGCTAGCGACGTGAGCAAGCTCAACAGAGTGGCGACTTCCGACTCTAGTAAGGCTGCATTGGAGTGCCTCTGGAGGATATCGTCCAGATATGCTGAAGTAGTCACCCTGGAGTGTGTGCGATGGAACGCCATCACATGCAACATCAGTCTGGTGAAGGCCCAAGGAGCCAGGTTGAGGCCGAAAGGCATGGCCTTGAAGTGGTAAACTCGCCCCAGAAAAGCGAACCTGAGATACTTCCGTGACGCCCGATGCATCGGAACGTGGAAGTAAGCATCTCGCAGGTCGATGCTGGCAGCAAAATCTCCCTGGTGAATAGATTGGCGGACCGACCTGAAAGTCTCCATGCTGAACTTGGGAGCAATGATAGACTGATTCAGGATACTCAGATCGATAACCGGTCGGAGTCGGCCGTCCTTCTTCGGCACCAAGAACAGGCGGGAATAGAAACCCACTGACTGAATGTTCTTGACCTCGATCGCCCCCTTTGCCAGGAGATTGCCAATCTCCGTGGTCAAAAGTTCCCGACGTAAAACGTCTGAAGGAACTGTGGTTGGAAGAGGCACCCTTGACAGAGTGGGGTGCCGTCGGAAGGATATTTGCAGCCCGGACCGAACAACATCTAACACCCACGGATCGGATGTGATGGTGGCCCAATGGTCTGCGAACTCTGCTATCCTTCCTCCAACCTGGGACGAGTCGAGGTGAGGACCTTCATTTCGAGCCCCGACGAGGCCCGTGAGAGGAGAAACCACCTCCTCTACTAAATGAAGAATCCTGAGACTTCCCTCGATTCTGCCGACCTTTTCCCTTACCCCTTGAGTAAGAAGTAGAGGCGGCGGCAGAAGGACCAGCCTTTTGCTTAACAGAGGAAGCAGAAGGGTACTTGTTAGGCTTGGAACGGCCCTTGCCTCCCCTAGAAGGCTGATCAAGCTGACGAAACAGCAGCTGATCTTTGGAATGACGTAGGACGTCATCCCGGACCGTCGACACGGAACCATGGAAAAGTTGCGGACCTGCCAACGAAGCAGATCGAAGAGCAGGATCGTCCTGTGTCCAGAACAGCGTCCCTTCGAACTAATTCCAGATTAGCCGTGTTACAGGCATGCGTGTGAGTAAGATGCATAAGCGCCTTGGACAGCACACACAAAGGCGCCTGTACCTCGTCAAACTTATCTGGAGGCAGATAAGCTGCCAAAGCTGAGACGACGTGATCTGAGAGAGAAAGCATGCCAAGCATCGTGACCTTGACGACCTCATTCCAGAGTCGTCATTGGAATGACGGCAGACTTGGGCTTGGAAAGCCCGAGGGAAGTGGAGTCCTGATCCAGAACCGTCAAAGTCTGGCAGAGCGACGGATTGGCGGAATCGTATGAACGATAACGCACAGGAGGCAAAAAGGTGTCAACCCTGGTGAAGAACGAAGTCTTCAGAGCCTTGGAATTCCGCTTGGAGTCCAATGATGAAAAAGCTTCAATCACCTGGCACAGTCGAAGGCGCCCAGAAGCAGGTTGCTCGATAGGCTGTAGACGCGCGACCGATGATCGCGGCCTGGCTGACACTGTCGGCTGGTTAGTAGGTTTGAGATCAGGCAGAAACCCAAACACAAAGTCAAGAGCTGCCCCCAAGTCCGAAGACTGCTGTCCCTCGACATCAAACATGTCGGACTCCTCCCCAGAGTCGGAAGACACATAGCCCATTGTGGGCAAACCAGCCGACGCCTCCCATGGTGTTGGGACACCAGGGGAATCAGAAACCGGCCTGTTTCCAATCCCGGGAGGCGGCGCCATAGGAGGCACCTCGAAACCACTTGTTGCCTTGCTGGAAGCAACAGGAAGGCTCTTAGATAGAACCTGAGTGAGTAAGGAGAGGGCCTCCCTAAGCGCACTGCCAGTACTGGCCGGTTTGACAGGGGAGCAAACCGGCAAAGTGGCTTCACCTCTGACCCTCTTAACCAGCGAAGGGTCACGATCCTCCAAAACACCCGACGCGGGACGACGGGCGGCAGCCGAAACATCTGAAGGCAGACGTGTATAGGGGTACGAGGCACCCCGAGGATCAATATAGCGAGAACTCATGAGAGTCACCGCGGACCTCTGCGCGGCAGAAGGTCCAGGTTGCACAAAAGGCGTTGGTCCCCCAAAACTGGTCGTGTGGCCAGAATGAGTGGACGGAAACGCCATGGAGTTCATAGTGTCTCCACTAAGAACATCCGAATCCAAAGACAGAACTGTGGTGCTCGACGGCGTAGAGACCACAGAGATGGGTTCGGCCGGCAGCCCCTTCCAACTTCGCCGAGTTGAAGTCAGGGAAGGCTGAGGCCGATATACCACGTCTACAGTACCAGACATTCCTGCAGTCCCCTGCAGCGAAAAGCCGAGGCCGGCTGAATCTGACGACGAAGCAGACGGACCAGCAGTAGTAGTAGATACGTCGGGAGTCGTTGAGGCTGGTGGAAATTAGTGGAGAGAGCACACCTGCTCGGCTCCGAAGGAGGAGTCACAACCCTAGTGACAGCCTCAAATGTCAGCTGGAGGGGGACCGTAGTCCTGGAACCAGGCACCTCTTCACCAGAACACTCAACGGCTCCCGCAGTATCCACTACAGGAAAAGACTGCACATCCCCCACGGAGGAGGAATAACTCTCACCAGACAAGGTCAGCTCGGGAGCCCCTGAACGACCACGTTCTCCTTTCCCGCGGGAGCGGGAGGCATGGCCACGAGAACGAACGACATGGTTAACTGACGCCCAGAAAGTGGATGACCATGATCCACAGACACCAAATGGCCGCTCGGCCGAACACCCATTACAGGAGGAACAAGAATGTAAATCGTCCACATGCTTTGACAGCAGACATTGCCCACAAGGAATTGTCCTGGGCATTATAGAGGTGAGAGGAGCAAAGAAGGTGAAATCAGAAAACAGAAGAACACCCCCACAGAAGAGAGAAAGGTTACACAAATAAAGACCCCAGACGGTCGACCAGGAACCACACAACAGGATGACTACTCTCAAAAGAAAGAAGAAAAACTGTAGGAGTGGTACCCCGCTGACACCTAACTCTAACACAATTAGAAAATTTAGCAAATAAAGCTTTAACAATAATTGTGAAAAATAATAAGTCCGAACCGCATGGCACATGAAATTCGCAGGCGACTCGAGAGAGAACAATTAAAATACATTATGGATATATAATATTGAAGAGAATATAAAGAAAACTGTTCCTGAGAATACAAAGGATACACTGATGCACTATGAATCAGGAATCATCAAACAACGAGCTGGATAAACACTGATAAGCATGCAGAAACATCTCGACATGAAGCGGATGATAAAAAGAGTCTTTAGAGACGGTATATGCGCACTGGCAACAGAAGTAGTGGAGTTGTACTTGGGAGAGAGCGTCCCGTACTGGGTCTGCGCCGGTTGCACTCAACCCAGTTTTGGCTTATTTTTTCTTGGTGCTTTTGCACCACTTTTCTTTCCCAAATTGCTTGGGAAAGACAAAAATAGAGAGTATTTTATCCGAGTTAGGGACTTCCACTGTAGTGCAAGCCTGTAATAAACAATTGTGAGTAGGTTGATAAGAAAAACCCAAACTGACACCGAATTCATGGGGATAAAAAAACGAACTGAACCAATTTGTTTATTTATTGGGATTCAACAACACTTTCAACAGAGAGGGTCACCTCATGTCAGACAGTTTTATGCGTGAAGGAAGTCAGAGTACCTGGGGAGAACCAATGAGCAATGGTAAGCAACTGTTAGACTCCCCAAATGAACTAACTCCACACAAGCAGGGTTAGCAATGGTTGAAGACAAGTGCCCCATCGACATGCAGTATGCCTTAGTACACAGCACCACTGTGCCACCATGTGGGCAACCAGGATTAAATGCCTTGCCCAAGAATACAATGCAGTTGCCCCTGGCGGGGATCAACTGAACCAATTATTGTATACTGAAACCTTCTGAATTTTCAAATTTTCCAAGATTCTCCATTTATAAGGCCTTATTGAAGCTTGATAGCAATTCAAGCATTCCTTTTCATGACAGAAGTGATCGATTTTCTTTTTAGTCTTGTTAAAAGGGGCTGAGGAATTGTCCTGAATTCCCACTAGACTATAAACTGTACATGTCCAGTTGCTTAGCAGCGATTTCTAGTCAAGTGTTGGCTGCCTGTTAAGGAAGCCAAAACTTGACTAGAAATCACTGCCAAGGTTATTTGTTTATCATCAACAGGACCTCCTGACGATGGCTTCTTAAGGGCACATTCTCTGAGATCGTAAAAGTCGGAAATAGTAGTGTTGAAATGATTCTGGGATTCTGGAGTCGATTAGTCAACACCCAAAAATCGAGTCAAAGTCAACCAGTTGGCACCCCACTTTCTACGCCAAGATTTTCATAGCAATATACCTCTGCAGTTGAATATTTTTCTCCACTTCCACACTTTACTGATGCCAGTTCATGGGTGACATACATGTACCTAGGCATGATGGGCTATATTTGGATTATATTTTGGTGGTACATTTTAAGTTAACAAAACATCCATTTTATTAGTCACTTGTGTATAAGATTGATGATTCAATTCAAGGAACATCGCTCTCAGATGTGAAGAGCAATCCTGATGAATGATTAACCAGTATTTAGGCACGTGCAGTGCAACCTCTGTCATCGAGTTCAAAGGAGCAGAAGCAACACAGTTAGCTTTCATGTCTACTTTGATCTCAGAGTTGTGTCAGTTATCTCATTATTAGTGTTGTTGATTCCACTCTCTGAACAGTTCAACTGACAATCGTTTTAACTCATCCTCAGTACCTTGCATCATAATTTTGTTATGTTATATTGTTTTTAGAGGAAATACTATATGTTCCGGCTGGTCGAAAGAGAAATCAAGAGTCGACATTGAGCTATATCAGCAACAACAACGATTAGTCGACTAATCATTTCAACACTACGAAATAGGTCTTAAAAGTTAAGGTGTGGTTGGATCAAGTCACACAAAATTAGTGTTGACATGATTTGTGTTGGAAAAAGAATGCCAATGTTGAACTCATTGCAAGTGGCACTGTGGTAGAATGATACAAGAACTTATTCTGTATTTCCCTAGTGTGAATTCTCCTTTGGAACTATCAGCAAATCTCAGTTAAGTCAGATACTGTATACCCAAACCTGGAAATAAGCAATCCTGCATTTGTAGAACGAGGTCCCAAGAGGGTAAATTTGCAGATGCTACCCCATACAGTGTGCCCCTGGATACCTCTTTCTGTTTAGGTCTGAGATTTGATTCAGAATGAGGTTCACAGAGGGTAAATTTAGTGATGCTATCCTGCTATGCAGGGTAGCATCACCAAAGTCACTCTCTGGAGACATTATTCTGCAGGTAACTGTGAGTCTGCTCATTTCCAGGCTTGCGTATATCCCCTAAAAATACCGAACTCAATACTGAGTAAAAATGATTAATATTGCATTCTCAATTTACCCTTACATCATCCCTCTTAGTGTGATGGACAATACAAATGGTAAGTGAATCTGAGAACACTTATTAGAACATGAATTTCCATGGCAAAAAACATAAACAAAAACATATTTTGTACAAATGAGCAATCTACCCTCCCTTGATATGTAGACTATTAAATGTTTAAATTACTTCCCTTGATATACACAGGACAATAATGTATTTGCTCCTTTGACCTTCAAATGTAAATCAAGGTCATACCTTAAGGGTCATGATGAACTTTATGGGGTACTCACAGTAAAAAAAAAAAAAAAAGAGTTCCATGGTTCTAACTTATGACTCCTTCCAAGTCATAATATTCAGAGAATAAAATCTCGAATTTTGAGGTAACCTATTTACCATTCATCTCGATATAATAAAGAGGACCGATTACAGTAAAGCCACTGTGGACGGGACAAAATCTATGGGTGGGCATTTTTCCACGCATATAATTCAGAGATGATCTGCTATGATGCCTAGGGAAATTTCCACCAATGAAGCACTGGGGTAAACCTGGTGCATCACTGGTGGAAATTTTACTGGGTGTCATAGCAGATCATCTTTGAATTATATTATAAGCTTGAAAAAAAGACAACTGGTGGATTTTGACCCGTCCACGATGGCCCTACTGTATGAGAGTTCAAAGATTTCAAAAGCATCTGCAGCAATCACAGGGGGCGTAAGCCGTCTTAGGGAGTTTGAGCATTGAAGAGAGGGGTCTTCCCACAGGAACATTTTAAAACAGTGCTATCAAATAAGGTGATAAGACACAATTTTTTTGACGAACTGTTTGTAGTTCCAGACGAACAACTTTTCGGTTATCTGCTTTTTCATTTAGATAACCACCAGAGGACTGATAAAATCATTCCTCTCAAATTTTATGCCCCGACGTCTGATGATGTGAAAGGTGTTGCACAATAGCTTTCAATTCATCAAATGCCTTGGTGTTTACACGACATGAGAACTAATATTAAACATTATACCAAGTTTCCAATCGGCACTTGTTTAAGTTGTTTAAGTTGTTTGTTTTTTCAATAACAACTAAAATATGTGGTAGTGTGGTGACTCAGTGGTTACAGTACTGGACTTCAAACCTGAGTCTTCACGGTTCGATCAACCAAGGGTTACTGTGGTGTGTCCATGGTCAAGGCATTTAATTCTGTCTGCCTTCATAGGGGAATGGTGCCACTGTGTATTGAGGAATACTGCAGGTATTCAACCAATGCTAATCTTGCTTGTGCAAAGTTAATATATTGTGGGGGTCTGACAGTAAAACTTTCTGACAGGAGGTGACCCTGGCTGTCCAAAGGGTCAATAAACCCAAAAGAAAAAAATTCAAATATTCCATTGCACTGCCACAAAAAATGTGCACATCATCAGCATATTCATTTATGAATATACCAAAGTATATTCTTAAAAAACGATCAGATTGCTGGGAGTCAGTACACTAAAAACCAACCTTCAAGGATTTTTATTGTTGGGTACTGTTTGTTTATAGCAACTTCAGGTGCCCCCCTCCCCCTCCCTATGCTGGCAGCACTGAAGACATTTTTAAGTATGAAACCAAAGAGCATTCCAGCAATCCAGCTAAGTAGACATCAGTGATCACAACACAGTGAAACACCAGTGGGTCAAGGCTTCATAAACTAGAGGTGTGACTCAGGATGGGCCTATCAATAACTCCCACCGCAAGTTTCGACGGGATTGGCCTATAAACATCAGAGAAAATCTCAGGACAAAATTTAGACCGTAGCAAATCATTCTACCTAGCAGCAAATTATTCAAAGTCAAAAGGGGCATAACTATGGCGAAAATAGTCTGACCAAAACTATAATCGCAGATGCACAGGCTCCCATGGTGGTGAACATGCATTTCAGTTGAATGCCTGGGTTCAAAGGGATTGGCATAAAAACATTGTCGGAAATCTCCAGACAAAGTTATGTCTATGGACAGGCAGACGGATGGACAGATGGATGGATGGATGGATGGACTGGCAAATGGATGGATAGACAAGATGATTCCAGTATACCTCCCCCGCCCCCTCCACAACTTGTTGTGGGGGGTATAATAAAACACAGCAAAATCAAGACTGAATCACAAGAAAGCAAATGAAAATAGCAATTCAGATTCAATGTTCTTGCATTTGGGATTCTACAGTACTGCAGCTCTGGTAATCCAACCTTGTGTCCTCGGCAAACAAAATTGCTGTGGAAAACTGGTGCTTCTACGGCAGTGCTGTGAAGCCTATTCGCCTGTGTAAAAATCATTAGGGGGCAAGGCATAGTCTGAATTGCCATGTATAGGTAGTATGCGGCGAAGTGATATCTTTTATGTAACTTTAACATGTGAAAGTAGTTCGAGATACATGTGTATATACAGTAAAACCTGTCTTGAGAGACCACTGACTTGAGAGACCACCTGTCTTGAGAGACCACATCTACCAGGCACCGATTAGTTTTACTCTATAATGGACCTGCTATGGGAGACCACCTGTCTTGAGAGACCACTCTGACCTGGTACCAACTTGTATTTTTATGCCATAATGGACCTGTCTTGAGAGACCGCCCCTTTCAAGACTGAAACCATGACAAAAACTTTTTACCTGTTCTGGAATTAGAAAATCCATTGTGGTTATACTAACATAATTAAAAGTATTAAAAGCTCTTAATTGGGTTTCAATTGCTATTCAGTTACATAACTCATTAAAGATTGAGATGTTTTTATAAGACCCCTGTGAAAATATTAGGATTATTGCTGAATAAACAATTTCATACATACCTGAAATGTGACATAGGAATAAAAATAAATTTTTGTTGAAAATCTTTTTGTAACAAATTGAAATGGACTGTTATAAAAATTATAAAAATAAATTAGTGTTGAAAATCTTCAATGAAGATTTTCAACACTAATTTATTTTTATAATTTTTATAACAGTCCATTTCAATTTGTTACAAAAACTTCATAAAAAAGAACAACTACAAAGTAATTACAAAAATCTATTCTTCTCCATTTCTGAATTTTGTGGTTGGTTATTCACTGACTTGAGAAAACCTGAAACCTGTTATGAGAGACCACCTGTCTTGAAAGATCATTTTTGTGTGGCCCAGAGGGCGGTCTCTCAAGACAGGTTCTACTGTAAACATAATTAATGTGCAGAATGTTTAACTCAATTAGATCATGCCAATATCATGAACCATGTGAATGCTGAGAAAAAATCGTGGAAGTAAGCAGACGACTTGCTCAATATGTATAGTATGAGTGAAAATAACATGCAGCATAACCACAAACTAAGTACATGTATCTCACTGCTTCTGTGTTGATAACACCAGAATCTGACATCAGAAGCTGATGTCAGATTCTGGTGTTATCAACATAGAAGAAGCAGAACACATAGTTTCTAGTGGTTATGCTGCAACTTGTACTGTAAATTGTAAGATTAGCAATACAGCATAGTGCAACCCACATGTTTTGGTTCCTTGTGTATAACCTGGATGTTTCTACCACCACAAACAAGGCTTTCTGAAGAAGCAATATCCTCGGCAGTATTTTTGCTGTGGATAGTTTTCCTTTCCTTGGCATTTTCCTTGGCACTGCTGATTGCTGAGGGTGAATTACCAGGGCTGAGTGCTGTGAGGAGAAAATTGGAAAGAAAGTGGCGATACAAAGTTCTCTCTCCACTTTTGTGATATAACAGTACTGTTCTTTGAAGACAAAATTACATTTAGGTGTCCAGTGTGCAAAATTTAAAAAATGACTCTAACCGGCTGATTGTTCACGTGGGTTGGAGATGGCTAACCAATCGCTCTGCTATGTAAAAATTCTTGGAAAATTGTTTTTTTTTATCATTAACAATACTTCATATATCGCATAGAATTGAAATATATATAGCCTCTCATGGCAAAAATCTAAAAATTGATCAAGACACAAGAAAGGCTGCTTAACTGGTAGAGGGCTAGAAGCCCATATTTGGGCTTTATTCTGAACTGCAGGTACCGAAAGTTTAAGGCTTCATATTCTGTGGATGTCCTTCATATTATCTTGCAAGTAAAATTACTTCATCTCCATTGATTTGCATTGTTACAATTTATGGGAGTGCCTGTAACAAGAAAAAATGTGTGAACAAATCTTCAGGCTGAGAAAAAATTTAACACTCTACCAGTTAAGTGACTCAGATTTTACCATTCAAGATGCAATGTTTGGTTAACTGGTCATCCGTTCGCATAGATTGAAATATGCGTAACCAAACAAGCATTCTCGTCAAATTTTGCACTCTGGGTGTCGAATCTGAGCCCCATTTATTATCCACACATTTTTTGAAAAAGCAGGGATGTCATGATCTCCATTCCGTCCGTACATGTATGTGCGAACTTCATATCACCAAGAGTTTGTAATTCGAAACATTTTAACTGTGCTGAGCTGTTTAGGTAGCATCTGTAGATGTGCATAAAGGTTTCAGAATTTTGATTTAGCCCAAAAGATTCTGATTATCGGGGATATAGTGATGATCTCCGTCCGTACATCAATTTTTTGGACTATAATTTTTAAACTTACCATACTTCTTAAGCATAGTATAGAGATGACAAAAATATGTTTACTTTGAATTTTTGACACCAGACACCATTTGTCAGGGCCCTACAATAGTCCAAAAGGATTGCATTCACTAGTCCTAACTAGGACTTCTAGTCATTACCCCCTCTTCCCAGTTCCCTTACATGGGAAGTGGGAGGAGGGGGTAGTGACTGGAGGGTCCTTGTTAGGACTATGCCTTCATTAACTCTGGCATATGAAACTGCAGAGTTATAATTCCCTATCATATGAAACTATATACAGTGGAGCCCACTTGTTTGGATTTATTTATTGGTGTTTAAGGTTACAAACTTATGCTAATCGTGACCGTGACAGTTTTACGGGTGGAGGAAGCCGGAGTACCCGTAGAGAACCACCGAGCATCGACGAGCAACTGTCAACTCCTCAACATTCTAACTCTGTTCAAGCTCCACTCAAGCAGGGTTACAGCGGTTGAAGAGATGCGTACCATCGGCATGCAGTACGCCTTAGCACACGGCATCATCGTGCACTCATGTAGGCAACCAGGATAAAGTACCTTGCCCAGGGACACAACGAACAGGGATCGAACTCGGGACCTCTAGCATAGAAGTCCAACAGTCTACCACTGAGCCACCGCGCACCCCACTTAATTGGATATCTCTTAACTGAATAACCCTGTTAAAAGTATATAATTTTCCAACACAAAACCATTTACTATACCTCCAGTACAAATTTGGCCTGTTAGCGAAATATAGGTTATAGAGTAAACTCCTGTTAATTGAATAAAATTTTTTTAACATATGTCGAGAAATTACAGACTCTCCCCAGTTTTTCTTCGTTTATAGACCTATTTGGCCTCAGTACATCCAATACAGGCATTTAATCTATTATATCTTGTTTAACAGAGCTCATGGAGCTCTGTCAAACAAGATATAATAGAATAAATTCTAAGTTTATTTCTAGAAGAAGGAAAGTGACACAATTCCTGTTAATTGAATACTCCTGCATGTATTAATTGAATAATTTTCATTGGCAAAGTGGCTATTTAGTTAACAGGGTTCCACTGTAGTTATAATAACATGCTTCATCAGCACTTTTATTTTGTGAATATTCAAGGTTTTTCAAGGCCTCCGACACATTTTCCAGAATTGTAAGGCCTTGAATGACCCTTAGTCAAATTCAATGTCATTCCTTGAATCCAAGGCCCCACAGGAATACTGCTATATTGCTACTTCAGAGGTCCTATTTTACCAATAAAGCAGAACTTGATTACCACAGAAAATAAGCACTATTCCACTTCCTTGAGTTCCCAGGGGATTGAATCCGAGTTGCATAATTGTCTTCAAAAATAGTGAATAGAGATAGGCAATATACCAAAAAACAGAACAAATACTGATAACATGGGTATACTGAAAAACCAAACTGAACCAATCGCTAAATACCAAAACTGCCCAAATTTTCCTACATTTGCAATTTGTACAGCCTTGTTGATGTTTGATATCAGTTAACTGGCACTGACCTGAATTCCCACTAGACAACATGCTGTACATGTCAAGTTGCAGTGATTTCTAGCAAAGTCTTGACTGCCTAAACAGGCAGCCAAGACTCGACTAGAAATCACTACCCAGATGATATGTCTATTGTCAACAGGACCACCTAAAATGGCATGCTGAGGACACAATGCTTTGAGATCACTGAATGTCTGAACTAGGCCTTTAACCCTTTACCTAACATAGCGGCCAAAAACGGCCAGAAAATTAACCAGAATAAGCCTACCAAAGCCTAAAATATTTTGGAAGTTTCTCAATTAAACCATACAAACATGGATATCATTAGAACCAGCTCGATGAGCTGGTTCTAATGATATCCATATTTGTATGGTTTTATTGAAAAATTGAGAAATTTGTTTTAAAAAAATGTGAAATTTAATGTATTTTTTTAAAATACTGTGTTAGGTAAAGGGTTAAAGGTTAAGTTATGTTTAGAACAAGTTACAAAATTACTGTACATATAATTTGTGTTGGCAAAATATTCCACTGTTGAACTCAATGACAGTGGCATTTGTAGCACTGTGGTAGAATGATCCAAGAACATCTTATTCTGAATTTTCCTAATGTGAATTCCCCTTTAATAATAATAATAATAATAATAATAATAATAATAATAATAATAATAATGCAGTGTTAACGTCTAGAATCCACTGCAGTGCTCTCTGACTTAAATTATTACCCCGTATCGCAGGTGTTCACACCCTTTGTTCATTCTATGACATTCTCAGCTCCAGCTCAACTCAGCGGAGCATACAGCCGGTGCTACACAGGTGGGCACACAAAGCAAGCACCTCAACAGGTCCCTATTTTATACCTAGGTACGATGAGGATTATTCCCCTCCCCCCCCCCACCCCCCCAAACATTCACAGCTGGCATGTGATGCAATGTCGCAGAATCACACACTCAAACGTCACTGACCGCAGACAGCCACAACTACGGAAGCACCCGAATGAATCACTGAATGGTCACCGATCCAAGGATTAAAAGGGCTCGACGTTGCTTAACTTCAGTTATCTAACGAGAACCGGTCTCGCTTCGCCAGTGCTCCCCTTTGGAACTATCAGTAAATCTCAGTCATGTTATTAGATACTGAATGACAAACTGATACTTTGGTATGTCTCCCTTCCCCCCCCCCCCCCCCAAAAAAAAAATACCGAAACAGATACCAAACTCAAAATTCCAATACAACCCATATAATTGAAATGAAGAGACCAAAAGGAATACACTTCTGCATTTATAACAGCAGATAACAAATGAACACTGGAGGCCATATCATTCATTCAGCTGCGCATGATGAGAATTAAGACCAAAAACCTATGCACCAGCAGTAGACAATACTAAACATACTAGTTGGCATGTACTCAACAGAAAATACAAGGTTACTAAGAGATAACACTGATGTTATTGTAAGTAACTGTAATTGTACAGTAGGTATGTATTTAATTAACCCTGCTTATTAATTACGGTGTCTTCAATGTTATTAATAGAATTCCCTGAAATACATGAAATATTACCCACATACAACTTACTTAATCAGCAAAAACTTTTGATGTAATTATATAGCTCTTTCATCGGCTGTCAAAATCCGTTCCAACAGTACATAATCATTTAATTAGCAAAGGCAAAGATGTTTATGTTTACTCAGGTGTGTGGTCACTTTCAACATATGTGGCTATACTGTACAATAATTACAATGAAAGTGTCAATGACACTGCAGCTTAACTTGACTGTGTATAGTGTTTGATGAAAAGGATAATGTTCAATGTTTATGACAGGACTATGGAAAAGACAAGAATTGTGATAATTGAGAATATGTTGTTCTGTACCCAACATGCTATGTTTTCCACAAGAATAATTGGAGGCGTAGACCGTACTAAAGAATTAAGGCCTAGGATGACGTGGCCCTCACAGTTAATGTATGTCAACCAAAGTCACCAGGTCACAGTAAAATCATTCTACAACGAGTCATCCTACCAAGTTACAATAAAATCCCTTCATAAATATGAACTGTATACTGAGCTAAACTGTGCTAACAGAATCTAGGTAACATGCCGGAACCCAACCAAAATAGGACGTTCTCATCTAGACATTATATGGAGTCCTCCTACCAAGTTACAATGAAATCCCCTTATAAATACGACCTGTGGATTGTGCTAAAGGTTTTTCAGGTTTTGAACCAGTGCAGCAGTCACTGTTGACTGATCAAAACCAAAATGGTATGTTCTATTCTAGACATGACCTCGAACCTACACATGAAATTTAGTGATGATTGGACAAGAACTGTGCTGAAGAAAATGTGAACAAACTCAGACTTCAGCATGCGTGATGGCAATAGCTTATCTTGACTTGTTAGTTAAGCTGAGTCGTGATCCGGTCATACTTCTCCGTCCACTCTGTTTTCCACAACATTGTAGAATCTAACTTACGAACAAGCGAAAAAGTGCAACCCAGAAGCTTTTATCTGTATATTTTTCTTGATTCAGTTTTGAATGTCCATCATTTTACTTATTTGTTGGTTTTTTAGGTTACATATTTCTGCACAATGGCTAATAGTGACTACAACATGGATATAAAGTTAAGTCCAGCCAATCGTTTACACCCATGATGCCCATTTCAGAGAACTTCCACCCCCACTTGGCCACAGTAAACAAGAACTGCTTCACTTCCCAATGTTCCCATGTTGACCAATATTTTATTTAGAGTACGGTCACCAAGGACTAGACACTTTCCATGGGTGGGTAATATTTCCACTGACACAATAATATTAAATTTCAAACACCAATTAAAGGAATAAGCATCAAAAATTGAATTAATGAAGCACCGGGTACAACCCAGTGCTTCATTAATTAAAATTTTGTTAATGATGTTTTATATTAACAGGTAAATGCATGAGCGGACATCACTGCCTATGCGTGGATTATGACCAGCCCATGGCAGCTGTACTTTAAGTCACCTGCACCTGTGTACAGGTAGTTAGTATAGCAACAATTAATCTGGGGATTTAATTAAGAATTAAACTGATAAAACACAGTATTATCCTGGCGGTTGCACTGCATCCCAAATAGCACAAACATATAAAATTATACAAATAATTGAAATTTATTTAAATATTAATGATAATATAAGTCCAATACAATCACTCATTTCTGCATGATATGAATATATTAAATTTTAAAACGGGTGTTGCTGTGTCTGTCACCACCATGATCTATCATAGTTACATGTAATATTCTGCATATGAATTTTATTTTGTTTTAATTCCACATCAAAGATGTGAGTCAGTACCAACTTTTGTTAGTGAATTTTTCATTAACCCTTTACCCAACGTAACGGTCAAAACTGGCCAGCGCTATTCACAAAAATCGCCAATTAATTTTCATTATTTTTTCATTTTTGTCTCAAAAACATAAGTTATGACCCCTCATTGGAACAAGCTTGTCAAACTTGTTCCAATGAGGGGTCATAACCCATGTTTTTAAGACAAAAAATTAGTTATTCAAGAATTTTGTTTGCATGTGTCGTCTGCTTTTCGTGTTAGGTAAGGGGTTAACCTTACACAAATCAAAGAGGGCAGCAACCAAAATTCCTTTCCTGGAGAACTCAACACTTTTTTCACCCAACACATCAGGTGTCATACAGTACATAGTGATTAACCGATAAGGATTTGCAACCGTCATCTGCTTGCCGCTTAGTTGCGTACACAATCAGCCGATTGTGAGTGCTGATGTCAGAAGTCACAACCAAAATGAGTAGTATGTTCAAGAACACATAGAATAAGGTTAATTTTACAGTTCAGTCAGGTTGATATGTTTGTTGACCTCAAGAGTGAGTCACTTTGTGTATCAAAACAAAAATTCGATGTCAGCCAAAACATGTTAACAGCACCACATTTTTGATCAATGTGAAAATACATGACTTATGCTCATACTATTTTATATTCCCCTCCATTTAAATATAGTTTCAAGATAAAATTGAGTAAAGTGTATCAAAGGGCGATTAAAAAACATATATTTATTTACTTGATTTAATTACTGATTTATGTTCTAATTCAAATTTTCGATGCAAAACCCACATGGATATACAGGTCAAAACAAAAGTAGGTCTCGTTTTGGACACAGTGCTTTCGTTGTGGGGCGGAAATCAATTACTGAAAATACATTCATAATGGCTGTGTTTTCAAATAGCTTCAAACACTGCAATTCACTCAATTCATGGCATGAGTCTAGGATAGGTACATGTTCAATGGGGATTCATATAACATGGTTTTATTGAAATTTTTTCACAATATGAAATGAAAGAGTCAATGACTCTGTAGCTCAACTTGGATATGACAGGAATTAGTACTTGCTGTGACCAAGACAACTGAATAATGAATATGACAGGAATTAGTATTTGTTTTGGCCCAGTCAACAATAATAAAAGAATTACAAGGTGACTGTAATGGACTACAGATTAAGACCAATCATTGTAGATTATTATTTTTGTGTGGAAATTTTCAGTCCCAAACAAAATATTTTCAGACTAAAATTTTTTCTTCTTCTTCTTAAAATTGACCAAAATGCATCAAAACACAAAAAACTAATTTCCGGATTTTGGTCCCACCCGGACCCCAAATTTTTAGTGTAAAAATTTTTTTTTTTTTTTGTCTTAAAATTGACCAAAACGCATAAAAAACCAAAAAACTAATTTCCGGATTTTGGTCCAAAATTTTCTAAGTCCCACCCGGACCCCTAATTTGCATAATTTATTCACGAGAAAAACTCTGTATTATATATAATGTATCCCATGGTACTAAACATTCATACAAAAATTTATTCAAATCAGATCTTTCATTTGGAAGTTCTGCGCAAAAATCTGATTGCACTTAATTTTGAACAAAATGGCTGCTAGTGGCCATCTTGAATTTCAGACTGGACTCAAAAACACTCCTTCTCGTCCCACAGTGATAACAAAGGTACCAAAGCAGTTTCATGAAGATCAATTCATAAATACGGCCTCTAGCCCGAGCCGTATTGGGATTTGCACTCACAGTGCTGAAAGTAACACTAAATAAATCAAAGTTAGCCTAATTTGCATAATTTACGCACAAGAAAAAAACCCATATTATATGTAATGTATCCCATGGTACTAAACATTCATACAAAAAATTATATCAAATCAGAGCTTTCATATGGAAGTTCTGTGCAAAAATTTGATTGCCCCTAATTTTGTACAAAATGGCTGCCAGCGGCCATCTTGAATTTCCGACCAGACCCCAAAACAATCGTTCTCGTCTCACAGTGATAACAAAGGTACCCATGATGTTTCGTAAAGATCGGTTCATAAATACGGCCTCTAGCCCGAGCCGTATAGGGATTTGCACTTACAGTGCTGAAAGTAACACTAAATAAATCAAAGTTAGTCTAATTTGCATAATATAAGCATGAGAAAAAAACCCATATGATATGTAATGTATCTCATGGTACTAAACATTCATACGAAAAATTATTCAAATCAGAGCTTTCATATGGAAGTTCTGTACAAAAAAAAAATTTCTGCATCGTCGGTACAAAATGGCTGCTGGCAGCCATCTTGAATTTCGGACTGCACCCAAAAACACTCGTTCTCATCCCACGTTCATAACAAAGGTACCCAAGAAGTTTCGTAAAGATTGGTTCATAAATACGGCCTCTAGCCCGAGCCATAGCAGCTTGGCACTTACAGCTCTGAAAGTAACACTAAATAAATCAAAGTCAGTCTAATTTGCATAATTTACGCACGAGAAAAAAAACCCGTATTATATGTGATGTATCCCATGGTACTAAACATTTATACAAAACTTTATTCAAATCAGAACTTTCATACAGAAGTTCTGTACAAAAAACTGATTTTTGCATCATCGGTACAAAATGGCTGCTGGCAGACATCTTGAATTTCGGACCACACCTAAAAACACTCGTTCCCGTCCCAGGGTCATAACAAAGGTACACAAGAAGTTTCGTAAAGATCGGCTTCATAAATACGACCTCTAGCCCGAGCCATAGCCAATTGTTGACATACGGACAGACAGACAAATGGACAGACGGACGGACGGACAGAAGGACGACGGGCCATGACAATAGCTCAAATTTGACTTCGTCAAAGTTGAGCTAAAAATCATATTTAAAATAATTAATTTGTATATAAGATGTGTTGGGTGAAGGATTAACAGAATTTTTTACTGGGACATTAAAACTGCATAATGCTCGGCAGATCACGTGATGCATTGAGCCGTTAAAGAGTTACCATCACAATAACAACCTAACACATCACATGACTGAGATCCGTACGACTGATAGTTTCCACCAGCATTCTGCTTTGCTTGAAATTCCATTCTCTGTGACATTCTGTAAACAAGTTTGATTTGGAAATTGATTTTGGAAATGTGACAAAGAGTAAAAATGCCATCACTATTATTAATGTCAACCAAAAAACAGGACATCACTATTATTTAGCCATCACTATTTTTTGGCAGTGTTTGAGGTGATTAAAAATTTTATGTGGTGTCATCTGATGTGCAGTGATTTCCATGGTTCAATTCCATTTTAACCCACTGTCAGTTATTTATCATGTTACTGATCACAGAGGTAATAATACCATACATAATAACACAGCTTTGCCATTTTATTAACCACTCACCAGAAACGATTTAACAACCCTCCACTTTAATAGCAGTCCTCAACTGTGGTGTCAACTGGTTGTTGCTAGGAACCCAACATCTTGTCATCTTCTATCGAACGTGACCCCAATACAGTGGAAACTTGTTAAATGGATCAACCCTTTATCCAATGAAATACCCAAAACCAACCAGTGCTATTCACAAAAATTCATAAAAACCACTATTCAATTTTTATTATTTTTTTATTTTTTCATTTTTTGTCTCAAAAACATAGCTTATGACCCCTCATAGGAATAAGCTATGTATTTGATGCTGAGGCTGAAAAAAAATTATTATTCAAGAATTCTATTTGCAAGTGTTGACTGCCTTTCATGTAAGGTGAGGTAGGCACAGCATTCTCAATGAGGGTCGCACCCTACTAGAGACCTTGCAAATTTTTATTTAGGCAGGCTATTTTTAGCCCTCCTGCATCTAGCCAATTAAACACATTAAAATTATTTTGCTACCGGTACTTCTATTTCATGTGCACAATTTTTATGGTTCACTTTATCCATATGACAAAAAGGAATATATGATTTGCGCAAAAATAAAACTTAACTGCACCACTGGGCTTCATGTTCAAACATTCTGTCACATTCATGGTACTGGTGGTATGTAATGCCACAAGTTAGATGTAGAATAATATTTGAACCTCATTGGGGAAAGTAGAATTCCACCTTAAGATGCCATTCACCTCTCCCTAAAAATACTGTTAGGGACAGATGGATCAGGAGACAGAACAAAAATGGAACTCAAGTGACGATGCATATCCTAAAGAGAGCATTTGCCATCCTGGGAGGATTTAGGGGGGCAATTTTTACCCTCCTATCTTTTTCATAATGCCAGACCTGCAAGGGGTTAATAAGGCACTCGCTCTGTCAGCGAGAATTGTCCTGTTAACAGAAGTATACAACAAACTAGGATTTGGTCAATTTCCTGTATTCTATGGGTAAACTGAGTATTTGTTCTATTATATCTTGTTTTGTAAAGATCATGGAGCTTTGTCAAACAAGATATAATTTACATTAAATGCATATATTTAATGCATATTTTAAATGCATATATTAGATATACTGAGGCAGCTAGGATTTCCTCTACGCCAGGCTACACTCTACAGGTAAAATTATTTATTTATTTATTGGTGTTTGTAAGGTCACATACTTATGCACAATGGCTAATCGTGACCCTGACAGTTTTACGGGTGGAGGAAGCCGGAGCACCCGGAGAGAACCACCGAGCAACGACGAGCAGCTGTCAGCTCTCCAACATCGTAACTCTGAACTCTGCACCGCAGCACAGGCAGGGTTAGATTGGTTGAAGACATGCGCACCATCGACGTGCAGTACGCCTCCGTACACAGCGTCATCGTGCCCCCATGTAGGCAATCGGGGTGAAGTGTCTTGCCCAAGGACACAACGCGGTTGCCGCAGGTGGGATTCAAACCGAGGACCTCTCGGCTTGCAGCCTGCACCTCTACCAACTGAGCCACCGTGCCCCCCCCTACAAGTAAAATGTTGGGGCCCTTTGGTACCAATGACGTCAGTCAACGAACCATACTTGATTAAAGATTCACATAGCATTGTAGCCAACATCATCAAAGCTGTTCGCAAAATTAAATCCACAATGTAATCAACATCAAATGGGTTGCAGGTAGGCACATTCTGTCTTTTAATACTGCTCATTGTGCATGTCAAACTCACACACAAACATTCTAAGAGGGTAATATATGGGTTTGGGGGAAAATTGGCCAGGGGAATGGGTTCCTGAAAGGGCCAATAACAGAACCCCTGACTGAGGTCAAATAAGTCTATAAACAAGGGAAATTTGGTAATTTTCATGTTGATTTCTCAACGTATTACAGGAAAGAGTCTAATCTTTTACCTATCAAAATGACCACTTTTTCTGATCACTGCACTGTATCTCATTCAGGGATGTGCCTATTTTAAAATGAGTGCTGGGTGTCAATCCCAAGATCAGACTAGGCAAATTAGTTTAGCAATCTGAACATTGTGGCTGACCAACCACTTCATCCAGATTGCTGAACTACTGTTTGGGCAAAGAGGCAAGTGAAAGGAGATTTCTATTGTTACTTTTTTCTGTCTGGGATGACCATTCACCATGTATTCTAAAGTTTCAATAAAATGGGGTATATACAGGTACATGTAAGCTGCAGTGCACTTTAAGGCCCCACAAAGCAGATCTTCTGTTTCTCAGGCCATTTTTTGTAAAATTACATGTGGGTGGGTGGTTTTTATTTATTTTTTAATTCTTTCTTTGCCATCAAAAGTTCATATTCTTGGTTTGCTTTATGTTTTAGGCCCTATTTCATCCCTTGAAAGCAAGAAGGCTTTTCAATGCCAAAACATTGCAAGCCTTAAATTGTTGCACTCAAGGGACAAATTTAACAATTTTATTAACTTGCAATTGGGTAAAATATCAGGCATAAACCATTTAATTTTTATTTTTTACAATTTGCATTGCATGGTTATAAAATGAGAGCACGCGGCAGCCAAAAGGATCATGCGAGAGGGCCTGAGAAACAGATTAAAAAAATTTTTTAGGCCTAACTGCGGGTAAGTAAGGAAGGAAGGATTGGCATTATCAGACAGACTGTTAATAAATATAATTAGTTCAACACCAAGAATTTTTTTTGTTTTTGGAAGCTTAGAAGTGCAATCACTCACAACAGATACCAGGTGGTATCTTTGAAGCTAGACTTGATTGAGTCCGAGTGATAAATTTCAAGGCTGGGTGATATCGCCCTGAGCTACCTGGTGTGGGCACATCCGTGCTCATTTTGGACAGGGAAGATTCAATAGTGTTGCGAAAGAAAAATAAAGAATTCTGACTGGATCGCGAACCAGTTGAAATCTGGTCAAAGTTATCTGTCAGGGCTCTCAAGGAATGGTGAGTGATCACTCGCACTTGCCTGATAATCGCCTAAATTTCTAAAGTGACGAGCGATTGATCACTTGCCTCTTAACTGGTTGAGAGCTGTATGCCACAGCATTGGCCTTTGTCTTCAGCAGTTATTTTACAGATGATTCGGCCATATTAAAATGCCCTTTGTTCATAAATATTAAATTGTTTCAGTTTACTGGAGAATGCCTATAGGCATTCTTCAGTAAACTGAAACAGTTTAATAGTTGAACTATATGCCTCATAATGTCCAGACTTGGTACATAGGTAAACTAGCAGGTCTGAAAAGAAGCAGTCTGACATTTGCAGAATGAGGTCCCCAGAGGGTGAATTTGATGATGCTATCCCAAACAGTGCGCCAATTTATCCTCTGGTAACCTCTTTCTGTTTAGTTTTGAGACGCTGATTCACACTGAGGTTCACAGAGGGTAAATTTAGTGATGCTACCCTGCTGTGCAGGATAGCATCACTAAATTCACCCATGGGTACCTCATTTTGTAGATGACAGCCTGCTTATTTTCTGGCTTGTAAACTAGAGGTAAAAATAATCTAGCCCTCTACCGGTTAAGTGCCTTGATATGTCAAAATCTTCATATCATGCATAAGAGTAAATTCAAAGAAGTGAATATGCTGTTACTATTACTCGCCTGATCTTAATTACAGGCGAGTGACGATTGTAGGATAAAATACCCTCGGACAAAATACCCTTAGGACATAATACCCTCAAAAAAAATACCCTTAGGACATAATACCCTCAATGGGTAGGACAAAATACTCTCGGACAAAATACCCTCATATTTGTTTCATGTTCTGTGCTATCTGCCATTTATATTGTGCTTTATATTCAATTGCCATCTGCCATTGGTATTGTGCTTCATATCTATTTAGTTTAACCCTTTACCTAACCTGAAAAGCAGACGACACTTGCAAAAAAAATACTTGAATAACTAATTTTTTGTCTCAAAAACATAGGTTATGACCCATCGTTGGAACGAGCTCGACGAGCTCGTTCCAACGAGGGGTCATAACCTATGTTTTTGAGACAAAAAATGAAAAAGGAGTGAAAATTAATTGGCGATTTTTGAGAATAGCGCTGGCCAGTTTTGGCCGTTACATTAGGTACAGTGCTCCAGATAATTTTTTTCCCCGAGGAGTAATTAATCCCCCATATTGACCTCAGGGAGTAACAGGACTAAAACCTGAAGTATCATGTACTCCGTGACAGCTTATTGTGTTGTTACTCAGTACTATCAGTTCGGAAAAAAGCCTCACCCAGAATTTAAGAATTTCTCCGCCTAATTCCATTCGATGAATAGTACAGTTCTAATTTAAGAAGTTTTGTTTTTATTTCAACACAACAACCTTGACTCCTTGATAAGCAGCAAGGTTTCACATGCTTTTGAATGAAAAACATGTAACCCCCCCCCCCCCCCCCCACCCTTTTTTTCTATATTTTAATTTATCAACCCCGAGATAAAAAAAGAGGGTGACCGGCCCGGGTGTGACCTGTCTCGTACTTTTCCACCTCCCAGTGCTTATGGACGCTTCGCACTACTTTTGAGCTATGTTAAGCCTAGGAGTGCTTTCATTGGAAGAGTGGAAGGTGGGCTTGAAGAAAAATAGCGATGTATGTATTTACGTCTTCTTTCCTACGACAGCCTAAAATTTCAAACCTTCACTTGAAAATACACGACCAATTTAATCTTGATAAACATTTGGAATAATAATTGGAATTCAGGAAACAATATTTTTACGTGTTTGTAAATGCTAAAAACTAAATGCACTTGAATATTCTAACTTAATTTCTACTGAGCATAGAAACGAAAATACCGGCACAAAATCGCAACCAGTAATGCTTATTTAAAAATTCTGAGTCCTCGACCAAAGGACATTTCGACCTTTGTGTGTTTTGAATTATGGATGATTCGCAACATGTACGATTCGGACCAGATTCCTGGACAATTCGGACCAGATGATTGGACGATTCGGACCATATTTATGGACGACTCAGATCGTGTTTATGAATGATTTGGAATAAAAGTCTGAACGATTTGGAGCGTGTTTCTGGGTGATCTAGAAGCATAATTTGTAAGCTGTTTGGATCAATTTGTCGGAGGAATAAATGATTTTTGGTAAAGTGAGCAAAACGTTTCAACGAGAGCGTCAGAATCCAGAAATCTGGTCCGAATCGTCCAAAAAATATCTCTTCCGAATCGTATACAGTCTGAATCGTCTCGATACCGTGTGTTTTGGCCCTGGACGTTTCGGGCAGAACCACTCTCTGTTAGGTGTGCGAAGAAATGCTCACGCAAAATTAAAATTGCACAAGCGATACGCATGCGATTATGAAATCAAATAGCGTGCCTAATAATTCCAGGCATGAATTTATACTGATATCACAAAACCTTTATGACATGACCGGCGAATACGACAACAGAAATGATCGAAAGCGTAAAATTGAAAACATAGGCGTAATCTGTACTCCCTCAATTTCTATTTGGGTTGTATTTTGCAATTTTTGATGCGTAAAATACGCCTTTACGCCCGTTATCTGGAGCACTGAGGTAAAGGGTAAATAAAAAAAATTAAAAATATTGGTACTTGTTATTTCAAACAAAACACCGGCTAGTGCCTTAGATGCAATTACCCCCCCCCCTACCCGCCCCCCCCCTACCCCCCCCCCCCCCCCCCCCCCCCAACACCAAAAATCCAACTTTATATACATTTGGTCTGAGGGTATTTTGTCCGAGGGTATTTTGTCCTACCCATTGAGGGTATTATGTCCTAAGGGTATTTTTTTTTAGGGTATTATGTCCTAAGGGTATTTTGTCCGAGGGTATTTTGTCCGGATACTCGAGTGACATATCACCAATTTGCTCCTCTAGAGGCCTGTCTGTCCTGCTTTTTATAATCGCAATACTGTAAATTAGATATATATAGAATTTGTTCTGTCTTACCTTTTGATCTTCTAAGGTGGTTAATACTATAAGGTATACATGTAATCTACATCCATATGTATTATTATGTCACACAATTCAATCACTGAGATATTGATTTTCTTTAAGCACACATACAATTATTTTTTGTAGTTTTGGATCTTTGCCCAAGTAGAGACAAGACATGCAAGACATAGAGGACACCTACTGTTTATGAGTAGGTATGCAGTATTATCTCATGAGTGACTTCAAGGAAATGCAAGTTTTGCCGAGTACTGCTCGATTGAGACTTAGATTTCCTTGTACTCAAGAATGAGGCAGAATGGTTCATTATTTTTTCATTTTTTTGTCTCAAAAACATAGCTAATGACTGCTTATTAGAATGAGCTCATTCCAATGAGGAGTCATAAGCCATGTTTTTTAAGCAAAAAATGAAAAACATTAGTTATATTCAAGAATTTTGTTTTCAAGTGTCGTCTACCTTGTGTGTTAGGTAACGGGTTAAGACAAAGTCCTGGATAATTTTTATGAAAATTTTTACAGTTCTACAGTAGCAGTGTAGTATAGATGTCAAGTCTTGGCTGCCTCTGAATGTAACTCAGGGAGTTTAAGTGCTCTGAAAACTGGTTAAATTTGGAGGCACTGCATCTTCCAAAGTGAGGTATTTATTACAGAAATTGGGGGTGCGGTGGCTCAGTGGTAGAATGTTGGACTTCTATGCTAGAGGTCCTGAGTTTGATCCACATTCCACATTGTGTCTTTGGGCAAGGCACTTTATCCCGGCTGCCTACATGGGGGCGTGATGACACCGTGTACTAAGGCATACTGCATGTCAACGGTGCGCATGTCTTCAATTGCTGTAACCCTGCTTGAAAGGAGCTTCAACAGAGTTAGAATGTTGAGGAGCTGACAGTTGCTCATTGCTGCTCGGTGGTTCTCTCGTCCGGGTACTCTGCTTCCTCCACCCGTAAAACTGTCACAGTTACAATTAGCCGTTCTGCATAAGTATGTGACCTTAAACAGCAATAAATCAATAATATTACAGAAATTGCAGAGTCCTCTATTCTTCAGCTTTACCATTATTTCAATCATTCCCGAAAATTGTTTTTTGTGAATAGCGCTGGCCAGTTTGGGATGTTACATTGGTTAACCCTTTTACCTATGGAATTGCCCGCATCCACCTGCGTACTTTGGAAATTTAGCTGTTGAAAAAAATAAATTTTTCAAAATATTTTTTTCAAGAAAACCATATCATGTGACCCCTCATTGGAATGAGCTCATCGAGCTCGTTCCAATGAGGGGGTCACATGATATGGTTTTGTTGAAAAAAAAAATTTAAATTTAAAAAAATAGTAATCAAAATAAGAAATGTTGATATTCTCTGCGTTGGGTAAAGGGTTAATATTCTGGGCAAGCAGGGGAATTGGGAATTTATGGTTGGCAACTGAGAGAAAAGTTCACTAAATCTGATTCGGAATGGGTCCCATAACTGAATCAGGGCTGTAGACTTCCAGAAAAATCGCTGCCAGATCACGAGAAATACTAAATCGATAATTATTTATCAATTTCGGCTGATCATCTTCCCAAATGTTTGGAAATATATAAGTGTAGAGTTCTCCTTCTTATTGCGTGATCACACATTAGCTGAATGCAATATTGATTTCTTGGGAGCATGAGGTCTTCCACCTGCACAATTAGCTTTCAGTATTTTTGGATCTTCGCCCAAGTGCAGTGTACCCTGACATCAAATAAGTAAAATTTGTATAAAATTACCTAAATCTGGCAGTCAATATAGAAATCTAAATACGCAAACATCATATCCTTTAACCCTTTACCTAACATGAAAAGCAGACGACATTTCGTCTCTTGAGTTCCAATGTGTTCTATGTGCCTACTGGCACATAGAACACATTGGACCTCAAGGGACGACTTGCAAACAAAATTCTTGAATAACTAATTTTTTTCATTTTTTGTCTCAAAAACATAGGTTATGAACCCTCAATGGAACTAGCTCAATGAGCTCATTCCAAAGAGGGGTCATAACCTATGTTTTTGAGACAAAAAAATGAAATTATAATGAAAATTAATTGGCGATTTTTTAGAATAGCGCTGACCGGTTTTGGTTATTTTGCTGGGTAAAGTGTTAACTCTTAACCCTATGAAGCAACCATGACTAAATTTAATGGAAAAATTTGCGACAATTTACCTTGGGAAATCAATGGACAACAAGTTGATACAATGTGCAGGGGAAAATTTGATTGAAAGTGCTCAAATTATACTCATTTTAGATGCATGAGATTTTTTGTCCTGGGCAGGAATATCTGTGCGAAGCATGCAAGGAGTTAACACTTAACCCAATGCACACAATATCAAAATATATTATTTTAATTATTTAATTTTCAAATTTAAAACAAGGATTATGCATTGCTGATGCGGGGGGTCAAGTTTTTTTTTCGCACCTGTAAGAATAGTCTATAAGAAAATAAAATCCATTGATATATGTTCACGTTATCGCACCAACGAGCCGTTAACTGTTAAAAATTAACTAATTAACTCGTAGAGTGCTAAATTATTTTTGACCATCAAAATTTGTTCACATGTCTTTGCCTTGTTACAATTTATGGGAGAGTGCTTGTAGGCAAATCTACACAGACTAAATAATTTCACTTCGAAAATAATATGAAGCATATCCACTGAGTATGAGGCCCTTATATTACAGTTCCTGCACATCAAAGTAAAGCCCAAATATGGGCTTCCAGCACTCTACCAGTTAAGGACAACTCTGCTCAAAACGGCCAAACCATACCAGTTTTTGAACTCATTGAAGACATATTACTGCAATGGTCTTCAATAACCCTTGTCTACAATATCAATCATCTGAAAACACCCAAAGAAACAAAACTCACCTTAGGCCCCACAAAGTAGATCTTCTGTTTCGCAGGCCATTTTTTGTAAAATTGAATGCAGGCGGACATTTTTTATTTTATTTTTTATTTTTATAATTATTCCTTTGCCATCAAAAATTCATATTCTTGGTTTGTTTTGTGTTTTAGGCCTCATAATCTACAGAATAGCATGGGTGGTGCTGTATGTCATCCCTTGAGAGCAATTAAGAAGGCTTTGCAATGCTAAAGCATTGCAAAGCCTTGTTGCACTCAAGGGACAAATTTATCAATTTTATTACCTCAGGTAAAATATCAGACATAAACCATGTTTTTTTATTTTTTTCAAGTTTGTATTGGTTATAAAAAGAGAGCATGCGGCAGTCAAAGGGACCATGCGGGAGGGCCTGAGAAACAGATTTTTAACTTTTTTAGACCTTAACACAAATTTTTACAGCATAACATTGACTATGTCTGGAAAAATATGAATATTTTGACTGAAAAAAACTTTCATAAAATTTGTGCATACACATTTATGGTGGGGGAGGGAGGGGGCAAGGGGAGGGGGGTGGGAGGCACAGCGACATTGTTGTAACTGGTTCTCATCAGATCACTGAAGTTAAGCAGCATCAAGTCTGGTTATTCCTTGGATAGGTGACCGTCTGAGCGATCGATTCAGACTCCCATGTTGTTTCCTTGGGCAAGGCACTTCACCCCGATTGTCCACATGGGGCACAAGGACACCATGCACTAAGACATACTGCACGTTGATGGGGCGCATGTCTTCAACCAATCTAACCTTTCCTGTGCTGCAGTGCAGAGTTACAATGTTGGGGAGCTGACAGCTGCTTGTCGTTGCTTGGTGGTAATCTCCAGGTACTCTGGGTACTCTGACTTCCTCCACCCATGAAACTGTCACTGACATGATATCACCTTGTCTGTTAAAGTGTCGTTAAACTTTAATAAATAATAATAATAATTTACAATAGGGTTAATATGAAAAAATGTTCTTTGAATGAAAAAAAATATACAGTAAAGAGAAGTTAAGACACAATAATGTGCATAAAAGCTGAAAAGCTAAATTCTTACAACCAGAAAATAACTACATGTAAGTTTTGGCTAAATATCTCCATGAAGTTCCTGAAATGTACAGAAGCAAACAAGCTCATCCCAATGAAGGGGGGTACATGATGATGTTTTGCTGAAATTTTGTTAAATTTATTTTTTTCAACTGTTCAATTTGTAAATTATGTGGGCAAATGCAGCTGATCATTAAGTAAAGGGTTAATTAGTTTTTAAAAAACAATCAACAACACCAGATCATGTGAAACTAATTGGAATGAGCTCAATGAACACGTTCCAATGAGGGGTTCACATAATGTGGTTTTATTGAAATTTTGTTAAACGTTTTTCTTCAACTGCTCAGTTTGAAACTAATGTGGCCAGATGTGGCCAATTTGTTAGGGGGAGAGCCGAAAGTTTTTCCCAACTGTTTCATCCAACATGCATGTGATCACTACATGGTATAATAACTGGCACAATAGTCTACCTTTATGTAACTAATCTTCTGACATTTAATTCAGAACAAGTTCTGTTAATGCTTTATTGACTGTGCGGTAATGATAGTAAAAGATACCAGGTTTATTGTATGTGCAGCAGTTAACAAATTTCTATTCAGGAAGAAAACACTTTAGCAATATAAAGCATATACTTGTATGTAGGCACTAAACCATGCAAACTCATTTCTACTTCTAAGTACTGGATACAGGCCTTTAACAGACTTAATTCCTTGCATGCTACTGGCAGACATTCCTGCCCAGGAAAGGGAATGGTTGCCAGTGAATTAAATTTAATTTGAGCACATTTATCCAAACTCTTCCTTGGAAATTGGATTATCTGTTTGACCAATAATCAGGCATGGCATTCTTTAGGAGTGCAGGAGTGCTGCACGCCTACTGCACGTCAAGAAAAAATTAAGGAGGGCAATTTTTTGTACTCCTTGATTTTCTGGAATGTGAGACCTGTTTAGGTCTGCCTTTAAAATCAATTATCATTTGTCAATGTTGCATTGATTCGCAATAATTCATGACCCATTCTGTCGCATTTCGATACATTTTGAGTGTAGAAGACAGTCACATTCCCCGCGGGAAACCCAGGAAGTGAAGCAGTGCCTGTTCACTGCGGTAAACAGGCTCTGTTGTACTGGTAAAATAGGACCCAGTCACCAATGCTTGGGAGGTGCAAACCCTCTCTAAAATGGGCAACATGGCTTATTAACACTCACCCCTGGTCTTAAGTCGATACTCGTGTTGTGGTCATGATTAGCCATTGTGCAAAAATATGTGACCTTAAACACCAATAAATAAATAAGACAGTCACATAAGAATTGAATACAACATTTTGAATAATGAGAAAATGGGTATGCCAATTTTTCCACTACGTAGCTGAATGTGGTACAATTTTTCAGTCACCATAGTAATACCTTGAAGTGAATATACAGTACATAGAGAGTGCATTGTCAATAAATCACCTGTGGAGTGATGATTTCTCGCCAGCAATAAATGCTAATTTGATGCACAGAGTAACAAGCAAATTCAGAGAATTCATGTCTCCCGTTGGGCAGCAGTTTCAAGGGGAATTAATGCATCCAGTGGAATATAGTTGAGTTGCAAGTGGAAGTTATTTAGAAGAGACAGAAAAGACAGTGCTTCAGACAGTGGTTATCAGATTTATTTTCACGGAGGTCACTGTCAAAGCAAGTGAAGTGATGTGGAGTATAACTGTGAGAATCACTAAAAATTAAGACTGTATAAGACATATTACATTAAACTGATGTGAAAAGTAATCCATGTATGAAATTTCATTGAAATCGGTTGACTCTAAGGAAAGTTAGAGTCTGGAAACAATCAGCTACTCAAATTTCAGCAACCTAATTAAATATGCGCGGAAAATGCCCATATTCGAACTTGGACCCACAAATGACGAAAGTGATCTACTAACCAAATTTCATCGAAATCAACTGACTGTAAGGAAAGTTACAGTCTGGAAACAAAAAACACGGAAGGTGTGCACTTACTGTGTATTAGTAGTAGCACTGAATAAATCAAAGTTTCCCTAATTTGCATAATTTCTGCACGAGAACAAAACCTGTATTATATGTGATGTATTGCATGTTACTAAACATTCATACAAAATTTTATTCAAATCCGAACTTTCATATAGAAGTTCAGGTACAAAAAACTGATTACACCCAATTTCGGAACAAAATGGCCGCTGGTGGGCATCTTGAATTTTGGACCAAACCCCAAAACACATATTCTGGTCTCACAATGATAACAAATATCCAAGAAGTTTTGTGAAGATCAGTTCATAAATACGGCTTTCAGTCCAAAGTGCGTTGACACACGGGGCAGACGGACATATTTTCGGTACAAAATTTCCCACATTCGAACTTGACCTACCGGTAGGTATTGAGAAAAGTAATCCATATATGAAATTTCATCGAAATCGGTTGATTTTAAGGAAAGTTAGAGTCTGGAAACCGTCAGCCAATCAAACTTCAGCAACCTAATTAAATATGCATGGAAAATGCCCATATTCGAACTTGGACCCATAATTGATGAAAGTGATCTACTACCCAAATTTCATCGAAATCAACTGACTGTAAGGAAAGTTAAGAGTCTGGAAACAAAAAACACGGAAGGTGTGCACTTACTGTGTATTAGTAGTAGCACTGAATAAATCAAAAGTTTCCTTAATTTGCATAAATTTTGCACGAGAACGAAACCCGTATTATATGTGATGTATTGCATCCTTTTAAACATTCATACAAAAATTTATTCAAATCCGAACTTTCATATAGAAGTTCTGTACAAAAAACTGATTATTCCAAATTTCGGAACAAAATGGCCGCCATCTTGAATTTTGGACCAAACCCCAAAACACATATTCTGGTCTCACAATGATAACAAAGATACCCAAGAAGTTTTGTGAAGATCGGTTCATAAATATAGCTTTTAGTCCGAGGTGCGTTGACGCACGGGGCAGACGGAGAGGCAGACGGACAGATTTTCGGTACAAAATTTCTCACATTCGAACTGACCTAGGTATTGATAAAAGTAATCCATATGTGAAATTTCATCAGAATCAGTTGATTTTAAGGAAAGTTAGAGTCTGTAAACCGTCAGCCAATCAAATTTCAGCAACCTAATTAAATATGTGTGGAAAATGCCCATATTCGAACTTAGATCCACAATTTATGAAAGTGATCTACTTATTCTACTACCCAAATTTCATTGAAATCCGGTCACTGTAAGGAAAGTTTGAGTCTGGAAACGAAAAACACTGAAGGACGAAAGGACACCCTGAATTTAATATCTCCCATTTTTTTTAAAAAGCGGGAGACAATTAGCATAAGCAAAGTTTCAGCCAATGGACCTCCGGTTTAAACTTGAAACTTGGCTTGTGTTGGCTGGTGTTTCTGTACGAAATTTGAGAGTAGTACCTTGGGTGATACCTCCACTCCATGGGTTATTGGGTGACAATCCACTTTCCACGTCCTGTAACCAAAACAGCATACTAGTATATGGATTGAAAATTTCAGGTGCAATTGCACTCTCATGCCATCTGAGGAGGGCAATTGTTTTGCACTCCTTGATCTTCTGGACTGCCAGGCCTGAATGATTTCTTGAGTTAAATTTATATGAATTTTTCATCAAATCTGGATGTGATGGAAAATATTTTAAACAAGACTAACAGTGACCGTCCGGCCACGGATTCCCCGAACTATGACCTTGACCTCCATCGAACAGAAAATTTTTTTGTGTGTGACACATCGTCTCTCCACAAGTAACTTGTATGCCAAGTTTCAACAAAATCCAATGAAGCATCTCAAGAGTTATGGAGCGGACATGAAAATCTTCCTGATGGGCAGACAGATGGATGGACGGAAATTACAAATACTATATGCCCCCAAAATTTTTTCAGGGGCATAAAAATACTCAGTGTGTAAAGAGTTAATTGCCTAAAACAGGGATTTTGATAGGGCACTGGTTTCTAAAAACTATATGTGTCAGTACGACATGTACATGTATGCCCCTGAAAGCAAACAAAGTCCTGAAAACTGATTCTCTAAGTTTTCACAATAGATCTGTAATAAAATCATCCAACTAGCACCAAACTCCAACTTGATTTATAGTTACCCACGACAAAGTCACATACTAAAAATCAGCCAATTATCACAATGTATGGTGAAAAAAGTCTGGGAAACTGTTATTTTGGAATAACAGTAAGATGGAATGATGGACTGACAAGGGTAACACTATTTGTCCCCGACCATTTTACAGTAGGGGCATAAAAACAAGGCAAAATGAGAGAAAAAAAGAAACATATGGCCCCACAAAGTAGATCTTCTTTTTCTCAGGCCATTTGTTGTACATCTGCATGTGGGCAGGCATTTTTTTTATTTTATTTTTTATTTTTCAAATTATTTCTTTGCCACCAAAAGTTCATGTTCGTGGTTTGTTCTATTTTCAGGCCTCATAATCTACAGAATAGCATGGGTGGTGGTGTATTTCGTCCCTTGAGTGGTAAGAAGGCTTAGCAATGCTAAAGCATTGCAAAGCCTTCTTGCACTGAAGTGACAAAATTATCAATTTTATTAACTTGGGTAAAATATCAGACATAAACCATTTAATTATTATTTTTTCAAGTTTGCATTGGTTATAAAAAGAGAGCATGTGGCAGCCAAAAGGACCATTTTGGAGGGCCTGAGAAACAGAATTTTAACTTTTTCAGGCCAAAGAGGGAATTTTTTAGCTTTGTTATTACATCATGAATCGAAACGCTGGTCTACTTCCTTCGGTACCAGCTAAGAATCAAACAATGTACCCTAGATGTGGACGGACGGAACAGGTGCTCCAACATGCATTGTTTGGGTAAACTCAAAACTTGTTTTCTAAGTACGTTGTTAGTTATTTCTATGCAGGTATTGGCTGCCTTTTGGCAGCCAAGACTTGACTAGAAACAACTGCAACGCCAATAGAGGTATACTTTCAAAGTAGAGCAAAAATGGAAAAAAACTCCAGCCCCTTAAAGGTTAAATCAAAATGAGCGATTTCAGTCAAATGATTTATAAAATACAAGGGTACATTTGCATATGAAAGTCTGTGGTTTTATACACTAAACAAAAAAAAAAAATGGAAATTACATGTATGCAACCCACTGTCTCCAATGACTCACTCTTTCCAGGAAGGAGGTGGATTTTCATGTCCAGAACAGTACAGAACAAAAATAACCTGTTACCCCGCCTGAAGTACAGCCCTGCTTTCATGAAATTCCAGAAATCATGAATAAAGTGGAATATTCTAGAATCTTTTGTGAATATTCTAGACGGCTTGCATACAAATATTGTAGGTGTGAAATATTAGTTTTTAAATGAGAATAACGTTGAATAAACTGGAATAATTAGTTCTTCTCTGATGAGATGTATCCATGACCGACTCAATTTTGGCAGGGAAACATTTGAAGTGGCAACATTTAAAAACTTTGAACTGAGAGAGCAGGCAGGCTTTTTTGTGTAAAATTTTCAAACATTATGTAAGTTTTCTTTGTCTTAGATATATCAATTTTTGTAACAAAAAAAATATTTACATCAGCGATAACAATAAACAAAGTAGATCTTTTGTTTCTCAGGCCATTTTTTCTAAAATTACATGCTGTAGGGTGTTTTTTTATTTTATTTTTGTAATTATTGGAATTTATTTCTTTGCCATCCAAAGTTCATGTTCTTTGTTTGTTTTATATTTTTGGCCTCATAATCAACAGAATAAAATGGGGGGTGGGGGTATTGTTTCAGGGCTTATATTTTGTCTAAATTTGTGAGAATCCACTTGGATTCTCATGAAAATGGTTGCGAGAATCCATACCTACTATGAGTGTCCCAGGATTCCATGAGGCCACCATGGCTGAACCACTGTTGTATACTGATAACACATGTTAACCTTTTACCCAACATGCCTTTTTAATTTTTAAAACTAAATTTGATAATTTTTAAACAATAAATAATAAATAAATGATAAAATAATTAAATGAACAATATTTACCAATAAAATCTTACAAATATGGCTGTCATTGGAACCAGCTCATTGAGCCGGTTCCAATGACAGCCATATTTGTAAGATTTTATTGACAAAGTGTCAGGATATTTCAGGTCATGTTAGCCTTCTGTTGGTTAAATTGTTGCCACTGTGTTAGTTAAAGGGTTAAACTGACTTAATTTTTTTCATGCGAATCATAGCAGAGGTGCAGCAAGAGTCTACATGGATTCTCGACGGTTTTATTGCGCGAATCTTTGCGCGAATCGATTCTCGGATTCACGTCGAAATATAAGCCCTGTATTTCATCCCTTGAGTGCAAGAAGGCTTTGAAATGCTAAAGCATTGCATAGCCTTGTTGCCCTCGAGAGACAAATTTATCAATTTTATGAACTCTTTCAACACGAAAGTCCACTTTTCTGGTCCAGGAACACGATACGTCATAATTTCATTAAAACAAGCTATAAATTGAAAATACATGTAGAATATGTTTTCATTTTTGGAATTCACTAAAAACAAACCTAATGAGGGTTCTTAAACTGCGTTTGAATAGTACTGGATGGGTTTAACCATTACATGGGGTAAAGAGTTGATATAGATGACATTTACACTAATTAATTAATAATAAGGCTGTACAGTGCACAGGGTTAGTTAAAAAGTTAGAAATGAAATTTTTTTTATAACCAGAAAGTGTGGCTATCCCTGTGCAGAGCACAGGGTTAGTCACACTTTCTGGTTATAAAAAATTGGTAACTGCCACATCACATGCTACATAAAATTAGAAAAACTGTGAGAACTACTCACTAAATGATACTACCCACTCCCACCAAGAAACATTTTACAACAGTAAAAGTGTGTTTAATGAAGAGAGCACAAACACTGACACCAATGTTCGAAATTTCAGTGGAATCCATTCACTAGTTTAAAAGAGGTCGTGGATAGCAAATGTCAACCCCCCCCCCCCCCCACCCCTCCCCATGCAAGCTTGATTTGAATTCTTAAATATGAGAAACCCTAAAAATAAAAATATCTGAAAACAAAACAGGAGGTGCTCATCTTCAATATATGTAAAAGAATGTCTGAAAGTTTCAATGAAATCTGATCAATGGTTTAAGAGGAGTTGCGGATAGCAGATCTGTACAGAATGTCAATTGAATTTGACAAAGTTCATTTTTCAATATGGGAAACTGTAAAAAAGAAAATATCTGAAAACAAAATAGGAGGCGCACATCTTCAATGTATGTAAAAGAATGTCTGAGAGTTTCAATGAAATCCATTCACTGGTTTAAGAAGAGTTGTGGATAGCAGATGTGTATCCCCCCCCCAACCCCCCCAAAAAAACGTAACACCCCTATAGCATAACAGACGGACATATGTCGGAATATGAAAATATCTGAAAGAAAAATTGGAGGTGCACATCTTCAGTGTATGTAAAAGAATGTCTCAGAGTTCCAATGGAGTTTTTCAATGGTTTAAGAGGAGTAGCGGATAGCAGATCTATACCCCTCCCTACTAAAACCTGAATTGACAAAGACCATTTTTGAAAATGGGGAACTGAAAATATAAAAATATTTGAAAGTAAAATAGGAAGTGCACATCTGCAATGTATGTAAAAGAATGTCTGAAAGTTTCAATGAAATCTGTTCAATGGTTTAAGAGGAGTTGTGGATAGCAGATCTGTACAGAATGTCAATTGAATTTGACAAAGTTCATTTTTCAATATGGGAAACTGTAAAAATGAAAATATCTGAAAAGAAAATAGGAGATGCACATCTTCAATGTATGTAAAAGAACGTCTGAGAGTTTCAATGAAATCCATTCACTGGTTTAGGAGGAGTTGTGGATAGCAGATGTGTACCCCCCTAAAGCGTAATGGATGGACGGACAGACAGACGGATGGACAGACAGACATACGGACGGACCAAGTGAACACTATATACCTCCCACTTTTCAAGTGGGTGGTATAAATATATAATGACTAAGGCTGTAAAAATGCTTTAGGTAAGTTAGTTGCATGTCGTTACATAGGGTGCTGGATTCAAGGAACTATTGGAAATACTTATACTGGATTGTGGAAATTTTTTAAAGTGAATTCCAAAAATTAAAACATATTCTATTTTCAATTAACAGTGTGTTTGAAGTAGGATGGCTAATAAGTGAACGTGTGTGGTAGAACAATTAATATTTTCGACGTGCAGCCTTCAGGCTGCACGTTGAAAATATTAATTGCTCTACCCCCAAATAATGGATATGGACTCTTCCAATTTCTGACATTTAACTGGCATGGAAGATACCACTAGTGTTGAAATGGTTAATAGCACTGGCGAGATACAGTACAGCCAATAATAAAATGTTTTAATTATGCCATATTTGTGCCTTATTGTGGTGATATTCCTGTAGCATTGGTGCAATATTTTTGAAATGTTATGGCATATATCGCAAGATGAAAGTGCTTATGACGCGATATTTCAAATCAACATTTGTTAATTAAATGATGAAAATCACAGTGCATGTTTTCCTTATGTTACAACTTTCTACACCAGCATGTTAGTTGTATAACTATCATATCACAGGCATACACGACACACTGGATGTTAATATGTTTGTGAGGAGTGTTACATTAATGAGTTCAGTGGGATAATTATGACCGACTGATATTGGGCCGGCTAAATTACAACTGACTAATTAATGCATTATTGCAATAAGAATGTCATGATATTCACGTCAAAATATAGCAAAAATATTGTGCAAATAAGGTGCAAATACAACATGTAGGTTTGCAGATTATTATAGGCTGTACTGAATGGTTGTTATGTTCATGTAGGTACAGAAAACCTGTTTTGAGAGACCACTGTCATGAGAGACCACCTGTTTGGAGAGAAAACTGTAACTTTCTACCATTGTTTTACTCTGTAATGGACATGTCATGAGAAACCATCTGTTTTGAGTGACCATTTTTGCCTGGCAAAAAGGTGGTCTCTCCAGATAGGTTCAGGGTTAAATGGTATTTTGCTACTTTCCTACATTGTAGTTTTACAGTACTGGTAGTATGGTGGGTACTTTATTATTATTATTTATTGGTGTTTAAGGTCACATATTTCTGCACAATGACTAATCATGATAACAGTTTTATGGGTGGAGGAAGCCGGAGTACCCAGAGAGAACCACTGAGCCACTGCCAGCTCCCCCAACATACTAACTTCACACAAGCAGGGCTAGCACTGGTTGAAGACAAGTGCACCATCGACGTGCAGTATGCCTTAGTACACAACACCACCGTGCCCCCCATATCGGCAATGGGGGAGAAGTGTCTTGCCCAAGGACCTGACGCCTTGCAGCCTACACCTCGACCAAAGTACCCACCATGGGAGCACGGTGGCTCAGTAGGTAGTACCTACTGAGCCACCGTGTCCCCATGGTGGGTACTTTGATCACAAAAGTGATCTCTTATTTGATTCCATTGAAACAGAATTTCAACGCAGTTCTGAGAAATATAGCTCTGCAATTGCAAAGCTTCAAAATATGATGCTGATAACCTATATTTAATTAACATGTCAAATTTGTACTGGAGGTATGGTAAATGATTTTGTGTTGGGAAATTATATTCAACTAACAGGGTTATTCAGTTAACAGATATCCAGTTAAGTGGACTCCACTGTACTTCAGTCTCCAGCAAAGAAATACTCGCAGTCACAAATGATTACACAACCCCTGGCAAAATCGGCCCCCAATATAATAAGCTTACATATGTGCACAGGGAAACACACAATCTTAGTAACTTCAGTCATTTCATTTCACAGAAAAATTAGGAATTCACTCGTTTTAACTGTGTGTATTAATTGCATCCGATTCAAAATTTGATGACCACTATTCTGATCCAAGTACTGTAAACTGAGGATTTATTTTTCTTTTTGAAGTTTATTTATATAAGATATACAGTACGTGGAGAGGATATTATCACTAAATCACCTGCAGAGTGGAGATTCCACACAAGCAATAATTGCAAATTTGTTGCAAAGCAAAGTTTCAGCCAATGGACCAGAGGTCCACTGGCTGAAACATTGCTTGTGTTTTTAGTCGATATGTACAAAATTTGAAAGTTATAGTTTGGGTGATAACTCCACTGCGCACCGCGGGTGATCTAGTTACAACCCACTCATCACATACTGTAATGGACTGAATGGTTATATTTTTATGTACATAGCGGTCAAAGAGGACTATAAATAAGGGAAATTAAGTGGTTGTGGAAGTACAGTGGAGCCCACTTAACTGGATATATCTTAATTGTATATCCCTGTTAATTGAATATAATTTCCCAACACAAAACCATTTACCATACCTCCAGTCCAAATTTGACCTGTTAATTGAAAGTAGATTATACAGTAAACTCCTGTTAATTGAATAAAAATCTTGTAACATGACAGAGAAATTAGCATGACTCTCCCCAGTTTTCCTTTGTTTATAGACCAATTTGGCCTCAGTACATCCAATATAGGCATTTAATCTGTAAAAATCTTATTTGACAGAGCTCATGGAGCTCTGTCAAACAAGATATAATAGAATAAATGCTAAGTTTATTTCTAGAATACAGGAAAGTGACACAATCCATGTTAATTGAATACCCCTGTTAATTGAATAATTTTCACTGGCAAAGTGGCTATTCAATTAACAGGGGTTAATTAATTCACTGTATTTCTCTGACAGATCCCACAAGATATTTTATCAGTTGACAGGAACTTACGTTACTCAATGAACGATATGCAATTTACATTCAATTTTTTACTGAAGGCTACTGGTTTGATGTTTGTGTGTTGTATGTCCTTTATTAAGGGGGTGGGTGGGGGGAGGGGGCTCAGAAGCTTGATTTGAACATAGATTTGGATAAACTCATTTGAGGTCTTCTTGCAAACCTATATATATGCAATTAAAATTCAATTTTTTACTGAAGGTATATGGTAACAAATTTGGTGTTTGGGTGTGGCATCTCAATTATGGGAGGGAGTGGGGCAGACACTCAATAATGATTTGAAAAATTATTGAAAATTATTCTCGCAAAATATGAAAATATTTCGACTCAGCAGGGAGGGTGTTAAAAACTCTGAAAAAATCCTTCTTTTCGTAGAATATCTGTCCTGGAAAATTTGGAATGTGACTATTTTTACCACTGAAATCAGTAACACCCATCTAAAAGTCAAATGGACATGAAATATGTGCGAGAAATCAGATTCAGAAAAAATGTATGCATTAGTATTCAAGAAAATGAAATAATCTTACCTCAAAACAATATAACAATATCAATTAATTCCTTCTACCTGTTTGAAGTGAAATGATTTCACAACTACCCAAAGAATTTTTCCTTAGTATATATGGAATTGGAGGATTTGATCTCAGAAACCTGCATTTGACTTTGTCCACTAGCATGTAACTATGATTCAATAATGCAAACATAAAAAGCCAAAGGTATATATCAAACAAGAAGCACTGAGAGATAAATCTGAATAAAGTGTTCACCTACTAAGTCTGTTAATGTATTTACCTTTCTATAAATAGATAGTACATAGATATGTTTTGTAGGTAAGGAATTACAACTTAGGTAAGTATGGATAGACTAGAAGTGTACCAGGGGAAAGGTCAGCTTCTTAGAATATCAAGGTGGTTGTTCTCAATGTTCTGGATATGATGAAATTAATTACTGACTCACTTCAAGTGCAAGAAGTCAGAGATGTGGCAAATGTGTGCAGTAAAATATTCTACAGTAATATTGCTAACTATTTAACATCTCCGGGGATAGAGAATTGCGGGAAATCTTTTAGTGTTTTCTTAACTCTCTACATGCTGCTGGCAGATATTCCTGCTCAGGACAGGAAATCTCTTGCCATTAAACTAAGTAAAATGTAAGGATATCTAACCAAATTTTCCCCTGTCAATTGTTTAGACTTTTCGCCCAATGATTTCTCAAGTCAAATTTTCATGAATTTTTTATCAAATCTAGTCATGGCTGCTGCACAGCAGCCATGACTAGATTTGATGAAAAATATCTTAAAATACTTAATGGGTTAACTCTTAACCTGCTGAGTATTTTAACCCTTTACCCAACGCACGATATTAAAATTTATTATTTTAAATATCATTTTTTCAGATTTTTCAAAAAATTTCAACAAAACCATATCGTGTGACCCCCCCCCGTTGGAATGAGCTCGACGAGCTCGTTCCAATGCTGGGTCACATGATAAAATTTTTTAAACATTTTTTGAAAAATAATAATTTTTCAACTGCTGAATTTTCATATTACGCGGGCAGATGCGGCCGATTTGTTGGGTAAAGGGATAAGGATCGATTTGGGTGTCTACAGGGTCCAAATATGGGACCCTTTCCCAATGACATTTTGGCATGATTTTTCCCAATTCAAACCAAACATTTCCCAATCTCAGCCCTCATTCAAAGAAAAAATTAATTTTTCTTTTAAGTCTTGATGGGGCACGGTGGCTCAGTAGGTCCTTGGTTTGAATCCCACCTGTGGCAACCATGTTGTGTACTTGGGCAAGACACTTCACCCCCTTGCCTTTGTTGGGGCACAGTGACGTTGTGTACTAAGGCATACTGCATGTCAATGGTGCACCTGTCTTCAACAAATCCTAACCCTGCTTGTGTGGAGTTAGTATGTTGTGGAGCTGACAGTTGCTCACCATTGCTCGGTGGTTCTCTCTGGGTACTCCGGCTTCCTCCACCGGTAAAACTGCCGTGGTCATGATTAGCCATTGTGCAGAAGTCTGTGACCATCAACACCAATAAATAATTAAATAAATATTTAACTCTTGAAGGCCTTATTTTGACTTTAAATCACTTTTTACTGCAACAAAACAGGTGTATCAACAGGCAGCTTTTAGATACATTTGAAAGTTACATCCCAAGAACTTTGTCAGTTGTTTCTAGCCAAGTCTTGCCTAGACACAACTGCTAAGTCACAGAATGTAGACTTTCCAAGTGTAGCAAATACAACAATTTATAAAAGAGATTATAAAGGCTGATCATTATTTCATGTGACTGTTTCTTATATTACTCAAAGTTTGCTAAGCACCAAATATTTGACACATCATTGTGAAATTTGCTGGTGACATATTTGTGATATTTTTGTTGGAAATGATTGAGGAATGTACTGAAATGGTCCCCAGTGTTTACATTAGCTCTCTTGACAGGCAGACTTTTCGTGACAGTCATGGAAAGCATGTACCCCTTGATTTTCATGATGTTTCCGTCTACTGTCTGCATGTAGATGACATGTGTAGGGTATTCAATCTTCATTTCAACACAAACCCTTGTGATTTAATCATTGAATATGGCAAATGCAAATGTAAGAAGACATTTGTCTGAAGCAGAAATGTGACAGGCAGTAGGGATGGTGGAGCAAGAGGCTACCCATCATCAGGTTGGTGAAGCCCTTGGTGTGCACCATACAGTGATCGTCAAACCCTGGGCAAGATTTCAGCAGTATGGCACACCAGTAAGATGGCAAGGTGGTGGCAGAGACAGGGCAACATCTGCAGCTGAAGACCGGTTTTTGATCATTCAGGCCCTTAGGAACCGCTTTTCCACAGCAACCCAGCTCTGCAGTGCCCTTCAGAAAGCATCCGGGGTAAATGTTTCGACGCAGACTATCCGGGCAAGGTTGCACGAAGGTGGTCTCCGATCGAGAAGACCATGTATTGGCATTCCGCTGTCCCAGAACCACAGCCAGGCACGATATGAATGGGCCATGGACCACGTTGGATGGACCGGAGAAGATTGGCGACCTGTCCTTTTTACAGATGAGTCAAGGTACTGCCTGGACCACACAGATAGGCATTCTAGGGTGTGGAGAAGACCAGGAGAGCGAATCCATGCAGCCAACATAGCTGAGCATGCCCGCTATGGTGGTGAGTCAATCATGGTCTGGGGCGGCATCAGCTGGGATGTACGTACAGAGCTCTGTGTCCTTGAACGTTGTACATTGACTGCACAACGATATATTGATGAGATCATGGATGTCCACGTCAGATTGTATGCAGGTGCAGTGGGTGATAGATTCATCCTATACGATAATGCCCGTCTTCATGTTGCCCATGCTGTAAGGGAGTACTGACAGAGGGAGGAGATTGAGCGTATGGACTGGACTGCAAGATCCCCTGACCTCAATCCAATCGAACATGCCTGGAATGAGTTGCAGCTTGCAATTTCACCCCATCCAGTCCAGCCGAGAAGTGTCCAGGAGCTTGGTGCCATGCTGGTCCAAGAATGGAACAACATCCCATAAAGGACCACCAGGAACCTGACTGAGAGCATGAGAAGGCATTGTCAAGCTGTAATTAACAGTAATGGGTCTCATACTCGATATTGAACCCATAGCTGAGTTCGCCCCATCAACTTTTTGGCATACTGAAAAATTTCCTCTTTTACCAATAATATCCATTTTCCATTGTTATCGTATTCAAAAGCTAAAAAATAATGTCAAGCACAAATAAAATCTTAATTTCTGTACTTAAATCATTAAAGATATAATTAAATAAAAAATATAGACACTTTTCATTACAATATTTCAATTAAAACGTAAAACAGGTAGTTGGATATACTTGGTGCTTAGCAAACTTTGAGTGGTACAGCTGGAACCCACTTAATTGGATATCTCTTAATTGTATATCCCTGCTAATTGAATATAATTTTCAAACACAAAACCATTTACCATACCTTCAGTACAAATTTGATCTGTTAATTGCATATGGGTTGTAGAGTAAACTCCTGTTAATTGTATATAAATTTTTGTAATATGTCGAAAAAATTACTATGACACGCACCAAATTCTCCTTATTTATCAACCTTTTTGGCCCCACAACATCTAATACAGGCATTTATTCTATTATATCTTGTTTGACAGAGCTCTATGAGCTCTGTCAAACAAAATATAATAGAATAAATGCTCAGTTTACCTCCAGAACACAGGAAACTGACCAAATCCCTGTTAATTGTATACTCCTGTTAATTGAATAATTTTCACTGGCAAAATGGATATTCAATTAAGAGGATTCTACTGTATATAAAATTTACTGCATGTCTTGTACAGGTAGTAGCTTCTGTATTAATGTTCTCAGCTCAATATGAAGGTAACAATTCTTATTCTGTGTGTTTCTTCTTCCAAACAAATTCCCAATTAGAGCCTTCAGGACACAAATTTTCACATTTGCATGGACCCTTTCACAAAGAGGGAAGAAGAACCCCTGCATTTTTAAAAATATTTTCATCAAATCTACTCATGGCTGCTGTAAATCTATTTGGAAATACATGTATAACTCAAGAATTCATTGGTCAAAACCTTGATTCAATTTCCATGGGCTAAATTAAAATAAAAATGCCAAAATTATCAGTCTTTCGATTTTGAAAATGGGAGGTGTACTTTGAAGTGAAGCGTGTTGCTGTGGAGTCTAGGCATCGGAAAATTGTTTTCAAGTAAAACACCAAAGAACATGTGCACCCTGTTCACTCCATTGGTGCACAGTGAGTACGGATTCAAAAAATATTACTTGTTTTTTTTCCAAATAAGCATTTTGGAGGAATAATCAAATTTATTTGAGTTCAGTATGACACATGAAATGAAACTTCAATGGAGCAATCGTAACTCACTCGGATGATTTGCCACGGAATGCATAAGCAAAAAAGACAGTGAGCAGCATTACTGGCCTTTGAAGTTTGTCAAATTATGTTGTTTACGCACCAATTCTGGGAAAGTGAACTTTGATTAGTTTGAAGTGTGGAATTCTACAGCCTATATAATTCATGGTGTATTGTTCATATTTTCGTGCATGCATTGTATTATTTGGCATATTTCACCACAAAGAGATTTTAACCCTTTACAGAGTACACATGATATCTAAATTTGTATTTTAATTTCTTTCACCCAATTCTAAAAAAGAATTTCATTAAAACAAAATCATGTGACCCCTCATTGGAAAGAGCTCGATGAGCAGGTCACATGATATATGGTTTTGTTGATTTTTTAAAAAATTCTTCGTGCTGCACAATTTATACATTATGTGACAGATGCAGCTGATTCTATAACTAAGGGTTAATCGCTCACAAGGCAGAAGCAATGCACGCTGTTGTCTACTTGCAAAAAGTAGAAATTGCAAGTGCAAATTGAGTGCAAAAAATTATAAACTTGCAAATTATACTTAAAGTACTGGCAAGATATTTGCTGTCTGCCAGCATCAGGTAAAAAGTTAACTCCTTCATGTTGATGTCAAAATTTTAAACTTCCACAAAGTAATTTTTCCCTATTCTGCAATTAGGAATTTAACCATTTTAATCTTGTTTGACAGAGCTCAATGAGCTCCATTTGTCCATCAAACAATGGGAATTCCTGAGTACCTAATAATCATATATGACATATATATGTATGATTATTATTTTTCGAACAAAACTCACACCTGTATGATCTTTATTTGACCCTGTATGATTATTAATTTTCAGAGATCGAATGTGCAGAGCGGCCACTGTGGCTTATCTTAACCCTTTACCTAATGAATCGCCCACATCCACCTGCGTAATATGCAAATTGAGCAGTTGAAAAAATTAATTTTTTCAAAATATTTCAACAAAACCATATCATGTGACCCCTCATTGGAACGAGATCATTGAGCTCGTTCCAGTGATGGGTCACATGATATGGTTTTGTTGAAATTGTTTGAAAATTTAAAAAAAATTATATTTAAATAATAAATTTTGATATCTACTGCATTGGATAAAGGGTTAAGAAGTTCACCAAAACATACTAGTAAGGTATACAAGGAAACACAGGATGCAATGGAAATGTTAACTGATAGAGGGCTGAAAGTGTATATTTGGGCTATATTCTGAAGTACTTACAGAAACCTAACGACCCAATACACATTCGATGTGATTCATACTGTCGCAGAAATGGAATTAATTAGTCTATAATGTTTTGCCTTGGTACAATTTATGGGAGAGTTCCTGTAGGTGCTCTCCCATAAATTGCAACAAGTCAAAGACATGAGAAAATTATGATGACTGAAAGTAATCAAGCACTTTACTAAATAAAAAGTAAATAAAAGTACACGGCGGAATAAAAGTATTGGGTGGAAAATCAGTGGAAAACAAATAAACATACAGGTCGGAATAAAAGTACAGGGTGGAAAATCATGATAGTGGTATTGGTAATAACTTCTTGAAATAACAAATATACCTGACATTTATATAATACTCGTAACTCAAACAGGACTGTCACCTGGGCTTTGAAGCCCAGGTGATAGTCCTGTGTGAGTAAGGAGTCTGAAAGGGACTAGAGTACCAATAATATGTCACCAAAATGAGGTATTCACATAAACCGATGGTATTTCTAATAAACATACAGAACCAAATAAGCTTCATAAAGGGTGGCAGATGTACCCAAAATTAATAAACATACGGGTATGTTTATTTGGAACTCGAGTGTACCACTTAAAATGCAACAGAGTTCTGCATGATAAAAATGGCTCCGAGAAAAGCAGCTGGTTCACATTTTGGAATTTTCCACCCTGCACTATTATTCGGCCCTATACTATTATTAATTTTCAGCAATTTTCACTTCATTAATTTAAGGTAAAAATTTGCAGCTTGAAAGTTTGATATTTTTACAAAAGTATACAGGTGGTTAAAGTTAACTAGTGATGAGCCGATGGTGTTATCGGTATTTGCCAAAATCCGATATTCCAATTCAATATCAGACAGATACCAATACCAATATTAGTTTTTGTGGCGATACAAGCTTGTGTATAATGATATTCAGACAGGACAAATGAGACACGGGGTTGTTCAGCAGTCAGTGTGACTCGACACACATCCCGGGTGGATCTCAACGTAATGTGCATACATGTGTAATGTATCAATATTATTACCCACAGACAATACAATTTTGAATTTCGATATAATCAATTTAAACATACCACTTATGTGTGATGAATTTGTATCCATTTGGGCATGAACATCAGAGTAAGTCAGTTACACATCACTGGTTTAATCCATTGAGCATGTTTTCCATTCAAAATGAAATACAATTTTGGGAAACAACGAATTAAACAGATGAAAGAAATTTAAAAATAATGTCTATAAACGTTAACAGTTAACAAACTCACGTGATTTCCAGACGTGGGTACCGGTATGCTAAAAACAAAACGTGGAATCGTGGACTTAGTGGAGTAAACTTATTGAACTTGGAAACATGTCATTGGGCACAGGTAAAAATGGTAGCCTATTATTATTTCTGTCTTCCAATCAGCATACCAGCATACATTCACTCAAAAAGAAGTCAGCCAAAAATGGGCGTAGGGTTTTTTTTCAAAATAAGTTAAATAACCAACGCAACTATTTAATCTACACATTATACAATAGAACCTGTCTTGAGAGACAGCCCTTTGGGCCACATAAAAGTGGTCTCTCAAGACAGGTGGTCTCTCATAACAGGTTTCAGATTTTCTCAAGTCAGTGAATAACCAACCACAAAATTCAGAAATGGAGAAGAATGGATTTTTGTAATTACTTTGTAGTTGTTCTTTTTTATGAAGTTTTTGTAACAAATTGAAATGGACTGTTATAAAAATTATAAAAATTAATTAGTGTTGAAAATCTTCATTGAAGATTTTCAACACTAATTTATTGTTATAATTTTTATAACAGTCCATTTCAATTTGTTACAAAAAGATTTTCAACACAAATTTATTTTTATTCCTATCTGTCATATTTCCGGTATGTATGAAATTGTTTATTCAGCAATAATCCTAATCTTTTCACAGGGGTCTTATAAAAACATCTCAATCTTTAATGAGATTTTCCAATTCCAAAACAGGTAAAAAGTTTTTGTCATGGTTTCAGTCTTCAAAGGTGCGGTCTCTCAAGACAGGTCTATTATGGCATAAAAATACAAGTTGGTACCAGGTCACAGTGGTCTCTCAAGACAGGTGGTCTCCCATAGCAGGTCCATTATAGAGTAAAACCAATCAGTGCCTGGTAGATGTGGTCTCTCAAGACAGATGGTCTCTGAAGACAGGTTTTACTGTATTGTCCAATTATTTTCTCACGCTACCAGTTAAACTCCTGATTCAAGAGCATTACTTTTGAGTCTTCAAAACTCCAGCTGTGAGAATCCAATTGTTAGTTCTAGCTTACACATGTAAATAATTTAGAAATTGAGAGTACTTTTATATCCTTGTATATGCAATGTGAAAAAAAAACAAACCTCACAATTATACATTTACAAGAATTTAACCCTAAAAGAGCTATGTATAGTTCCAATTTTTTAGTTTGCATATAGAAAACTTGTTCCTGCATACAGGCTTTTGGTGGTCTTGCAGGGTTTGTTCGCTTTTTTGAGAATCAAATTCCATGACTCTTTCAAAACTTGATACCCAATTTCCATGGTCTTTCTCTCATTAGTATTACAACCACAATCTTTTTGGGGGGATTTTTATGCACAATTTTGGGGGGAAATGACATTCTACACCATTATCACAGCAAATCTCAATGACATTTCTTTCCAGATTACAGCAAAAAAAAAAAAAACCCAGAACATTTTTTCAGTGAAAAAAATTGAATTGCTTTGTATATATAGGGAGATAACCAAAGCTTGAATTTCTTGCCTGAAGGAATCATGGAATCACAGACTTCCCATTTATATAACAGATTAACCAAATTAAGAGATATCAAATGAATTGGTCCCCCACTGTACTGTAAGCCACATAGTAGGCACATTATCATGTTTTGCTTCAACTTGGCAGTGCTTGTGAAGCAGTGTGTGTTTACTGTGGTAAACAAGCTCTGTTTTATGGTAAAATAGGACCTAGTCACCAATACTTGGGGTGGAAGTCCTCTAAAATGGGCAACATGGGTATAAACGAACAGATGAACTTGGCTTTACCACAGTAAACAAGCACCGTTTCATTTCCCAGTGTTCCCACAGGGAATAAATTGTCACAACCATTGAACACTGAAAATTATGCATTTGTCTACTAACTAATGGTCATAACCTTGGTGGGTTGGACAAACATGACTCATATAGAAATAAAAATGAAAGTGTCAATGACACTGTAGCTCAACTTGTGTAAGACATGTGCATGTATAGTTTGTGACACAGCAATGACACACATCTAGGTAATGACCTGATAACAAAGGTACATAAAAAGTATTGTAACGGTCTGTACATAAATGCTGACCATAGTCTGTAACAAATGTATAGGTAAAGTATTGTAAAGGTGGGCGACAGTTAGATGCTAAACTAGAAAAGAAATCTTGGAGTCTCAGAGTGGGTCTGACTGAACCCCAAAATATTTGTTCTCATAGCACAGTGATAACAAAGGCACCCCAAAACACTCGTTCCTGTCCCAAGGTGATAACAAAGGTACCCAAGAAGTGTCGTGAAGATCGGTTCATAAATACAGCCTCTAGCCCGAGTTGTATTGACATGTGCACTTACTGTGTACAAGTAGCACTGAATAAATCAAAGTTCATCTAATTTGCATAATTTCTGCACGAGAAAAAACCCTGTATAAAATGTGATGTATTCCATGTTACTAAACATTCATTCAAAAATTTATTCAAATCAGAACCTTCATACAGAAGTTCTGTACCAAAAACTGATTGTACCTAATTTTGGTACAAAATGGCTGCCGGCAGCCATCTTGAATTTCGGACCGCACCCCAAAAAACTTGTTCTCGTCCCAAGGTGATAACAAAAGTACCCAAGAAGTTTCATAAAGATCGGTTCATAAATACGGCCTCTAGCTTAAGCCATATAGAAGTTGTGTACAAAAAATTGATTGGACCTAATTTCGGTACAAAATGGCCGCTGACAGGCATCTTGAATTTTGGACTGCACCCAAAAACACTTGTTCTCGTCCCAAGGTGATAACAAAGGTACCCAAGAAGTTTTGTGAAGATCAGTTCATAAATACAGCCCCTAGCCCGAGCCATATTGACATGTGTACTTATTTTGTATAAGTAGCACTGAATAAATCAAAGTCCATCTAATTTGCATAATTTCTGCACGAAACAAAAACCTGTATTATATGTGATGTATTCGATGTTAATAAACATTCATACAAAAATGTATTCAAATCAGAACTTTCATACAGAAGTTCTGTACAAAAAACTGATTGCACTAATTTTGGTACAAAATGGCTACCGGTGGCCATCTTGAATTCGGACCAAACCCCAAAACACTCGTTCTCGTCCCACGGTGATAACAAAGGTACCCAAGAAGTTTCGTAAATATAGGTTCATAAATACGGCCTCTAGCATGAGCCATATAGAAGTTGTGTACAAAAAAACGATTGGACCTAATTTCGGTACAAAATGGCCGCTGGCAACCATCTTGAATTTTGGACCGCACCCAGAAACACCCGTTATCGTCCCAAGGTGATAACAAAGGTACCCAAGAAGTTTCGTGAAGATCATTTCATAAATACAGCCCCTAGCCCGAGCTGTATTGACATGTGTACTTACTGTGTGTAAGTAGCACTGAAAAAGTTAAAGTTCATCTAATTTGCAGAATTTCTGCACGAGAAAAAAAACCCATATTATATGTGATGTATTCCATGTTACTACACATTCAGACAAAAAATGATTCGAATCAGAACTTTCATACAGAAGTTCTGTACAAAAAACTGATTGCACTAACTAAAGTACAAAATGGCTGCTGGTGGACATCTGGAATTTCGAACCGCACCCAAAAATATTTGTTCTCGTCCCACAGTGATAACAAAGGTACTCAAGATGTTTTGTAAAGATCGTTCATAAATACGGCCTCTAGCCCAAGCCGTATTGAATTGTTGATGGACAGACGAACGATGGGCCATGGCATAACCTTGAATTTGACTTACGTCAAAGTTGAGCTAAAAATGCCGATAGGATCACCGATCCAATGTCGAGATGTGATAGCACAAAAGTGGGTTTAATCATTATCAGCTTATCATCGGGAAACCAATTGTTTACAATTTACTATGTCAAGGGTGTGACCTTCTCCTTTGACCGACTGATTCCAAAATAAATAGGGGTCTTCCACTCACCTAGGCCAACCTACCTTTGAAGTTTCAAGAATGTGGCTCAAATCATTATCAAGTTTCATCTGGAAACCAATTGTTTTGCTTACTATGTTCAGGATCACTGCTAGCGAGTCCAAAATAAATAGGGTTTTTCCTCTCACCACGGCCAATCTACATATGAAGTTTCATGAATGTGGGTTCAACCACAGTCAAGTTATCATCTGGAAACCAACTGTTTACAATTTAGCATGTTCAAGGTCACTGTGACCATGACTGTTGACCTGGCGAGTCCAAAATAAATAGGGTTCTTCCTCTCGCCAAGGTCAATGGAGTTTCCTAAACATGGGTCGAACCATTATCCGGAAACCAATTGTTTACGCCCGCCCACCCAACTGCCATTCATCAAACTATAAGTCGAGTTTGACTTTGTCATAACTCGACTAACAGGTAATCTTGCTTAACTGGTAGAGAGCTGGAGCCCATATTTGGGCTTGAATCTGAAGTGCAGGTAAGCCATTTTAAAGACTTCATATTCAGTACACATACTTCATATTATCCTTAAAGTGAAATTATTTAGTCTTTATGGATTTGCCTTGTTACAATTTATGGGCGATTGCCTATGGGTACTCTCCCATAAATTTTAACAAAGCAAAGATATGTCGCAAAGTATTGATGACCAAAAATAATTTAGCACTCTACCAGTTAAGGCAATTATACCCCCACTGCAGTGCTGGACCGATGAAGCATAAATGACTTAAAAACAAAGTAAGGACCAAACAATCATGAAAACTTGACCAAGTAACTTTTTATAACATGTGCAGTCGTGGATTGTCATATGGTTTCCTCATACCAAATTTCACTAAAATCCATCCACTTGATGCTGAGATATTGCACCGGATGGACAGATGCACATGCAGGTGCACAGGCAGACAGGCCGACAGATGCAGGTAATCCAGTATACCTCCCATTCTCTTCGAGAGGGGGGTATAAAAATAAACCTCACAATTACAAATTTACTACAGTTTAACCCTCTAAAAGTCCTTCCAATTTTTTAGTTTAAAGACATGCATGCAGAAAACTTGTTCCTACATACATGCTTTTAGTAGTCTTGGTGATGGTATTAAAGTACCTTGGCAGTTATTTCTAGTGTAATCTTAGCTGTCTGTCTTGGTAGCACTGCTAAAACAAAGTCTGTCACCTTATTGTGAGGCATAAAAAATAAAAATTCCCAAGGTCTTTAACCCATTAAACAATGCAGACAATATTAAATTTATTATTTTAAATTTTATTTTTTCAAAAAATTTCAACCAAACCATATCATGAGACCACTCAATGAAAGGACTTAAACGAGCATATTCCAATGAGGGGATCACAAGATATGATTTTGATGAATGTGTTTGAAAAATATATTTATTCAACTGCTTGCCTTTGAAATTATTCAGGCAGATGTGGCTGATTCATTAATAAAGAGTTAAGGACAGTTTCAGAATCTTTGCGAAGAATCAAATGAATATCTTTTGAGAATCAAAGTCGATTCTCATTGTTTTCCGTACAAGAATCATTTGCTAGAATTGGTTCTGATTCTCAATTGTAATTTAAACCATGTTTGTTTGAGTTTTGTGAATTAATTGGGAATATACAAGCTGTGGGCATCCATAGAAGTGACAAGATGCTCACAAAAACATCCCCATTCTCCCACTGGTTACTATTCATGTCGAGAAAATCATACATGAAAAGAAGCCAATGGGAGGATGGGGATGTTTTTATGTGAGTTTTGATGGGTCGATGGACGCCAACAACTTATTGAGTTTTCAAATGAAGGATAAATGAAAGTGTCAATGACACTGTAGCTCAACTTGACAAACTTGAACTTGGTAAGTTACATTATTTTTTTTATTTCTTGGTGTTTAAGGTCACATAGTTTTGCACAATGGCTAATCATGACCACCACATGAGTATCAACTCAAGACCAGGGGTGAGCATAAATAAGTCATATTGCCCAATTTAGAGAGGGTTTGCACCTCCCAAGCTTTGGTGACTGGGTCCTATTTTACCAGTAAAACAGCCTGTTTACCACAGTGAACAGGCACTGCTTCACTTCCTGGGGTTCCCACGGGGATGGTAAGTTATAAGAGAAATGGCAAAATTGAAGATCATTGATTCGAATGTTATTTGGTGAAACTTCAACATAACAGCATTGTGTGTGCACAATGTCATTGTGTGTGCACAATGTCAGAGCAATCCATGCATTTTTAAATGTAAACTGTAAGGCTGGCTAAAGGAAGAATGTTGATACACAAATGCAGTAAGTTCGGAGGTTATTGTAAACGACAACTTTTATTAACAGAAATGAATGCTAATCAATAGCTCTTATCTAGAGGTCTCGCCTAATGAGCACACCAAGTTTATAAACAATCCTACGATAAATGTTCCCTTTAGGCCAAGTCAAAGAAGAATGTTGATGAAAAAATGCCATCAATTCAAAGAATGTTGCTAACAGCAAGAGTTTTTGATGGAAATAAAAAGAAAATCGATAGCTCCTATCTTTGTCACCCTGAAAAGGCATACAAAGTTTCAAAACAACCCAATAATGAATGCGCTATCTGAGGCATGCCAAAGGAAGATGTTAAGGCACAAATGCACTAAGTTTGAAGGTCATTGCTTGTGGCAATGTTTTTTTTTTCTTTTTTATGGAAATTCATAAATATACCCTGCAAAGAGTGCAAAAGGGATAATTAAGTTCAAAGGCTGGTGCTAATGACAATAATTTTTTATGGAAATGAAAAAAAAATCATAAATGTGCCCTGTAGAGTGTGCCAATGGGAAATATTGAGGTCTGACTAAAACTAAGTTCACAGAACATTGCCAGCAGCAACATTTTTCGACAGAAATTGAAAAAAATTGATAGCTCCCATCTACAGTAACCCCAAACAAGCATACCAAGTTTCAAACCGACCTGATCAAAAATGTGCCCTGTAGGGCGTGCCAAAGGAATATATTGATGCCTGATTAAAGTAAGTTCAAAGGTCGCAACCAGCTAGAAACAAGTGTACCAAGTTTCAAAGCGATCTGATCATAAATGTGACCTGTAGGGCATGCCAAAGGAATAAACTAAGTTCAAAGGTCATTGCCAGCGGCAACATTTTTTGACGGAAATGGAAAGAAAATCGATAGATCCCATCAAGAGGTCACCCGAAACACACATACCAAGTTTCCAAGCAATCAAATCATAAATGTGCCCTGCAGGGTGTGTCAAAGGGAAATATTGAAGCCTGACTAAGCTAAGTTCAAAGGTCGCTGCCAGCGGCAACATTTTTTGACAGGAATGGAAGAAAATCGCTCCTATATAGATGTCACCCAAACAAGCACACCAAGTTTCCAAGTGATCAAATCATAAATGTGCCCTGAAGGGTGTGTCAAAGGGAAATATGGTTGCATAACTGCACTAAGTTCATCAAAGGTCGTTGACAACGGCGACTATTTTTGACGGAAATGGAAGAAAATTGATAGCTCCCATCTAAAGGTCACCCCAAACATGCACGCAAAGTTTCAAAGTGATCTGATCATAAATGTGCCCTGCAGGGTGTGCCAAAGGTAAATATTGATGCACTAAGTTCATTGAAGGCCATTGCCAATGGCAACATTTTTCAACAGAAATGAAGGAAAATCAATAGTTCCCATCTAGAAACAAGTGTACCAAGTTTCAAAGCGATCCAATCATAAATGTGACCTGCGAAAGGAATAAACTAAGTTCAAAGGTCAATGCCTGCGGCAACATTTTTTGACGGAAATGGAAGAAAATTGATAGCTCCCATCTCGAGGTCAGCCAAATAGGCATACCAGGTTTCAATGCAATCTGATCATAAATGTTTCCTGTAGGGTGTGCCAAAGGGAATATTGAGGTCTGACTAAACTAAGTTCAAAGTCCGTTGCCAGCTGCAACATGTTTTGACAGAAATGGAAGAAAATCGATAGCTCCCATCTAAAGGTCACCCCAAACAGGCACACCATGTTTTAAAGCGATCTGATCATAAATGCTCACTGCACTAGGTTCATCGAAGGTCATTGCCACGGCAATATTTCTAGACAGAATTCAATGAACATCAATAGCATCCATCTAGAGGTAACCCCGAACAAGTATACCAAGTTTCTAAGAGATCAATAAATGTGCCCTGTAGAGCGTGTCAAAGGAATATATTTGTGCCTGACTAAACTAAGTTCAAAGGCCATTGCCAGGGGCAACATATTTTAACAGAAATGGAAGAAAAATGATAGCTCCCGTCTAAAGGTCACCCCAAACAGGCACACCAAGTTCGAAAGCGATCTTATAATAAATGCCCCCTGCAGTGTGTGCCAAAGGGAAATATTGATGCATAACTGTACTAGGTTCATCAAAGTTCTGTTGCCAACGGCAACATTTCTTAACGGAAAGCGAAGAAAATCAATAGCACTCATCTAGAGGTCACCCCAAACAAGCAGACCAAGTTTCAAAGCAATCCAAACAATATTGTTATATTCTGAATTGCACAAATGTGCTGAATGTATTGAGAGTGAAATAGTTGAATTTTGAGACTGGTGACCGGCCTATACAGTGGTATCGCAATACAAAAGAATTTGGACGTCCTCATCTGTACAAGTATTGTGGGTTGCCGTATTGATAGGTATCGATATACAGGGATATCAGCCCAAGCCTAGCAATTATAGCCTAATCTTGGCTTGGGCATGCATGCTTCAGTATGGAAGCCATAATCACTATTTGTGGCAGTGACATGAGTTATTGCCATTTCCTGATTTTGTACCTATGTTACATCTTAAGATGATCAAGTTTTAAATAATGTTGAGCATCAACCAATGGGATCAGGAAGAATCAGCCCTGGGAAGATTTGGCCCTGGATTTTTCGGCACTGGGTAGATTCGACCAGGACGATTCGACCGGGAAGATACAGCCCGTGTACTCAGTGACTGACTGCTAATTAGTCTATTCATGTTCTATCTGGGGGTTTGGCAACTGATATAATTGACAAGTAACAATATTATTGACAATGACAAGAGGTTTAAGGTAATTATTTATTAATTCTAATAACATTATTTCACAACTTAACAACACAAAAACTCAAACACTACAATTTTACATATTATATACATATATACAAAATGAAACACAAAACACTGGTGGTGGTATAAGTATAATCTGATTTAAAGATATATAGATGTAATTACAAAAGTGATTTTTTAGTTTTTCCTTGACTGTAAATTTTATTTGTAAACATGGAGGCATTCGGTCGTTCAAACATCCACGTCTCAAAAGTTGGTCCATAGTGAATCTATTTCCTTGTCAATTGTAGTTTATTTCCTTTAATATTTGGCATACAACGTTTCATATTCAGGATGAATGAAAAGTTTCAGCACATCAAAGGCGCACAGGGACGATGCAGGATTTGAAATCCGATGAATGAAATGTTTCAGTGCGCCAAAGCCGCACAGGGACAATGTGAGATTTAAAATCCCTTGAGACCCAAATAACTTTATTTGCTTTTTAATTCATCTTCAGGTAACGTGACGCTTGGCATATCATATGGGGGTCAGAGCAGTAATAGTTAATGTGGTAAAAAAACAAACAATCCCGGCAGTAACTTCCAAGAGTCAGTCAACAACAATGAAGATATCTCTACAGAATATCATAATAAAAACAAATGCCCATTGACAATGAGAGAAACAACTTGCGAAGTACTGCCAAAACTAAACAAACTCGGCGGAAATTTCCAAGTGACAATAACAAACAACATTTCTCATTTAGTTAAGTCACCGTCAAAGTTAAAAAAAAAACAACAAAAAAATAATTCCTGCAGACAGTGAACAATATAAAGGTTTCAAGTCAATTGATGGAATAGTTCTAGTAGTGACATTTTGTACATAAGGATTTTTTTTCACAAAATAGACCAAATTCTTATCAAAACTCATTAAAAAAAATATTTTACACAAAATATGTAAAATTCTTATCAAAAATCATTAAAATATATTCAAATAATAACTTTTCTAAATAACTGAATAAAATATAAATATGAAAAAATTAAACTCAAAGTGAGAAGATTCGGCCCACCACCAGTTCCGAATCTTCCTGGCCAAATCTTCCCAGGGCCAAATCTTCCCCGACCCGAACCAATCATCAGCATAGGTTTTTGTGTTTGGCCAGCATAGCAGCTACACTTCAGACAGATGAAAACACCTATGCTGATGATTGGTTGATGCTCAACATCATTCCACCATTCATTCGTACAAGATCATTTCAACTTGGCAAACATTTTGCGTGACCTAGTGACAATTTGGTGCAATGCGTTTTTCGTTTGTGTGTTTCTCATTTTAGGTATCCTCGATGGGACCCAAAGGGCTGATCACCACAAATCGACAGGCCTGCTAACGGTACTTCAAAATGGAATGTACTGTAATCTGTATGAATTATTTTTCACCTGAATGATCATTTTGTCCTCTTTAGTCCTTATTCACCTGCAACTACTGGCTCTCAAAGTGTGAAATCTTACTGTACAAATATATCTCTCTGTTCAGATGTAAAGAAATGTGGGGTTTTGGATACTGGAATTCAAATTTTTTCTAACCCTGGGCTAGTGTTCATCCGATTACCAAAAATGGTCGCTGACCAATTACCGGTTATTTGAGCTCACAATCGGCCGACTCTGAGGTCGATTCCGATTGTAATACCGTGCACTACTAGACAAGTCGAGGCTCTAAAGAACTACATTAAACTGAACATTTTTCACAGTGTTAAACTTGTTGACTGGGATCGCAGTAAAAGTACCAGTCGAGCACACTTGGGTGGTAAACGTTCACTTTTCCTGTATGACCTGGCGATTGCCACAAGTATGCTCAATTGTAAGCTTAATATGTCGTTTAACTTGTATATCCCGTAAAGGGATGTCTAGAGAGATTAAGAAAACACATTGTGGTTGTTTCTCAACTTTACTGAATGGTATCATTGGCAGACACCATAATCATTTTACATTAACAATTGAACAATTTCTACAGACAATGTAATGCGGTTAATGAATCATCACAAAATACAATCGGTCGAACTGATGTTCCAAGAGCCATTGTGGTGGCAGGTTCTGATCATCGGTTGAACCCTACCCGGGGCCAAACCATGGTCAGCCTGCGGTTGCAACAACCCATGATGACCTCACTTATTTTTCCCTGGCTGCAAAAATGCACATATAAGCACATTATAAAGCAAGCAGTTTGTTTTGAGCAAGCTGAAGGAACATTCTAATCAAATATTAATTCCAGGAAGTGAAGCAGTGCTCATTTACTGTGGTAAACAAACTCTGTTTTACTGGTGAAATAGGGTCCGGTAACCAATGCCTGGGGTGGAAGTAATCTAAAATGGACAAAATCAGGGCTGGGAGCAGTTAACGTTTCAAACGTTAACGTGTTAAATTATTTTAACAAAGTTAAAAAATTTTTAACAAAGTTATTAACATTTAACTTTCAAGTTTGTTAGGGTGCACCAGGAATGATTTTGTACTCAGCGTGACTCATCTAATGTATCTGTATAGGGCATCTATTTTTTCGTCTCACTCAGTTATCTGAAAGTGTGCCGCATTGTCGAGAGAACTATATTGACCATTTGAATCCAGGCGGCCGTTTCCGGCCAGGAACATGACACTTCATAACACCATTATATTATAGGTCGGATGTTCAGGTTGACAATTCATAACGCCATTATATTATAGGTCGGCTGTTCAGTGAACCCGCGAGGTAGACCAATCAGTATTTTCAACGTGCAGCCCCAAGGCTGCACGTTGAAATATTGATTGGTCTACCCCCAAATAATGAATATGGACTCTTCTAATTGCTGCCATTGAACTGGGATGGGAGATACCACGGGCGTTAAAAGGGTTTAATAGCGTACGTAAGTAAGGTAAGTTCAATCAGATTCAAGATCAAATCAGCAAAAATGGCCGGAACTGGTCTGTTATACTACAATTTTGTTCATTTTAACATTTAACGTCATTTAACACGTTAATGCAGAAATATTTAACACGTTAACGTGTTAAGGGAAATTTTAACTCCTCCCATCCCTGGACAAAATGGATATAAATGATTGGCTGGGCTTGACTTTATACCCATGTTGCAGTCACGATTCACCATTAATTAATAATAATCATGATTGAAAGTTATGAGTCAACATGCATCCAGGTTAAGTCGTTTTTCTTTTGGAAATTTGTTGCATTGGATGCTTCGACACTCTCTCTCCTCCCCCCCCCCCCCCCCCCCCCCCCCCCCCCCCACACACACACACTAAAAAACATGGAAGGCATTTTTCCCCCAAGATCAGATGTTTGGGCAGTTGAAAGCCTTGTCCTTTGCCCGATTTAATGGTTTCAGTAGTATTGTGGGTTTGTGGGTGAGTATAAGCTACATTCAAAATGACTGGGTTCGGAAGACATTTTTCATTTAGGCCAAACCTCTCTCGCATCAGAATGGTTCAACCAGATGGAACATCAAACACAAGTATTCACTATACTGAAATAATGATATAAAAAAAAGTCCTGAACTCCTCACCTGAAATTTTGTCAGTCTGTAAAAAAAAAAACAGATGTCAAGAGGTTAAAACTAGAAGTCCTGTCACAAACTGTGCGCCTATCTAGGCTTTATTGCGCGTAGAAATTGCGCGCAATTGCCATATCGAATGGCATCCATAGCATGGCAGGTTCTCCTGGTTATTCATAGCAAACACAGGCAATGTTTCTGCCAATGGACCTCTGGGTTACCCGGAGGCCCATTGGCTGAAACACTGCTTGTGCACAGGCCATATGTACAGAATTTGATAGCCTTACTATGGTCATAACGCGTAGATTAACGCGCAGATCAACGTGCTATTGGTGCACATTTCATGACAGGACTTCTAGTTTTAACTGTAATTGATTAGAGGTAAAGTAACATGTTGCTTTTATTAAGTTTTTTATGTTCCCTATCAAGTTTGGGTTTGTGAACTTAGTGCAACATTCGACTGCAGCTCCTTCCCATCAAGCCATCATGGCAATGTGCCTTGTGAGCTACTGAGGTGGAGAGAGGGGTAAAATGGCAGACCCCCTGTGCAGAGAAAAGACACATGCAGATTATAGATCTCTCTGTGATTTTATGGAGTTTAAGGAGACACAAACACCAGTCGGGAGTTAAAAGAACTAGGGGGGGGGGGGGGGGGGGGGGGAGGGAGTTCTCAATATGTTCAGCACTCACGGAAACCACTAGAATGTTTTCTCTCCTATTGGTAAACCTTGATTACAGCCCAATGATAGGCCTGTGATTTTGTATCTCATGTCCATTTGCCACATTTTATTATCTGTCCTCCCCCACACCCAGTCACCCACCAGACCTGGCATTCTTAAAAATGCAGGAGGGCTAAAAATCGCTCCCCTCGCATGGCCTTTGGGAGCGATTAGCTCTCCTCAAGCTCTCAAAAGCTAAAAGTGGCAAAATGAAGTTTTACTATGAATGAATTATGCCTAGTGGGCTTTGTATGTTTTATTTGGTGCTGCTAACAAGGTAGTCTCTATGGGATGGCTAGTCACTCCCTGTCCCACACCTCTGGGCCTTGCTGTGACCCAGGGGTGTGGGAGGGGCAGTGTGGCCATATTACAGAGACCACTAACATAGCAGAGATCTGAAAAGATGTGGGTTTTGGGAATAGGCAGGCTGTTATAGTAATCATTTTTTTCTAAGGCCAGGAGGACTAGTTTTCACCCTCCTTAATTTTTTTAAGGCGGACAGTAGGCAAGCTTGAAGCGAATAAATCACTCTCCTGAAAATGCCAGGCCTGACCCACACACGGCAGTAAAGGAATAATGGAATAATACTGTTACTGAACCATACTGCAGTATTTCAAAGAAAAAAAATTCCAATACCAAACTCAAATTTTTAATACTACCCATCTCTACAATTCATGGCCTGCCCCTAACGATGCTGAATACCATAAAATTATATCAAATATTAAGAGATTCTCACTGGAGGATGTGAACAAGATTTTTATTTTAAAGAGTTTTCATCCTATTCCACTAAGTTAAAACTCAGGCTCCCACAACCCAAATACAAACCCATGGACTTGATTTGAACAAACTGGAATCTGACATACTGTCACACCCCCCACCCCAACTCCTAAGAATGTTGTACACCAAATAATAAAACATTCTGATTGGTGACTCTTGGGCAGAAGATTTTTAAAGAATATACCTCATGTTGCACTGAGGCACAAATATTACACCAGGGACCCCACTAAGGATGCTGAATTTGAACAAACTTGGATCTGACCCCACCAAAGATGGTGTATATGAAATAAGAAAAGATTCTGATTGGTGGTTCTGGAGATGAAGATTTTTTAAATTTCTGAAAAGGTTTTGGATGCTGACAGAATTATGCCTCTTGTGGTGCCTGTTAATATTACAAGGATGTGCTGCAGACATGTGCATATAACTATGAGAGATATTTAGGGAGTCCATTCACATCAAATAGAGATCTCTTGTGCATAGTCAGACAGATCAAGGGAAGTTACTCTATGTGAGAAAATGAACAACTATTTCCTGTGAAGCTGGGAGCAAAGGTGTATAAAAATGGAGAATGGTGTCCAAGAGAAGCTGTGCTGTGAATAAAGATTACCTGAACAGTTTGAAAAAGAAATAATTATCAAATTCAAATCTGCCATTGTTAACAGTGCCCCCTGTAGACATGTCAACTTTATTTGAACAAATTTGCACTGACAATATGATGAGGATCATACATTTGGAAGTTGGTTCAGTTCGGTCCAGTAGTTTTACATGTACAGTTAAAACTAGAAGTCCTGTCCTGAAATGCGCACAAATAGCACATCGATTTGCACGTTAATCTACACATTATGACGCTGGTAAGGCGGGTAACCCAGAGGTCCATTGGCAGAAACATTGCTTGTGTTTGCTATGGTAACAAGGAGAACCTGCCATGCTTTGGGTGCCATTCGATATGGCAATTGCATGCAATTCCTTCGCGCAATTAAGCCTAGATAAGTGCACAGTTCGTGACAGGACTTCTAGTTTTAACTGCATGAGCAAAAGTTGAAAAGGTAAAGTTCATGCTGGATGAATGATGATGGGCGACAGATGACAAATGATTAGTCGAGCTCCCCTTGAGCTAAAAAAATGGGTTTTCTGCAACAGGCAAAAACAAAAAAAAATTGGATAGGCAAGCAACAATTTTTTAAGAATTTGGTTAGCTGTTTTGATATCTGTGGCAAGAACTGAATTACCAAATTATTGATTAGCAGTCGTGGTCCGGGGTTCCTACAGATATTATCTGACTGTGGTAGAGATGGGCAATATACTGAAAGACCGAACTGATACCGATATCATGGGGATACCGAACAAAAAACTGAACTGAACCAATCATTGAATACCGGAACCATCTGCATTTTCAACTTTTCCAACATTCACTATTTAAAAAGCCTTACTGAGGCTTGATTGCAGTTGAAGTGTTCATTGTCATAAAAGAAGTGACCGAGTTTCTTTTCAGTTTTATTAACCATTATAATGGGCCTGGGCAATTGTCCTGAATTCCAAGTATTTCCCACTAGAAGAGATGTGTGATTAACCAAAAATTTGGTTTGGTTTCGGTTTTGTTATCAAACCAGAACCGAAACAATTACAGAAAACCTGTCATCGCAGTTTCCAATTTCAATGTTGAAAAACTCTAATCAGGTCTTCACTTCTCAGAATAATGAGAGTAACAACCTACATGTAAAGTTAACTTTGTTTTCAAACTTTAGTGTCGCAATACCCCTTTTTTCAGAACAGCTACACTAATTGGTATTTCATTCGGGCATTGCATTTACCATGAAAATAGGTGAAAAAAATCACTTCTCACACATCAGTTTTCACTTGAGTTGACAAAAGTGATTAACAGTGTTACACACAATTCAAACTTGAATGTTTTACTACAAAACACATATAATTTTGTAACAGACTCAAGGCAAAAAATCATTTTCTAAATCTTGAAACTCTTGAGATAATTTATGCAAATACACTGTGCTCAGGAAATTGGAGTATATTACTCAGGTGCATTGTCCTAGAAATTGAGTTCCTGTCGACACTGACAGGTGCATAAATAAACACCACGTAAGATTTTCTGCCCGAAAATATATTTAATCTTTTTCATAAAAACGCAAGAAATACTTACAAACCTTTAACTTCATGGACCACCAGACTGTACCAGGTGATTCACAAGATGACAGTTTGCAAATACTTCTTGAGTTTTGTTCTCAGAAATTTTTAATAATCACCAAGTGGAAAATGTATCCGGCTGCAATTTAGTTGTAATTCACTATCCAGTATCCAGCTACTGTAGTTCCATCAGTTGAATAAATCACAGTTTTAATCAATTCAAGACAGAGAGTGCTGCTATAAAAGATTGAATTTGACTTCAGTACCTTGACAAAGTATTATGTTGTATTTTATTTTAAAATGGGTCGATTTGAAGTTTTTATTTGTTTGATTACATACATGTACTGCCAAATAGATCTTCCAATATGCAGTGTATGCATTGTTATGTTTGTACAATGAAAACCAAAACCATGAAACCAAAACCGAAAACCTGATTCTTTCAATAAAACCAAAACTGGAACAGTCAAGAAATTTGAAAACCGCTCATCTCTACATGTTTCCCATGCCACTGTTCTCTTTATGTAAAGTACGTGGAGAGTGTATTATCACTAAATCACCTGCAGAGTGGAGATTCCACCCAAGCAATAATTGCAAATTTGTTGCAAAGCATAATAATCACAAGCAAAGTTCCAGCCAATGGACCTCTGGGTTGAACTCGGAGGTCCACTGGCTGAAACATTGCTTGTGTTTTTTGTCCATATGTCCAGAATTTGAAAGTGATACTTTGGGTGGTAACTCCACTCCACAGGTGATTTAGTTACAATCCACTCTGCATGTACTGTATAACAGCTTATTGACTCTTTCATCTCTTTAAGTTTATCTGTCCAAATGAATATAGAAATCAAAAAGGTGACAGGAAGCACCTGAACTACACAAAAGTACTCGTTTTAGAGTAGATTTGTAAAGGAGATGCATGTCAAAAGTAGGTCCCGTTTTGTACACAGGAATTCAGATTGCTTTCCTTGTGGGGCAGAAATCAACGACTGAAAATACATTCATAATGGCTGTGTTTTCAAATAGCTTTTAACACGGCAATTTACTCCATTTCATAGATTCGTATTCAGGCGTCTAGTGCCAGAAAATCCCAAATGGAAAAATATGTTTCACAAATGATAACTAATCCCAGATGTCCATGCACAAAATGGCCATACACTATTTTTAAATTTTTACATAAATAAGCAACATGCACAACAGATTGAAGTTATACTTGACTGTGAAAACAATCGGCTGATGAGTGTATTTTATGTTCATTTGTTATTGTCCACTTTGTGTTGGCAGTGAATACTAGTAACGAAGAATTGGGTAACCAGATTGTTTACAAATGAGCTGACAGTGATATCAAACGATGAAACAGCAATTCATTCTACTGTAGGGGTGCTGTGAGTGTACGTACAACTTGTACAGGGAGTGGGATATTATGTTGAATAATCGACAAATCGTTTCAACACTCTTGCTAATCATCTTGGCAACTTGTTAAGCTTATTACTGCTTGTATGAGGTCATGAATCAAACGTAAATATGAACAATTTTGATCCTGTGGTGTTCCATTTAACCATCGGCTCCGAACTGATGTTCAAACACTTCTACTGATGGTCAACCGATGACTTAAAATCAGCTGATGTCAGATGCGATTGCCAAACATCAGTTAATCACTACCGTTGGTGTTTAATATTATCGTTCAACTCCTAATTCGCCAAAAAATTTGTCACAAACTTTGCAGGGGTAGATTCGCATTACACTTGGAAATCTTACCAAAAGTACTGTTTTCAGTCTATATTTCATATCTTCCACATTCCTAAGTGAAATTTAGAACGTTTCAATTGAAGAAGTGAAGAAAATGTGATATATTGAACTTGATAAACAAAATCTTTGAAAATGATGCAGAAACTGCAAACCTGTCAACTGAAACCCAGAAATTGCATAACGTCATGAAAATCGAAAGTTGTTGAACATGAAAATAAGATTCGGACCCATGTACGGAATGAAATTCTGCCTCCAGAAAAAAGTCATAAGCATTCAAAGGTGGTGATGCCCTCTGTTCATTTGTAAATTGTGGTACAGTGGAACCCTGTTAATTGAATAGCCACTTTGCCAGTGAAAATTATTCAATTGACAGGAGTATTCATTTCACAGGGATTGTGTCACTTTCCTGTTTTCTAGAGATAAACTTTGCATTTATTCTATTATATCCTGTTTGACAGAGCTCCATGAGCTCTGTCAAACAAGATATAATAGATTAGATGCCTGTATTGGATGTACTGAGGCCAAATAGGTCTATAAAGGAAAACTGGGGAGAGTCAGGGTAATTTCTTGACAGGTTACAAGATATTTTATTTAATTAACAGGAGTTTTACTCTATAACCTATATTCAATTAACAGGTCAAATTTGCACTGGACGTTAGGGCTGCAACGATTAATCACGATATGCCCGAACCGCGATACATTGCTTACAATTTAATACGTATCGTTGTTCACTATGTAACGCGATACAATAAATATAAATAATTACAGGCAAAACAAGTTCTTAGATTTTGAAAGCTTGTGCAGTGAAACCCTGTTTTTTGCATACCAACATTGACAGTGCTAAATAGGCCATTAAGACAGGATTATTCAGTTAACCAAAGGTTGGTGGATTCCCTCTAATTTGCTAAATATTTATTTGATAATTCCATTATATCTTGTTTGGCAGAGCCCAGAGAGCTCTGTCAAACAAGATATAAAGGATTAACTTGTTTGAACATATTTTCTGAAATTCTGAGGGGAAAAAACACCAGAAAACGGGTCATAAAATGATAAAATCTAAACCTGAAATAAATTAATGCCAGGTAGTCATCACTTTGAGAAGTTACATATTGTTTAAAGAGTGCGTTCAAAGATTTGTAATAAAAGGAAGCTACTGGAAATGAATGCATGTTGTTCAAAGTATTTAATAGTTGTATTTGCATGGCATGTGAGATCATGTGTATCATGATACATATCATATCGTGCAGACTGAATTGCAATACGTATTGTATCGTTAGGGAAGCATATCGTTGCAGCCCTACTGGACGTATGGTAAATGTTTTTGGGTTGGGAAATTTTTTTCAATTAACAGTTACAGTTAAAACTAGAAGTCCTGTCATGAAATGCGCACAAATAGCACGTTGATATGCGCGTTAATGTGCGCGTTATGGCCCAATTAAAGCTATCATATTCTGTACATATGGCCTGTGCACAGGCAATGTTTCAGCTAATGGACCTCCGGGTGACCCGGAGGTACATTGGCAGAAACATTGCATGTGTTTGCTATGAGTAACCAGTGGAACCTGCCGTGCTTTGGATGCCATTCGATATGGAAATTGTGCGCAATTCCAACGCGCAATTAAGCCTAGATAAGCTTACTATTCGTGACAGGACTTCTAGTTTTAACTGTATATTCAATTAACAAGAGTTATTCAGTTAAGAGATATCCAATTAAGTGGGCTCCACTGTATATATATTTACTAGCTGGTGTTACCCGGCGTTGCACGGGAGAAGATGGTTATATCATCCGTTTTCGAAATAGAAGGTCAAGATCACCAATTTCAAGGTCAAGGTCACCCCGCAACCCGATAAAGTCAAAATGATTGATGGGTCAATATACCCGCACATATGAAATTTTAGCCCATTTGATTTTAGCCCGATCGGCCCAACCGTTTTCGAAATAAAAGGTCAAGGTCACCAATTTCAAGGTCAAGGTCACCCTGATAAAGTCAAAATGATCGATGAATCAATATACCCGCACATATGAAATTTTAGCCCGATCGGCCCAGCCGTTTTCGAAATAAAAGGTCAAGGTCACCAATTAAAGGTCAAGGTCACCCTGCACGGGCACCCCGATAAAGGCAAAACGGTCGATGGGTCAATATACCCGCACACATGAAATTTTAGCCTAATTGGCCCAGCCGTTTTTGAAATAAAAGGTCAAGGTCATCAATTTCAAGGTCAAGGTCACCCCACACGGGCACAGCGCCCATCCCATGTTATTTGCAGGGACGAATTACCCTGTGTACAAAATTTGAGATCGATCGGTCGAGAAACGGAGGAGTTCACCAGGAATAAAGATAGATAGAGAGATACAGATATAGACATTCGCATTTATATATTAGATATACATAACGTATACAGTAGAATCCTCTTAATTGAATATCCATTTTGCCAGTGAAAATTATTCAATTAACAGGAGTATACAATTAACAGGGATTTGATCAGTTTCCTGTGTTGTGGAGGTAAACTGAGCATTTATTCTATTATATCTTGTTTGACAGAGCTAATAGAATAAATGCCTGTATCAGATGTAGAGAGACCAAAAAAGTTGATAAATAAGGGGAATTTGGTGCATATCACAGTAATTTTTTTGACATATTACAAAAATTTATATACAATTAACAGGAGTTTACTCTACAACCCATATGCAATTAACAGATCAAATTTGTACTGAAGGTATGGTAAATGGTTTTGTGTTTGAAAATTATATTCAATTAACAGGGATATACAATTAAGAGATATCCAATTAAGTGGGCTCCACTGTATTAACAAAATTGGAGTGTTTTTAACATGTAGTTCATTGCATCATTCTTTATCCAAAATTTCTTCTGCGATTCTGTTAATTTGTTTTAATCTTTTATGGGGAACTTGAATATGACCTATTTATTTTCATGTTCTCACTGATAATTTGTTAAAAAGCTGTGATATTTTAATTCAGCAGATTATTTCATGAAGAAAACTGTTTATTTTGAAAAGTTACTTATCTCAAATAATAGCCAGTTATCAGAGCCAGTGAGGTAATGTAATGAAAGTGTCAATGACACTGTAGCTCAACTTGACAAACTTGAACTTGGTAAGTAAAATGGCAAAATTGAAGACCATTGGTACCAATGTTACAGGAAATATATGCTAATCAATAGCTCTTATCTAAAGGTCTCACCTAATAAGCACACCAAGTTCAAAAACAATCCCCTGACAAATGTGGCCTGCAGGCCTGGCAATCTAGAAAATCCAGGAGTGTCTAAACAATTGCCCTCCTCAGATTGCTTAGGAGTGCAATTGCACTTGAAATTTTCAATGCAAAAACCTTGTATGTTATTTGGGTTATATTCACTTCAAGGTATTAATATTGTGACTGGAAAAAATTGTACTTCATTCAGCTATATAGTGGAAAAACTGACACACACATCTTCACATTATTCAAAATATTGCATTCAATTCTTATGTGATTGTCTTCTACACTCAAAATGTATCAGAATGCGACACAGAATGGGTCAGGAATTATTGCGAAACAATGCAACATTGGCCAGTAGGCACAGAGAACACATTGGAACTCAGGGGACGAAATGATAATAGATTTTAAAGGTAGTCTCAAACTGGTCCAGAAAATCAAGGGGTGCAAAAAATTGCCCTCAATTTTTTCTTGGTGTGCAGTAGGCATGCAGCACTCCTAAAGAATGCCAGGCCTGGGCCTGTAGGCCATGTCAAAGACGAATGTTGATGCACAAATGCAATAAATTCAAAGATTGTTGCTAACAGCAACAGTTTTTCATGGAAATGAAAAGAAAATCGATAGCTCCTAGCCTCCTATCTTTGTCACCCTGCAAAAGCATACACAGTTTCAAAACAACTTGATAATGAATGCTCCCTCTGAGGCATGCCAAAGGAAGATGTTAATGCACAAATGCACTAAGTTTGAAGGTCATTACTTGTAGCAAAAGTTTTTTTCTCTCTCTTTTTATGGAAAATTCCTAAATATACCCTGCAGAGAGTGCAAAAGGGATAAGTTGCTGCACATATGCAGTAAGTTCAAAGGCTGGTGATAACGACAATAATTTTTCATGGAAATGAAAAAAAATCAATAGCTCACATCTAGAGGTCACCCCGAACACACATACCAAGTTTCAAAGTGTTCAGATCATAAATGTGCCCTGAAGGGTGTGCCAAAGGGAAATATTGAAGTTTGACTAAACTAAGTCCAAAAGGTTTGTTGCAGCTGGCAATATTTTTTGACAGAAATGGAAGGAAATCGATATCACCCCACACAAGCACACCAAGTTTCCAAGAGATCCAATCATAAATGTGCGGCTTTATTATGTGCCCTGCAGGGTGTGTCAAGGGGAAATACTGATGCATAACTGCATTAAGTTTTTAACTGCACTAAGTTTTTACTAAGTTCATAAGAGGTTGTTGCCAATGGTAAACATTTCTGACGGAAATGGAAGAAAAAATTGATAGCTTCCATCCCCAAACAAGCACACCAAGTTTCAAAATGATCCAGTCAAAAATGTGCACTGCAGGGTGCGCCAAATGGAAATATTGATGCATACATGTAACTGTACGAAGTTCATTGCAGGGCGTTGCCAGCGGCAACATTTTTTGACAGAAACTGAAGAAAATCGATAGCTCCCATCTAGAGGTAAACCCCAAACAAACATACCAAGTTTCAAACCATTCTAATCATAAACGTGCCCTGTAGGGGGTGCCAAATGAATATAATGATGCCTGACTAAACTTAAGTTCAAAGGTCGTTGTCAGCAGCAACATTTTTTGAAGGAAATGGAAAAAAAATCGATAGCTCCCATCTAGAGGGCACCCCAAACATGCATGCCGGTTTGTGCAAAAAACATGGACGATATCTAAGCGCTGTTGACGCTTCACCTGTGTCCAAATCTCGATAAGTAAAGGATAAAACATAGTTTGGATCAATAAACTCTGCCCAAATGTTAGGAAATATGTGTACTATCGAATGCAGCCTGTAATAAGGACAGAAGCTTGATATATATTCCTATTTTCGTGTTTTGAGTTCCCAATAAAAACCATTACGTGTACAGCACCCATATGAGACTGGTCAATTAAAACCCCAGTTATTGATGCTAAATTTAGATTAGTGCTGTCTATTTATAGAGGAACTATTTATGAGTGGGCGTGAACAATTAATTACTTATCTCCATTGACAACCAACAATAACAGGAACATTGGCTTTGATATATTTTATTTCATTCAAGTGTTCCAACTTTTAACAAGCGATAAACTAGAAACATAATACACTGCACATAGATATTAACATAAAAAAAGTTTGTTTTTTTGCAAATAGATATTTACATAAATGAGTTGTCTTTTTTAATCTTTTAACTTCATTTGGTTTCTTACAACTAACATTACAGTACGTTCAACGTGGATTGAAACAAAAACGCCGCCGCGGTGTGTTCTCCATCGTGGAGTTTCAGTGGACCGCAGTGTTTGATCAGTGGAAGACAGTTTTCAAAACACCGACCCGCCGTGGTCACGAGCGTTAAGGGATTAGCTTAATTGCTTTTGCATGTCAGTTTCTCTGCTGATTAATAAATACCGTCTTGTGACGTCAACTGGCAAAACAACTGCGTTTGTTACTGGCAGTAGATAATTTATTTTAAGTTAAAATTGGAATTTGGAGGAGGCAGACGGCGACTATTGTTGTGGTTTGAAATTGTAAATTGGGAATAGAACAGTCAGTTCCATTTGGTTAAGTACAAAGTCCTCGTCACTTTCGAAACTAAACTGTTGTGTTTGCGCGATCGATTTGATCGAGGAAATAAATAAACCAGACTTGAGAAAAACCACTAATAATCGCGAAGTTCCCAATTTCACATTTTGTTTACAGCTGTAGGCCAACACGTGATGAACCTTGTTTTCCTTGGGTGGGATGTTTTAGGCGAAAAAACCTCCTGCGACCAGCCCATCCTCTTTCCCGTCTTACTCTTGTCGGGGTACGCAATTAAAGATTCTTATAAAAAGGATATAGTAAAAAGAAAAAATAGTGTTTTTGAATGGATACCAGAAAGTATCTCACTCGTGACTGAAACTAATGATTATTTCACATGGGGGAGGAGGGGGTGGACGGGAGATATTTGCATACCGCGGAAACAAATATCCTTCATCCAATTCTGTAGGGGTTTGTTAATACTTTTATACTCTTTGCATTTGCAGATTTTTCAACGTTCCTCGACATTGTTTGTTATTTGTATTATCAATTGCTAAGCCGGGGGTGGGGGGGGGGGGTGGCGGTGGTGTCGCGGTAACCGGTTCTCGCCAGATCACCGAAGTTAAGCAACGTCGAGCGCGGTTAGTAGTTGGATGGGTGACCATTTCAGCGACTGATTCGTGCTCCCGCGTTGTGTCCTTGGGCAAGGCACTTAACCCCGATTGCCTACATGGGGGCACGATGACGCTGTGTACTAGAGGCGTACTGCACGTCGATGGTGCGCATGTCTTCAACCAATCTAACCCTGCCTGTGCCGCGGTGCAGAGTTCAAAGTTACGATGTTGGGGAGCTGACAGCTGCTCGTCGCTGCGCGGTGGTTCTCTCCGGGTACTCCGGCTTCCTCCACCTGTAAAAACTGTCACCGACATGATGTGGCTGTTAATGTGTCCTGTTAATGTGTCGTTTAAACCCTAATAAATAATAAAAAATAATAGCTAAGCCTGTGTGTATGTAAAAATACGTGGGTGAATATAAGGGGGATACCGAATTAAAATATCTGCGAATGTGCCTTTCTAAGAGAGAGTACACTTCAGTGGGAAAGAGATAGAGACAGATATACGTGATGGGTGGGGGGGGGGGGGGGGGGGGATAAGAAAAAGTGAAAGAAAATTAGTACTACGAAAGTATACCCAAGTGCACTTGGGCGTATGTCTGCATACTACTCTCTGTGTGTGTGTGGGGGGGGGGGGGGGGGCGCAAGGGTGTGTGTTGGTGTGCATGCATGTGTTTTGGTTTTTCGGTTTGGTTTTTTTGGGTTTTTTTTTTTGGGGGGGGGGGGGGTTCTTTTATGAACTACTGTAAAAAAAAAGACCTACCTCTGATGAAGATATGTCTCATAAGCCTTCATAGGCTGGATTTCATATAAATATTTTGTAAATACTCTGTATATTATGTATGTGTATTGAAATGTGACACTTAAATAAAATATTCTACTACTACATTAAAGTAGTCGGGATTGATGTGATTAATTAAATTATAGTAGATTAAACTACCACTTGCACAAGGTGTGAAATAACATTTGAGTGGCGCAACAAAGCACAGAGCTGTCCTTCAAACCAACATCTGTTTTAACACCTCTGCACATGACAAGCTTGAGAAAAAATAAGAGACAAATCAACATTTTCAATTACTTTTTTTAATTCAGCAATCATAATTATAACCATATGTAAATAAAATAAATAGAAAATAATATTTTTTTTATTTTTCAATAATGACATTGCCGATCGAACAAGCCAGACCACCACACGTCATAACCCTAGCTCAAACATGCCCCGAAATTTCGTATTATAATTTTTTTGGGTTTGTCCCCCACACGTGTCTTGAAACCCCAAAAAATTAAAATAGGTCTTTCAGGCAGGAGATTTTAGTTCCTCTATCGGAGATTTTTCTGGCGCTACCCCTGATTTTTGCGTGCAGCCAGCACATAAAAAATTTCAGTGATCTTGGCAGTGTAAGATTCAGTCGTCCATGACACTCCAATATGGTGAAGTAAATAGTCCCCTCCCCCCCCCCCCGTCATTCCCCATCCCCGAAACGAGGCAATTGGACTCCAGACTCCCATAAACCCACACGCACAAATTGGCCTATATCATCGATTGCTTGCCCATCTGCACCCCCCCCCCCCCCCAATCTTGGCCAGTTTTCCTTGTTAGTGCATGCAGGTGCTTCAATATATGGATTCCGAAGCGTGTTGGGCTGAAACGTCCCAGGGCCACCACAAGCATTCCTTTTTCGTTAATGTAGTTTATTTATGTTAATTCCACTCTCAACATGTATATTTTTACATTCCACTCTGGACTTAATATTTAAAATCTTAAATCGGATTCCCTTCCTACCCAACCCACAATTTATTCAAAATTCTAGTACCGGTAACACGATTCTTCTCCGTCAATAGCTACAGTTAGGTAAAAAGACCGTCGGGGGAATGTCCAGATATTGTGCTGGTCAAGTTATAATTTTTTCAACTCACATCCATGATTTCAGTACGGTATAATATTTATTTTTTCGTAATACCTCGAGTTCTGAATCGATTTTGATGAACAACATTCGGAATCGCAATAGCTTTTAATAACTTTTTCAAATATTGAACTATCTTTTTAATATTTCAAGTAAAAGTAAAGGTAATTTTTCACTGACTGTGAAAAAAATTGATCTAATTAAGAGCCGGCGACTGAGAGATCAAAAGATAAACCGACGTCATCCAAACATCCCATCACACAGTTTGACATATTCATGCGAGATTAAAAACACAAACTCGATATTTTGATCGTTTTTTCTGCCATATTAATGCGTTTTATTATCAAAAAACATGTATGGAGTACACGTATTCAATTTTATACTTAAGTGCAATACCTAACAATCACAAAACAACAATGAACTGAAACTATTTTGGGTGGAAGAATAAACCTGATTACCGCACTTGCAAAAAAAACACAAGTTAATTATAGACAAATTGAAGTCACGTGGTGGGGTTTTGAGACCCCACCTCGTAGTGTAATTAGTGGGGTCTCAATTTCTGTGTTCATATGGGCAGCGTACACGACATGCTTATTGGGGAATTTTCAACACATTTGAATGGGAGGAATCTGAATGTGGAGGGGCAGCCACTACGTTCAGATCATCTGAACAATGCAAGACCATACAGTAGTAGTAGTGAAAATTCGAAATTTCAATTGAAATTTGATGTGGGACCATATATTTTCTTCCAGTTTATTTTTTTCAAGAGAAAATTACATGAACATCAATAAACTATATAAAGTACATCATCTCTGAGGTGATGTACTTTATTGATGTACAGGTAATTTTTTTCAAAACAACTTGGTGTTTTGTACAGAGAGCGAAGGTTAGCATTGTTGTCAAATGTCAATGGGAATTCAGGGCTTATATTTCGTCTAAATTTGTGAGAATCCATTTGGATTCTCGTGAAAATGGTTGCGAGAATCCATACCTACTATGAGTGTCCCAGGATCACATGACGCCACTAAGGTTGAACCACTGTTGTATACTGATAACACATGTTAACCTTTTTACCCAACACACTTTTTTAATTTTTAAAACAAAGTTTGATAATTTTTAAACAATAAATAATCAATAAATGATAAAATAATTAAAGGAACAATATTTACCAATAAAATCTTACAAATATGGCTGTCGTTGGAACCGGCTCAATGAGCCGGTTCCAATGACAGCCATATTTGTAAGGTTTTTATTGACAAAGTGTCAGGATATTTCAGGTCTCATGTTAGCCTTCTATTGGTTAATTTGATGTCGCTGTGTTAGTAAAGGGTTAAATTGACTCAATTTTTTTCACGCGAATCCTAGCAGAGGTGCAGCGAGAATCTACGTGGATTCTCGTCGGTTTTATTGCGCGAATCTTTGTGCGAATCGATTCTCGGATTCTCGTCGAAATATAAGCCCTGGAATTTTTTAGGCTTTCATAACCTGCAGAGAAAGTCCATTGCACTAGTATTATATCGAAATTAGGTGATTTGTAAGACCAAAATACGAGTCTTCCCATAACTAACTGCATTCAAAAGCCATTGGATTTCGTTTATTGTGTTTTCTCTATGAATATTACCTGACTATCTTCATATTTATAGGATTGCTTGAGAAAAATATAATTATATTCTGTCGGAATCATTATTTTTATCTTGCCGGCTGTTTTCAAATCTTGTCGTGATGCACATTACTTGTTTATTATAACAAAAAGTCGAACAGCGAACAGTTTTAAGGCGGTCATACAATAAACGAGTCCGTAATTACAACCGGAGGACAACAAGAGACCGCCACCAGAGTTGATGCAGGGAAGGTGGGGGGGGGGGGGGGGGGGGGGTGCATGCGTATGTGGTAATAAGCAAACCCCAGGGAAAGCATTAGTACCACACACGTATGTGGAAATAAGCGAACCACAGGGAAAGCATTAGTACCACATACCTTTTTATCCAGGTTAAATTTGCTGGTGTGATTGTGTTGGGAGATTTTAACGGAAATATTTGTTGAATAATATGTGTGAAACGAATAATTAGAATAATAAATTACATGTGTCCTTTTATATTTTAATAATAGGAATTTTAGTAATTTTTCACAACTGAATTTTTGCAGATTATCTGACAAATACATTACTTTATTTCAATAATCTTTGGTTACTGATTAAGATATTCTCGATATGTACCGTCGGTCGATATGTACCATGAAGAAAGTCGATATGTACCACCTAAAAAGTCGATATGTACCGCTTAAAAGTCGATATGTACCATTAATGGAATCGACCCAAAATTTGTAATATAATTACTCTTTGTGGTACAAAACACATCAAGAATTATTTACAGACTTTGGGTCATAGTTTGTATTATTCACGTTATGGAGGGACCGAGAGAGTGAGATGTCGGGATCAGAATTTTCATCAAAAACAACTAAACTAATGTTTTTATTTAATATATGAATAAAACGTAATAAAGACATATTTCAATGGAAATGTGAACAATAAATAGTTGTAGCACATGAAATGTCGTTTGTGGCGCCAACCTATTTCCACAACGGAAACCCAACAATCTTACTTGGAGTCGATGCTACTAATCCGACAAGAGACATCTTTAAAATAAATAGCTCGGGTAAGCTCATTAATCACTAAATGAAACTTTAATTAACCTGACAACAAGTGTCAAAAATGAAGTAACACAAGAAAACAGTCAATTACATACAAGTATTAATTTATCAATTTGTTTTCAGGTATGATTGAAAAAATTGAGTGACTATGATTTACCTACAAAAATACTTCTTATTTTGTAACTAGTTATTAAAACTCACCGCTGAGAGATGTTTAGTCATTAATTGCGAAATAACATTTTGAAGATTTAATTTATTTACAGTAATTCATGTTTTTTTTTCCTATTTATTTATTGAAACGCTGGTTGGGTAAAGTAATTCTTGCTATTTTGTAATTATTTATTAAAACGCCCCACTTGGTGCGTTTTAATGAAAAATTTCCAAATATCATGAATTACATGAAATATAACTGCACATGGGATAGAGAGAGGATGAAAATAAAAGAAGGATGACTGACTTAATTTGCGTAAAGTAATTGTTGTTATTTTGTAATTATTTATTAAAACGCACCACTTGGTGCATTTTAATAAATAATTACAAAATATCACGAATTACATGAAACAAAACACAAAGTCATCTATATAAAAAAATCATGTGCATGGTACATATTACATGAAACAAAACTTACACATGGGATAGAGAGAGGACAAAAATAAAAGAAGGACGACTGACTAAATTTGCGTAAAGTAATTCTTGTTATTTTGTAATTATATATTAAAACGCACCAAGTGGTGCATTTTAATAATAATAATTACAAAATATCACGAATTACATGAAACAAAACACAAAGTCATCTATATAAAAAAATCATGTGCATGGTACATATTACATGAAACAAAACTTACACATGGGATAGAGAGAGGACAAAAATAAAAGAAGGACGACTGACTAAATTTGCGTAAAGTAATTCTTGTTATTTTGTAATTATATATTAAAACGCACCAAGTGGTGCATTTTAATAAATAATTACAAAATATCACGAATTACATGAAACAAAACACAAAGTCATCTATATAAAAAAAATCATGTGCATGGTACATATCGACTTTTATGTGGTACATATCGACTTTTTGGGTGGTACAAATCGACTTTTTGAATGGTTCTCCACACGGGATGCCCACTGGTTACCATATTCCGACATTGCTGTTAATGATTACTGGATTGAGTGGGTTCCATCATGTGGGCTTTCTTCCACGAATAAAACTGACAGTCGTGTTTTCGCCTAATTGTGGAAAGCGATGTTAAACCCCAACCAACCACAAGGTAATTCATTGCATGTTCACTATTCCTGTCATTCTGCTCGGAAATCACGCTGAATTGATCAGAGAGCTGACGTATTTCCTTATTGACGATGTGTTTGCTCAGAATCACTCAGAATGCATATTTGTACATCTTAAATTAAAAAAATTCCAGGACCCCCACCAACGAGACGGGGAGGTACCCCCTCTCGTTCTCACTCCCACTCGCCTCTTCGCGGTTTCGGATGACGCTTCGCGTCATAGGAATATACGATTTATTTGCTCAGAATCAACCAGAATGCATGTTTTTACATCTTAAATTCGAAAATTTTCCCGGGGGAGGCCCCTGAACCCCCCACCAACAAGACGGAGGATACCCCCTCTCGTGTTCACCCCCCACTCGCTGCTCGGATGACGCGTCGCGTCATGGGAATATAGGTCCTACCCCCCCCTCACCCCCCCCCCCCCCCTATATAAAATTAGCTTACTACTCCCCTGGATTAGAATTATGAACGTATCACTGAATGTATAACATGCACCTGCATATGTTGATGTGCAAACGTTTTGAGCAATTCAAAAGCTACCAGAATGCTTCCTTTGATTGCCCTTTTCAAAAAATTTTCTGGGGGAATAACCCCCCTCCCCTCCCCCCTCAAAAAGCTCGTGCCTTCAGCACTCACGCCAGATGCCTTTGGCATCTGGATACCCCATACCCATTTAGTATCAGCCAGTTCACCCAAATTAGCAATATCAGCCCCCCCCCCCCCCCCCATATAAATTTCGTTCCGACGGGCCTGGTAAAGGATTATACATGTACACCCAACCCACCCCACCTCCCCGGCAATTTCTCAGTCCTCTCAACTGAAATATTAACCCTTCTACATTGGTAGCTTGTTTATCCTAGCGATCAAACAGGTTAGCACTTCTAGGTGTGAGGGGATTGGGAACGGTATAAGGACAGCTGACCTTCCTGGACACTTGTCTTCTATCTAAAACGCCCCCTACCGTGCAGAGGAGAGTGGGGCGATCAAGTCCTATGAAATAGGCAGCATGGGTGTAAACGACTGTCTTCATTTAAATCTCTCTTGTACTCACAATTAACCACTGTTGCTAAAAAAAAGTGACCTTAAACACCAAAGAATTAATCAATATTCTGCAACAGTGGTTAATTGTGACCACAAGAAAAGTTAAAAGGTATGAAGACAAGTTTAACCCATCATTTTTTTGCCATGATGCCCATTGTAGAGTACTTCGATTCCAGGAACTGGTTTCCACAGTCAACAAGTACTACTTCACTTCCTGAGGTTCCATACCATACCCCCCCCCCCCCCCCCAAGTACTTTTTATTGGCCCATACTGATTTATAACCAAGGAGGTTTCTGGTACTCCCCGCCCCACCCCCACAAATACAAATACATCCCGTTACTATCTTTTCACCAGCAAGAGAAAATCAAATGGTTCTGTTACCATTTATTGGAAAGTGCCACACACATTCTCTGATAAATTGTAACACAACAGATAATTATTTACAAAAGCTTGCTAAATCTCTGGAAACAAATATTTACAAAAACAAAAATAAATAAATATAAATAAACAAAAATATAAATATAAATAAAAAAGTAGATATAAATAAAATAAAATGAATAAATATAATTATGTAAATAAATAAATAGATATAAATATAATTAAGAAGAAAAATAAAGAATCAAAACGAAATTTATTTAGATAAATACCTATGAAAACAGTCACACTTGTATATAAATAAATATAATTAAGAAGATAAATAAAGAATCATAACACAATTTAACTAGATACCAATTAAAACAGCCACACCTGGATATAAAAGGTATTTGGTAGTAATGCTTTCCCTGTGGTTTGCTTTAGTACTGAAATGGTTAACCGGATAATCGGTTTGAAACCAGTTAGCTATCTAACCGATTAGAAAAAATCGTCAACTGGTTATCTGAAATATTGAGAGTGACCGTCATTCCACGTTTGTAACGTAGTGAATCTGCTGCTTCTTCTTTGTGATAGATTACACGAAGCCGCGTTGTATATATTGTGAAATAATCGACTTTGGGGTTCAAGATTTCGTTAATGATCGACAATTTCCTTGAGTTATGAGTGATCGCAGAAACTATTCCGTAGTATGTATACAAATGAATGTTGTCCAGTACTCGACAACGTTCGTTTGTAGACACACTATGGAATAGTTTGAGAATACTGCTTTCCAATTCCTATAGTTTTGATCCCATATTCGGTGAAATAATGGCGACGGATAACCGGATATTATACGGTTATAGCTCTCGGTTAGTAGGTTAAGAAAACGAGCTAACCATTTCAGCCCTAGTTAGCTTATTTCCACATACGTATGTGGTACTAATGCTTTCCCTGGGGTTTGCTTATTTCCACATACGTAAGTGGTACTAATGCCTGCCAAAATAATGCTTGATACTTATATCCAATTATCCAATGTTTGGCTCTCGATTTTAACCCTCAAATTCTCAAGGCCACCGCGTGAAATCATTGCAGGAATGGTTCATAAGAACATTTTTTAAAGCATTTTGGGCATTTGGCTTCAGCCCCAGCCAATTAGACTTGCAATCGGTGCTGTATTTGAAAAAATCTGATCCAAATCACCTAATTATGTTTTTAACCAAGCTTAGGTAAATTGACCTTAGTCCTCAAAAATGTAAAAGCTAACAGACAGCACACACCGACAGCAAGTGTAGGCCGTAGTTAATCTGATTTTCAGTCTGGTAAACAACGAGAGAGAGGAGAAACAGCAGGCCACGGGACAGAGATGGGGACTAACGTTTTTCCGGATCTGGAGCGGATTCACCCATCTTGAAGTCAAATGCAATAAGCCCGATTGTAGGATAAAATACCCTCGGACAAAATACCCTTAGGACAAAATATCCTAAAAAAAATACCCTTAGGACATAATACCCTCAATGGGTAGGACAAAATACTCTCGGACAAAATACCCTTAAATAATTCTTGAATAACTAATTTTTTGTCTCAAAAAACATAGGTTATGACCCCTCGTTGGAACGAGCTCGTCGAGCTCGTTCCAACGAGGGGTCATAACCTATGTTTTTGAGACAAAAAATGAAAAAGCAGTGAAAATTAATTGGCGATTTTTGAGAATAGCGCTGACCGGTTTTGGCCGTTACGTTAGGTAAAGGGTTAATAAAAAAAATTAAAAATATTGGTACTTGTTATTTCAAACAAAACACCGGCTAGTGCCTTAGATGCAATTACCCACCACCCCCCCACCCCAACACCAAAAATCCAACTTTATAAACATTTGGTCTGAGGGTATTTTGTCCGAGGGTATTTTGTCCTACCCATTGAGGGTATTATGTCCTAAGGGTATTTTTTTGAGGGTATTATGTCCTAAGGGTATTTTGTCCGAGAGTATTTTGTCCGGATACCAATAAGCCCATTGCCGATTCGCCATCTTTGACGTTAATGATATGCGAGGTCAGAGGTCGCTTCGGGAAAACACTTCGATCAGACTTCCTATCAAGACTGTCACACATGCCATAGAAACAAACAACATGTTTCGCTTGAAACGAGAAAATGTGCGTTTTCGATTTAATACTAATAAAGATAGAACAAATAACATACTTCCAACACTTCATTTAACGGACAGGGCAAAATAATATTTATTTTTTCGTCAAATGAATACCGCAATGAACCCCTTCCCATAAGCGAAGGCAGACTTGACATCATGTGTTTTTTTTGTTGACGAGTGACAAAATGGCAGGTGGATCACTCAAACGACACAACGATGACTGCGTGAATGAAAATTCTAACCCTGAGTATCCAAGCAACCAAGCAATACAAATATAGTCTGAAGCATAACACACAGATGTTCCAGCTGGAAGAGGCTGTGGAGGGGCGTGGTCCCAAAAAGGTTTAAAATCGTCTACTGGTAGCAGTGTCGAGTATCTAATAATATTTTGTCCATATACAGTACAAGTCCAAATGAGTTGAAGAATAACCACTACCGGTATGAACTATAGATGTAATGTTTCCTTTACTCATAACACGGACATAAACTATATAAATTCTTCTTTTGACCATTTTTTTCCTTCAACTCAAACTTACATGTCATACAGTGGAAGGTGTCTTATTACAAAAAAAAACACACAAAGTGGAAGATCTACGCATGTCCGAGGAAAGGAGATTCGGGTCCCGGGGTTAATTCTGCGACGCCCCCCCCCCCCCCCCTTAAAAAATGCCGGGATATTGCACATATGATAAAGGCATCTGCAGAGAGTGCCGGAGGCGCGATCGATCATAGAGTGGTGTGGGGGAGGGGTGGGGTCTCCCCCTATAAAATTTTGAAATCAGTTATTAAATGGAGTCTTCTGGCGGCTTTTTGGATAAAAATTCACGTTATTTTTTGGCCGTCAAAATGACGTTTTTAGCAGTATGTTTCAAATTTCCAAAATTCATCAATGAGAATCGAATGACCTAGAGCTATAGCTATTGACAATTTTTGAAGTGATAACTTAGTTACGTCAAGGTGATTTAGTTTAAACAGTATTTATTCACTAAATGACATGTGCACACATTTCACAATAACAATAGAGTAACAAAAGTTCTGAACAACACTAAATACAATAGTATACACAAAACAATGAAAGTAGATTACTGTGTAAAGGAGGGATTCGACAGAAAGCTTAAAGCTTATGTAAGTCGTCTCCCTGAGATGATTTAATAAAGTTATTACTTCAAGAATCACGCAGTCCAGAATTACAGTCGCTGGTCAAGTACATACCTTCATTCACGATACAACCCCCTTCTTAACTCTTGGCACAGGAGTCAGAACCTTGGGAGAGGGCGATTTGGGGAGGGCGACTAGGTCAAACGTGGCGTGAAAGCCCGTATTTTAATTTTTTGTTTTGGTACTCCCTTTGGAAGGAAGTACCAAACCCCCCAAAATTAAAATACAGTCTTTCGGGTCATGTTTGGACGAGGGGGCGGGGTGGGCAGGCATAAACAAGAATCCTTGACTCCTGGGCGACCCCCTCCCCCCTACCAAGTTTCTGGCTGTGGGCTACTTGAACTGGTACAACTATCATATATATTTGTTGGTTTTGTATTTTGTTTTCTTTTCTTTGCACTATTAAAATTTACATTTATTCCCTCTCTTTCTCTCTCTCTCTCTCTCCCTCTCTCTCTCATTCTCTTAAACCTATATTTTCAATAGATACTAGAACAAACACATAGTGACCCAGCTCCTTGACAATCTTAATGACCAATATACACTTGCTATCTGTCATATCTGATCTAATCTATTTGTAATATTATTATATGTATGGATACGACAACAATAAGTCTGTAGCTTACTGTTGAATTCAATCCACATACTATTGCACATTACAACCTGATACTATTGGCATTAAATATTGTTTAAACTAACATTAAAACTGGAAATTTCAATTTAAAAATGTTTCAAACTTACACAAAAAGCCCCAAGCAAATTGAATCATGTGACCCTCGAGGGAACAATCTTGTTCCGATGGTAGATCACATTATGTGGTTTGTATAATACTTTTTAAAAAAACATTTTACCTGCTAAATTCATGAATTATGTGTGTAGTTGCAGTCAATTTGTTAGGTAAAGGGTTAGGCAGTGAGGTGTGTGAATTGTGGAGATTCTTATTAATCCATTTTCCAATGTTTGAGAGAAAAAAAATAACAGTGCCGGAAGGGTAAATTCCCACCACTCATGGGTCGGGTTTTTTTGGCATATCAAAGCTACGTCAACCAAAAAAATAATACTTTTCTTAAATTAATATTCTTTCGTGGACATTATTAATTACATTTTGAATTTCTATGCATTGTATAATTCAATGCAATAGGAATTCCAATAAACCCAAAACATGTAAAAAAAAGTTACAGGGTACATGAACATTACCACCCAAAGAGTCAAAATAGGTTGTAACATAACTACAATAAATCAAGAATCCTGCTGCTTCTGCTTCTATACTGATAATACAAGAATCTTTTTCTGGGAAGCTCTCTGTTAGAGATTCACAAAAAGGATGTCCGATTCTTGTGTTATTAGTATAGGAAACATTACATCAAAAGTTTAGACCGGTAGTGGTTATTCTTCAACTCATTTTGACATGTACTGTGTGTGTGGACAAAATATTGCTACTAGCAGTCGATTTTCACCTTTTAGGGGCCACGCCCCCTCCCAGCCTCTTCCAGCTAGAACACCGATGTGTTATGCTTGAAAATATTTATTGGTTGTTTGGAAACTCAGAGTTGAATTGTCACTCACGCAGTGATCTATCTGCTACGGAAGCGTATTGAGGACATGCGTGAAATGTTTTTCTAACTCGTTATAACGACTTAGTAACTCGTTATAACGACTTAGTAACTCGTTATAACGACTTACCTAACTCGTTATAACGACTTAGTAACTCGTTATAACGACTTTCCTAACTCATTATAACGACTTTCCTAACTCGTTATAACGACTTAGTAACTCGTTATAACGACTTAGTAACTAGTTATAACGACTTTCCTAACTCGTTATAACGACTTAGTAACTCGTTATAACGACTTACCTAACTCATTATAACGACTTACCCAACTCGTTATAACGACTTAGTAACTCATTATAACGACTTTCCTAACTCATTATAACGACTTAGTAACTCGTTATAACGACTTACCTAACTAGTTATAACGACTTAGTAACTCGTTATAACGACTTTCCTAACTCGTTATAACGACTTACCTAACTCGTTATAACGACTTACCTAACTCGTTATAACGACTTAGTAACTCGTTATAACGAATTAGTAACTCGTTATAACGACTTTCCTAACTCGTTATAACGACTTAGTAACTCGTTATAACGACTTTCCTAACTCGTTATAACGACTTAGTAACTCGTTATAACGACTTACCTAACTCGTTATAACGACTTAGTAACTCGTTATAACGACTTAGTAACTCGTCATAACGACTTAGTAACTCGTTATAACGACTTTCCTAACTCGTTATAACGACTTAGTAACTCGTTATAACGACTTACCTAACTCGGTATAAACGACTTTCCTAACTCGTTATAACGACTTAGTAACTCGTTATAACGACTTAGTAACTCGTTATAACGACTTAGTAACTAGTTATAACGACTTGCCTAACTCGTTATAACGACTTAGTAACTCGTTATAACGACTTACCTAACTCGTTATAACGACTTAGTAACTCGTTATAACGAATTAGTAACTCGTTATAACGACTTTTCTAACTCGTTATAACGACTTTGTAACTCGTTATAACGACTTAGTTACTCGTTATAACGACTTTTCTAACTCGTTATAACGACTTTGTAACTCGTTATAACGACTTAATAACTCGTTATAACGACTTAGTAACTCGTTATAACGACTTAGTAACTCGTTATAACGGTTTAGTAACTCGTTATAACGAATTAGTAACTCGTTATAACGACTTTCCTAACTAGTTATAACGACTTTCCTAACTCGTTATAACGACTTAGTAACTCGTTATAACGACTTTCCTAACTCCTTATAACGACTTAGTAACTCGTTATAACGACTTTCCTAACTCGTTATAACCACGTTCCTAACTCGTTATAACGACTTAGTGGTTATATAAGTAAGCATTGCCCAGGATTATTGTAACAACTCTGTTCAACTCGTAGCTTAAAGGAAGTTTTAATGTCACATGAACAGAAAAAATTCGCACAATAATGGAAGTAGTTTTACGCCGTGCAAGAATGTTGATAACAATGGGGGCATAACCAACATTAGGTCTGAGATAGTCGCAGGGACGGGAGCACAGTTTGGATTGAGAAGTGGGTGTGGTGTCCAGGTATTTTCCAAACCGTATGGGTAGAATGTGCGGCTTTTAGGGGCGGTAGGTTGAGGGTTAGCATCAATTTTCCAATGGCTGTGGGTCCTCAAATATTTTATTGAAGTAAACTTAAAGATCTTGTGGCAGTGTCATGGGGAAGGGGTGGGCTGCTTACCATTAGACTATGGTAGTTTATGGTACAGTAGCGAGTGTAGGGCTCAGGATCAGAAAAAAGTCCTCAGATTAGATTGAAAAATAAAATGGCTTGGACTGTCATCTGACATGATGGGCAAATGTGGTCGCTCGTGGTGGAAATTGGCATCAGCCTTAGGAAGTAGCCTTAAGGTTACATGGCGAACATCGCCGAGTGGCTGTGTGAGCGTAGGCCCTGTTTATTAGGCCTACTCTGGGTTTGGGTTGTGTACGGGGGGTTCAATTACAGTGTTTTGGGAAGTTGAAACTTAAACCGGCGGTTGGTTTTATAGATATTTGTAAAGCTGGCACTGGGTGGGTTACTGTACCTTATCAGGAAAATAAAATGCGGCATGGAGGATTTTTCAGGGGACCTGTGGCGATCTGCGGCGACCTGAGGTATTTAGGCATAGCCCTATCAAATTTTTCGGGCAGTTTTAATAAAAAAAAAATAGGGCAAAAATCCAGTCTACTGTCCATAACACATTCTGACCATTAGTCCAAACTTGGACCCAAAGCCCGCAATATAAGTTTTGGGGTGTGGTGTGTCATGTGGGACGTAGGCCTACCACACACCAAAAAAAAATATATTGCGTAGCCTACTTTGGACCCCAGTTTGGACAACCATCTCATTTGAGTGATTACGTGTCTGATCACTATGGACACACAGACATAACCTTGTTTATTCCAACTGATTCCAGACGAAATGCTTCGACCAAATTCAGCCAAGTAGGCCAATACTAAAAAAAGGGACTTTTCCCTCAATTACTATGTTGGAATGGCCAGGTCTGATACTCCTGCTGAGTTCTGACAGCCACTTGGCTTGTTTACCTGGGACAGTTCGGCCAGTGGACAATTCGGCCAGGAAGACAGTTCGGATGGTCAATCCTTATGGTGAAGAATGTTTCAATGAAGCCTCCTTCAACACTAGGATTAGTTAATCACCAGTAGGCCTACTGTTAATTTTAAGCTGCCAGTGGGTTACACTGTAACAGGTTTTCATTGATTAATACACTGATTGCTCACCAGGATATGCCAGTAAGTTTATTTCTTTCTTGTCGGCAGTCGCTAACATAAATTCCCAATTTTGGCCTCTAATTTTCCCAATTGGAAAGGCCCCGGGGACCCTTTAACGACAAAGGGTAGAAAAAATCCCCCATGGCTGTTGGCAGCTCTGGAATCACTCGTAGACCATCGGGTTTTTAATAACATTTCCACCGGCCACCTGCCGCCATCACCTTTGGGAGGGGAACACCTATTCCCACACCCACCTCGGCGCTTCGTGCATGCCTCGATAACGCCAGCAGTATCACCTTTCGGGCAAAATCTTCCAGCCACCTAAAAAAATGGCCCATACCACTATGGGAAGTTATTATATTAAAGAGTTACTTTCATTATTATTGCTTGAAAGAAATATACCGAGATAGATTTCAAGTCATTCCGGCGGTCAACGAGCCAGGAACACCTTCTGACAATTTTAAACCTCGTAAGCCCCCACCATATACTTCAAGATAGAATACTACTACAACTTCCATTATTATTGCTTCTGCTCTGTCACATGTGCTTCTACTACACTCTTAAAACTATTGGTTCTGGCGTAGATTTGACCAGATCCACATGAATTAGATTAGATCCGCATGGATCCGAGCATTATTGGTTGACCACATGTATTCATGGACCAGACTGGTTCCAAGTAATATAATTGAGAGTGTTCGACCTTGCGACTTGAAACGACAATAGTTATAATGGTGGGCGCCATTAAATACACTTTCGGACCCATTTTTCTTGGCTTTGATTCTGCGAGCCAAAATCCTAAATTGGTTCCAAATCTGTGATTGTCACATATATGTAATCAATTTTGGATTTGAGCAGAACAAACGTCCTTGAATAATGAAGCCCAAAGTGAATTTAATGGCATCATCCATTATAATTATTGTCGTTCCACGTCGCAAGGTCGAAAACTCTTAATTATATTACCCGCAACTAGTCTGGGCTATGCATACATGTGGTCAATCGATGACGCTCGGATCCATGTGGATCTAATCTAATTCATGTGGATCTGATCAAATCCACGATAGAACCCAACTTTTTAAGAGTGTACTTTTACTTTCCTCCTCCTACTCCTACTACGATTACTACTACTTGCTATTATTATTATTATTATTATTATTATTATTATTATTATTATTATTATTATTATTATTATTAAAACTACTGCAACTATTGCTACTAGTATACCTACTACTACTACAGTACTACTGGCAGTTACTTGCCCAGGGATATCGCTAGAGGGTCTTGGTTAGGGTGGGGGTGGTGGTGCTCCATCTAAAAATTCAATTGTACCCCTTCCCATTGCCCGTCCAACATCCAACTTTGGTTAAAACCATTTGCACCTCCCACCCATAGGCGTATGGGCCGGGTGGGGCTGCACCCCCCCCCCCCCCGAGTCATATTTTTTGGGTAAATTTGAGTTGTTTCTAAATCATTTTTCGGGCAAACATTTCCCAGCACCGCCCTCCCCCGCCCTCCCTAAACAATTGAGCCCATACGCCTATGCTCCCACTCCTCGAAGGAAAATTTCCAACTACTGGAGATATTGGGGGTGGGGGGGCTCACACCCACCCCGTCGCGACGTCCCTGGGTGTCACTTTTCTGGTTGGTTTTAAGTGGAAATGGAACTTTCCTTGGTGAAAGAATGGGGGATTTTTCCCCACCTTCGTGTTTATTAGCCTGGTTGCCTTGCTTTCATTGACTGTCAAACATGCAGGGACCTCGCTACAGCCTTTTTAATGGGGGGGGGGGGGAGACCCCTTGAAACTCTAAGTGGGGTGGGTGCGGGAACGCCCCCCTCCCCCTCCATCTTCCTTGCGAAAAAATCTCAGCGGCTGTTGATAAAACTTGTAACGCAAAGCCGTATGTGCATGTAGTTAACACTTCATGCTTCGTGGAGTGGGAATTCTTCGTCCCAATTGCACTCGAAGAACTCGGTAGTCGAAATTTTTCCACATTGTGGTCCGTCCGTTCTCCAGTCGGAAAAATATGTTGGTTAGTTAATTGTACCGTACATTCAATGATTCGGAAGTTTTTAAATTTCAACTGCTGATAATTTTGCCCTCCTAATTTCCAGCTATTGAGGTTTTTGACAAATATTGGTGTGTGTGTGGGGGGGGGGGCGGGGAGGGGGGGGGGCTGTACCTGTCGCCACTTTGAGGTTCTCATCGAGTACTTCTTTCTACAACGGAACTGCTTTTTAAGGACCAGGTGCCTGCCCCGAGAATTAAACTGACATTATCGCCATCTCGCGGGGGGCGCGGTGGCTCAGTTGGTAGAGGTGGCAGGCTGCAAGCCGAGAGGGTCCTCGGTTCGAATCCCACCTGCGGCAACCGCGTTATGTCCTTGGGCAAGACACTTCACCCCGATTGCCTACATGGGGGCACGATGACGCTGTGTACTGAGGCGTACTGCACGTCCATGGTGCGCATGTCTTCAACCAATCTAACCCTGCCTGTGCTGTGGTGCAGAGTTCAGAGTTACGATGTTGGAGAGCTGACAGCTGCTCGTCGTTGCTCGGTGGTTCTCTCCGGGTACTCCGGCTTCCTCCACCCGTAAAAACTGTCACGGTCACGATTAGCCATTGTGCATAAGTATGTGACCTTAAAACACCAATAAATAAATAAATAAATAAATAAATAAATCGCCATCTCGCCATCTGTTTGTTTTGCCATGCACACTAACATTTGATTGATCGACAATTCTCCATATCAGCGACAGTCACTTTCCACACATATGTACCAATGTGTCGATTTGCACATCTCAACTGTATTGGTGGGTAACTTTGTATATCAAAAACCGTAAACGACGCATCCAGGCAGCATGCATTGACCCACCAACAGACCAGTGATTTGGGTCCCTGGCCAAGGTGAGGCGGAAAGCCGGCTTTACGCCGCACCCAAACCACTTAACGATTGGCCACGGGTGGGGACACTAGATTCGTGACAGAAGAAATCGAAAATCGAAAGCTCGCCCAAACCGTCCAAACCCCGACTTACGGGCGCGTTTGGGCGGTTTGGGGGCCATCGGCCCAATTTTTCTATTTGTTTTGGCTTAGTAACATGTTCCGTGGCCCACTGGTAAGCACGAACAATTTCGAGGCCATAGCTTCAGCCGTTTTTAAGTTACCCCTGCCGGATAGAAATACCCAAAATTTTAACACCGAGTGTAATGAGAATTTTTTTTTTTTTGTGGGGGGGGGGGGGGGGGGGGGGGGATTTACTGAAATTGTTTTGTCCAACATGCCTCTAGGTCCCATTAGTACGCACAGAAATTTTTTGTTTGGGCCACAGGTTCCGCCGCTTTTCATTTACCCGATCACAGACAGCAGGCATGTACCCACGGAAGGGGGGGCGCGGGCGGGATCATCGCCCCCTAGGACTCCCCCCCCCGAACATTTCAGCGCAATGTTTTTCGATTTCGATCCTTTTGATCCACGTTGTTCACCGGCGTATTAACTCAAAGCAGTTCAACCACACATGTAATAACATTGTTTATAACCCCATGTCTCAGTAGATATTCCCATTGTTATCTTTGAGCTGTTTATTCAACATACAGATTATGCACAGCTATGACAATACAAGGATATTAACTAATTAACAGTTATTATCTTCAGTAACAGGTTATATTTCAAGTGATGGGTTGTAATTGAATATAAGAGAAGAGCCCCCCCCCCCCCCCCCCCCCGGGCAGAAGATCCACAAGCGGAATCTTTCCATTTGAGAACGACCCCCCCCCTCCCAAAAAATAAAAAAATAAAAATAAAAATAAAATATATATATATATATTTATATTTAGGGCGAGGATAAAAATTGGGAGCAGACAAAAGATCAAATCAAAATGGGGAGTGGCACCGCCAAAACAAAATTGTTCCCCAGTTTCAAGTTGTAGTTTAATTTTAACTATTTATTATTTTTTTTAATTGTTTTTCAAAAACTAACAATTGGTAATGATAGTTACTCCCTTATATAATAATACTATTAGCTTTGTTTCTTAGCTATGAAAACGTCATTTCAAATTGATTACTGTAGGGGATCCGGGTTTTATTATTTTTTCGGTTGGGGGTGGGGTGGGGGGCGGGGCGATCTTTTGTCCGGGATCTAGTGTCCACTTCTCTTTTTTGTAGGGAATTTTGTGTCTGAGAGAACTTTTGTCTGGATCACCCATGGGAGTACCAGGAAATGAAGCAGTGCTTGTTTACTGTGGTAAACAAGTTTCTGTTTTACTGGTAAAATGGGACCCGGTCACCAGTGTCTGGCGCTGAGCCCTCTACAGTGGGCAGCATGGTGTAAACGATTGGCTAAACTTGACCTTACACCTTTGTTGCGGTCACAATTAGCCATATACAGATTGAGAAAAGTGACCTTTAACACCAATAAATAATCAGTTTCCTGATACTCAAGTGACTGTACAGGAATTCAAACAGCATAACTCAAAACAATTCAGATTACTGGAACAATCTTTTTTAGAAATAAATTAGTTGTGAAGGTGGCAGATTGAGTATTAATTTTTCCGAGTGTGTTATGGTTTATATTGGTGCTATTTTCCGGCGTAAATCTCTGGAAGTGAAGCAGTGCTTGTTTACTGCAGTAAACCAGTTGTTTTACAGATAAACGAAGACCTGGTAACCAATGCCTGGGGTGGAAGTCCTCTAAAATGGGCAACATGGGGGCATAAACGGATGAGCTAAACTTGACTTTAAACCTTTGTTGTGGCCTTCAACTGGCCCTCACTGTTCAAAAGTCACCTGACACGCCAATAAATAAATAAATTATGCTATTTTATTGCTAATGATATATTAGATTTGTTTATTGTAATTGTTATATAGATGAGGGAATTAAGTCCGCCTCAAAAAATTGAAGTAAGGGAATTAATTTCGGGATTGGGGAGGTGACCCCTTACCCCCCCCCCCCCCCCCCCCCCCCCCCCCCCCCCCCCCCCCCCCCCGTAAGAGCTATTCTGGTTGCAGGCCTGACTGACAAACGGACGGACGGACATTTGCTGAATTTCAGTAAGATATTACGATAATGTGTGGCACCACTACAGGCTTGCTAACTAAATCCTGCACTTTCTCGGCCCGTGCCTTCGATCTTGTTTCAGGTCTAATGGGCTCAATTAGGTATATTGTGCTTATATATTGATATCAGGACGAAGCAATAGGAAGTCATTTGGGTAAGCAAAGTGGGTGGGTCCACCTCCATTTCATTTTGCACAAGGTAGGCTACTGATAGATACAAGGCTGACTGGACAGCTTGTCTGATCATGAGAAGTCGGGCTGACAACATGGGGTGAGGGCAAGTTATGTTTGAAGCTGGGAAACTCAAGTACTGGTGTAATGCACACTCGCTAACACCAAATGGCTTAACGGTAAAGTGCAATATTCTGTATTTCCCAAAATTAGGGAGGGTCATATGCGTATGGGCCGTGGTGTGTGTGTGGGGGGGTGGGGGGGGGGGGGGTGTCTTTAGCCCCACTTGAGTCCGCGAAAATCTGATTTTTCGGGTAGTTCCATACTTTTTTCGGGCAAGTTTGACTGACCTACCCAAATGCCAAAGACCATAAAGGCCCAGAAACCCAGTCTTACCTAATTGAGCCCATTAGACCTGAAACAAGATCGAAGGCACGGGCCGAGAAAGTGCAGGATTTCGTTAGCAAGCATGTAGTGGTGCCACACATTATCGTAATATCTTACTAAAATTCAGCAAATGTCCGTCCGTCCGTTTGTCTGTCAGGCCTGCAACCAGAATCGCTCTTACGGGGGGTGGGGGTGGGGGTGGGGGGGGGTGTAGGGGGTCACCTCCCTAACCCTCAAACTAATTCCCTTACTTCACTTTTTGAGGCGGACATAATTCCTTCATCTACATAACAATTACAATAAACAAACCAAATATATCATTAGCAATAAAATAGCATAATTTATTTGTTTATTGGTGTGTCAGGTGACTTTTGAACAGTGAGGGCCAATTGAGGCCACAACAAAGGTTTAAAGTCAAGTTTAGCTCATCCCTTTATGCCCCCATGTTGCCCATTTTAGGAAGATGGAGGGGGGGGGGGCGTTCCCGCACCCACCCCACTTAGAGTTTCAAGGGGTCTCACCCCTCCCCCCCCCCCATTAAGAAGGTTGTAGCGAGGTCCCTGCATGTTTGACAGTCAATGAAAGCAAGGCAAACAGGCTAATAAACACGAAGGTGGGAAAAATTCCCCCATCCTTTCACCAAGAAAAGTTCATTTCCACTTAAAACCAACCAGAAAAGTGACACCCAGGGACGTCGCGACGGGGTGGGTGTGAGCCCCCCCCCCCCCCTCCCCCCCCCCCCCCCCACCCTCAATATCTCCAGTAGTTGGAAATTCTCCTTCGAGGAGTGGAAGCATAGGCGTATGGGCTCAATTGTTTAGGGAGGGCGGTGCTGGGAAATGTTTGCCCGAAAAATGATTTAGAAACAACTCAAATTTACCCCCAAAAATATGACTCGGGGGGTGGGGGGTGCAGCCCCACCCGGCCCATACGCCTATGAGTGGGAGGTGCAAATGGTTTTAACCAAAGTTGGATTTTGGACAGGCAATGGGAATTAATTTTTAGTTGGAGCACCACCACCCCCACCCTAACCAAGACCCTCTAGCGATATCCCTGGGCAAGTAACTGTCAGTAGTACTGTAGTAGTAAGTAAGTAAGTAAGTAATTCTTTATTAGCGTGACATGTGCAACAGATTCAATACCTTTTACCTTTACAATAATGCACCCGGCCAATTTGACCTATATGTCACGTTAGATTAACCATTATTAACTCGCATGCTCGAATGTACGCTCGTCAGAATCATACAGCCCCACCCCACCCCGATTCGACTACCACCCCCCCTCTGTATCCTCCTCCCCCACTCAGTATTTTATCCAAATCCCCCCCCCCCCCCCCCAATGACTCTCTCTCACTCAGTCTCTCACTACACACATTCATCCTTCCATACACACATGCCTTGTATAGAGGCAGTCATGTCTTATTTTCTCTAACAGGGTCATTGCACAAACATCATTTACCATCGATACCTACAAACCATCCATCCGTGGCAAGCAGAAGTCGGGAATACAGGTCATCACCTTAGTAGATGGGCTCTAGGAGACAACTAAAGTTTAAATAGCTATTCTCATGTATTACGCTGACCATTTTTGGCCGTTGCGTCAGGTTACCGGATCAACGTTCAAGCCGTGTCATTAATTCACCATGGGGTTTTCGATGAATGAGAAACATAAAAGCCAAATACTTCACATAAGTGACAACGCGACTATATCTTAGGACGCATTATAAAGGGGACCGTTTTCTCCTATCGTAAGCTCTTATGAGATAAGTAGCAGTTTGTCGAGGGTAATTTACAAGTAACATTTTCAAAGTCCCACTACCAAGAGGAAGTAGAGTCTGGTCATGGGTATCTGAAACGTATTTCATAAGATTTTCTCTCAAATCAGAGTAAAATGGGCATTTCAGTAAGAAATGGAATTCATCTTCAATTTCGTTCCTAGTACAAAACAAGCATAATCTGTCTGCTATTTTTTCATTTTTATATCTACCAGTCTCAACCCGCAGTGGAAGAATTCCACATCTAAATTGGGCCATTATAGACCTTTCATATCGGTTTAACGCCATTTTAATATAATTTTCTGTTTGATAAGCGTTTTTGAAAGTAATATATGTTCGAAGCTTTGGAACAGATTCTTGGATCTTTCGAAAGCCTTTGACACTATTAGTCATGATGTGCTACTTCAAAAATTAGAATATTATGGAATAAGAGGGGGTGCGAACAACTGGTTTAAGAGTTACCTACAGAACAGAAAGCAGTATTCTCTTTTGGTGATAGTAAATCTGACCTATCTGAACTAAGCTGCGCAGTACCACAGGGCTCAATACTGGGACCTATTCTGTTCCTCATATACATAAACGATATTTGTAATTCAACTAAGTTAAATCTACTCTCCTTTGCGGACGATACGTCCACATACAAGGCTGCGGCAGGTTAAATATGCTGGTGTTGGAATTTAATGAAGAACTTCAAAAGATATTTGACTGGTGCAAAGCAAATCAGTTGGTACTAAACCCCAAGAAAACAAACTACATTGTTCTTAATCCATCCCAAAATAAGAATGTCATACTTCAGGACATTAAAATTAATAATCACATTATTAATGCTGACAATTGCGGAAATGGATGAAAATCTATAAAGTTTCTTGGTATTACTATTGATGAAAAACTATCATATAATGCTCACATATCACAGATTTCCTCGAAAGTTGCTCTTGCGAATTATGCCCTTAATAGAGTAAAACATATTTTACCACACAAAATCTTGAAAAGCCTTTACTTTACACTAATACAGAGTCATTTTATCTATGGAATTTCATTATGGGGTGCATCAAAAGCCTGCAACCGTCTCTATAAATTACAAAAGAGTTCGATACGAATTATAAATAATAAAAAGTACAATGCCCACACAGACCCTCTATTTATCAATGATAAAATACTAAAAATAAAGGATTTGTATACCCTACATGTTTCCTTATTTATGTTCGATTGGCATAATGGTAACCTTTCAAAGTCCTTTGCCGATTTTTTCTCTGTTACAAATAACGAATTTATGAACACACGGCAAACGGGACTAATTCGTAGGCATAGAACTAGAACTAAAGCGCTAGACATCTTACCTGTGTTCGCTTTCCCAACACTATGGAATGGCCTAGATAGGTGTATCCGAGAAACCAAAAATAGGAAAGAATTCAAGACCAAGCTCATAACAAAAATTTTTGCGACCTACTCGGAAAATGTTTCCTGCTCCAACCCCTACTGTCCAGATTGTGCCTTCTAGTATACCGTTGAACCTAAAATAATGCCTCTTACTATTCCCGGTTACTACTCACAATGCATTTGTAAACTGTTGACTCAACAAGGAATATCCGGATAATAAAGGCATTGCAATGTACCACCTGTACCAAACAGTCTTCGTTCAGTACATGATCTATCTTCAATGGGAACAATCGTCTGGAATCTCGTCCTATTTGGTCTCCCGGCTTGGTCTCTATTACTTCAAAATATGGAGTTGTTACTTTTGTAAAATCAGTCCTTTTCTGTTCTAATTAACCGCAATAACTCTAGAGACCAATAGGAGAGTACTGTATTGTAACCTACGCTGACCACCTAACATATTTTGCACAAAAGCCATGATTTATTAGAAGAACTTTGGATTGGTAGACAGCGAAAACAATGTTGCCTCCACATACCCCTTTTGGGTTATTTCCGCCATTCTAGGGATTCTTTGGTTTTATTTCCCCTACTATAGGGAAGGACAGGAAGACAGCCAATCTGGCTATGCCTTTCCCTACTGGTATACAAAAAGAAAATGTGTCATATCATACTTTTTGTATACTGGTGAATAAATACATATCATATCAATACATATCACAAAAGTAATACTACTTAACCATTTAAAATTGCTATTAATTTTGAGTTTGGTTTCAGACTCCTTTATATTATACGGGAGTTTTTGCTCGTATACAGATAATTTCTCCAAATTTTCAAATATACTCTTCACCTCGTAACACCATCTCTTTTCACTGTTTTCATAATCCCATAGAAATATTTTATAGAATAGACGATTTCTATCAAGGTTTACCAGTCGCTTCCAAAGCCGAAGCACATTAATCCATCTCCTTTCAATTGACTGAGTTAATCCCATTTCACCGATTACCGCCAGCGTTGGTGTAAACCTGTGAACACCTAAGTAATACCTTAAGGCTTTATTTTGTACTGTGTCAATACATGATAATTTTTTGTACCCCCCATACCCCGGATCTGTAATCAAGTATTGGTGTAACACAGCTTTCATACAATTTCTGATACGTTGCAAATCCAATATCTTTGTATGGGTATATCTTAGAAATCATAGTAGTAGTGTACAAGTAGCAATAGTTGCAGCAGTTTTAAGTATAATAATAATAATAATAATAATAATAATAATAATAATAATAATAATAATAATAATAATAATAATAATAATAGCAGTAGTAGTAATCGTAGTAGGGGTAGGAGGAGGAAAGTAAAAGTACACTCTTAAAAAGTTGGGTTCTATCGTGGATTTGATCAGATCCACATGAATTAGATTAGATCCACATGGATCCGAGCGTCATCGATTGACCACATGTATGCATAGCCCAGACTAGTTGCGGGTAATATAATTAAGAGTTTTCGACCTTGCGACGTGGAACGACAATAATTATAATGGATGATGCCATTAAATACACTTTGGGCTTCATTATTCTAGGACGTTTGTTCTGCTCAAATCCAAAATTGATTACATATATGTGACAATCACAGATTTGGAACCAATTTAGGATTTGGCTCGCAGAATCAAAGCCAAAAAAAATGAGTCCGAAAGTGTATTTAATGGCGCCCACCATTAGAATTATTGTCGTTTCAAGTCGCAAGGTCGAACACTCTCAATTATATTACTTGGAACCAGTCAGGTCCATGAAAACATGTGGTCAACCAGTAATGCTCGGATCCATGTGGATCTAATCTAATTCATGTGAATCTGATCAAATCTACGCCAGAACCAATATTTTTAAGAGTGTAGTAGAAGCACATGTGACAGAGCAGAAGCAATAATAATGGAAGTTTTAGTAGTATTCTATCTTGAAGTACATGGTGGGGACTTGCGAGGTTTAAAATTGTCAGACGGTGTTCCTGGCTCGTTGACCGCCGGAATGACTTGAAATCTATCTCGGTATATTTCCTTCAAGCAATAATAAATGAAAGTACCTCTTTAATATAATAACTTCCCATAGTGGAATGGGCCATTTTTTTAGGTGGCTGGAAGATTTGCCCGAAAAGTGATACTGCTGGCGTTATCGAGGCATGCACGAAGCGCCGAGGTGGGTGTGGGAATAGGTGTTCCCCTGCCAAAGGTGATGGCGGCAGGTGGCCGGTGGAAATGTTATTAAAAATCCGATGGTCTACGAGTGATTCCAGAGCTGCCAACAGCCATGAGGGATTTTTCTACCCTTTGTCGTTAAAGGGTCTCGGGGCCTTTCCAATTGGGAAAATTAGCATCGTAGAGGCCAAAATTGGGAATTTATGTTAGCGACTGCCGACAAGAAAGAAATAAACTTACTGGCACATCCTGGTGAGCAATCAGTGTATTAATCAATGAAAACCTGTTACAGTGTAACCCACTGGCAGCTTAAAATTAACAGTAGGCCTACTGGTGATGAACTAATCCTAGTGTTGAAGGAGGCTTCATTGAAACATTCTTCACCATTAGGATTGACTAGTACACGTGTTGATTACCATCCGATCTGTCTTCTGGCCGAATTGTCCACTGGCCGAACTGTCCCAGGTAAACAAGCCAAGTGGCTGCCAGAACTCAGCAGGAGTATCAGACCTGGCCATTCCAACATAGTAATTGAGGGAAAAGTCCCTCTTTTTTTAGTGTTGGCCTGCTTGGCTGAATTTGGTCGAAGCATTTCGTCTGGAATCAGTTGGAATAAACAAGGTTATGTCTGTGTGTCCATAGTGATCAGACACGTAATCACTCAAATGAGATGGTTGTCCAAACTGGGGTCCAAAGTAGGCTACGCAATATAATTTTTTTGGTGTGTGGTAGGCCTACGTCCCAATTGACACACCACACCCAAAACTTATATTGCGGACTTTGGGCCCAAGTTTGGACTAATGGCACAGAATGTATGATTGAAGACAGTAGACTGGATTCTTGCCCGATTTTTTTTTATTAAAACTTACCGAAAAAATTTGATAGGGCTATGCCTAAATACCTCAGGTCGCCGCAGATAGCCACAGGTCCCCTGAAAAATCTTCCATGCCGCATTTTATTTTCCTGATAAGGTACAGTAACCCACCCAGTGCCAGCTTTACAAATATCTATAAAACCAACCGCAGGTTTCAATTTCAACTTCCCAAAACACTGTAATTTAACCCCCCCCCCCCCCGTACACAACCCAAACCCAGAGTAGGCCTAATAAACAGGGCCTACGCTCATACAGCCACTCGGCGATATTCGCCATGTAACCTTAAGTCTACTTCCTAAGGCTGATGCCAATTTCCACCACGAGCGACCACATTTGCCCATCATGTCAGATGACAGTCCAAGCCATTTTATTTTTCAATTTAATCTGAGGACTTTTTTCTGATCCTGAGCCCTACACTCGCTACTGTACCATAAACTACCATAGTCTAATGGTAAGCAGCCCACCCCTTCCCCATGACACTGCCTCAAGATCTTTAAGTTTACTTCAATAAAATATTTGAGGACCCACAGCCATTGGAAAATTGATGCTAACCCTCAACCTACCGCCCCTAAAAGCCGCACATTCTACCCATACGGTTTGGAAAATACCTGGACACCACACCCACTTCTCAATCCAAACTGTGCTCCCGTCCCTGTGACTATCTCAGACCTAATGGTGGTTATGCCCCCATTGTTATCAACATTCTTGCACGGCGTAAAACTACTTCCATTATTGTGCGAATTTTCTCTGTTCATGTGACATTAAAACTTCCTTTAAGCTACGAGTTGAACAGAGTTGTTACAATAATCCTGGGCAAAGCTTACTTATATAACCACTAAGTCGTTATAACGAGTTGGGAACGTCGTTATAACGAATTACTAACTTGTTATAACGAGTTAGGAAAGTCGTCATAACGAGTTACTAAGTCGTTATAACGAGTTACTTACTCGTTATAACGAGTTAGGAAAGTCGTTATAACGAGTTACTAACTCGTTATAACGAGTTACTAAGTCGTTATAACGAGTTAGGTAAGTCGTTATAACGAGTTACTAAGTCGTTATAACGAGTTAGGAAAGTCGTTATAACGAGTTACTTACTCGTTATAACGAGTTAGGAAAGTCGTTATAACGAGTTAGGAAAGTCGTTATAACGAGTTACTTACTCGTTATAACGAGTTAGGAAAGTCGTTATAACGAGTTAGGAAAGTCGTTATAACGAGTTAGAAAAGTCGTTATAACGAGTTACTAACTCGTTTTAACGAGTTAGGAAAGTCGTTATAACGAGTTACTAACTCGTTATAACGAGTTAGGAAAGTCGTTATGACGAGTTACTAACTCGTTATAGCGAGTTGCTAACTCGTTATAACGAGTTAGAAAAACATTTCACGCATGTCCTCAATACGCTTCCGTACATGTATGACTGTCTTGACAGAGAGTCTGATCGAAGTGTTTACCCGAAGTGACCTCTGACCTTGCATATCATTAACGTCAAAGGTGGAGAATCGACAATGGGCCTATTACAAGGCAAAACTGAGTGTGACAAGTCCTCGAATGAGAAAAAGATAGCTTAAATTTATCTATAACTGACAATCAATCCGATGAAATAAATATGGAGGTGGACCAAGAAGATCGCCAGCGTCCACTAACAGCATAAGGTATCATTATTTTGGTCTGCTTAGAATTCAGATGCAGATCCGGTTTGAAACACAGGTACTCGGCACAAGCTGGGAAATCGAAAGAAAAATGATATTTGATACCATTTTTGAATCGATGCTGACGTGCCCCTATTACGTATAATATTAACGCTAATATTTATATACCATTACACGGGCACGTCAGCATAGATTCAAAAATGGTATCAAATATCATTTTTCTTTCCATTTCCAAACTTGTGCCGAGTACCTGTGGTTTGAAAGGTGAATCCGGATTCGAAAAAAGTTAGGCTAGTCATCAAACTTATTATGAATACACCTAGATACCGGTACAATAAAAAATAAACCCACAGACTGCCATCGCCATTACTACCATTTAAAAAATATGATTTGCTGCAGATTCTAAAATTTCCTTGAAATAGAAAAAAACAAAAAACTGTACTCCAAGGTCGCAAAATATTGTTTTCCTAAAAAAGATCATTTAAGCACCGGAGTGTTAAACAAATTATACTGTGCATTGCTTACAATAAACAAGATTTTCATTAAAGGATTAGTAAGTATTACAGTTACGAGAACCCACTAAATGCAGTTACGTTCTGTGACAACTGTTTCATTACGTTACTTAACCCATTACCCAAACAGACGATATCAAAATTTATTATTTTGATTTTTGTTTTTTCATTTTTTAAAAGAAAAGTCAACAAAACTATATCATGTGACCCCTCATTGGAACGAGCACAATGAGTGGTCACGTGTCATGATGATATGGTTTTGTTGAAATTTTTTGAAAAATATATCTTGTTTCAACTGCTGAATTTGTAAATGACGTGGGTGATTTATTTATTTAGTTATTGATGTTTAAGGTCACATATTTATGCACAATGGCTAATCATGACCGTGACAGTTTTACGGGTGGAGGAAGCCGGAGTAGCCGGAGAGAACCACCGAGCAACGACGAGCAGCTGCCAGCTCCCCAACATCGTAACTCCGCACTGCAGCACAGGCAGGGTTAGATTGGTTGAAGACATGCGTACCATCGACGTGCAGTACGCCTTAGTACACGGCGTTATCGTGCCCCCACATGGGCAATGGGGGTGAAGTGTCTTGCCCAAGGACACAACGCGGTTGCCGCAGGTGGGAATCGAACCGAGGACCTCTCGGCTTGCAGCCTGCACCTCTACCTACTGAGCCACCGCGCCCCCATGACGTGGGTGAATGTGGCCGATTCGTTAGGTAAAGGATTAAAGGGATTAACCTGAGTGTGTGTGTGTGTGTTAAGATTAATCCTTTGAACCCTACCGGCTGTTTTTCCGTCCAGGAACATGATAGTTTATAATTTCATTAAATAGAATGGATGCTAAGTGCATGTGTGTGGTAGACCAATCAATATTTTCAACGTGCAGCTTTTGGTGTGAAAATATTAATTGGTCTACCCCTAAATAATGAACATGGACTCTTCCGGTTGTTCCCATTGAACTAATATAGATGATACTACCAGGGTTCAAAGTGTTAATTACTGTACGATCTAACGGTTTACCCGATATCGTATCAGTTCTTGCATATTGTGATTGCGACTCACCTGATGAGAATGTAATCAGTTCAATCGTATTTCCTGATTAATTAACATAATGATAGAATAACAATTATTGAGTACCACAACTTTATTTGTGAACAATATTTGGGTAACAATTCGTAAGCCCATAAATATTTTCTAAATTATTTATGTCGCGCACATCATTGCCTCTTCGACACCTGACAAAAATTATACCCAACTGCTATTAGCCGGCTTTGCAACGAGGAGGACACAGTTGAATTCTTCGTAAATTTATATCGTTTGGTTTTTTAATAATCAGTGATGTATAAATTGACGACAGTATGTACAATCTTGCGACCAAGAACTAGATGATTTAAAAGATAATTACCCGAAACGTAGCTGACAAAAACATGTTTCACATGTATCGCGGGCTGGGGGTAATATCAGTTCAAAATATTGGACTTACAGAGTACTAGCGGGTGTTACCCATCGTTGCACGGGAGAAGATGCTTATATCAATATACCCTCAGATATGATCGGCTCAACCGTTTTCGAAATAGAAGGTCAAGGTCACCAATTTCAAGGTCAAGGTCACCCCGCACGGGCGCCCCGATAATGGCCAAATGATCGATGGGTCAACATACACGCACATATGAAATTTTAGCCCGATCATCCCAGTCGTTTTCGAAACAAAAGGCCAAGGTCATCAATTTCAAGGTCAAGGTCACCCCGCACGGGCACGGCACCCACCCCATGTTATTCACAGGGACGAATTACCCCCGTGTACAAAATTTGAGATCGTGCAACGCCGGGTATTCACCCGCTAATATTAGATATATATAAAGATTACTGACGTGACAATCCTTACTTATTCCCAGTTCCTTATTCCACATTCGTTATCAATCGATCTTATCGGAACTGGGAAAAAGTAACGGTTGTCACGTCCGTCATATTCACAAGAAGTCAAGGTTTCTTTCATTTTTTCAATGCCTGCAAATAGCATAACTATCTGATTTGTATGACAAGCCAATTGGATTATGTAGTTTAACTGATAATCAGTAATTAAATTACCTATCAAGCCTACAATCAGTGTTGCCAAGTCTGAATATCTACGTTTGCTCTTTGCTAGGAGAATGTGTTTTTAGTTTACAGTAATTTGCAAATTTGTATTCTTCACGGGAAAAAAATGACAAATCTCCCCTCATAAACTGTGTATTCATCGGTGAACAAAGTCTGTATTTTATGTCATGGTACGCACATTGTTCATAAAATGAACAGAAAATAAGTTGCATGAACATCAAAAGCCGATCAAAACGCTATTTTTTTCATTTTTAAATGGGTTTCTGCGTGGAATACCAGTTAAATATTCAAACCGATGGGGAATTTTTTTTTTTAGAACGTCAGCATATTTTTTTCCATACGATTCTACAAAAATACCAGCAGTTTGTGAAATGATGCGCATTCGTCTGTTACGCATATATACAGTGTTCTGTGCCAAAGCGCCACGGAAATGTGTTCTGTGCCAAAGCGCCACGGAAATAGCCTTGTATAAGCTCCACAGCTTGTTGCTGACTCCGTTTCCACCACTCAAATTCATCTGTATCTCTTGTATCTTTGTACTCATTACATCTTGTTAGAAATAAATACTGTTTAAAGTAAATGATGCGCACATCGATGATACAAATTCGCTAAAATTTCAAGAATTCACTTTTTATATGAAGTTCTCATACCCTTTGTATTAACCCTTTACCAAACACAAAAGGCGGGCGACATTTGTAAACAAAATTCTTTTTTTATTTTTTGCGACAAAATATAGCTTATGGCCCTCAATGAGGAGTCACATTCTATGTTTTTGAGACCAAAAAAATAATGAAAATTGAAGGTGAGTTTGTGTATAGCGCTGGGCGGTTCTGGTCGTTAAGTTGGGTAAAGGGCTAAATTTACAGACAGCTTTGGCAAACTAGGGGGAGATAACATCAGAAATAAATCGCTTCAAATGATGCAAACAATCAATCAGGGTGATAAATGTGCAGCCTAGGAGTAATAGAGATCCTCGAATGTCTGTGGATTGGGAGAGAGAATGTGGAAGGAATGTCCCGCGGGTGAGGAACGTAGTTGATGCAGACCTCCTCATCAGATTAAATCCAATTATGAATGCCACTGCAGATTGAGCAAAGGAATCAAAGAGACAAAAGACCCATGAGAGAGAGAGAGAGAGAGAGAGAGATACTGGGTTATGGGGGACACTATTGAGTTGTGAGTACTACCTTTTCTCTCACAAACAGGTCTGCTCCTCCGAGAAGTCGCTGGCTGTTTTCGATTGGAATGCAGTGAAAGTTGGACACAACTCTTGCTTACCTGGCTAATCATGGTAAGGGCATGGGCGACATCCAGATTTTTTAGTGTCTTTTTTATTGATGAAGGTAATTCCTTCGTCAGAGTAAAAAAGATCCTTACACTTTAATAGTATCCAAACTGAAACAACAAAAATTGTCTTCAAATCGAATTTGCATTTTGTACCTTATTTGTAAATGAAGACAAATTTTCCTTGCGACTACTATGTAGTGTGCACTAAGATACTCTTTACCAGCCCCAAATCTGTCAAACTTATCTATCTGCTTAGCATTAGGTTTTTCTCTCATAAATTTACCATTTACCTAACAAGAAAAGCAGACGACACTTGCCAAAACAATTCTTGAATAACTAATTTTTTTCATTTTTTGTCTCAAAAACATAGGTTATGACCCCTCGTTGGAACGAACTCGACGAGCTCGTTCCAATGAGGGTCGTAATCAATGTTTTTGAAATGAAAAAAATAATGAAAATTAATCGGCGATTTTTTAGAATAGCGCTGGCCAGTTTTGGCCATTGTGTTAGGTAAAGGGTTAAAAGTGGAATTTATCGGAGCTCAAATGGTGCAGGACGTTTTTCAATAAACATTTAATTATTAGTATTATGGGTCATAAGCTATGTTTTTGATGCAAAATTGGAAAAAAATATTTTTAAAATAACAAGTGTTTGAACCCCCCCCCCCCACCCCCCCACCCCCCACACACACTAAATCACAATTGAACCCTTTATTCAACTCAGACGTTATCAAAATTTATTATATAAAAAAAAAATTTCCAAACTTTAAACAAAAACATAAATTCCACTTCAAAATACCATTCTCATATACATTTTTGCCCAAAACATCAAAATAAATGGGTTTTTTAATCATTTTAATTAATTTCGTCTTGTTGGGATGGCAATTTTCGACATTCGTCTTGTTGGGATTCGTCTTGTTGGGAAGAAGCCTTTTGAATACCCTTTTCAGCAAAGAAATGTCAGAAATCGGTCTTATATATCCAGACATATATAAATGACAGTTTTAATTAAAAATATAAAGTATAAGTCATTATAATATATCTTTGAAAACATGTCAGTTTCTGGTAGTCATTGTGGCATCCTCATTGTATTTTATGAGAGCGTCCATTTTTCATAATCCAAAATGTGTTTAGGGTAGCAATTCAGAGTAGCTTAAAAAGTTTGTGTCGTTTTCAGTGTGGGTACCATCGGAAACACGCCTAATATGAATACTGCTTTATCACAGTTTCAACTGTAGAAACTGGAATTCCAGCTATCTTTATTTAAGGGACGTAGGCAGGCCTTATGAAGTGAGGCAAGTGAGGTGGGGGGGGGGGGGTTAATTTCTTTCCCAATTTCATTTCACCTCGTGATGGGCTGAGAGTGTATATAACCCCATAGGTGAAGATCCAGGCAAACCAATGATAACTTTTCAAGTCAATGGGAGCACCCAAGTGGGCACTAAGATGGAAGTACCTGGTACCCAAAAAGTGAAGGTATAACTTTCGCAAAACGACCCAAAGAATATCAGGGCTAGAGAACATGAACCAGTTTTAAGGTGTAAAGGTACGAATGTATAAAAGCCTAACTGCAGTTTCTTATCAACGAAATTGAAAATCCATTCTTCATCAGTTGAACATTAGAATTATATCTGGCTCGGTGATTTATATTTTACAAGTAAATTCGCCTTAGCTTTGCTTGCGGTGGAATGCAGTCTATCGCGGTATCTTGTTCTCAATTACGGCTTTATTTTAATAACACCGCTAAACACTGGCCACACGCAAAATTTCCAAGCAAATCGGGTTTTCAGTCACATGACTTGTCAAAAATGGCAGGGATATCATCCCATCTCAGTTCCGGAAAAATAAATTTGAATTTGCTGAGGGATTCTTACCGGCGAGAATTATTAGAATGTCTAGACAGATGTGTTGGTTCAAAAGCGTTGGTGTGGGATGATGCACTGACTGGTCCGTTTGGACTTATAGCGGAATACTCCCTTCTGAAAGAGCACGAAGTTGAGAAAATGTTTCCATTGAAAATCAGCCCCTTGCCCCAATGTAATGTGCAAAATATCATTTTTATCGCAAGACCTAAAATAAGTTTAATGGAACAAATAGCACAAAGGCTCTTACATGAAGAGCAGAAAGGGGGTTATCGGAAGGAATTTCACATAATATTTGTTCCCAGAAGATCACTTTTATGTGAGAAAAAACTGAAAGATATGGGTGTGTATGGAACACTAGAAAATAAAATTGATGAATTTACTTTGGAATTAATTCCTTTTGATTCCGATATTTTGTCAATGGAAATTGAATCAAGCTTTAGAGAATGCTATATGGAAAATGATTTCACAACAATGTTTTATGTGGCACAATCATTAATGACACTTCAGGCTTTATATGGCATCATTCCCAATATCTATGGTAAAGGAGACTGTGCAAAACATGTTGTTGACATACTACAGAGAATGAGAAGGGAGTTGGGAGGCAGAGAGCCACAGATAACTCCCCAGATAGATAATTTGTTGATAATAGATAGAAATGTTGATCTTTTAACTCCATTACTTTCCCAGCACACATATGAAGGTTTGATTGATGAAATCTATGGAATAAACAATACAAGTGTAAAACTTCCACCAGAAAAGTTTGTAACACAACAGAAAGATGGTAGCCCTGGTCCATCTGAATCAACAGATCCAAAGGCATTTATCTTGAATTCTTCAGATGAGCTTTTTGCAGAACTACGAGACAAAAATTTCAGCGCTGTCGGAACTATTGTCAGTAAGAAAGCAAAGGTTATTACTGCTCAGTTTGATGAACGTCATGCTGCTAAAACAGTTACAGAAATGAAACAGTTTGTATCCAAACTGCCACACTTACAAGGTGCTCGTCAGTCATTAGCAACACATACATCCATAGCTGAACTTATAAAAGAATACACAGATAATGATTCATTTTTGGATTCTCTAAGATATCAGCATGGATTCATTGATGGAATAGAAACTGATAAAATTAGTCCTTACATTGAAGAATGTATTGCTAAAGAAGAAACTCTTGATAAGGTGTTAAGATTGATTTGTATTCAGTCATACTGTAATAATGGGCTGAAACCTAAAGTTCTTGACTACTATAAACGTGAAGTCATACAGACCTATGGATTCCAACATATTATAACACTTATGAATCTGGAAAAAGCTGGTCTTCTCAAACCACATGGTAATAGGACCTACCCCGTAATAAGAAAATCATTGAAACTTGTCATTGACGATATAAATGAACAGAATCCAAATGATATTGCATATGTTTACAGTGGTTTTGCACCATTGTCTGTTCGACTTGCGCAATATTTAGCTCGACCAGGCTGGAGAAGTATCACTGAGGTGTTGAATCTTCTTCCAGGTCCAACTATTGAAGAAATACAGCAGATTCCAGTTGCACTTCGAAAGAGAAGAGGCTCAATTGGCTCTTCAAATTCTAGTACCACCGAGCAGAAGGTTACTCTAGTATATTTCTTAGGTGGAGTAACATATGCTGAAATCGCAGCTTTGAGATTTCTTGCTCAGCAAGATGATGGGGGCACTGATTATGTTATAGCATCAACTAAACTGATAAATGGCACTTCTCTACTGAACACACTTATGGACAGACTAGAACCTGCTAAAATCAATCCTTTTTAACTCTTTTCCTAGTCAGAGTTCGCACAGGTCCTTGTACAGGGCCGACAGAATGATTTTCAAAGTGGGGGGGGGGGGGGGAGGTGGGCGTGGCTGGATCAGGCGATGGATGGTCGTCGGTATGATGGGCCGACCATGGTTCGGCCTGTGGTACGAAAATTTTAATTCCAGGGTCCCAAAACCAGCATTTCATGCATCTGAGCAGATATTTTAAGATTTTTCAGGAGATGTATTTGAAAGATTTCACTGTATGAGAGCCATTAAAAACGTCGGTAAAACATACAGGTGAGGTTTATTTATCAGCTTTGGTCGTAACGATCAAAGCTGATAAATAGACCTCACCTGTTTGCTTTACCAGAAGTTAACAGCAATTATACTGTCTGTGTATTATCTTGTCTGGGGGTGGATTTGGTAATTGTATGTCTGTAAGATTGCGATGTATTTCAGTTAACCGATTTTTTAACAGACTATACATTATAGCGTTTGCTGCCACTTACTGCAAAAAATGATCCGAAATCCATCGAAACTGAACCAGACCAGTACGAGAGAAATATAGCTGAAGAAAATATGGGGGAGGCTCTAGATGTGCCCTTTGTTTCACCAGTCATTGGTTGTGTTAAAATATTTGCATACAAAGAAAAGTGGGGGGGGGGGGGGGGGGGGGGGGGGGGGGGGGCTAAAGCACCCCCAGCCGCGTGGGTCTACCGACCCTGTTGTATGTGCTTTACCTTGTTACATAACAACATAACAATCATATAACCTGTCGGAGCTATTCATAAAAATTGCCTTCCAAATTTGATTATCTTAAAAAAAAATTTTTCCACAGCAACATAACTCATGATCCTCATTGGAGCTTATTAACCCGTTACCCAACGAAACATCCAAAATTGGCCAGTGCTCTTCTAAAAAATCTCCATGCAGTTTTATTTTTTTTCTCATTTTTTGTCTAAAAAAAAATAGCTTATAATCCTTCATTGGAACGAGCTCATTTGAGATCCTTCCAATGAGGGGTCATAGGCTATTTTTTGACACAAAAAATGAAAAAAATTAAGTTCTTCTAGAATTTTGTTTACAAGTGTCATATGCCTTTCGTGTTAGGTGAAGGTGTTAAGCTCATTCGAGTGGAGCATCATGAGAGCAAGCTGGGTGTTTGAACTTAAATTTTTAGTTATTCCCCCAATTTTAAATTTTTTTTTACAATTGACATCTCGCATTCAGGTTAGGTAAAGGATTAAAGAATTTTTTTTTTTTTCAAACTGAAATTCCAGGCCCATGAAAGTGGTTGAATGTTGACCTTTGTTAGCAGCAGGGGTCGAATTAATTTTTAAAAATTGAATAGCAGTTTTTCTAACTTGGATAAATTTGGTTTGGCATTTCCTATTATTTATAGGATTTTTCATTTGAAATTGATTAGCTATAGTTAAAAATTGATTTGAAAACTGCTATGCAAATCCAGTAAGATCGAGCCCTGTTTGTTAGACAAGTCCTTGAGAGCTAGTCTGAAAATAAGCAATCTGTCATTTGCAGAATGAGGTCCTCAGAGGGTGAATTTGCTGATGCTAACCCAAACTGTGCAAATTTATCCTCGGGGTACCTCGTACTATTTAGGCTTGAGACCTTGATTCAGATTGAAGTAAGTTCACAAAGGGTAAATTTAGTGATGCCACCCTTCTGTGCCAGGTAGCGTCACCAAATTCACACTCTGGGGTCCTCATTCTGCAGATGACAGTCTGCTTATTTTCAGGCATGCTTGAGAGACATGTTTAGATAATCACATGAGCCATTTTGGTAAAATTGTGCACTTACATATACATGTATAAGCTGCCTATGGCATTTGTGTGTTTATGTTCTGTAAATCGTCGCTTTTATCTATTGAAATATTTGCACCTGATCAGGCTTGTCATTTTTAAAATTGCAGGAGGGCCATTATGGTTTGCCTCAAATCACCCCAGAAGGGCCATTTTGGGTTTGCCTAAAATTACCCCAGGAGGGTCATTTATGGTTTGCGAGAGCCATTTTGTTTCAGCCTGCTGGGTAGACAACGAATATCATAATATCATTTTAAGGTACAAAGTTTGTGTAATTATGATGTACGTCATCACGTAATGTATAGATGCAGGCTTGAATATTTGGATACACGATACCAGGTTACCCATGACACTCACAAACAGTGAGTGTTACAGTTATCTTGCACCCAAATAACCAAATCTGTATCTATACATTACATGATGACTGTACAAGCCAGTGCACTGTGCTCACTGCCAGATGCTGATAACTTGGGGCGAATCAATCAGATCTGGGGGACGAATCGTCTCAGCTTTGATTTTGGGATGAAACGCCTCAGGCGAATCATCAGGGGTCGAACTGGCTTTGGGATGACATATCCTGTAATCACACGTAACATGAGAGTTGTCACAGTCTGATATACATGGTAACTAATTACAACTTTGGAATTGGCAGACCGACCTCTCACTCGTATTTGGACAGTTACTTAGTGTCCCTGGATGACTGCGTCAACAACACACAATGAACTTCACAAAATGTGCTTCGTTACCTCTTTCAATCCGCGAAACTTGCCATTTGAGACTGCCAATTTTGAGGTGCTTTCGACTGAATTAATGGGCCACAGAAAGCAGGGTTGGGTGGCCGTTTACCGTCCACAGAATTTTGAACTGAGGCAGGTGACCGTGGCCCGGGCGATCGCCCTCTCAAAATGACAAGCCTATCTGATGTTGATCTGAAAGAGCTTTTCTAGAATCCTAGGGACCAGGAATTCATTCTTGCTTTGCAATTGGATTACGTCTATTCAAACATATACAGTGTGCAAAATTTGACAACAATGCTCATGTCGTTCGCATGGTGGTTACGCAAATTTAAAAATGGATGACAGGTTAGCCGAAAGTTGCATCTTGAATGGTAAAGTCTGAGTAACATAACTGGTAGAGTGTTAATTTTTTCTCAGCCTCAAGATTTGATCACACATTTTTGTCTTGTTACAATTTATGGGAGAGTGTCTATAGGCATTCCTCCATAAATTGTAACAATGCAAATAAATGGAGATGAAGTAATTTTACTTCCAAGATAATAAAAAGGAAATCCACAAAATATGAAATCTTCAACTTTAGGTACCTGCAGTTCAGGATAAAACCGAATATGGGCTTCCAGCACTCTACCAGTTAACTAGCCTTTCTTGTGTCTGATAGATTTTTAGACTTTCTACCTTGAGAGGCTATATATATTTCAGCTCCATGCAATACATTTGTATATGAATACTTGTTAATGATAAAAAGGCAATTTTAAAAGAATTTTAACATAGCCAAGCGTTCGGTTAGTCATCTCCAAATGACGTGAATGGTCAGTCAGTTAGAGTCATTTTTTAAATTTTGCACACTGTATATACATGTGGTTGCTTAGCCCTTTTACCTTGTATCTGTGTTGCCTCAAGGGAACTCCAGAAAGTGCGGCAGTGCTAGTTTTCTGTGGTAAACAAGTTCTGCTTCCTTGGGAGAATAGAACATAGTACCTGTTGCAAATGCAGGGGTGGAAGTCCTCTAAAGTGGGCAGCTAACGTACAGGGGTATAAATTAAAAATTTGAGAGGAATGTTTTATCGTTCCTCTGGTGGTTATCTAAATGAAAAAAAAACAGATGACTGAAAAGTTGTCTGGAACAATTTGTCAGAAAGTTGTATCTTACCGCCTTATTTGATAGCACTCTCAGGGCTTGCCTTGAGTCGGGGCTGATCAGCCCAGGCCCTGAGATCAGCCCCGAGTAGCACTTGCTGGGGACTTTTTTTCAAGCCCCGACATTTTCCACAAAAAAGCACTAACAGTAATGGACAAAATGGAAAATCAGCCCCGAAAAGGCCCCGACCTCAATATGTGGGGCACTTTTTTTAGGCCCCGACCATTTTACTCAAGGCGAGCCCTGCACACTTTTAAAATGTTCCTATGGGAAGACACCTCTCTTCAATGCTCAAACTCCCCAAGACAGCTGACACCCCTTGTGCTTGCCGCAGATGCTTTCGAAATCTGAGAAACGTGTCAAAATCCACGGGTTGTTATTTTCTTCACGCATATAATTCAGAGCCGATCCGCTATGACACCTAGCAAATTTTCCACCAATGAATCACCAGGTGCTTCATTGGTGGAAATTTTGCTAGGTGTCATAGCGGATCATCTCTGAATTGTATGCATGCAAAAATGCTCAACCATAGATTTTGACTCGTCCACGATTGCTGTACTGTGATGAGCTCTCTTTATTATATCCAGATGAATGGTGAATAGGTTATCTCAGAATTTGAGATTTTATTTTCTGAGCCATAGATGCCGAAAGTGACCCTAAACACCAATAAATCATTAATAAAAACACACACCCTTTACGTAATGTATTGCCATAACTGGCCAGCAGTGTGTAAAGATAGCCATTCAAATTATATTATATTACAAAATATAACCTATTACTTACACGTTCATGAGTAGGAATCTGTGGGGCTTGTTTCAATGACAGGCCACATGAAATATACAGTTGAGACAAAATAAGGAGAATTTATTGTTATTGAAGAAATTGTTTTAATTGAGTTTTTAAAAAAAACTGCACCTATCTTTGACTTTAGGTTGGCTTTCAGGTGGGTGCATGGGTGGGTGTGTACTAACAGCTGTAACTCAAACAATTATGGATTTCAAAATGTTTTGGGAATGCAGGTTGTATCCATGACCATAAACTGGAGACAAGAAACTGGGTCCACTCGCACTTACAGTTAAAACTAGAAGTCCTGTCATGAAATGCGCACAAATAGCACGTTGATATGCACGTTAATGTGCGCGTTATGGCCCAAGTAAAGCTATCAAATTCTGTACATATGGCCTGTGCACAATCAATGTTTCAGCCAATGGACCTCCGGGTAACCCGGAGGTCCATTGGCAGAAATATTACATGTGTTTGCTATGAGTAACCAGGAGAACCTGCCGTGCTTTGGATGCCATTCGATATGGCAATTGCGCGCAATTCCAACACACAGTTAAGCCTACATAAGCGCACTATTCATGACAGGACTTCTAGTTTTAACTGTACAGTACGGCCGCCGTGGACTGGTCATTTTCCACGTGGTGGGCAGTATTCCCACGGATGCAATAATGTTAGATTACAAACACTAATTATCGGAATAATCATCAAAAATTGAATTAATGAAGCACCGGGTACAACCCGGTGCGTCATTAATTAAAATTTTGCTGCTGATGATTTTTATTACCTGGTCTTAGTACACAACGCCACCGTGCCCCCACGCGGGCAATGGAGATGAAGTGTCTTGCCCAAGGACACAACGTGGTTGCTGCAGTTGGATTCAAACCGAGGACCTCTTGGCTTGCAGCCTGCACCTCTATCTACTGAGCCACCACGTTCCCAGGCTTATATCGTAACGCATTGGCAGGTTACGATACATACATGTAGCATGGTGGTAAACCACAGGAAGAAAAGATATGAATAGCCACTTTGCCAGTGAAAATAATTCAGTTAACAGGAGTATTCAATTAACAGGGATTGTGTCACTTTCCTGAATTCTTGAGATAAACTTAGCATTTACTCTATTACAATGTATATCTTGTTTGACTGAGCTCCATGAGCTCTGTCAAACAAGATATAATAGATTAAATGCCTGTACTCAGGCCAAATAGGTCAAAAAACAAAAGGAAAACTGGGGAGAGTCAGGGTAATTTCTCGACAGGTTACAAGATTTTTTATTTAGTTAACAGGAGTTTACTCTATAATCTGTATTCAGTTAACAGGTCAAATTTGTACTGGAGGTATGGTAAAGGGTTTTGTGTTGTGAAATTATATTCAATTAACAGGGTTATTCAGTTAAGAGATGTCCAATTAAGTGGGCTCCACTGTACTTTGTCGTAAACTTGCAGTTCGTGTATTACTATTTTACAATTGACGTAACCTCCCCGCAACCTAAACGATCGTTCATGGGTTATTTCCAGGTCTTGACTTTCTGCCAAGAGTTCCAGAGCTTTGTGAGCATTGACTAATATTCAGCTTTTTGGTGCATAACTCGAACATATTTAATTCATCATTGTTATGATATTAGGTACCGGTTTCTGAGTCTGTTGAAACAATATCTTCATTGAGCTTGAGAACCTGTGCAGCCTGATTTTTAGTAGTGGAATTATGGCGCTTAGTTACTCGTAGTTAATTTTCATAAATGTTGCACTCATCAATCTGGTCAGAAAATAACTCACAAACGGTATCCGGCTTATTCGGACCTTGGCTTATTCGGACCCTGGCTTTTTCAGACCTCCAGCTCATTTGGACCTTGGCTTTTTCAGACCTCCGGCTTATTTGCCCCCCCCCCCCCCCCCCCCCCCCCCCCCCCCCTTTAATTACATATTGATAATTTTGACAAGAATTTGAACTTGTTATCAGTCTTTAGATTATAAGGCGCACCATTGCTCTTGCAATTTTTCGTTTCTGCAATCAGACAAAAGTGCGTCTCGGTTCCACCTAGTGAGTGATTAACCCGTATCTAATGATTTGTTTGCATCCACTGCATAAAAACAAATTGTGCAGTAGAAATTTTTTTTTTCAAAAATTTCAACAAAACCATATAATGTGACCCTCTCACCATCCGTCTCTTTCCAGTGAGGGGTCACATGATATGATATGTTGAAACTGTATTAAGAATTGGGGAAAAAAAATTTAAAATAACAAATTTTATTATCTTGTGTTTTCTGTGAAGGGTTAAATTTGATTGATAATAACCCTTTACAGGAAACACATGATAATAAAATTTGTTATTTTAAATGTTTCGTGGGGAAGGAGACCAAATAATACAACACATGAACGAAAATGTGAACAATACACCATAATTTATAAGGTGTAGCATTTCAGACTTCAAACTAATCAAACTTCACTTTCCCAGAATTGGTAAGTAAACAACAAAATTTGACAAACTTTAAAGGCCAGTAATGCTACTCACTGTCATTTCGCTCGTGCATTCCATGGAGGAAATGATTTGATTGACTTCCGAAGCTAAAGTTGCATTTCATGTATTATTCCGAACTCCAAAAATTTGATTGTTGCTGCGAAAAGCTGATTAAAAAATTCGGGTAATTATAATATTGATAAATGAAAAATTAAAACTTTCCAGAAATTGTGTTTTTCTTTTGATTTCCATCAAACGTTCCCTGCACTAGGTAAAAGTTTAACCCGCGGAGTAATTTTAATATATTTTTCATCAAATCTAGCAGCCATGAAGCAGCCATGTCTAAATTTGATAAAAAAGCCATGAAAATTCAAATTGAGAAACCATGGGTCGAAAAGTCCATACAATTTACAAGAGAAGAATCACAGGCACTTGATGTAGTATCAGAGTTTATCAATTTTAATGAAATATTTATTATATTGTCAATACTATTATCAGATTTTATCAATTTTAATAAAATATATATTATTATTTTATATATATATTATATTATCAATACTAAAAAAACGCTTTTAGTATTGATAATATAACATATATTTTATTCAGGCCCGTTGGAACCGGGGGGCTGCAGCCCCCCCCAATAATTTGCTCATATTTCGTCGCTAGTTTGTCCATGATGGGAGCAACCGATGTAATCTGAATAAAACTGGACATTACATTACTGAACTCAGATTAGAGCAGTGGCGTAGGAACCGGTTGGGGGGGGGGGGGGGGGGGTAAGGAAGATATTTCCCCCACCCCCACAAATTTGTCAAAAGTAGGCTTTACTGGGCTGGGTTGGTGGTTTCTCCACACAGGATGCCCACTGGTTACCATATTCCGATATTACTGTTAATGATTACTGGATTGAGTGGGTTCCATGTGGGCTTTCTTCCACCAATAAAACTGACAGTCGTGTTTTCGCCTAATTGTGGAAAGCGATGTTAAACCCCAACCAACCACAGGGTAATTCATTGCATGTTCACTATTCCTGTCATTCTGCTCGGAAATCACGCTGAACTGATCAGAGAGCTGAAGTATTTCCTTATTGACGATGTATTTGCTCAGAATCACTCAGAATGCATATTTGTACATCTTAAATTAAAAAAATTTCCCGGGGGAGGCCCCCCGGACACCCACCAACGAGACGGGGAGGTACCCCCTCGCGTGCTCACCCCCACTCGCCTTTTCGCGGTTCGGATGACGCTTCGCGTCATAGGAATATACGATTTATTTGCTCAGAATGCATGTTTTTACATCTTAAATTCGAAAATTTTCCCGGGGGAGGCCCCCAGACCCCCCACCGACGAGACGGAGGATATCCCCTCTCGTGTTCACCCCCACTCGCCGCTCGGATGACGCGTCGCGTCATGGGACTATAGGTCCTACCCCCCCCCCCCCCCCAATAAAATTAGCTTACTACGCCCCTGGATTAGAATTATGAACGTATCACTGAATGTATAACATGCACCTGCATATGTTGATGTGCAAACGTTTTGAGCAATTCCTTTGGCAGCTCAGAAGACCACGACAACCGTTGGCGTAATAATAAAACTAATGAATCCCCCATGAGGCCCGACTGTTTTTTAGCATGATGGAATACGGCCACGGCCTGCAGGTGAGCCCGGTGTGAGAACCGTCCCCAAATGTTATGGGGTTCTATTGGGATTTTTGAAACATTTTGTTAAAAAAAACAACTTTTGCCGTTTAAAAAAATCAAGAGGTTTTTGCTTCAAAAGCTACCAGAATGCTTCCTTTGATTGCCCTTTTTAAAAAAAATTCTGGGGGAGTGACCCCCCCTCCCCTCCCCCCCCCCCCCCTCAAAAAGCTCGTGCCTTCAGCACTCGCGCCAGATGCCTTCGGCATCTGGATACCCCATACCCATTTAGTATCAGCCAGTTCACCCAAATTAGCAATATCAGCCCCCCCCCAATATAAATTTCGTTCCGACGGGCATGTTATTAAAATTGATAAATTCTGATAATGCTTTTAGTATTGATAATATAACATATATTTTATTAAAATTGATAAAATCTGATAATGCTTTTAGTATTGATAATATAACAAAAATTTTATTAAAATTGATAAAATCTGATAATACGTTGAGGACCGGGGGGTGGGGAAGTGAGGTTAAATATCCTCAAATTTTACTTATTTTAATGGCAAGAGATTTCCTTCCTAAGCTGGAATATCGGCCAGCAGCATATAAGGAGTTAATAAATGTCTAAATGTTACCAAAAAGTATTGTAAAAGTTGAACAAGAAAACGCATATGGAATGATGAAGGAATTATATATCTCTGTTTAACCTTTTGAACAATGAATGCTGGTGGCATCTTCCATGTCAGTCAAAATGCAGCAATTAGAAAATTCCCTTTTAATTTTTTGGGTGTAGACCAATCAATATTTTCAATGAGCAGCCTTGGGGCTGCAGTGCCGCTACACGTTGAAAATATTGATTGGTCTACCCCACCCTTAACTCAGCAAGCATTCTACTTAATGAAAGTATGACATACCATCTCCCTGGGCCTGTAAAGCAGCCTCTCGTGTTAAAAGGGTTAACCAAGTGGTTGAGTGTCATGGTATCCATTTAACAGGGACGGTTATATATTTCAGAAGTATCGGTGTGAATTATGATTACAGATTGAATGATCAGAACATGTAACCTGTATTACACTGTTAAAGATTGCTGTCATCAACAGCTTCCCCTAAATGGATGTTATGACACTCGTCTACATAGTTAAGAGAAGTATCTCATTTTTTCGTCATTCTAGGTGAAGAATTTTTTCTGATTTTCGGTGACTTCATTATTATAGTCTGTTTTCTTGTGCAACTTTCATCATATTTTTGGGGAACATCCAGACATTTATACGCTGGGAAAGTTTGATGGAATCAAAAACACACTTTTGGGTGAGTTTTCATTTTTCTTTTTAGAGCTGAAACGGTTAACCGATTAATTGATTACTCATCTTGATCGATCCAAAAAGTAATTGATCGATTATCCGTTACTTTTGAACTACTGTATTTTTATGGGTTAACAAAGGAATGAACTTGCTCCAAAACAGGCAAACATTGTCACACTGACTCACATCAATTATATGAGACAGAGTAAAGCACGCAAGTTGCCGACATGTTTAATTGCATGATCATCATACTGTATCAGTTGCAGGAAATGGTCATTCTTAACCCTTTACCCATTGTGGGGAGCAGACGATTCTTGCAAAATAAATTCAGGAATTACTAAAAATTGAAAACATAATGAATTTGAATGGAGATTTTTGTATATAGACCTAGTTTGTTTTGTTTGTTATGTTGGGTAAAGGGTTCATGCTATAAATCATCAACGGTATGGCAATTATCAGATATGTACAGTTAAAACTAGAAGTCCTGTCCTGAAATGCGCACAAATAGCACGTCGATTTGGGTGTTAATCTACGCGTTATGACGATGGTAAGGCTATCAAATTCTGCGCATACGGCCTGTGCACAAGCAAAGTTTCAACCAATGGACCTCCGGGTATTCCGGAGGTCCATTGGCAGAAACATTGCTTGTGTTTGCTATGGGTAACAAGGAGAACCTGCCATGCTTTGGGTGCCATTCGATATGTCAATTGCGCTCAATTCATACGTGCAATTAAGCCTAGATAAGCACACAGTTCGTGACAGGACTTCTAGTTTTAACCCTTTACCTAACCTGAAAAGCAGACGGCACTTGCAAAAATAATTCTTGAATAACTAAGTTTTTTCATTTTTTGTCTCAAAAACATAGGTTATGACCCCTCGTTGGAACGAGCTCGACGAGCTCGTCCAACGAGGGGTCATAACCTATGTTTTTGAGACAATAAATGAAAAAAATAATGAAAATTAATTGGCGATTTTTGAGAATAGCGCTGGCCGGTTTTGGCCGTTACGTTAGGTAAAGGGTTAACTGTGTTTGGACAAGTGATTAATTGGTCAACTAAGGTTTATCCATGTGATTAATCGATCAAGAAAACCCCTTAACCGTTTCAGCTCGATTTCTTTTCTCATTATTTCTTACATAATGTGTTTCTATCACATATGGAATGATGAAGGAATTATATATCTCTGTTTAACCATGTGGATGAGTGTTATGGTGACTATTTAAGGGGGACTGCTTGTAGATTTCAGAAGTACCAGTGTGTATTGTGATTACAGGTTCACTGATCGGAACATGTGACCTGTGTTAAGACTGTTGAGGTTTGCTGTCATGAACAGCTCCCCTTAAATGAGCACCATGACACTCATCTACATGGTTAACAGAAATATCTCATTTTTAGCTCAACCTGACAATGTCAAGAATGAGCAATTGGGATGGGTTGCGATCCATCGTCGTACGTCCATCTGTCCACAATTACTTTAGCACACCCTACACGCCGCAGCTCTCACCCGATCAGTTCCAAATTTTTATATGTGGCTTTGGGGCAACGTCTAAATGGGAGCTATCAATTTTTATCGAAAATCCTTGAAAAACATGGCCGCCAGTGGCCATCTTAGATTTGGATATAAATTGTCCAACAATTCCTTTAGCACACCCTACAGGCCACAGGTCTCACCCGATCAGTCCCAAGTTTCATATGTTGCTTTGGGGCAATGTCCAGATGGGAGCTATCAAATTTATCTGAATTTTGTTAGATGTGGATTATAAATTGTCAACAATTCCATTAGCACACCCTACATGATGCTCCTATCACCGGATCTTTTTCAAATTTCACATGTAGCTTTGGTGTGATGTAGAGATGGGCAATATACCGAAAAACCGAACCGACACCGATATCATGGGGACACCGAAAAACCGAACCGACCCAATCTTTGAATACCGAAACCAACGGTATTTTCAATTTTCCCTGTGCATTCACTATTTATAAGGCCTTGGTGAGGATTGATAGCAGTTGAAGTGTTCATTTTCATGAAAGAAGTGACTGATTTTATTTTTCAGTTTTGTTAAGCCTTAAGGACCAGGGCAGTTGTACTAAATTATCAATAGTCTACGACCTGTACATGTCCAGTTGCTTAGCAGTGATTTCTAGCCAAGTCTTGGCTGCCTTAACAGGCAGCCAAGACTTGGCTAGAAATCACTGACCAGATCATTTTACCACTGTCATCAGGCCCACCTAAAGATGACATCTTCAGGACACACATTCTACGATTACAGACGCCTTAAGTGGAGCTTGAAAGGTTAAGGCGTATTTAGAACAAGTCACCAAATTACTGTAGATATGATCTGTATTGACAAAAGATTGACAATGTTGAGCCCATCAACAATGGCATGTGTAGCACTGTGATAGAATGATACAAGAACAACTTAATTCTGTATTTTTTCGGACCTGGATTCCCCTTTGGTACTATCAGTGAATCTGAAGTCACATACCGAATACCGAACCGATACCGTGGTATGCCCACACAAAAATACCGAAACCGATACCGAACTCAAAATTCCAATACCGCCCATCTCTAGTGTGATGTCTAGATGGGCGCTATTGGATTGATGTAAATTTTGTTGAAAAACATGACTGCATGCCACCAGCTATCTTAGATTTGGGAATAAATTATCCAGCATTTCCTTTAGCACACCCTACAAGCTACGGCTCTCACCTGATCAGTCCCAAATTTCATATGTGGCTTTGGAGCAACGTCTAGATGGGAGCTATCAAATTTTTCCATATTTTATTGAAAAACATGGCTGCCAGCAGCAGTCTTGAATTTGGATAAAAATTGTCAAAAATTCCATTAGCACACCCTACAGGTCGCATCTGTCACCTGATCTTTTTTGAATTTCATATATAGGTTTGGTGTGTTGTCTAGATGGGAGGTATCAAATTTTTGTGAATTTCATTGAAAAACATGGCCACCAGCAACCATTTTGGATTTGGCATATGAATTGTCAACAATTCCATTAGCACACCCTGTAGGCCACATCTCTCACCCAATCTTTTTCATATTTCATTTGTGTGTAGTTTTGGTGTGATGTCTAGATGTGAGCTGTCAAACTTTTAAGAATTTCGTGGAAAAACATGGCCGCCAGTGGCCATCTTAGATTTGGCATATAAATTATCAATTCCATTAGCACACCCTTCAGGCCGTATCTCTCAGAGAATTTTTTTCAAATTTCATATGTAGCTTTGGTGTGATGTCTAGATGGGAGCTATTAAATTTATCTGAATTTTGTTGAAAAACATGGTTGCCAGCAGCCATGTTGGATTTGGATATAAATTGTCCAACAATTCATTTAGCACACCCAACAGGCCGTGGCTCTCACCTGATCAGTCCCAAATTTCACAGGTGGTTTTGGGGCAATGTCCAGATGGGAGCTATCCATTTTTTCGAATTTTGTTGAAAAACACGTCTGCCAGTTAAAACAAGTTTTTGCTTCAGAGAGATTGACTTTGACAAATTGATCCAAGACTTTGCAAGGGTAAAGTGTCTGGTCTGGAAATATATGTAGGGCGCTATATTCTTATTGTGATTGATCATGATTGACCTGCTTGCATTCAGATTCTATCTACTTGAAAAAAAAAACTTTATGGATGACTGTAACTATATCATATCACCTTCACGTGTGTGGAGGTCTGTTAGTCTGTGAGTCTGTCAGTAAGTCTGACAGTCTGTTCACATTTTCCATTAGCACAGGCTGCACCCTGTAGTTCTTGTCTGATCGTCACAAAATTTCATGTGCAGGTTTGAGGTCATTTCTAGATGAGAACGTCCCCTTTTGGTCACGACTGGTCAGCCATGATCACCCAAAACTTTTCGCACAGTCTACAGGTTGCATTTAATATGGAGGGATTTCATTGTAACTTGGTAGGATGACTCCATTTTATGTCTAGACGAGAACGTCCCCTTTTGGTCGCGATCGGTCAACTGTGATGGCAAGATGGGCCCAAAGCTTAAAAACCTTTAGTACAGTCTACAGGTCGTATTTATGAAGGGATTTCATTGTAACTTGGTAGGATGACTCCAGATAATGAACAGATGAGAATGTCCCCTTTTGACTGCGATCGTTCACCCGTGATGGCTGCCCAATCCCAAACCCCCCCAAACTTTACCACAGACTACAGATTGTATTTATGAGTGGATTTCATTGTAACTTTGTAGGATGACTTAGTATAATGTCTAGATGAGGATGTCCCTGTTTGGTTGCGATCGGTCAACTGTAATGGCTACACAGGTCCGAAGCCCGAAAACCTTTAGCACAGTCTACAGGCCATATTTATGAAGGAATTTCATTGTAACTTGATAGGATGACTCGTTTTGGAATAATTTCATTGTAACTGGTCACTTTGGTTGATATACATTAACTGTGAGGGCCACATCAACCCACCCTCAATTCTTTAGTACAGTGTACACCTCAAATTATTTTTATTGAAAACATAGCATACAGGGAACAGAAACATATTCTCAATTATCTTAATTCTTGTCGTATTTCATAATCCTTTCATAAACATTGAACATTATCCTTTTCATCAAACACAATACACAGTCAAGTGAAGCTACAGTGTCATTGACACTTTCATTAGTATTTTAAGGAAGGGTGGGCCTCCTCTAGTGAAGGCTGCCCAGAGGCCTTAATCTGGCCCTGATGACAGGCCTTGGGAAGTCCACTAAAATCACCTCTTGGACTATAATGAAATTAAAGTTCAGACACCTGATCCCAATCCATTTGATGAAAGAAAATGCTGAGAAAAATACCTCTCCCAATTTTACTGAATATGCACATTTGGTAATATGGTGAGGTTTTTTTTTACCATTTTTGTATCATCAAATGGCCCACTTTTCATGATCTTTGGCACATGTTGAACACCTGTGGTAGGGAGAGCAAACTTTTCATCTTGCAATATTTGGAATGTAAATTTAGTCATTATGTATGTTATTTGTGATAATGAAGTAAAAGAGGGTGCAATCATTTTTATTCAGTTTAACTTAGTGCTAATTAAATTATCACATTATCATCTTGGAAGGATTTGTTCTCTTTGGCATAGGCCTTACAGCATTTCAATTTATATGTGATGTGAACGTAGTGTACCAGTGTGTTCACAAAATATTTTACAGATCACAGTTGTTGTGAAGGAGTGAAATCTTGTCCCCCATGACTTGATTTTATTGAAAAAAAATTGGAAAAATGAAGTTAGTTGACCACGAATAGACTCACATTTCTGGTATATATGTTAGGCTGTCTTGAATAATCGATTAATCGATCGGTCACGCTGAAATTGATTAGAATTTTTTGTTGTCAAAAAATTGGTAAAGTTTACACCGTTTTAGACGTTTAATAATTAAAAACAAATTTGTTGAAAAAACTGTTGTTTCTGAAGGTCAAGAACATCAACGTTAAACCCCAAGAAGTCGTTAGTAGCCTTTTAGGGACATTCAAAGCTTTGATATTCTGAACTTTTAAACTGTCAGTGTAATAATCAAGACCGTTCGGCAGTTGCAAAGTTCAGAACATCAAAGCTTTGAATGTACCTAAAAGAGGATTGTCTTCGTTGTTTACCTGAGGTAGGTCAGCTAACTAGAACTTCATTTTTAACGACTTCAAAGAGAGGGAGGGGGTCACCTAGGTATGATTAATTGATTATTTGCGATGATTAATAGATTCCTAAATTAAAAAATCGTGACAGCCCTAATATATGTTATAACATACCTATACAGTCAGTATGTCGATAGTGGATATCTACTAAAATGCCCACAGTGTGGATCCCTGGGGGGGGGGAACCATGGAAACTAGTCCAAACTTGGACACAAAGGCTGCCCCTGATGTAATTTTTTCTTGGTGTATGTCTGGTGAACATACCAAATAGTATGACATTTGGGTCCAAGCTTGGACTTCTTTGGAAGTGGTGCAGTGCTTGATAATTTTGGTAAACACTTGCTGTTTTACTGGTATCATGCATGCATGGCCTAGTACCAAAATATTGATGAGGCCTGGCCAGGTCTGGCATTTTCAGGAGAGCGATTTATTTGCTTGCCCACTGCTCACCTTAAAAACATTAAGGAGGGCGAAAACTAGCCCTCCTGGCCTTAGAAAATAATAATTACCATAACAGCCTATTCCTAAAACTCTCATCTTTTTAGATCTCTGCTATGTTAGTGGTCTTTGTAAGATGGCAACACCGCCCCTCCCACACCTCCGGGCCTTGCTGAAGCCCGGAGGTGTGGGAGGGGCAGTATAGCGGTCTCACAGAGACTATTTTGTTAGCAGCACCAAATAAAAGGTACAATGCCCACTAGACAGAATTCATCAATAGTAAACTTTATTTTGTCAATTTTAGCTTGAAGACTGATAATCGCTCCCCTAGACCACGCGAGAGTAGCGATTTTTAGCCCTCCTGCATTTTTAAAAAGGTCAGGCTTGCCTGGCTCATTGGTTTGGCCACTGTTCTGTGTGCTTGCCAATAATAGTCTGTGGCGATACATGAAGTAAAAGAGGATATTCATATTTTTATTCAGTTAGTGCTAATTAAATAATCACACGATCCTCTTTGAATGAGTTGTTCCCTATGTCGAACTGCATTTTTTGCATTTTATGTGATATGAATTTGGTATATTCATAAAATATATTTCAAATCACTGTTGTTAAGGAGTTCCATCTAAGACTTGATTTTAGGCCACACAAAATAAATTAATTAGATTGTCGGGCATTTTTTTTTAAATTAGGGAGGGTGGTTTTTAGCTCAACTTTTGCAAAGCCAAATTTGAGCTTTTGCCATGGCCCGTCGTACATCTGTCCGTACGTCAACAATTGGATGCGGCTCGGGCTAGAGGCCGTATTTATGAACCGATCTTTACGAAACTTCTTGGGCACCTTTGTTATCACCTTGGGACAAGAATGAGTGTTTCTGGGTGCGGTCTAAAATTCAAGATTGCTGCCAGTGGCCATTTTGTACCGAAATTAGGCCTAATCAGTTTTTTGTACACAACTTCTATATGGCTCAGACTAGAGGCCATATTTATGAACAAATCTTTATGAAACTTCTTGGGTACCTTTGTTATCACCGTGGGGTGAGAGTGAGTGGTTTTGGGTGTGGTCTGAAATTCAAGATGGCCACCAGCAGCCATTTTGTACCAAAATTAGTGCAATCAGTCTTTTGTACAGAACTTCTGGATGAAAGTTCTGATTTGAATAAATTTTTGTATGAATGTTTAGTAACATGGAATACATCACATATTGTAAGGGTTTTTTTTTCGTGTAGAAATTATGCAAATTAGATGAACTTTGATTTATTCAGTGCCACTTACACAATGTAAGCACACATATCAATACGGCTCAGGGTAGAGGCTGTATTTATGAACCGATCTTCAGTTCTTCACAGAACTTCTTGCGTACCTTTGTTATCACCTTGGGGCGAGATTGATTGTTTCTGGGTGCGGTCCAAAATTCAAGATGGCTGCCAGTGGCCATTTTGTACTGAAATTAGGGCCAATCAGTTTTTTGTCACAAGTTCTATACAGCTAGTATTTATGAACTGATCTTCACAAAACTTCTTGGGTACCTTTGTTTTCACCTTGGGACAGGAACGAGTGCGTTTTGGGGTGCCTTTGTTATCACTGTGCTATGAGAACAAATATTTTGGGGTTCAGTCAGACCCACTCTGGGACTCAAAGATTTTTTTCTAGTTTAGCATCTGACTGTCACCCACCTTTACAACACTTTACCTATACATTTGTTACAGGCAACGGTCAGTATTTATGTACAGAACGTTACAATACTTTACATGTACCTTTGTTATCAGGTCATTACCTTGATGTTTGTCATTGCTGTGTCACATACTATACATGTACATGTCTTTGTCTTGACAAGTTGAGCTACAGTGTCATTGACACTTTCATTATTTATAATTTTCATTTTTTTCTTGCATATAATGAGTATGGTTAGAGAGGCTTTCCACAGACTTTTCACACACAAAAAGTGCTTAATTATTCAAATTAACTCATTTGATTTTAACTCTCAAGCGCCTAATTCCAGCTTGGATCACTTTTTAGCTCAGCTGACTGCAAGTCAGTGTGAGGTATTGCCATCACTTGGCGTCCGTCGTCTGTTAACTTTTGCAAACGTGGCTTCTTCTTCTTCACAGCCATTCAGCTAAATTCAAACATATATTGCACAAACCATCCCTGGGGTATACCCTTTCAATTTTGTTCAAATGAAGCGGCTGCCTTCTTCGGGCTCTGGTCAATCATGCCAAAGCCTAAAAATCTTCTTCTCATGAACCACAAGAGAGATTGCCTTGATATGTGGTATGTAACACTCTTTAGTGTTGAAGATTAAAATTTGTTCAAGAGAAGTTGGTAGATCAATATTTGGGCTCTATGTGGGCACATACCCATTTTTGGGCTCTGCCCAAAATTTCTATTTCAAGAACCAATGGGCTGATTTGAACCAAATTTGGCCTGTAGCATAAGTGGGTCCAAAGTACTTGATTGATGCCCGAAAAAATAGAAAAAAATTCAAATTCCCATATTTTCCTAATTACACGGAACAGAGGACTGTTTTTTGGTATGAAGCATCCTTTTGACCAATAGAATGGATTAAAAAACAAAAAAAGGCCATCGGTTGTTTCAGGGTGTTCTGTAGGTAGTGTAGGGGCATTTGAAAAAATGGTGAGTCAGCATATTTGCAAAAATTGAAAAAAAAAAATTTTTCTTCAGAACCGCTGATCAGAATCTTTTGATATTTGGTGTACAGCATCCATAGGATGGTCAAATACAAGTGTGTTCACATCGACCCCCCTCGGTTCATATTTGGGCTCAAAAGAGGAGCCCAAATAATTAACTTAGGGCACTATGGGGAATAAGCTTTAAAAATCTTCTTCTTCAGATCAAACGGTCAGATTCTTTTGATACTTGGCACAACATCTCTACAGGGGTCAGATTGAAGTTTGTTCAAATTAAGCCCCTGGGTTAATATTTGGGCTTCCTATGGAAGCCTGAATATTATCTTGGTGAAATATGGGGAATAATTTTTTAAAATCTTCTTCAGATCCACCAGTCAGATTCTTTTGAAATTTGGTATGCAACATCTTTAGGCAGGTTAGATTCAAGTTTGTTCAAATGGGATCCCTGGATGAATATTTGGGCTCTTTATTGAAGCTCAAATTTTAACTTTCTTAAAAAATCTTTTTCAGACCCACTAGTGAGAATCCTTTCATATTTGGTATGTGACATCTCTAGAGGTGTAAGATTTGAATTTATTCAAATCGACTCCCTGGGTTAATATTTGTGCTTCCTATGGGAGCCTGATTATTAACTTGGTGGAATATGGGAGGTATTCTTTAAAAATCTTCTTCTTCAGATCCACCAGTCAGATTCTTCTGATATTTGGTATGCAGCATCTTTAGGGTGGTTAGATTCAAGTTTGTTCAAATGGGATCCCTGGATGAATATTTGGGCTCTTTGTTGGAGCCCAAATTTTAACTTAGTGCAGTATGAGAAAATTTGTTAAAAAATCTTTTTCAGACCTGCTAGTGAGAATCCTTTCATATACTGCTCAAAGTTTGCTAAGCACCACATATTTGACACATCATTGTGAAATTTTCTTGTGACACATTTGCGATATTTTTGATGGATATGATTGAGGAATGTATTGAGATGGTCCCTGGTGTTTACATTAGCTCTCTTGACAGGCAGACTTTTCGTGACAGTCATGGAAAGCATGTACCCCTTGATTTCCATGATGTTTTTGTGTACTGTCTACATGTACATGACATGTGTAGGGTATTCGATCTTCATTTCAACACAAACCCTTGTGATTTAATGATTGAATATGGCGAATGCAAATGTAAGAAGACATTTGTCTGAAGTAGAAATGTGGTGGGCTGTAGGGATGGTGGAACAAGGGGATACCCATCGTCAGGTTGGTGAAGCCCTTGGTGTGCACCATACGGCGATCAGAGCAAGATTTCAGCCGTATGGCACACCAGTCAGATGACATGGTGGTGGCAGAGACAGGGCAACATCTGCAGCTGAAGACCGGTTTTTGATCATTCAGGCCCATAGGAACCGCTTTGACACAGCAACCCAGCTTCGCAGTGACTTTCATAATGCATCCAGGGTAAATGTTTCGACGCAGACTATCCGGCAATTTGCGGCAAAGTTGTACGAAGGTGGTCCCCGATCGAGAAGACCATGTATTCGCATTCAGTTGTCCCAGAACCACCGCCAGGCACAATATGAATGGGCCATGGATCATGTTGGATGGACCAGAGAAGATTGACGACCTGTCCTTTTTACAGATGAGTCAAGGTACTGCATAGACAACACAGATAGGTGTTCTGTGGTATGGAGAAGACCAGGAGAGCGATTCCATGCAGCCAACATTGCTGAGCATGATCGCTATGGTGGAGGATCAATAATGGTCTGTGGCGGCATCAGCTGGGATGGACGTACAGAGCTCTGTGTCCTTGAACGTGGTACACTGACTGCACAGCGGTATATTGATGAGATCCTGGATGCCCACGTCAGATTGTATGCAGGTGCAGTGGGCGATAGATTCATTCTGATGGACGATAATGCCCATCATCGTGTTGCCCATGCTGTCTGGGAGTACCGACAGAGGAAGGGGATTGAGCGTATGGACGGGCCAGCAAGATCCCCTGACCTCAATCCAATCGAACATGTCTGGAATGAGTTGCGGCTTGCAATTTCAGTCCGTCCAGTCCAACCAAGAAGTGTCCAGGAGCTTGGTGCCATGCTGGTCCAAGAATGGAACAACATCCCACAAATGACCATCTGGAACCCGATTGGGAGCATGAGAAGGCGTTGTCAAGCTATAATTAACAAAAATGGGTCTCATACTCGATATTGAACCAATATCAGTTCGCTCCATCAACGTTTTTGGCAGATTTGAAAAATTTCCTCTTTTACCAATAATATCCATTTTCCATGGTTATCGTATTCAAAAGCTAATAAATAATGTCAAATACAAACAAAATCTTAATTTCTGTACTTAAATCATTAAAGATATAATTAAATATAAAATATAGAAACTTTTCATAACAATATTTCAACTAAAACGTAAAACAGGTAGTTGGATACACTTGGTGCTCAGCAAACTTTGAGTAGTATATTTGGTATGTGACATCTCTAGAGGTGTAAGATTCGAATTTGTTCAAATCGAGTCCCTGGGTTAATATTTGGGTTTCCTGTGGGAGCCTGAATATTAACTTGGTGCAATATGAGGAATAATCTTTAAAAATTTTCTTCAGATCCATCAGTCAAATTCTTTTGATATTTGGTACGCAGCATCTCTTGGGGGTTAGATTCAAGTTTGTTCAAATGGGATCCCTGAATGAATATTTGGGCTCTTTATTGGAGCCCAAATTTTAACTTAGTGCTTAGTGCAATAATAGAAAATTTCTTAAAAATTCTTTTTCAGACCTACTAGTGAGAATCCTTTCACATTTAGTATGTGACATCTCTAGAGAGGTGTAAGTTTCAAATTTGTTCAAATCGAGTTCCTGTGTTAATATTTGGGTTCCCCAAGGGAGCCCAAATATTTACTTAGTGCAATATGGAGAATTATCGTTTAAAATCATCTCCTTCAGATCCAGAAGTCACATTCTTTTGATATTTGGTGTACAACACCTCTGGGAGGGCTAGATTGAAGGTTGTTCAAATCAGGTCCCTGGGTTAATATTTGGGCTTTTTATTGAAGCCCAAAGTTTAACTTAGTGCAATATGAGAAAATTTCTTGAAAATTCTTTTTCTTCAGGACCACCAGTGAGAATCCTTTCATATTTGGTCTGTAACATCTCTAGGAGTGTCAGCTTCAAGTTTGTTCAAAGCAAGTCGCTTGTTTTTCCTTGTTTTTTTTAAATTTTTTTGTTTTTGTTTGGCGGGGGGGGGGGGGGGGGGGGGGGGGGCTGGAGAGAACCACAGTAGTTGAAAAAAACCCAAAAATTTCGTTCGGTTGGTTTTTAATACTTCACAGAACAGAGCTTGCTAGGAAACTTTCCTAGGACCAGCAGAAATGAATGGCCAAAAAAGATGCCTTTGGTTGTGTCATAGCAAATAAAAAAAAATGCTCTTGCTGCTGATCACTTACTGATACACTCATCTCTTCTGACAATTTGAGCCAGGTGAGCATTTTAGGCTCACTTGAGCCTCTGGTTTTTTATTGCAATAGAACAGTTATCCCTATATGCTGTCTCCGAGAAATTTGCAAGTTAACATTCTAAGTACCTTGGCAGTCACTTCTAGGCAAGTCTTGGCTGCCTATGCCATATATAGACAGCCAAGACTCGCCTAGACGCATCTGCAAAGCCACAGGATAGAGATTGTCTTTAGTTATGCTCCCCTCAGCTTTCAGTTATATATATCCATAAAAAATGTGAAAGTTTCGAGTCTCCCCATTTTTGAAGACCCTGCAAGGCATAAAAAAACATCCAATGAGGGGTTTCAATTTCATTGAGGGATTGCCTGAGAATCAAAACATAGGTCACGGTGGCGCTGTGTATTACGGCGTACTGCATATCAATGGTGTACCTGCCTTTAACCACTGCTTGTGCAGAGTTAGTATGTTGGGGAGTCTGAGAGTTGCTTGCTGTTGCTCGGAGGTTATCTCCGGGTACACCGGCTCCCCCCCCCCCCCCCTCGTAAAACTGTCTGACACGATGTTACCCTGGCTGCGGAAGGTGTAATTAAACACCAATAAAACAAACTCTACAGATATTCTTGGGGGAAGGACAGAGGGGCTATTACACGCGTTGATCTGAACATGACATAAATTGTCCAGGCGCGTGGGGCGACTTTCGAACTGAGGGTGGTCAAATGTAAGCATGAATTCCGGGACCCTCTCCCGGAAAATTATTATAAAAAGTGTGACTAACATGTAAGAAACAGTTTGGATGATTTTTAGGGAATTAGTGAACTACGGTACCAGTTGTCCTCTAATGCTCTAAAATCGCCCGGATCACACAATAGTATTGCATTATGTACTCTGACATACTAACTTTAGGGTAGTCACTACTCTGAAGCTGATACCGCAGGGGCGGACTGGGCCTAGAAAAGTTAGCAGGAAATGAGCCAAGGCGGACCCCGTGTCCGGAGATATTTTTGATTTCTCGAACTGAAGGAACGCTGCTTACTTGCATCTGAGCGATCAATGTCAGACGACATTACTTTGGCATTTTTTGTATCATCTTCGTCACTCATTCGGCAAGAATGGTATCAACAGAGGTGGAGTGCGCGTGCCCGTCAGGCCGACCATAGTTCGGCCCAATGGGAGAAAATTCATTCTGATTTTTCAAATTAAAAAAACGCTGTTTCCTTGCATCCGAGCTATCATTGACAGACGAGACAGTTGCATGGTATGTCGAAATGTGTCCACATAGAGAACATTTCATTTTCTGGCATTCTATGCAGTCAGATCCATTTCACCTGTTGAGCGTTTCACAAAATTTCAGGCATCAACCAGCGCCAACAGGTTTTAGGCTGCATCAATTTTGGGAATCCCGCGGACTACCCTATAGCGGGGCAATCAGGTATTTTGCCGGTGAACCATAGGCCAGTCCGCCTCTGTGATGCCGACGCGGATAATCGGCGACTCCGAAGTAAATTCTGTGGTATTAAGGATGGCAAGTGGAGCAACAAGCAACTAAGCTCATGTCGTTTACTATTTTAAACTATTTCGTGCATGATTGCCCCCAAAAAGGGAGGGAACTGAAGCCCCCTATCACTGCGGCGGTTCTAGTGTACACATTATGCTTCTCGAATAACTGTTCATACAGTGCGTGGACGATCACTGAAATTAGCCACGATAATGAACAATACCGTTGTTGAAGTTGTAAAATGCCATGACTTTCACCTCAGCTCTGCCACTGCCGTGCTAATTTCGAGGGTGGACCGCGTCACCTACCGTCAAATTAGCCATGGACGAGTTTTTGCCTATACAGAGATATTCAAACAAACCAAGCTGCTGCACCCGTCAAAAATGCTGGGCATCAACTCCAAAAGGATATGCTCGAACACTGAATTTGAGATGATGTTAACCACCACAAAATAGTGGGAGGGTGATATAGGAATGGGTTCCAGTCGTACTTCTGTCCATTGTGCCGTTCTCCCTCATTTATTGTCACCGCATGTAACACAACTGTTGAAAATATTTCCCCAAATTTAATATATAGCCTTTTGGTGATAATATCATGAATGGGATTGCAAACCAGCTCTGTCCAAATATTTCTTCCAGAGTTAATGCCCATGTCGGACTGAGACTTTATCATAACATAACCATTTCTTGCCATCACATTTCAAAGGAAACTGTTCAAGATTTGTTTCTAAATTAATATATACCTTTTCGTGATGACAGTATCATGAAGGGGATCGCGAGCCAGTTATGTCCGCGTATTTCTTCGTGAGTTATTACCCTTGTTAAATTTCCTGTAATCACTTTATCATTTCATGTCATCAAACTTCCAAGAAATGCTTTCAAGTTATTTCCCTAACTTAATGTATTGCCTTTTTATTCATAATATTATGAAGGAGATTTGGAACCAGTCGTGTCGAATTATTTCTTGTGTGTTATCGCCCCTGTTGGACTTACTCGGTGGAGGATCAGTATGCCCAGCCCCATAGGGAGGGAGTGGGATAAAATGCTCAAAAATATTTTTAAAATCTTCTCATGAACCAATGTGTACAATGACTTGATATTTGCTATGGGGCTTCCATTTGAGGGGTAGAATCAATTTTGTTCAAACCAAGTTAGTGAAGCAATATTTGATTTGTAATGGGAGGGGTAAGATTTTTGGCCCCGCCCAAAATATCAGTATGCACAGCCCCATAGTGAGAGAGTGGGGAAAAATGCTCCAAAATATTTTTAAAATCTTTTCATGAACCAGTGTGTACAATGACTTGATATTTGCTATGGAGCTTCCTTTTGAGGTGTAGAATCAAGTTTGTTCAAACGAAGTTAGTGAAACAATATTTGGTTTGAAAGGGAGGGGTAAGATTTTTGGCCCCGCCCAAAATTTCTTTTTTCTGAACCCATGGTTTGGTTTGAACCAAATTTGGTATGTAGTAGTATTATTGGGTCATAAGTACTTGACTCATGCAAAAAAAAAAAAAAAAAATTCCCGCATCCCCATGGGAACCCGGGGAGCTAAAAATAGAAATATTTTCAAACGCCCATATTTCCCAAACCACACGCAACAGAGAGCTGTTATTTGGTATGAAGTATCCTTCCAGCAGAACTGAATGGTAAAAAAATTGCCATCGGTTATGTTAGGGTGTTCTGTACTGGGCATCGAAAAAATGCTGAGTCAGTAGCCCAAATTTTTACTTAGTACGATATGAGGAAACTTATAAAAAAATCTTCTTCAGATCCACCAGTCGGAATGCTTTCATATTTGGTATACAACATCTCTAAGGGGGAGAGGATCGGGTCAGATTCAAGTTTGTTCAATTCGAGTGCCTGAGTTAATATTTTGGCTCCATGTGGGAACCTGAAATTTAACTTAGTACAATATGAGGGAATTTCTTCAAAAATCTTCTTCAGATCCACTAGTAAGAATGCTTTCATTTTTGGTATACAACATCTCTAGAGGGGTCAGATTCAAGTTTGTTCAAATCGGATACGTGAAAATGACAAAAAGGCGAAATGGATCTGATTGCATAGACTGCTGGTACACTCTAAATCGGTTGGGTTAAAAATCAACCCAAATCGACTGGATTGAGTGAATATGAACCCAATTTGGGTTCATATTCACTCAACCCAGTCGATTTGGGTTGATTTTTAACCCAACCGATTTTAGAGTGTATAGAAATCTTCTCTACGTGGAATGCCATTATCGCTCAGATGAAAGGAAACACCGTTCCTTCAATTCCAAAAATCAAAATTTTCTCCTTTTAGAACGAACTATGGTCATTCAAAAGGGTACACCCCCCCCCCCCCCCCACCCCCAGTAGAACCATTTTTGTCGAAATGAGGACGATACAAAAATGCCATTGATCGCTCAAATGCAAGGAAGCCGCGTTCATTCTGTGCGCAAAATCAAAATTTTCTCCGGATCTGCCCCCACCCCCCCCCCCCCCTTGGCCCAGTCCGTCCCTGACTAGTTTTGGCTGATTATTCAGAAGATTTCTGAAATATATTTTACAAAAGTTTCCAGTTGGTAGAAAATGGATTGCAAGAAAAACAAAGGGTTAAAATCCTTTATACGAAAATATTATCTGAAGCTCTGACAAGGAAGTCATCACCTGTAGCATTGACATAAAATGTGTACAATACATCATTGTTGGCAGAAAATTCAAATAAAATGTCATTTCTTTTGGGCAAGGACGTTAAATAATGCAGAACATTTTTGTTCTCCTTTGAATACAGGGCCGTCTTTCCAAGAAAGTATGCTGAAGTCCGACTCTTCCCAAACAGCCTTCGCCTCCTCCCGGTCAAGATTGCTGCCCCGGAATCTTTTCCCGTTGAGGGAATAATGCGGCGAAACGATACACTGAGCAATCAAGAAACCCCCTTTTGAGAGAAGGGAAGCTACGTTTTTCAAAGCCTTGCGATATTCATCCCGATTATCGACAGCAGCATCTAGCACCCACTTCATTATTACAGCATCGAACGACTTGCATCCACATTTGTTGATTGGGTTGTTTTCCATGATATCGTGAGGAATGACATCTACGATTTTACTCCGAACCATTTCCATTCTCTCTGCTGCCGACACTCTGAAACGTAAATGGACTAAATTAGTGCCTCGCGAATCTCTGAATTTTAAGGATATCGAATCGAACTGATTCAGGCCCTGTCCCCCACTTTTCTCCGCCTCCCACCACCCCACCACCCGAAACATTTTCTGGTTCACTGGTTCAGTTTCGGTGAACAAAACTCTATCGCCACGAACAATATTGCACGTGTTCTATGCAACTAATTACCACAAAACCGCACTTAAAACTATATATCATCACTTATCAGAGCAGATTTAGACTTGAAAGGAACCAATACGGATAATCCGATTACCACTTCAGAACACCACCGTTAACCCTTTACCCAACGTAACGGAAAAAAACGGCCATCGCTCTTCACAAATATCGCCAATTAATTTTTATTATTTTTTCATTTTTTGTCTCAAAAACATAGGTTACGACCCCTCATTGGAACGAGCACGTCGGGCTCGTTCCAATGAGGGGTCATAACCTGTTTTTGAGACAAAAAATGAAAAAAAATTAGTTATTCAAGAATTCTGTTTGCAAGTGTCGTCTGCCTTTCATGTTAGGTAAAGGGTTAAAGTAACCTACATCGCTTACCGCCTTCACTGCAATGAAAGCGGCAGCGATATGAAATGGGCAGGCATGTAGCGACAGGGTAGTCTTACCCCCCACCCCCAATAACCATAATAATTTTCAATAGTTGGAAATTCGAAGGTATAAATTCCGAGAGTTGAAAAATCAAAGAAAGCAATTTCCTTCATGTTTTCAACTTTTCAGACTCGTGATCAGTTTTTTTCCGACTGCGATTGACGTTCGGTTGCGTTTACCGACAGAGTCAAAGTGATTTTCCAGTTTTCGATCATATTCTCCAATCAGCTGACAACATTTTCCGAAATTCCGACTGGAATCTGTAATCGATCCAGTTTTTCGAATTCGTCGTTCCGTTTCCCTCACAGTGATCAGACGACACAAGTTATTCAGCCAATAACTACTCCTTCCAACTGACTGGCAAAAAGCTGGAAGGAGTCGGTATGGGCTGAATAGTTGCCACTCTATACTTCTTCTTGTACAGCCTGGTCACTGTAAGGGCAAACTCATGAACCCACCCGGAGAAATGTATGTTTCTCGTGGATAAAATGACTAGATTCAACACCGGCCTGCGCACCCTCGGGGCATGCCTATGGCATGTCGTGCTGGGACCCCAACCCTAGTTAGAAATCTCACTGATCACCCCCTCCATTAAAGACCCTCTACCAGTAGCTAGGTCCCTGAAAATAGGTGCCTTTAACACTTTATGATACCACTGTTGAAAACTCATAACACAACCAATAAATTTAACATTCAAACTGGAATCCATTTATTACACTAAAACTAGCATTTTATTAACAAACTTGAGAACAAAGTTCGAAAATTTAAACTTCCTTCCGACGACGGGTCTTGGTGGATTGAATAGTTACAACAAACAACAATACATTTCTGTTGTCTCAACGATGGATTAACGAACTGAGAAAAGATCAACGAACTTGCAGGTAGCCCATAACACCTTCAATTCAAGAGCGACGCGAAGATAACAGATCTTTTTGGAAGGGAAGGGGGTGAACCTGATTTGTCCCGCCTCTGATGCCCAGGTCACAAGTAACGAACTATTCCAACTTCATTATCAAGGCACACTTGATGGTGTGGTTGACATATTTCTCAGTCCGGACCGGGGTCCGAATCAGGAACGTAGGAATTTCTAACTATGGGGAGGCGGTGGGGGGGGGGGGGGGGGGGGGGGGGAGCACGATCAAACAAGGGCACCCGCATACTGCACTTTATCTAACCATCAACTTAATTTACATTGTTATTACGCATTAAAATATAGTTCCTGAAATTCAAAATTTTGACCAATTTCAACCAAATTTAAACTAATACTTCCCACTAATATTGCAATGACTGATTTCCAGATGGTGTTGCTGACGGTTCGATTGGGAGCGCGGTGGCTCAGTGGTAGACTGTTGAACTTCTATGCTACAGGTCCTGAGTTCGATCCCCGTCCGGGATGACCCGCGTTGTGACCTTGGGCAAGGCACATTATCCCGGTTGCCTACACGGGGCACGATGACACCGTGTACTAAGGCGTACTGCACGTCGATGGTGCACATGTCTTCAACCGCTGTAACCCTGCTTGAGCAGAGCTTGAACCAAGTTAAAATGCCGAGGAGCCGACAGTTCCTCGTCGATGCTCGGTGGTTCTCTCCGGGTACTCCGGCTTCCTCCATCCGTAAAACTGTCACGGTCAGCCATTGTGCATAAGTATGTGACCTTAAACACCAATCAATATAAATGATGGTTCGATTCCCGGCTGTGCATCAGAAAGCAACATTCCAAATTCTTCGAAACAAGATTGTGTCCTTCAATATACACACACAGTCCCATGCCAGTCTCCGCCTGTGGGCAACCATAGCACTTTCGTCGTACACTGCAAAAAATATAGGTTCTCTTTAGAACCCAAACTGGTTCTAATCTTGTCCCTGATATGGAACCAGTTCTGTTTTAAACAGTATTTATTTCAAATCAAATAAATTTACCAAGATTAGCATTCAGTTTTAACCGAATATTCCATGAACTGAAGTAGATTCAGCAGTAAACTTGGCGCTTATTCAACGCAGTCGCCAAACATTTTGAAACAAAGGAGCTATGAACAGTTGGCATATCGAACCAGTTTTGGTTCTGTATAGAACCAAAACTGGTTCGATTATTCAACTTCGATATGCCAACTGTTCATATCTCGTTTGCTAAATAATGATTTGAGACAGCCTCGTATAAGCTCTAAACTTACGGTTGAAACCCCCTCAATTTATGTGTAATTCTGTTAATATTTAATGTTAATCTTTATAAATTTATTTGATTTGAAATAAATACCGTTTTAAACAGAACTGGTTCCATCTCAGGGACAAGATTAGAACCAGTTTGGGTTCTAAAGAGAACCTATATTTTTTGCAGTGTACTGTAGCCAGCACGTTTCACACGTTCATGTAGCTGCCGTTAGGAAAGTGGACCAAGTAATCATGAGAACATCTAATAAGCTGGATTCCACCCATCGTTTTTTTGACGGTGTGCAACGGTTTTGGTGGTTCAGGTGTTGGACTCCCAATTGCCAGGCGGTGTTGTCGATATTTGAGTAAACCGAAACCGAACCGAGTTTTTTAGTTTTTTTTTTAAAAACCGAAACCGTTGACATCCCGTAATCTAAGGCGTTTCGTTTTTAGCTCACCTGAGCAAAGCTCAGGATGAGCTTTACTGATCACTTTCCGTCCGTCGTCGTCGTCCGTCGTCCGTCGTCGTTGGGCGTCAACAATCATCTCCTCCCAAACCACTAGGCCAATTTTAATAAAATTTTGTGGGATTGCTCATTGGGTGGAACACTCGAAGAATTGTGTTCGAAATCTCCGTCGCCCATCTAATATGGCTGCCTTGGCCGCTGATTGGCAAAAACACATTAAAATCTTCTTCTTCAGAACCGCTGGATCAATTTGAATAAAATTTGCTGGGGATAACCAGTGGGTGGTCCTCTCTCAGAATTGTGTTCGGTTTGTCCGCCCGCCATCCAACATGGCTGCCACAGCCTCTGATTGGCTGACGCTCCACCCCTAAATTTCTATTTTTTGAATCAAGAGATCGATTTGAACCAAATTTTTTTTGAGGACTTATTGGGTCATAAGTATCTAATTTATGCCGAAAAAAATTTTCACGTAGCCCCATGGGAATCTCAGGAGCTAAAAAATAGAAAAAAATAAAATTGCTCATATCTCCAAAACTGCACGGCTCAGAAACTTTTTATTTGCTGTGCAGCTTGCTTATGAGCAATGGAAAGGAATGGTAGAAAAAAATCGCTAACGTTTTTTTTCTAAGGTACTTTCTTGAGACTCGGAAAAAGTGCTGACTCGGCACTTTTTAACACTGAAGGTAATGCAAAAACATTAAAAACTCTTATTCTCGCGTCAACAATCATCTCCTCCCAAACTACTAGGCCAATTTTAATAAAATTTTGTGGGATTGATCATTAGGTGGAACACTCGAAGAATTGTGTTCGAAATCTCCGTCGCCCATCTAATATGGCTGCCTTGGCTGCTGATTGGCAAAACACATTAAAATCTCTTCTTCAGAACCGCTGGATCAATTTGAATAAAATTTGTTGGGGATAACCAGTGGGTGGTCCTCTCTCCGAATTGTGTTTGGTTTGTCCGCCCGCCATCCAACATGGCTGCCACAGCTTCTGATTGGCTGACGCTCCACCCCTAAATTTCTATTTTTTGAATCAAGAGATCGATTTGAACCAAATTTTTTTTGAGGACTTATTGGGTCATAAGTATCTAATTTATGCTGAAAAATTTTTTCCCATATCCCCGTGGGAACCTCAGGAGCTAAAGTCAAGCCAAGTCCCTGGGTTCATATTTGGGCTCACTGTGGTAGCCCGAATTATAACTTAGTTCAAAATGAGGAATTTTCTTTAAAAATCTTCTTCAGATCCAGCAGTCGGAATGTTTTGATATTTGGTATGCAGCATCCTTAGGGGGGTGAGATTCAAGTTTGTTCAAGCCATGTCCCTAGGTCCATATTTGGACTCACTGTGGGAGCTTGAATTGTAACTTAGTTCAAAATGAGGACTTTTCTTTAAAAATCTTCTTCTTCAGCCATGTCCCTAGGTCCATATTAGGACTCACTGTGGGAGCTCGAATTGTAACATAGTTCAAAATGAGGACTTTTCTTTAAAAATCTTCTTCTTCAGATCCAGCAGTCGGAATGTTTTGATATTTGGTGTGCAGCATCCTTAGGGGGGTGAGATTCAAGTTTGTTAAAGCCAAGTCCCTGGGTTCATATATGGGCTCCCTGTGGGAGCCTGAATTATAACTTAGTTCAATATGAGGAATATTCTTTAAAAATCTTTTTTTTTTTAGATCCACTGGTCAGAATCTTTGGATATTTGGTATAAGCTTTTCTTAGGAGGAGCAGATGCAACTTGTTGAAATCAATTCTCTGGGTTGATATAAATTTAGGCTACCATGTCAGGTGAGCGCCCTCAAGCCCCTTGGGGCCTCTTGTTTATTAAAATACTCTCTTGCTGCAGAAATATACATAATGTAGCCATCCCAGAGTAGTGAGAGTACCCTGACACTGCCAATGGCAGTGTCTGGGTACTCTCACTACTCTGGGAAGGCTATATTCTGTGAATTTACGACATTTCAGTTTAGTTGTGTTTGCAGCTTTCCTCAAGTTGCGTGTAGGTGTCAAACCTCGAAAAATGGCCAAGCACAATAAAAGTTCTGGATTTTTAGGTAATTATTATATTGGCCTTTCTGATTCTTCATGTATTATAGCTTATTTCGGGCATTCATTGAGTTTCACTCAATTTCACTGCCATTCAGTTATGATTCCGGACATGAGAATGAGTTTTATTGAATTTTATTTGGCCTCATGAACAAACCGAACCAAACAGAGGTTTTACTCCACCTGAAAAACCCAAACCGAAACCGAACAAGAAATTTAAAAACCTACAGCTCTAGCCGATATCTTCGATTCCAGAAATCAAAATAAGATTGTGTACTTCAAAATTCACACACACACACACACACGCACGCATGCATGCACACACACTCTCTATCACTCTCCCCAGGGACTCTCTCTTAATTATTCCCCCCGTCATGAATCGGGCACTACAGGTCTCCATTTGTGTTGCCGAGTGTTTGTCTGGCATAAGTTCCAAGTAACAAATTTGATCTCGTTAAAACGTACATAATTAACTGGAAGAACGAACTAACATCCAATGCACCGAATCAAAAGAAAATGTCCCGAATAGAAAAAATGTTGGGGGCAAAGGTGTCTTTTACAAGCCTTTCACACCCCAGGTAAAATACACTCCGGATTGAATTCACGAAGCAAAGATACATCACATATCAGAGGTTCAGAACTTTACCTTTACCTAACACAACTAGATGTGGCCTGTCCCAACTTGGGTCCAAGGACACCCTCCCCCCCCCCACCCCGCGACATACTCTCTGATTACTCATTACTCACGGAAACTGTCGATCATTAACGAAGTGTTGAACCCCGAAGTCGATTATTTCACAATATATACAACGCGGCTTCGATGTGTTATCTATCACAAAGGAGAAGCGGCAGATTCACTACGTTTTAAACGTGGAATGACGATCACTATCGATATTTCGGATAACCGGTTGACGGTTTTTTCTAATCGGTTAGGTAGCTAACTGGTTTCAAACCGATTAACCATTTCAGTACTAACTTAATCACGGCCCAGACCTCATTTTCTGAACAGGGTTTGTAAATTTCGATATAAGGTGGAGAAGAGTTGGCGATCGTCTCTGTGTAAATGGGAAGTCCTTGAATCAGTCGGGGGGGGGGGGGGGGGGGGGGGGGGGGAGTAAACCAACATTCCAAATTCCTCTAAAACATGATAGTGTCATTTGAAAAATACACACAAGCCCGTGCCAGTCTTCATCTGAGACAATCCACAGCACTTTCGTCGTACTGCAGCCAGCGCGTTCCACACTTTCATGCTGCTGCCGAACGGAAGATGAACCAAGTAATCATGAGAACTTCATCTAAAAAGCTTGATTCCAGCCATCATCTTTTGATGGTGCAATGGTCTAGTGGTTTAGGTGTTTGACTCTTGATTGCCAGGCGGTGTTGCCGAGGGTTCGAATCCCGGCGGGGGATCAGAAACCAACATTCCAAATTCCTCTAAAACATGATTGTGTCATTCGAAAAATACACTCGAGCCCGTGCCAGTCTTCGTCTGAGGCCATCTACAGCTCTTTCCTCGTACTGTTGCCAGCGTGTTCCACACGTTCATGCTGCTGCCGAAAGGACGACGAATCAAGTAATCATGAGAACTTCATATAAAAGCTAGATTCCAGCCACGTTTTTTTGACGGTGTGCAATGGTCTAGTGGTTAAGTGTTGGACTTCTGATTGCCGGGCGGTATTGCCGAGGTTTCGAATCCCGGCGGGGAATCAGAACAAACATTCCTCTAAAACATGCTTGTGTCATTTGAAAAAAAAAACACACACACACACCCTCACACACTAAAACATGATTGTATCATTTGACACACACACATACACGCAGAAAAAGTCCAATGGGGCTATTAATGTGTATGAGAGGATGCGGGTTTTACATTGAAGGTGGCCCCCTTTTTCACGCTATTTACAATCAGAAATTGTGGATTGTTTTTTACAATACTGAAAAGTTAGTACTTACTCGGAATCCTCCAGACGGACGGCTTTTTCGAAAAACGGCAGCATCTGCTCGGACATATCTCCTCGCCACCATTGATGTATGTATTCTCGGTTTTTCTGAGCTGCATCACTAGCAATGATTTTTTCAAACCAGGGTGAAACCAATGCCATGTTCAATGGCATTGGACCTGTACCAATCTCCAGTATCTGTTCTCCACGTATAGTACCTACATAAGAGTGTCACAATAAAAGATTAGTTCATCAGCTGACCTCATGTACTCTGATTTCAAAACAACGAAATTTCAAGCAATAAATTTTCCCACAATGCAACTAGGAATTTAACCAATTCAGTGCCAGGCATGAACATTTTCGGTGATTTCTCTGAAGTACGGGGTTTTCACTGAAAGTTTTGTCCATTCAGGGATTTTGATTTTCATCGAAGACTGGCTAAACTCGACAGTTGGATTTTTATTGTCGTAACACTTAGAGGCCTGGTCTGCAGACTTTTATACATTTTTGCAATCCTTTGACAATCTACACTCTACATCCTGTCGCTTTGCAGATATTTATTGGAAAGTCTTGGCTACCTACAGTATGTGGAGAGTAGATTGTAACTAAATCAACCGTGGAGTGGAGTATCACTTTCAAATTCTGTACATATGGACAAAAAAACACAAGCAATGTTTCAGCCAATGAACCTCCGGGTTTAACCCGGAGGTCCTTTGACTGGAACTTTGCTTGTGCTTGTTATGCTTTGCAACAAATGTGAAATTATTGGATGGAATCTAAACTCTACGGGTGAGTTAGTGATAATACACTCCCCACGTACTGTATAGGCAGCCAAAACTTGACTAGAACCAACTTCTAAAGTAGTCATAATGTAACTTGCAACTTTACCCAGAGACTGCACGTTGGGGCACCTGTTCTCTTTCAGTAAAAGGTGATCGAAGTCGCAATTAGACCTTTATGGATTAACACACTTACATCCCCGCACATATGACAAGCACTGTTGCGTGGCACCTCTCAGGCGCTCCACAACTCGTGCCTTTGGGAACTCAGACACATACGATGGAAAAGGGATTCTGTAGGCGACGTCAATGGATAAGTTGACTGACGTCATTTCAGCTTCCTCCAACCCTTCCCTCTCCTACTAAAATTTTCATAATTCTTTGTGGAGGATCCTGTATTAGAGATGGGCCTAAAATATGGGCTCTTCTAGCTATATTGGCAATATCTGTATCTGTCTTACCAAGTACTTGTTTTACGCATGAGATAGTGTAGCAAGCAAATTATTCAAGCTTGTCACATGGTGGCCCTGGCGGGACATGGACCCAAGATGAAGGGGGTAGTAGTAGCCAGGCTCGAAGCCGATGGGGGTGCCGGGAGGGGGGGGGGGGGGCTATGTCCATCTCTGTCGGAAAATGCTGTTGTGCGTCGAAAAATTGCTGATCATTCGCACGCCGTTTTTTTTTCTTCTGAAAACCACTACATGTAATAGTATTGTAATATGAAATACCATTGATGAAACTACAATTTCATTATGCAAAACTACCTTTATGTTTCTATGAAAGACCTATCGGCCACACATCCCCCGAAAAATTTTTAATTTTTCAAAGTCGAAAAAGGGACATAACTCTGGCAAAAAATATCGGACCAAACCCCGATCTCAACTTGACCTAACACACTTGAAACTCTATCACCTGATTAATTGTTGGAACTTGGAAATGTCTCTCTGAGCCCTTTCCAACAAGTTTGTGTTGCCACAGGAAAGCACCACTGATTATCTGCATCAGAGACAAATGAGTGCCCAAACAGACTATACCTATTATTCACAGAATTGATATTATATTGAAAGCACCGGAGCGGTTTCACATTTTCAAATTGGCAATGATTACCGATCGGCAAGGGGAAGGAGTGAAAAATTACCCTGAATAAAATTAATTAATAAAATTCCCAGTTTGGGGTGGGCGGGTTCCCTACTATGAACAAAAGTAAACAAAATTCTCCTAAGTGCCTGAGAAATGTTTGAGTACCCCCCCCCCCCCCCCCCCCCAATGATGTATGGCTAGTGCGAAAGGAAGCAGCAGACATAACAGGATTCCATATAAGTGTAAGCCCAAAAGAATCACTGTATGGTAACTACGGCAGTAGACGCATGTTTGGGTGCGTCCAATATGGCGGTTTTGAAGCGACGAAAGGTAGTTTTTTTATAATTGTCTCCAATACTACGCACAGTGTTTTAATATTTTTCAGTGGTGCTCATATAGAATATACCCATGGTAGCTTGGGGTATCAAATGTTCACCATGAGTGGTGAAGTGGTGTTAACCGCGAGCCTTTGGCGCGCGATTAACACCACATCACCACGACTGATGAACATTTGGTACACCAAGCTACTATAAGTATATTTTATTTATACCATGATCGTCAGATTATTAAGAGTCGCTATTAGTTTTTCTCGATTTTACTGAGCACCAGGCGTACATACGTGCGCATCTGTTTTTGTTTACGCGAGCATCGGTGGGCGGTACTTCCGTTGTCAATTTTATCGCCGAAACGAAATGGAAAATGAAACGGGGCCTTTTACATTTTAATAGCACAATAACATACCATTTCGAATTATGGATGCTTTATTAACATGAGACAATACATGTTTGTTAAGTTTTGGTGTCTTATGGGATAAACTCATTTAAAAACGTAATAAATAATTGTCACTTTCATTTCACTCTTCCTGAGGCGACGTGCGATAAATTTAGACAAGTTGCATTCAGGTCGACGTCACCAAAGGTCAACTTGGATGTAGTTCCACTGTAGGTGTAAATTTTAACTACTGAAATCCCATTGCTGGCGTATTCATCGGGGTTGGCGTGTAAAGCTAAAATATATATTGTAGAATAGGTAATAATGGTATGAATACAAGTCACCCCTAAGTGAAGATCAAACATAAATTAAGGAGGGCTTAAGGAGTAAAGTCTCTACGGTATTATCGCTTTCAGTGATCCATTGTTCAATCAACCAATGTATTGATTGTCCCAAGACAATAAAAATCTTTTTTTTCACTAACAGTTGTTTCTGGGCTGAAGACAAGAAAAGTAATCTTGTTGTGCGTATTACCGTTATGTAGCACTTCACCTTATCAAGCGCGAATGAAAATATAGCATCTTTTTAATTACACGTGTAATCGATCTAAATGATGCTTTGGATTGTGGTGGAAAATTATTTTTTAACGGTTTGGATTGCTTGGGTGTTACGGTTTGAACGTCACGAACATCGTCAAGGATTCGTCTTGAGCATTGTTGTTAAAAAGTATTTTTTCTTACAGTTCAGATGGGTAAATCTTTCCATGACAAATACGGGTATGCCGAGTTCCAGTCATGAATGACACTCCTGTGAAAAATGTGGACGACAGTATCAGACGAAATGTAGTCTACAGAAAAACATGTTCATAAAACACCAAATCACAAGACCAAAATGCCTTCCGTGTCAGATATGCAGTTTGAAATGTACCACAAAGAGACATCTGGATACATCAGCTATTGGGGCTCGGATTACTCGACTGTATTTGATCTTGTTACCTACCAGACCCGACCAGACAGGCATGTGGCGACAGGGGGCGAGGGTGGGGGTGTCTCACCCCCCCCCCCCCCCCCCAGCTAGGAGTATTTTTTTCAATAGTTGGAAATTCCGAGGTCAAAAATCAAATAGTAGGAAATTCAATAAATTAACATTGTTCATGAAAAATATTAAAATTCCAACTAATGATGAGAAATTTTGATCTTTTATTTCCAACTGGAAACTTGAGTTTCAAATTTCCTTCTCTAAACTTGACATGCTTTTTCCGTTTCAGGACTAGTGAAAATTCTCAGAAGGGTTCATAACCCTTTACCCAACGCAGACGATTTCAAAATTCATTATTTTAAACACCATTTTTTAAAAAAATATTTCAACAAAACCATATCATGTGACCCCTCTTTGGAACGAGCTCGATGAGCTCGTTCCAAAGAGGGGTCACATGATATGGTTTTGTTGAAATTTTTCGAAAAATAATATTTTTTCAGCAGCTGTATTTGCATATTACGCGGGCGGTTGCGGGCGATTCGTTGGGTAAAGGGTTAAAATATATCACCCAGCGCTGCAGTGCAACCGCCTATCGAAACCACTCACAGTTGGAATTTACACCGGTGCCCCCCCTCCCCCCCCCCCCCACCCCCCAGCTGAAACCCTCTAGCCACATCCCTGCGACCAGACCAATGCGATCCATACCAGTGTCTTCACCTGACACTGTCGCACTATACATCTCACAGATCTATTCTACCCACCACTTACCACGGTGGAAATAAATACCGGTAGACTTACACCAGTTTACCACAGTCGAGCAACGTCGGCAAAGGATGCCTCCCCGAAAGCATTATTGAGCTAACATACATCAGTGCTTGGCGCTCGGACTGGTACCCACCGATAACCAACAATAGAGTATTCGCACCCTCAACACAACTAGCTACAAAAGCTACAGCTGTTTATTGTTTTTCGACAGTTTTCAGTCAACAATAACACCCGCATACAAAGTCGTGACATGTACCAACTCTAACACACGCGACTGTCGCTGTCACTATTAATTCTAACCAACAGGATTACACACCGGAAAGCGGAGAGACTTCTACACACCTGAATCCGATGTTGTAACATTACCACTGAAATACGGCATATCTCTGCATTTGTTTGTTTGATAAGGCAGAACATGCCGAAACCTTTGTTGTACACTTTGTGGAAGCTAATTCCTGACAAATACGAATAGAGGTCCTACTATCTTGTTTAAACGAGATAGCTAAGTCGTTTAAACGAGATAGCTGAGTCGTTTAAACGAGATAGCTAAGTCGTTTAAAGGAGATAACTTAGTCGTTTAAACGAGATAGCTAAGTCGTTTAAACGAGTTAGCTAAATCGTTTAAACGAGATAGCTAAGTCGTTTAAACGAGATAGCTAAGTCGTTTAAACGAGATAGCTAAGTTGTTTAAACGAGATAGCTATGTTGTTTAAACGAGATAACTATTGGCCAATCAAATTCATTTTGACACGGGCACAACTTGTGAACGACAGCATTGTTGAGTCAACTACAAGCAGAAAAGTGCATCCGTCCGTGGAAGGTGAAGGTAATGTACACTTAGGGCAAATGTACGGCGGCCCATACCTGACATGCATTATTATTTTTTTTTCAAATTTTCACCTTGGTGCAAATTACTTTTAACCATGCATGGTGAAAATTAATTTTCACCATGGTGCAAATTAATTTTCACCATGCGATAGGGGGGAGGGGATAGTAGCCACTAGGTTCGCTCTCAAGCTTCGGGAGCGGTCATCTAACAGCAGTGCGAGATGGGGAGGGCCATGGTAGCCCATCCCTATAAGCCCCCCCCCGGGGGGGGGGGGGCGTTGTTGCTTGGTGATATGATCTGGATTTGAAGAGAGCACCATCAGTTCATGTCAAGATTGATCAAGGAGTGCCATGTTCATGATACCGTCGTATTACACTGCTGGAACCCCCACTTGGGGGGGGGGGGGGGGGGCGCCCGGTTGCGTATAATCTCCTATATCCCGTGTTCATGAAAGGTGGTGTGGAAACGGGATTAGGCTATCGATATGTGGTCACCGTAGATGGACCCTAGGTTGGCCCGAAGTTAAGGGCTCAGGATTGGAAATATAGCCTGCTGCGTTGCGCAGGGGTGCGGTCTTAACATAGTGGCACGCATATAGAGGAATGAGTATTGGTGTTCTCATTTGCATGTGCGCCAGGTTAAGCTGTTCGGATGAGAACTGAACTCCCGTATAGGTTATGGTTTGTTCTATGCTCCTTCGAGGGAGCTTGTTTTTTGTAAATATGAAGGCAGTGAGTATGTATAGGTATCACTGTTTCTAATATTGTGGGTTGCCCTGAAAAGGGCCGTTAATTAGCGTAGTGTAGGGTCTACAGCCAGGATTCTTCCTTGTTGATGGACGTGGATTCATCCGGTTTGTCCATCGTCTGTGGGTCAGGAGCTGCTTTAGGTGCTGCTTGCAGCAGTTGTTTGGCTACGAGCAGTGAAATCTTGGCAGTCATGTCCGCAATCTTCTGATCGTCGCTACTGCCAGTGTGCAGGTTAACAGAGTCTTTGGCAGCCCACTGGTTAAGGTGGTTCACACTGGTGTCTTTGACCGCCTGTTTATACTTCACCTGATCAAACAACTGTGCGTCAAGCTCCTGTTGGTCAGGAATGTACGCGGTGGATGGAGGGCGAGTGCCGTAGGTCCAGTCAGATGATTGGACATGTTTAATCCAATCGAGGGCGTGCCTCGTTCTCTGTTCCCTTAAAGCTTCATCCCTAGGCTTGGTATGATCTAGTGGCGGCATAATAATTGATCCTAGGCGGAGGCTGGTGCGGTCATGCCGACGTTCTGTGCTGGTTGTTCGATCTACGAGTTGTTCTAATTGGTCTCATGGTTGGAAGCAGAAGTAGCTACGAAAGCCGTTCGGTTGAACCGGGTATAAATCAGTCCGTGGCGGACGTAATAGAGATAGCGCCGCTATAGATGTTGGTGTCAAGGTCAGAGGACACGAGATGGGTAGATGCGCATTCAAGACGCTCTATCCTCGGTAGGAGGATGCGTGTGGTGGGTAGCAGCTGGTATGATTATGCGTTCAGATAGTTAATTGCCTGTAGTAAAGGTGCTCATCGAGCCACAACCCCATGTGTGTGTGGGGGTGGGGGTGGGGTGGGGAGTAGACCGTAGGTTGGTACCGGTTAATTGTGGTGGGTTGTACTGCCAGTGGGAGACCGGATGGTCGGTGGGTGGGTCTCTCCAACACTATGCCTTGTAGGCGGTAGTTGAGCACACTAGGGTTTCATTAAGGTTTGTGCCGTGTTTGAAAGCCAGAATTGGAGGCTCCAGGAATATTCTACGCAGTGTGGCACTGCTGGATATGAGTTCCCAATATTTTAAGAGAGCCTTCTTGGAGTTAGAAATGTACGGTTTGAAGGTCGTAGTGAAGACCAGAGGTGGCTCCATATAAGCTTTATTTGTCCGACCCCGATTCGTGTTTGTAAGCAGCGTGGGTCGATCCGTGAAGTTGACAGTGGTGAGTACAGGTGTTCAATTTCCTGCATGGTGTAACCCCGTGGTAGGCGTTTATTCACAAACTGTTCTTTGTGGTGTGTATAGCGTGTTTCAGATGAGTTGTTGCGTATAAAGCGGGCCAGTTCACCCTTAATGAAACCCTTGAAAGTGGCAGGGGGGGGGGGGGGGGGGGTGAGCGGATTGGCGGTGGAGGCACTGGAATCTCTCCGTTGGTTTGATGTGGAAATGCACATCCATAGCGCCGGTGGCTTGGAACCGATCACCTTTGTAAATCTCGGTATCAAGGAACGTGACCTCGGAGGTCGAGGCTTCATAAACAAAGTGAAATGTCGGGTGTGATTGGTTAGCTATTTCCGTGAAGCTATGCAGGTCCGCTTCGGATCTCGTCCAGATGATAAGGGTATTATCACGATATCGGAGCCATTTGTGGATTTTGCTCTGGCCCATTGAAAGTAGTGTGATCTCCCAGGTATGGGCCGTGATATCGGCTATTTCAGGACTGGCCTTACTGCCCTTGGCAGCTCCCAATGTTTGGATATAGGACTGTCCATCAAACTGGAAGCAGTTGCGCTCAAGTATAAGCTTAAGGAACGTTAGTAGTGAAGTAGTCTGGGTATGAGATATGGTAAATTATGGTTCTCAATCAGAACTCGTTCGACAGATGCCATAGCTTCCTCGTTCGATATGTTGGTGTACATATTGGCAATGTCGGCAAAAACGAGGATGGAATCAGGAGGGATATGTGCCTCCTCAATGAGTTGGATGGAGTGGGCAGTGTTCCGTATATACGTATGCGAAGGCGCGAGGGGTTAAGACACCGTAGGAGTTCTATTTTCGTCTTGGATAGGTATTTTTCCATTGCAACATTATGACAAGTGGTTGGAGCGGTATTGGTCCTCTTGTGAAAGGGGTTAATGAAGCCCCTGTTGGTCAGCATGTATAACTCTCAGTCGCATTCGATTATGAAGCAATTGGATGTCCTCATTGAAGAAAGATTTGATAGGTTTTAGAGGCGTTGGTAGAAATTTAAGGCCCTTGCCCAGTACAATCTTCTCAGGTATACTGAGGGTGTAATTCGATAGATTAGTGATGTGTTTGCTAGTTAGTGTGCAATGTAGTTCAATTCGACGTCGTGTACGCTGATTCTGTTTATGTTTGACACGAGAAGCCACGTGGAAATTGCGCGCGTGGCAGTGGCAGTGACGGTAGCCTGTTAAAGAGTGAACATCACTGATATGAGCGTAATGGCCTAGTCAAAGACCCTGTTAACCTGCACACTGGCAGTAGTGACGATCAGAAGATGGCGGACATGGCTTTCAAGATTTCACTGTTCGTAGCCAGACAACTGCTGCAAGCAGCACCTAAAGCAGCTACTGACCCACAGACGATGGACAAACCGGATGAATCCACGTCCACCAACAAGGAATAATCCTGTCTGTAGACCCTACACTACGCTAATTAACGGCCCTTTTCAGGGCAACCCACAATATTAGAAACAGTGATACCTATACATACTCACTGCCTTCATATTTACAAAAAACAGGCTCCCTCGAAGGAGCATAGAACAAACCATAACCTATACGGGAGTTGAGTTCTCACCGAACCGCTTAACCTGGCGCACAGCCAAATGAGAACACCATTACTCATTCCTCTATATGCGTGCCACTATGTGGAGACCGCACCCATGCGCAACGCAGCAGGCTATATTTCCAATCCTGAGCCCTCAACCTTCAAATCCTGATCATATCACCAAGCAACAACGCCCCCCCCCCCCCCACCCGGGCCGGGCTTACAGGGATGGGCTACCATGGCCCTCCCCATCTCGCACCGCTGTTAGATGACCGCATCCGAAGCTTGAGGGTGAACCTAGTGGCCACTATGCCCCCCCCCCCCCCCCACCCCCAAACTATCACATGGTGAAAATTAATTTGCACCATGGTGAAAAGTAATTTGCACCATGGTGAAAATTTGAAAAAAAAATAATAATGCATGTCAGGTATGGGCCGCCGTACATTTTCCCTAAGTGTACATTAAATTCACCTTCCACGGACGGATGCACTTTTTTGCTTGTAGTTGACTCAACACTGCTGTCGTTAGTTCACAAGTTGTGCCCGTGTCAAAATGAATTTGATTGGTCAATAGCTATCTCGTTTAAAACAACTTAGCTATCTCGTTTAAACGACTTAGCTATCTCGTTTAAACGACTTAGCTATCTCGATTAAACGATTTAGCCATCTCGTTTAAACGACTTAGCTATCTCGTTTAAACGACTTAGCTATCTCGTTTAAACGACTTAGCTATCTCGTTTAAACGACTTAGCTATCTCGTTTAAACAACTTAGCTATCTCGTTTAAACGACTTAGCTATCTCGTTTAAACCAGATAGTAGGAAAACATTGAGTGTCGCTTCCACACCGCCGTAAAAACCTACCACAGGCGTCAAGTCCTGAGCTACAAACCGCATGAATCACATCCCTGCACATCGCAGGAAGCGCCATTTTCAATTCTGAGTCCTAAACCTTCTACCTACTAAGGGCGGATCTAATGTCTATCTACGGTGATCATACAGTAAAAACGTACCACAGTTACCTCCCGTGGAAGTAGCACCCCCCCCCCCCCCCCCGGGCGTCCAGTCCTAACCTACGAACCGTATGGCAATACCTAAGAACCAAGCAGAACCCTCCCACCCCACCTCTAAAGAGGAAGAGAGGGCAAAATGTTCGACACGGAAGCGGACACTTTACTAAGTGGACCATGCCTCCTGATCCATATGTGCCCCTCCCCTGGAGATTTCTGCCTATACATATATATATAGCGTGTGGTAAATCACTACCTCTTTTTCTAATCCACTCCCTCAGTGGATTTTACACTTACTTTCCACTTAGCTGACTGAGACACATCGTCTCTGACACGCTGTTAAACCACGGACCCGCCATACAGCATAATTTTAACCCCATTCTCACGACCATTATGGTCGAGCAAATCGACGGTTCTACCCGATGTATAATAGACCTACACAAGCGACAGCTATAAACCTATCCGAGGATTTCCTTACCTCTCGTTGGTTGGAAAAGCCTGGATTAGGCGAAACTACTAGTAACATCAGGCGGTTATTGTTCTGGACGAGTGATTAAGGACATCACGTGTTACCAACACCAGTAACGATTTCCCAAAATGAATACACTTAACCCAACCCCAACAGGGAATACAAAAAACCTCATCTCCCCAATTGGCGGCCTCCCAAAATAAGCGAGAGTGCCCCTTCCGCCAAACTTTGAATCCCGCGATGTTGTGTTGAAAAGTTGTTCCCTCGACATTTGAAATAAGTAGCACCCCACCGTCTACTTTGCTACTCCTAGTCCCACAAAGGGACTACGTCTCAAATATATCCACAGTAACATCCCCACCGTAGATTAACAATCACTTGGTGGCTACCTCCACCCTGTATATCACACAAACCCGTTCGGACGCAACAGCAGTTTTCCTTCCTCCTAGCACCCTAAGAAGTAAGAGTGACCATCCTCCTGAGAACTGAACCCCGTCATCATATGAGGGAAAGATGCTCGCATGACACGAGAGCAACGCCTGTCCTATCAGGTTATAACGGACCCACCCCTAGCTCCATGTTCGCTACTCCCTGTCCCACAAAGGGACCCTTCACCGACACACCCAATTGGCTCCCTAGATCCCTGATCTACCGGCAATCTGATGCCTCCTGATTCCTATATGCCCCCTTCCCATGAAATGTCCGCCTACCTTTGGGTGTATCACTAACTCCTTTTATAATTCAGCAGTGATAATACTTGAATGGTCCCATCGTTGTCCCTGTAATAGAAGGAGAGGACATAGAAACATCAAAACCGTAAACAAATCGCAAAAAGTTTATGCAAACCGTAATGCGTATTAATTACTAAATCCAAACCGGTACATTAAAATGTGAAGGTGATCTCCTTGCTTAGCCACTTTCCGGAATTTTGAGGAACTTTTCGAATTGTATATTTACATAAAGATGTTATAAACATAATGATTATATTAACTGCTCTTTATTCAGACAATATATTTTGTTTATATTCTGTTTATATAAACATTAAGCAGCAAATTTCGGGGATACAATGTTGATTGAACAACAAAACAGTATTAAAAATACAGTCAGGGTTTAATTTGTTTGGATAATTACTTATATATCTATGCGGAAATTACCTATTTGGACATCTATCTCTTTATGTGTTCTCTTAGTATTACAAAATCTTTGAATCAACATGAATAATCTCAAATTTAGTTTCTGTGATATTCGTCAACACGACCTCGGAAGCGCCAGACTGGTGGATACATTCAAACATACGTCTACCGCCGTAGTTATCATACAGTGAGAATTGACGAGGGAAATAAATGGAAGTACTAAATGGTCTCCATTTCCATGTAAGCCTCGGGCAGTGGTCGCGGTAAGCCATTATGCAGAAATATAATCGTTAACCCTTTACCTAACATGAAAAGCAGACGACACTTGCCAAAAAAATTCTTGAATAACTATTTTTTTTCTTTTTTTGTCTCAAAAACATAGGTTATGACCCCTCATTGGAACGAGCTCGACGAGCTCGTTCCAATCAGGGGTCATAACCTATGTTTTTGAGACAAAAAATGAAAAAATAATTAAAATTAATAGGCGATTTTTGAGAATAGCGCTGGCCGGTTTTGTGCGTTACGTTGGGTAAAGGGTTACGCACCAATAAATCAATATAAACAATGCACCCAGCTTAAGATATCTTAGAATAAAACAAACATGACATTTATCTATTTTCATCCCTAACCTTCATCTTACCGAGTGGCATCTAAATGAAATTTTATTTTTTCATGTTTACAACCTCGAAAAGGGCTTGGCGTTTGTTACTTTGTTTTTGAACATTTGCGTTTAACACCCAGCTACCGGCATGTTAGGCACAGTTGTGAGATACATACACAGAACGACACGCGTGTGTGAATGGGTTAATCGATATGGTACGAGTGCCAGCACGGAAGGATAGAACGAGAGACCACTTTGGACACTCGGCAATTCATTTGACAACTATCAATAAACGAACACATTTTAGCGCCAACCAAATATGCGAGGGAAGCCCGTGTTATTATTTCTTCCCATGAGTCTCAATATGTTCTATGTGCCTACTGGCACATAGAACACATTGGAACTCAGGAGACCATTTTTAGCTATCGGTAGCGATCGAAATTGAAATTGTGGTGAACGATTTGTAGAAAAGTCCATTGAAATTTCGCTTCTTTATAAAAATAGTCCGACAACGATTTCCGTTCCACACATGTGTACGGAACAGATTTTCATTTTCCGCATGGTTTAGTGTTGCTGTAGATGGGGATTTCAAAGAACAGGCGTGTAATAAATTTTATTTCGGGTCCAAATGGACCCCGGTTAGGAGATTAGTACCATTTGTGTTAATAGGTTTTGGTTATTTTTCGATAAATTATGGCTGCAAATACTACAAACGAGAAATACACCACTGGTGTCTGCTGAGGTTCTAAAGGCCATATTTGAGGACCAGGAAGAATTAGACGAGGAAGATTCTGACACCTCAGACACAGACTCTGACCACATTTCCAGCACATCCAACCACAGTGACACATATACAATTGACACAACACTCGACAACTAAACTGACTGAATCCAGCCCTCCAATCAATCCCTAAATCAAAATATTGTAAATCGGAATCCTCAGATCAGTGGTGTAGGGGATGGGCCCGCAGGGCCCTCATTGCGGGTGGGGGGGGGGGGGGTTGCGGCTACAGGGGGGCGGGGCGTCTTGAAGGACGTCCCAACGCTGGAAGAAAGAGGGAAAGGGAGACACAACACTCGACAACTAAACTGACTGAATCAGGCCCTCCAACCCATCCCCAAATCAAAATATTGTAAATCGGAATCCTCAGATCAATGGCGTAGGGGATAATAATTTCAAACTCTCACTTCCACACGATGTACTCTTTGTAGTCTATTATTATTCTTTTAAGTGAACGCTACATCATTGTAACTGATAGGGGTGAGAAATGAACAATATACATACACGGTGCCTCTCAAGTCACACATGTTGGGCGTGCATCGTTGGATGGTGGGGGTGAAACTTAAAACATGTAATGAAAAAATCTACCGAGTAGTACTTCTAGAATCGATCCTATAGGCTATACCTTTATTTAATTTATGGCGTATGTACTACGTGAAATCCTGTACGCTGTGCACGGTAACAACACTAAATTTGCTCCCGTTTTAAAGGCAACCACCATTATGAAAGGCCCCCCCCCCCTCCCCCCGTCTCTATCTCTCGGGGGGGGGGGGGGGCACAAGATTTTCCGCTACGCCACTGCCTCAGATAAATAATCAGCAAGAAAGGGCGCGTACTACAGCATGAGATAGAGGTAGGGTGCGTGGTTGCAGTTGCGAATGGGTCATTTATAGGGAGAAATTGAACAGGTTGGGATACAAATGCACCAAATGTTGGAAGACGACAGCTTCAAGAATCAGGATATAAGACACCAGCCAGGTATTATGTTATAGACTGTAGTACACTTGCATACGCTTTCAGCCTCTTCATCACCATTTCACGGTGGCTCTTATAGTTATAGGTTAACCAGTAAGAATTACAATAACTTGTTCAAATAATGTCCAAAGGGAATCCTAAAATACAAATTTGAAAGTCTTGACACCTGTTGTGCTTATTTTTATTACATTTTTACTGGGTCAAAATGGACCCCAGTCAGTTGGATTTGTAGGAAAAATATGTTGGTAGGATGAAGGTTAAGATAAGATCACTGAAGTCCATTTCCATATTACTTTGGCGTAGGGTTCTGCGAATATTCATATTCCATGTGCCGGCGATAGATATATCCGTCGCCGGCACATGAAATAGTAAATAGGAGTGACGGATAAATTCGTCGCCGGCACATAACCCTTTACCTAATGGATCGACCGCAAGCGCCCGCGTAATTAAAAAATAAGCAGTTGAAAAAATTATATTTTTCAAAACATTTCAACAAATCCATATAATGTGACCCCTCATTGGAACGAGCTTGTCAGGTTCGTTCCAACGAATTGTCACATGATATGGTTTTGTTGATTTTTTTTTTTAAATTTGAAAAAAAAAAAAAAAATAACTTTTGATATCGTCTGCGTTGGGTAAAGGATTAATGCGGAGTTGCGTAAGATGGAATCCGTTTTTAACCCTTTACCTAACATGAAAAGCAGACGACACTTGCAAAAAAAATTCTTGAATAACTATTTTTTTTCTCAAAAACATAGGTTATGACCCCTCGTTGGAACGAGCTCGTTCCAACGAGGGGTCATAACCTATGTTTTTAGACAAAAAATGAAAATATTTTGAAAATTAATTGGCGATTTTTTGGAATAGCGCTGGCCGGTTTTGGCCGTTACGTTGGGTAAAGGGTTAAGCTGACGTGTCTGGACGTGTGCCTATTTTTAAAACACGCTTTCCAACCGCAGATATCCGGTGCATTCCGACAGAGGGGAGGATTGCAGGGATAATGGGAGATATCAGACAGGTATTCGGCACCGATTGCCGAATCGAATCGAATACTGCCGTCGAATCGAATATCATTTCGAATACCGAATATTCGCAAGGCCCTACCTTGGCGTAAAATATCCACCAACCACTCGTATGCGAACATCTGAGCTGATACAAATTTCATGTCTGTTTTGGATTTCTCCAGATAGATCTCAATGTCGAACACCTCATCGTAATCCTGGCCTGTGTATTCTCTTTCCATCATGGTGAGAGTGTCAGTCCTAACCTAAACAACAAACAAAATATAAATTAAAAGGAGCTCATGGATGCCATTAATAAATAATTTAAGAACGAGCTCTTGAAAGCCCAAGTCACTGCTAACCAAATGAATAGGAACGAGCTCTTGGATTCCGGAGTCACCACTAAAAGTACACTCTGAAATCAATTGAGTTCATAATCACTTAACCCACTTGATTTTGGGTTGTTTTTTAACCCAACTGATTTTAGAGTGTACCCAGTGTTACGTAGATATGGAGGCGATGTGAGGCGATGAGTATGACTGCCAGCCCTCCAGGAATAATGTTGTCATGAATTTAGAGTTCTATCGAATACTTTATTTAAAGGATGGAGAGGTTCGTACAGCCCTAAAAGCAACAAACAATGCTTGACTTTCAGGGACCTTTCTAGGGATTTTGTATAAAATAATTTTATTCGTCTTTAATCTGTCCAAACATACATGTACCAAGAGCCACTGCCAGACAAAAACTTTTCGTTTGTATTTTCCAGAATTGTACTTTTTCAATATATATTTATGGGATTGGATAAACTGTGAGTAACTTGATAGCAGGGAGGGCAGACTGGCATGCCAGCCAAGCCATTATAATATATATATTATTTTTTACTTTTATTTCCTGAGTATGATTCATCTATTAACTGTTAGCTGCGAGTTATCCTGTGTCCGTCTTCTGTCGGTCTGTGTGTCCGTCTGCAATAATCAGCTGGGAGGGATTTAAGAAGGGCAGGCTGGTATGTCAGCAATTGTAATATAGGTATTATTTTAAACAAATGTTCTCCTTGTGTATGCTTCATCTAACGACTGTTAAGTGTGAGGTACCCTTTGGCTGTGCCCTAGCCGTCTTCATGCCCGTCCGCCATAATCGGCCGGCAGCGAGGGCAGAGAGAGTAGGATGGCACACCGGCTATTGTAATGTATATCGTTTTTTGAAAGAAAACTTTCTGACGTGTATCTTTCCCCTAATTCCTGTCAACTATATATCTGTTTTTCTTTGTCCGACTCCTGTCCGTCTGTACGAGCGTCGGCAATTACTTGCCGCTTACAACCCCTAACATCAAAATTATGATGTAACATTTAGCCTCACAAATCGAAGATTCCATACCGAAAGAGCCTATCCCTATAGTATGAAAAAAGACCGTCAGCACCTTGCTGTATGGACACTCGATATTTTCTGTTAATTTAAAGGACCATCAGCCATATTATTTGTTTTATCTTATAAAAGAAGCAGGAATAAGTACCTAAGCAGTACTGACATCGCACTTAAAGAAACTGATAGCAGAACAAAGCACAACAAGGGTGATTATCTCTTTTGGGGTCTCTACAGAAGGTTTGCATATTTTAGGGGACCGCACAGCATCACACTATTACTTTTGGGAATACCGAGCTAATTGACCCTTCCTCTAAAAGAAATCAGACAACCGATAATAGACCTTATGCCCTGTGGCACAAAAGGGGTGCTTATTTGGGGGGGGGGGGGGGGGCACAGAGCACCACTATGCATGCCCAGGCTCCGTGTATAAATATTTAAAATGCGGAGCAGATTGTCTCTTTCTCTGACAAGAACTCAGAAAGACTGATAATGGCCCATATAGAAAGATGCAATTTTTTTTTTTTTTTTTTTTTTGGGGGGGGGGGGGGGGGACGAGGGGCGTAGAGCACCACTTTTAAGCAAGATACCCTCTATTTACATTCGGAACACCGAGTCAATTGACACTTTCTCTAACAAGCAGTAACAGAAACCCATGGCAGCCCATATAGAAATAAAGTGTAAGTGCCCTTTTGGGAGTTTTATGGCACTAGAGCACATGTTTTGGAGGACCCGCACTGCATCACTATGTTCAGCAAGGCACGGTCTATACATTTTTGGAATATTGAACCGATTGGCCCTTCCTCCAACAAGTAGTTCGCGGAAGTAATAATATTAGTTACACAGTTTGTTGGTGGCCTAATATGGTATATATGGTGTCAGTTAATTTCATATTGGACGAGAGCGAAGCTCGAGTCCAATATGGAATTAACTGACACCATATATACCATATCAGGCCACCAACAAACTGTGTAACGAATATATCCTACCGACTGCTACATCGATGCACAGAACTAATAACAACAGCGATCAAAATTAAATGAGAGAATTCTCACAATGTGTTCACGTGTCTTTGCCTTGTTACAATTTATGGGAGCTCTCCCATAAATTGTAACAAGGCAAATTCATACATACCAAACACTTTCATTTCGAAGGTAACATGACACACATCCACAGAATATGAAGCCTTTTAAGTTGCCTAACCTGCACTTCAGACCAAATATGGGCTTCCAACACTCAATCTTTCAACTTGAAGCGTTTATCGGCTGCCGCCATTTTGAATAATCAATGAACAAAGGGGAGATTACCCATAGCTGTCAGCGTATATTGATGTTGCCAGGCAGTATATGGTTTTATATGCAGTCTGCATGTGACACCTTTGAATCAATGAAATTCCCAGATACTTGGAGGTAAGATATTTGACATTATAACAAAAAGTGTTAGAACCCGTTTGGGAGCCTTGTGGCACAAAAGAGGTGCATTTTTTTTTTTGGGGGGGGGGGGGGGGGGGGGCGCAGTGCACCACCATCTTTCTCAATGTACTATGTATAAATTTTCAGAATGTTGAGCAGACTGCCTCTTTCTCTAACAAACAGTGAGAAAAACTGGTAATAATAGCCCGTATAGCAAGAAAATTTCGGTGCCATTTTTGGGAGCTTTATGGCCCCAGAAGGGCGCAAAATTCGGATGGCCCACAGAGCACCACTTTGGTTAGCAAGAAACCCTCTATCTATTTTGGGAACACCGTCTCAATTGACCTTTTCTGTAAGAAGCAGTCACAAAAACCGATAAAAGCCCATATAGCAGTAAAGAGTAAGTACACTTTTTGGGAGCTCTGTGGCACCAAAAGAGTTCATATTTTGGGGAACCCGCAGTGCATCACCATATTCGGCAAGGCCTGGTCTCTAAATTTTTGAAATATTGAGACGATTGACCCTTCCTTCAACAAGTAGTTCACGCAAGCAATAATAGACCGTACTGAAAAAAAGTGTTAGAACCCTTTTTGGGAGCCTTGTTGCACAAAAGAGGTGCATAGCTTGGGGCACGCAGAGCACCACCATGCTCCCTAGGGCACAATCTATAAATTTGGAGAATACCGAGCAGATTGCCCCTTTCTCTACGAAACAGTCAGAGAAAATGATAATAGCCCATTTATTCAGAAAATGTAGGCACCATTTTTGGGACCTTTGTGCCTCGAACAGGGTGCATATTTTAGGAGGCCGGCAGAACACCAACATGCGTATTGAGGCCACATCTATTAATTTGTGGAATATCTAGCCAATTGCACCTTCTCTAATTAACAGTCAGAGAAACATAATAACCCACATAGCAAGAAAATGTAGGTCCCCTTTTTGGGGAGCTTTGCGGCATCCTGTTCATTAAGGAAACCTCTATTAAGTTTGGGAACACCGAGTCAGTTGCCTCTTTCTCTAACAAGAGGTCACAGAAACCGATGACAGCCCATACAGGAAGAAAGTGCAAGTACCCTTGTTCGAAGCTTTGTGGCACAAAAAGCGTGTGTATTTTGGAGGCCCGCACAACACTACTCTGTTTAGAATTTAGAAAGGCACGCTCTATAAATTTTGGGAATCTCGAGCCGATTGACCGTTTCTGTAACAAGTTGTCCGAGAAATCGATAATAGCACATACAATATGAAAGTGTTAAGTACCCTTTTTCGGAACTTAGTTCCACAAAAAAATGTGCATATTTTGCGGCTATACAGGGCTGAGGGTTCCACTCTTTTAGTAAAGTATATATTTTTAGAATCACGAGATGATTTGTCACACAAGAACAGGACGAGAAACCGCCCTTTAAGAATAAATGCATAATTAATGTGCTTTGATGTTCTGTAGCACAGACGGGTGTATTTCTTGGGAGTCGGAGAGTACCCATCGTTCTGAGCTAACGAAACAGTAAGCAGCGGACAAAGCCAAAAAGTGTCAAGACATTTTGTGGTGTGTTTAGTATAGCACCTAAATTGTGCCTGCGTTTTCTTTTCTTTCGTTTTCTCCGTTGGGTGGGTCGCAGATCACAATACTGTTTAGCAAGTTATGCTGTGTATACACACAACGACACGCATGTGTCAATGGGTTAATCGATGTGGCACGAGTGCCAGCATGAAAGGATAAAACGAGAGGCCATATCGATTAACCCATTCACATGCGTGTGTCGGTCTGTGTTTATTATACGCCTTCACATCTGTGAAAGGAATTATTAGGACACTCAGCAGTTCATTTGACAACTGGTCCCCTGAGTTCCAATGTGTTCCAATAGGCACATAGAACACATTGGAACTCAGGGTCCGAACTATCAACAAAAAGAATGCATTTTATCGCCAATTAAATTTGCGAGGGGAACCCGTGTTACTATGTTTAGCTATCGTTAGCGATTCAAATTGTAATTGCGGTGCACGATTTGTTGAAAATTCCAGTGAAATTTCGCATCTATTTAAAATTAGTCCGTCAACGATTTCCGTTTTTTTACATTTTCATTTTCCGCGTGGTTTACTGTTGCTGGGGATGGGGGATTACATAGAACAGGCGTGTAATAAATATTTTGAGAAGCTCCAGCCGATAGTCGCTTCGAGCAGAATCTTTCAAAGAAATCGTTAGGATTGAATAATGCACAAGTGTGATCGCTTTTGTTACTCTGTAGCACAAAATAACTAAAATTCAGGGGGCGTCCCTAATCGGCAGACGTCACTTGACTACAAAGAACTGGTCAGGTTATACGTTTGCTGCTCGCTATTATTCAAAACATCAGCGGCAGATCACTTGCCTATACAACAACGGAGGCGAGTTGATTCGACTTCAGGCCTCCTAGTATGAAGAAGTTACCAAATCATCCCATGCAGTACGGTGCAAATTTTCCCACTGGAAAGGGACGAGAGGGGAGGTTGACTGCACTTTGGGGTTAAGATCTCCATTAAAAAAAACTCGGAAAACTACCCCACCCTCCATACACAAAGTAAACAAAGCAGAATGCATAAATGTAGGCTACAAGCATATCGCGAATTGGGAGAAAATATTCACGCAGACATCTCGTCTAATATTGTAGAGGATGGGTGTAACATAACAAAAAATGTTTTTTAAAAAGTACTTCTAACTTTGGAGGTGGCATAACACAACACGAATATTTAAATATTGAATGCGGCGAATCCCAGTTTAATAACGAATTCCGCTTATTAGTGGGTCCAGTATATATACACAGTTCCATTTTTTTTGATTTTCCAAGTCATTTGAATCGACCTGTCCTGCGAATTCAATACTGCATGACCTGGGACGAACATCGCCCCAGTATACACGCGCGCTAAATAACGTGCCCGGGCCCCTGATTGGTTGAGTTAAATTGCTGCTACAATTTAGCTTGACCAATGAGAGTGAAGATGCTAAATTGTAGCTACAATTCAGTAAATTGTAGCTACAATTTAGCTAAATTGCAGTTACCATTTAGTATACTACAGGTGCAATTTAGCTAAAATGCAGGTACAATTTATCGATTTATAGCTACAATTTAGCTAAATTGCAGGTACAATTTACCAAATTGCAGCTGCAATTTTGATAACTAATGAAAGTATCAATGATGCTGTAGCTTAACTTGACTGTGTGTAGTGTTTGATGAAAAGGATAATGTTCAACGTTTAAGAAAGGATTATGAAATACGACAAGAATTGTGATAATTGAGATTATGTTAGTTTCTGTTCCCTGTTTGCTGTTTTCAATAAGAATAATTTGTGGTGTATACTGTACTAAAGAATTGAGGTCTGGGTTAATGTGGCCCTCATAGTTAACGTATGTCAACAAAAGTTGACAAGTTACAATGCAATTATTCCAAAGCGAGTTATCCTACCAAGTGACAATGAATTCCCTTCATAAATATAACTCGTAGACTTTGCTAAAGAAATTCAGATCACATGACGGTTCGGCCGTAACGGTTGACCGACCATGACCAAAATAGGCAAGTCTCATCTACATATCATACCAAGTTACAATGAAATCCCTTCATAAAAAACAACCTGCAGACAGTGCTAAAGGAATCTAGGTCAAGTGACCAGACGGCGGTAACGACTGACCGATCGTGACCAAAATAGGGAAGTCTCATCTAGACATCATACCGAGTTATCTTTCCAAGTTACAATGAAATAGCTTCGTAAATATGAACTGTAGACTGTGCTAAACAAATCTAGGTCGTAGGCCTGTGTGGCCGTCACGGTAGACCAATCATGGCCAAAATAGGACGTTGTCAACTAGGCATTATACTGAGTAATCCTTCAAATTTGCAGTGAAATTCCTTCATAAATGCGAGCTGTAGAGTGTACTAAAGTATTCTAGGCAACGCACCCCTGCGGCCTTCACGGTTGACTGAACCCGACCAAAAAGGACTTTCTGGTCTAGACATCATACAGAGTCATCCAACGAAGGTACGATGAAATCCCTTCATAAATACGACCTGTAGACTGTGCTAAAGGTTTCGGGCTTCGGGTCCGCGTTGCCGTCACGGTTGACCGATCGCGACCAATGGGGTGTTCTCATCTAGACATCATACGAAGTCATCCTACTAAGTTACAATGAAATCCCTTCATAAATACGACCTGTAGACTGTGCTAAAGGTTTTCGGATTACAGGCTCATGGAGGACATGATCTCGAACCTGCATATGGAATTTCGTAGTGATCGGACAAGAACAACGGGGTATAGCGTGTGCCAAAGAAAATGTGAATAGCCCCACATACTTCGGCACGGGTGATGACAATTGCTTATCTTGACTTTGTCAAGTGAAACTAAAAATTACGTGGCGCTAATAAGCCGCCATACATGACAAACCAGACAATGATCCGAGTAACAATGATCCGAGTAACGCAAAAAGCCCTTTTTTTGACATGTTGACTTCCGGTTGGCGATGGACGTAACTTCTGAACCTCGTGAAATCAAGAATGAAATCTGTAAAAATATGTAACCATCTGAAATTTGTAAGACAAAATATCTAATGATTATGGTAAGATTGTATTTTTAAACTTTAGAGGATTAATATTTTAATAAAATTGTTTGCCTTAAATGAAAGAATGTCCGGTCAAAATCTGACTTTCCTATTTTCGTGATATTCTCAACACAACGTATATATGACGAAACTAAGTGCAGAGATAGACAAATTGGAAAGGCGTGAAAAGAAAGATGGAAGATTAGAGAGAAAAAGAGATATTTATTTAATATCCGACAGTAAAGGAAGATATCTCAAATCTGAAATAAAAAGGCATGACCACGTTGGCATAAAATTCATTTCGAAGAGAGGAGCAAAACCAGACCCCAGATACATAGGTAAAGAAATAAGGAGACAGATCAAATATAATAGACTACCTAAAGTCCTTGTTTGGTTTGGCACATGTGAACTAACAATTAAAAACGGGAAATTCATATACATTTCTAGAGAAGATATAAATGAGGTTATGAGTGGATACAAGACACTGAAAGAGCAGATACTTAAAATCAACAAAAATTCAGTAGTTCTATTCCTGGAAATCCCGTACTACTCAATCAGTAGATTTAACAAAAGCAAAGGACACTACAATTCTGACAGATTTAAGGAAGATGATAAATTCTTAAAATCGCAAATACGGGAGCTAAATTCAGAAATACACCAATTGAACAATATTCGGGTACTGAAGATAAATTTGGATTCACTTCGAGCAGCTAAGAGCCGAAGGAAAAGTAAAACAAAATACTCAACAAACTTAAACCATTTATGTAGTGATGGCATACATCCAGGACCTGTGCTGTCAAGATTATGGCTGCTCAGACTGTATCGTCTATCGCGAAGACTAATTACACAGGAATAAATGAATTGCTCTATTATCATTGCTATAAACCAGTGTACACAGGAACAAGAGATTTTGCTCTATTCCTAAATAACTTAAAGTGTTGAGGTGATATCAACCCTTAATTAACTGATTACACAGGAACAAGAGAGTTGCTCTATTCCCAAATAATTTAAAGTGTTGAGGTGATATTAACACTTAAGTAACTGATTACACAGGAACAAGAGATTTGCTCTATTCCTGAACATTCAAGGAACAGTTTTCTTTGTGAAGTATTGAGGTGCAGTAAATTAATTGCGACACAGGAATACAAGAATTTCTCTATTCCTGAACATTCAAGGAACAGTTTTCTTTGTGAAGTATTGAGGTGCAGTAAATTAATTGCGACTCAGGAAGATTAGAATTGCTCTATTCCAAAATATTTGACACTGTTGAGGTGATACTGACATTAATCAATCTTCATAAATCGAATGGGAATAAGAGAATCGCTCTATTCCTGAACACTTAAAGAATTAGTTTCTTTCCGTAAAGAATTGTTGCATTGCGGTTAAATACATAAAATGGCAAGTAATAGAAAAGACTCGTGTAAAAATGGCGAAGAGAAAGGATGGAGATGCTTGGTGTGCAAGATTGTATTCAACGACGATAAAGCAGAAATATTGGAATGCGAGCGATGTGAGGAGCACTTCTGCAAGAAATGTTTAAATTTATCGGGAACCGAATACAGACTTTGTAATAAACGTTCGGACCTGCATTGGTTCTGCCCACCCTGTGAGGGAAAAGCTATGAAGAATGTGAAACTTGATAAAGAGATAGAAGAACGCTGTGAAATATTTCTCAAACAAATGGAAAGCAGAATAGCAACATTAGAGGTAAAAATAGAAAAAAAGTTGAAATTGATGAAATGAAAAAAATACTTGAGGAAAACACAAAAAATACCCAAGTAATAAGGGAACCTAAAGTTCAAGAAGAGATTGCAGAATTGAGAGACAGTGAGGCCAGGAAATTGAATATAATTATTCACAACTGTCCGGAAAGTAAAAAGGATACAAGTCATGAACGCAAAGAGGATGACAGACTTTTTGTGGAAGAACTAAATGAGCTGTTGGATGTTGACACAACTTGTGTTAACAATGCCATAAGATTGGGACAATTTAATGAAGAAAAAGATAGGCCGATAAGAGCAACTTACATAAGATACAATTTATGAGAGGCTTGAAAAAACTGGCAACAGCTGAAGAAAAATACCCAAAATTGAGTATAGCCCAAAACATGACAAGAAGAGAAAGAGAAATGGAAAAGAGTATGGAAGCAGAAATGAAGGGATTAAATGAGCAAAACAACTCGGAAGATTACAGATATGTTCTGAGGGGTCAACCATGGGAGAGAAAGGTGGTAAAAAAGAAGGTACCGTGAATACTACAAGAGATGGTTTTAAACAAAATTTTATGAAAACCCCCCCAAAACAACAGAATGTAAATACGTTGAAGGTTAATGTTTTTAAAAATGAACTAAACTGTATCTATACAAACGCCGATAGTCTCCTCAACAAAATGGATGAATTGAGTCACCGTATGGAAGAAACGTCAGAAACCGGCCCTGACATTGTGGCAGTTACAGAAGTCCTACCTAAAAACTGTAGATTCACCCCCAGTAGAAGTGAACTACAACTGGAAAACTACGATATTTTTTATAGCGAAGAGAAATATGAAAAAAGAAGAGGAGTCACAATATATATAAAGAAATCATTACAAGCAGATGTGTACAAACCATCAACAGAATTTAAAGAAAGCGAATGGGTGAAGATAAAACTAAATAAATCGGACACGCTGCTGGTGGGTTGTATATACAAAAGCCCAGGGAAAAACATCACTAATCACGTAGAACGTATGAAGCTGATGAAAGAAATAACTCAAAACAGAGAATTTACACATATACTGATAACAGGAGACTTCAACTTCCCACACATAGAATGGGAAAACTGGAGCACAAAATCTGAAGAGGGAGAGGAATTTATTGAATGTGTGAGAGATTGTTATATAACTCAACATGTGAAAAAAAACAACTAGATGTCGATTGAACACAACCCCACACATACTGGATCTTATTTTTACAAATGAAGAAGAAATGATAACATCGATATCTTATGAAAGCCAGCTTGGCCACAGCGACCACAATGTATTAAACTTCACCCTCAAATGCTATACTGATTACAAAGAAAATAGTGCACAGAGATATAATTATTCAAAAGGCAACTATAAAGGGATAAGCAGAGATTTGGACATAAATTGGGATGAATTACTTAATGGAAAGGACCCAAACAGACAAATAGAGATATTTCTGGATAAATACAAAGCTTCAATAGATAAGAATATACCCAAAATAAAGTTATCCAATGCGAAAAAAATAAAGGATCATAAAGCACTCCCACTGAACAGAGAGATAATCAAGAAAATAAATAAGAAGCACAGAAGTTGGCAAAGATTAACGGAGACTAGAGATACTGACAAATATAAAGAATACACAAAATTGAGAAATCAAGTGAAAGGATTAGTACGAAGAGCTAGAAAAAATCGAGAAAAGCAAATTGCAGACAATATTAAAATGAATCCTAAACTATTTTGGCAGTATGTAAATACAAAAAGAAAAACTAAATCTGGAATTAGCGAATTAAAAGAAGTAAACAAAGTTGGCTCAATAAAAATAGCCAAGACAGACCAAGAAAAAGAAAATGCTCTTAATAACTTTTTCACTAGTGTCTTCACTAAAGAACCAGCAACCGAGGTACCAGAAATTCCCATTAGGAGGATTAAACAAAATTGGATAGATACACCGATATCAGGAGAAGAAGTGAAAAAGCTATTAAGGTCACTAAACACCAACAAATCCATAGGACCAGATGGTGTGCACCCACGAGTATTGAAAGAATGTCTGGAGGTCCTTTATGCACCAATTCTCCAAATTTTCAACACTTCTATGGCAACAGGAATAGTACCGGACACTTGGAAAACAGGCAATATCACAGCACTTTATAAGAAAGGGGATAAATCAGACCCTGGAAACTATAGACCCGTTAGCTTAACGAGCATATTATGCAAACTCATGGAGAAAGTTGTTAGAACCAGGTTGATGGGGCATATGAAGACAAATAGCTTTTTCACTGATAAACAATTAGGGTTTATATCTGGACGATCAACAACACTACAACTAATAAAAGTTTTAGAAGAACTGACAGAAATACTGGATGAGGGTGACAGCATAGATATCATATACATGGACTTTATGAAAGCCTTTGACATTGTCCCGCATAAAAGACTATTGCAGAAAATGAAGAGCTACTGCATCAGGGAGGACATCTTAAATTGGACAAAGGATTTCTTGACAGATCGGAAACAAAGGGATATATGGCAATCAATCATCCTGGAAACCAGTTACTAGTGGGATACCACAAGGTAGTGTCCTCGGGCCGATTTTGTTCGTTATCTATATAAACGATCTCCCAGATAACGTAGCATCTCCAACATACTTCTTTGCGGATGATACAAAAATTTATAGAAAAATCAAATCAACATCAGATAGTAATAGATTACAAGAGGATCTAAGCTCACTGCAGTCCTGGTCAGATAAATGGTTATTAAGATTCCACCCCCAAAAATGCAAAGTATTAACAGTATCAACATCGTCTAAGAAATTGGAAGAAATTACACTACCCGAATATCATCTAAACGACACTGCAGGAAATAAGGTTATTCTTTCTAGATCGACAGAAGAAAGGGATATAGGAGTTATCATAGACAACCACCTGAATTTTGAAAAACATATACAAACCCAAGTAAATAAAGCAAATCAAACTGCAGGCCTAATTCGTAGAACTTTTCAATTTCTTGAAGAAGGAACATTTAAAAGCCTATACCAAGCATTAGTGAGACCGCTTCTGGAATATGAAACAGCAGTATGGTCACCATACAAGATTAAGGATATTAACACTATTGAAAATGTACAGAGAAGGGCCACGAAACAACTGAGCAACCTGAACAATTTAGATTACGAAGAAAGACTTCGGAAATTGAACATGCCAACATTAAGATATAGAAGATTGAGGGGCGATATGACTGAAATGTACAAAATATGTAAGAACATTTATGATCCAGATGCAACAGTAGACCTTATCAACTATAATGAAAATCAAACAAGGGGACACAACCTGAAATTAGCCAAGCAGCCTAGTAGACTTGAGCTTAGAAAAAATTCATTCATTAGAAGATCTACAGACATTTGGAATAGTTTGCCTCAGAAAATTATTGATTCAAAAACGGTTTTTGAATCTGAAGTCAGACTTGATTGGCATTGGGCAAACTTAGATCTAAAATACGACTATAACTCAAACTACGACAAACCCGGAAGTCAAACACAAGATAAACATGGAATGGATAGAGAGGAAGATAAGGATATAGAGGCCTAGTGACACGAGTCCTTCGAAGATCCTAAGGTATCCTAAGGTAAAAACTTAGATAAATAGCACACGACTGATTATTTCTTTTTCCTTTACACTGGCCTTCAAAATAGTTACCTTTTTCGGACCAAAAAATTTAACACAATAATAGTTAATATGTTTTTTGTCTCACAAATCGTGTATATTGTAAAAATCCAAAACAAACAAATGTGATGTTTCTGAAAAGAAAATATGTAACTCGAAGCGAGTGTTGTCATTGCAGTGACCCAATAATTGCATTGAAGACATTACTAGCGAAAACCTCCTAAAGCAATCTCGCCTAATCATAATTCACACAAAGACAGAGGCATGGGAAGGCTTGGGCAGCGAGGGGAAATTGGAACGCATTACAGGGGAGAACACGAAAGTGTTTGGAATTTTTTAGGAATGGGATTACGGATTAATAGCAATCTCGCTCGATCATAATTCACCCAAAGATACAGACATGCAAGTCTCTAACAGCGAGGACGAAAGTGGAACAAATTGTACGGTTGCAAGAGACAAGTGGGATTTTTTTAGCAAAGGCGTTGCGAGTAAACATCTTTTCTCAACGCACTTGGATTTCTAATTCAGAAAAAAAACAACATTTTCTATTTTCTTCAACTATAGAATAATTTCATTTTCTGAAAAAAAAAATGATTTCAAGTATAAAGTAAGCGTGAATTACCAAACGCTTACTCATAAGAAAATAAGAGGATTATTTTAACCAAGTTTGTATCAATTTATTTTCATGGCAATCCACTTTATCATTCGGCTTGACAATCTAGCCTGGTCCAATGACAGGAAAATAGTAATATTTAGTTCGTTGTTTTGGGGATTTTTGTTGTTGTTGTTTTTATTAATGGTTTTTGGTTTGTTTTTGTTTGTTTTTCTTGTGTGTTGTTGTTGTCGTTTTTCTTCAATCCATTACGTTATTGGCTGGGGAAATGATTATATGAGGATGTAATATTAATTACTTCAGCACAAAACGTGCGCCATTTCGTGCCAATTCGTAAATTAAATTTATGCCCGAAAGCTATATGCATACTGTTTTCTACATCACAAAAATCATGCGAATAACGTTATTTCATCCAGCCCTAAATTAATGCACTCCCAAATGAATATTTCTTCAGTGGCTGAATCGGCTAAAATGCAACAGGCCGAAACGTACTGACTTGACGCTCAACTGACTAAAATTGTTTGTGGCCGAAATGCGTATCCTTGAAAATCAGAAGACCCACCCCCCACCCCCCCCCCCAAAAAAAAACCTAAAAGAAAAAAAACAACAAAAAACAAAAACAAATGAGATGCCTTCGTAACATAAACTATCCATAAACACCCCACCAAGCCGTGTTAATGAAGGCGAGTATTTAAGAAGCACCGAGGATACTTATTTCTGTTCCCGAAATACTTATTGATGTTTTTAAGGTCACATATTTATGCACAATGGTTAATCATGACCGTGACAGTTTTACGGGTGGAGGAAGCCGGAGTACCCGGAGAGAACCACCGAGCAACGACGAGCAGCTGCCAGCTCCCCAACATCGTAACTCCGCACTGCAGCACAGGCAGGGTTAGATTGGTTGAAGACATGCGTACCATGGACATGCAGTACGCCTTAGTACACGGCGTCATCGTGCCCCCACGCGGGCAATGGAGATGGAGTGTCTTGCCCAAGGACACAACGCGGTTGCCGCAGGTGCGGGATTCGAACCGAGGACCTCTCGGCTTGCAGCCTGCACCTCTACCTACTGAGCCACCGCCCCCCCCCCCCCCCGAAATACTTAGGTACCGCAGTGTAGACAAATACCAGTGGAATACGACCAACAGTATTCAACGTCACCTGTAAAAAAAAAATGGGTCAGACTTTCTCGTCGCATTGCTTTCATGTCACTGTTGCAAAAACACTTCAGCAGACGGCATAAAAGCACATACATCTATTGCGGATTTTTTTGCGTGTATTATTTAAAGACAGTGAAAATAAAGAAATATAAAATAAAGGAGAATTACAAATATTCGTTTTGGATTTTGCAGATGTCCATTTTATCCTCCGTAAATTGAATCTTACAGAGCATTGAATTCCCCATGAATTTTTCTCAGAATCGTTCCAAATATTACGCGCGCATGCGCACTAAATAATATTCTGACGATGAGCGAAGTCGTAATTCAGTTCAGCTGGATGCTTTTTTGTGCGTTATTTGTTTGTAGTCACTGTATACCTGGCTGTTCAGGATTGTAAAATCAGTGTACACGTATGCATAACTCTAAGCTGTACTCTACCCTTAGTACCCTAGCTCTGAGTAACGGTTAACAGGTTTTCAGGTAAATCTAAGTGGAAAAAAGTGGTGTAGCCAAATTTATAAGATGTGCTGTTCGGGTAGCTAAAATTGTCACTGCAGAATTTCAAGGCAAGTTAGTTGTGAAAGTGTGTTATTTTGTTCACACAATTGTATTTTGCAGATGATATCAAGAGGTTTCCTGGTGAGCTTCTTTGTCAGTAGCCATACAAGATATACGGTGATGAGAATAACTGGTATGATAATCGCTGGAAGATTTACACTGCATCCCAGACCCTCGTGTGAACTCAGGCTGGCAAAGTCAAGAAGTTGAAATTATGAATGGGAACAAAACGTTGCACTCAGTCCAATGCAGCAACGTATTATCGCAAGTATAAAATATTAACTCGCAGGATATGTATAATAATTCTTCATAAATAAAGCCAGTCCAATTCAGCAACCTGTTATCGCAATTCTAAAATATCACCTGCATGACATCTTTCCTATTCAAAAAAACTAGGGGATATCCAAACTGATGTTGATATTTTCGGAAAATGGTATCGGATATGCGTGACTGGACACACCAATATGTTAAACGTTCAGTGTGGATCATGAATGTCACTGGCCCACGAAAACTTCGTGCAGGTTTTTCGCACAAGCGCCGCGTTGAGGTCTGTGGGGTACGTTTTGAAATTTTCATTTGTACTGGACGGGCTTTTTCGGAGGTCTCATCGTTCTTTTCTTGGTACAAACCCGTCCATCAATAGATTCTGGACGAAACGTAACTTTTGAGGTATGCGAAGACTGACACGTGACGAACGTTTACGTGTCGTTGGCATGTTGGAAGCTGGCAACAGACAGACTGCAGTGGCTCAAATTCTCAACGTTACTCAATCGGTGATTAGCAGGTTCTGGTCACGCTCCCGTCAGACATGCAGTGTTGAGGACAGACGCCGGTCAGGTCGTCCGAGGGCGACAAATGATAACGAGGATCGTTTCATCCGAACCACAGAATTACGTAACCGCCATCAAAGTGCCTCAGAAATTGGACAGCAGTTGCACCAAGCGACAGATGTGCGAGTCATTGGTCAGGCTATCCGAAATCGCAAACACAGCAGGAATTTGTACGCTCGGCGACCTTGAATAATTCCACGTTTGACTGAACGTCACATCACAGTAAGGCGTAACTGGTGGAGCACGACAGTGCTGGGACAATCGTCAGTGGAGCAACGTCATGTTTTCCGATGAATCGAGGTTCACTCTCCACTTCCACGACAGGCGAAACAGAGTGCGGCGGAACGAACGATACCATGACGTAACCGTTAGGCAGCACGATAGTTTTGGTAGTGGATCGGTTATGGTGTGGGGAGGCATAACCATGACAATCAGAACAGCATTACATGTCACCCAAGGGCGTGTCACAGGACAGTACTACCGTGACAACATGTTAGCAGCTCATGTGGTGCCATTTGCGCGACGTCACCGCCGTCGATTCATTTTCCAAGACGGCGATGCAACAGCACACAGAGCCCGTGTCGCTACAGAGTTCCCACAGGAGCAGAACATCACTACACTGCCTTGGCCAGCACTAAGTCCAGACCTTTCACCAATCGAGCATGTCTGGGATGTTCTTGGCAGGCATAACTCAGATATCGCTCCCAGGGCGTCCAAATATGAATTTTTTTCCTGGGGAGATCCTCCAGACCCCCTCCCCCCTCTCAAACGGGGGGGGGGGGGGGGGGGGCACCCTCCTTCCTAATTCAGCGATCTGAACGTAGTGGCTCCCCTTTTAAGGGGGGGGGGGTAGCCACTACATTCAGATCGCTGAACTACCTCCTCCCCTATCCTCTAGCTCAGGCCTGCGGCGTTCGGGAGATGCCTTCGGCATCTCGACCTTGGACCCCCCATCTTACTTAGCCCCCCCCTCCCCTAGATTGAAATCCTGGCGCCGCCACGGGGTGTGTAGGAGCGTCCCCTAGAAATGGATTATTATTGGATTCGTTTGTGACATCTGCTTATAACTCTGTACAAATAAACGCAGTCTAAAATACGGTTACCGTGAGTTCTTAACTTCACACAATCTCGACTCAAGTAACCTTTTCTGATTTTTTAGGCCTGTTATATACGTGTCACTGCGGTCGCGTCGAATTCAATTAATTCCAGTTATAAGCATTAAATGCGAACAGGGACGTGGCTAGAGATTTCCGATTAGGGGGCAGGGTGTAGGGTAGTGAATTTCCAACTAGGGGAAGGGACCGGGAGGGGGGAAACCCCCGTAGTTGGAAATTCACTACCTAGAAAGATTTTGAAAATGAAGCCACGAAAGGGGCCATAAAATTGATTCTAATAACGAAAATGCCAACACGTTTATGACAGAATTATCAGGTTACTATTATTTGGTATTCTTCTGGGAATTGAATATATGCTAAACAAATGCTCAAGCTTGGAACTTTGAACAATTCACACTTCCTAACATTAAATCAGGTCTTATGTAGGAATGATCAGTTTTCGATGTTCCATTATTTTGTAACTGTGAATGATGGAATTAACTCAGGATAACGATTTTACATGATGTAATTTTCGTACATTTCGAGGATTTTTTTTATTGTGATAAGTAAACGAACTATAGAAATCTCGTACCGATTGACATCATGCATACTTATGAAGCTCAATATTGCGTACAGTGTAGTTGGAATTTTGGGAAGTAAAGAAGACATCAGCATCGCTAAAGAAGCTCTCAAATCCAGATAGATGGAATTTCCAACTACTCATGACTTGCCCTCCGAATTTCCAACTATATGAAATTTTGGCCAGGATTGGGGCGAGGGGTGGGGGTGACACCCCCACCCCCCCACCCCCATTGTTAAGCTCGTTCCGATGAGGGGTCATAAGCTATGTTTTTGTGACAAAAAATGAAAAAGTAAAGAAAATTGAACGGTGATTTTCGTGAATAGCGCTGGCCGGTTTTTGCCGTTACTTTAGGTAAGGGTTTAACTGTTGGGTGACACCAATATCTCGACTACAAATTCACGCGTTTGGTGTTTATGTGAGTTTGAATAAGGGAGGTACTGGTAGATATCTTCCAAGCCAGCAAGTTCAGTACCCTGTCCCTCTTTTAATATTGAATCATGGGAAAATACATAATTTGTCAAAAAACCCTTCAAATACACAAATTTTCGTGATCTTTGGCACTTGTCGAACACATGTGACCGGAACGTCAGCTGTTTCAAATCGCTTCAAGAACCCTTCACTGTCGTGAGCTAACGTTGGTTTTCGAAGTATTTTCTTTGGTATATGATATGAATAGGGCCTGCGAAGCTTCGAGATTCGATTCGATTTGGAATCTAAAGTTGGTATTGGTATTCCGTTCGATTCGAAATCGGCTGTCCGACTCGTTTTCCTTCGAATCTTTTCACTGGAATTTCGCTTGGTTGCAGTCATCTTAGTCGTCTCACAAAACATATAGCTTAGATAGAAATTGTACATAAATAAGGTTAAAAATAAAGACTGAGCGTCATTTCCGCTTTATTAAAATAAAAAGCATCTGTAACCATGAATCCATCGATGCTAAGTCCAGTTTCACTAGTCACTATACTGCTGAATGCAAATTTAAAGTTACCAAGGAATATCGGCTAGCCCCCGTGCTGCACCCCCGTCCGCGGTATAAGCTCATATATAGCTGCGAATGAGGTTGTATCAGATGATACCCGCGAAGGGATTTCAATACACAAGACGTCAATTTGAGGTAAGATGTTGTATTTTTGCTCCTTTCCGAAATCAGTAGTTTGTTTCTACAGATGTGGAAATCAAATACCAACGATAAATAACTGAGTTCTCCCCCCACCCCCTAGAATCACGATACCCATTTTATAGTCTTTTGTCTGCAGGTCTTGTTTGAATAATTCATGAGAATTGGATTCCAACCCTATACTCAAATCAACACCATATGTCCACTGCAACAAAATAGTAACTTCAATGTAGCTACAATGATTCTTCAACCCAAGATAAATACAAACAGTCTAGTTTGTCCAGGGGCGGCGGAATCGGAGGGGGGGGGGGGGGGGCTGAAGGGGGAGGGGGGGGGCTGAAGGGGGAGGGGTGGGGGCTTCAGTCCCTCCACTTTTTTTGCCGGGCCATGTTTTTTGTATGCATATATTTTAATACAACCAATGACTGGTGAAACAAGGGACGGATCCAGAGCTTAAACCACATTTTCCCAAACTATATTTCTCTCGTACTGGTTCAGTTTCGATGGATTTCGGGTCATTTTTTGCAGTAAGTGGCAGTAAACGCTAAAAGGTATACGGTCTGTTAAAAATCGGTTAACTGAAGTAGATCGTAATCTTACACACATACAAGTTCCAAATTCACCCCAGACAAGATAATCCACAGACAGTATAATTGCTGTAAACGTCTGGTAAAGCATACAGGTGAGGTCTTTTTATCAGCTTTGGTCGTAACGACCAAAGCTGATAAATAGACCTCACCTGTATGCTTTACCGACGTTTTTTAACTGCTCTCAGTGTGAAATCTTTCAAATACATCTCCTGAAATATCTCAAAAATCTCAAAATATCCCCTCAGATGCATGGAAATGGGGGTTTTGGGACCCTGGAATTTAAAATTTTTCTTACCGACGACAATCCATCGCCCGACCAAGCCTACACTTTGAAAATCGTTCCGCCACCCCTGCACCCTTCATATTTTCGAATGAGCATATAGCAGCGGGGCCAAATGGGAGTATAAGCTGGTTGTTCTCGTCTATGAGCTTGTAGCAAGATAAGAAAACGCAATCTTTCTTTCCAAAAGTGTACTAAATGGACATACACTTGTAAAAAGTAATGGTTTTGACAATGGCACATTTCAGCTCATATCAACGAGAAAAGTGATATCGGCAAGCTTCACATTTGGTGTCCATATTGAGTTTTGTGGTAAAGCGATAATTATTTCACAAGTTTAGGCGCAGTTTCTTGAATTAGTCTCAAGAAGAACCTAGTTGAATCCGTTTTGTGGTCCGTGTGGGTACAGATAATATTCCTCAGAACCAAGTGTAACGCCGCAGCCCAGAAGTTTCACGTTTACGCTGCATATCAGCGCAATAGTAAAAGGTGTGATGGACTAATTGCGACAGGTTTCAATGTGTTAAGCTGAACTTAGGTTGCGTCCTAAAATCTGCTGTGGCTCACCGTGGTTGTCGCATAAGTAGAGATAACGCAGTCGTATATGCCGTACATTAACCCTTTACCTAACATGAAAAGCAGACGACACTTGCAAACAAAATTCTTGAATAACTAATTTTTTTCATTTTTTGCCTCAAAAGCATAGGTTACGATGCCTTTTTGGAACGATCTCGTTCCAAAGAGGGGTCATAACTTATGTTTTTGAGACAAAAAATGAAAAAAAATACTTAAATTAATTGGCCATTTTTGTGAATAGCGCTGGCCGGTTTTGTGTTACGTTGGGTAAAGGGTTAAATTATTATTAAGAGAACTCAAGCCGTTTCGATAAATTTATACTGAGATTACTATTTGTTTTTTTTCCTATGTTAATTACAAACACCTCGTTAATAATAGTGTCTTAAATACATGCAATGAGTTGAAAAATTGAAATAATTCCAAGATCTTGGACTAGTGAGTGGTGGCGATTAATGTCAGCTTGGTCTGTCTTCATTCTGATATTAGCTACGAAAGACATGTGATAATGGCATTCGAAGACACACGTAAGTTTGTCTGCCTCGGACACCTGGGAATCACCAGCTCAACACCGGCGTACGGCATGCGCGTTGAAATATTTTGTGTAAATACATTATTATAAATGTCTAATATCTCGTAACATGATGTGACAACAAAGAAATCTGAGACTGAACAGGCCCAAAGGTGTCTTCCCACTAGACCAATTCCCCTTAGACCAGCTACATAGTGTTTCTGATTAAGGGTTGATTAAGGATAATTAGGAAAACAATTATTTATAAAAATCTGCCCAACATCTATAAAATATCGACAAGCCAGAAGAAAATAAGCAGACTATCATCTGAAAAATGAGGTCCCCAGAGGGTGAATTTAGTGATGCTACCCTGCACAGCAGGGTAGCATCACTAAATTTACCCTCTGTGAACCTCAATCTGAATAATGGTCTCAAAACTAAACAGAAAGAGGTACCCAGAGGATAAATTGGCCCACCGTATGGGAAAGCATCATCAAATTCACCCTCTGGGGACCTCATTCTGCAAATGTCAGACTGCTTATTTTCAGGCTTGAATATCAATAACATTAAATACATTTATAAATATTTATAAATATATCAAATTATTGATATAGAATTATTTTTAAAGTAGAACACAGCAGTTGGTCTAAGGGGAAATGGTCTTTTGTGAATTGGCCTCGTGGGAGTTGGTCTGCAGGGAATTGGTCTAGTGGGAATGAACCGGCCCAAAGTCGCGTAATTCCACGCATCGATACACACGCAGTTATTTTTGTTCTGAGATGTTCTCGATATAATTTATTAATTCGAAATTTTGAGCCATTCCTATCAATACAGGAGAAAAGAAATTGGATTAGGCATACCTGTAAGACGTCCGGATTTCTCACTCATGTGTGCAATTTGTGTGGACACAATTGAAATGAGGCCTTACGAAACAATAGTCTCCTCAAGTTGATCTAGTTTCGAAAAATGAGTGAGAATTTTCAAGAAAAATTAACATTCAGGTTTGTCTCAATGGTGCTACCATCTTATTTCTCAAAGATCAGGCTTTACTACCAACAGATAGTCCAATGCTACCAGCTTACATTAAAATGTTAATATGGCGTGAAGTAAAAATGATTTTCAGTGAGCAAGCTTGTCTTATTCCCCAGCGTCTTTATATGTAGTGTGTCAGTAAGATACTAGAGAACGCCAATAACAACAAGAGGCCTTAATCGCTCACCTGACAAAGAGGTTCAAAGAACTATTTGCGTTAGTTAAGGTTCATCAACACTACAGAGAAATGAAGTCACAAAATTATTCATAACTCTAGTGTCCATGTCAGAGGATTATTATCCTGGGTCTTCCTGACTGCTTCCAATTCTATCAGCTGTAGACAAGCACTGCCAAACTTCCAAGGATTGTTATGCCAATGCACCCACCTCCCCATCAAATAGAGGGCCCAAATATTAACCCAGGGACACGATTTGAACAAACTTGATTATGTTGTATACCAAATATGAAAGCATTCGGACTGGTGGATCTGAAGAAGAAGATTTTTCAAGAAATTTCCTCATATTGCACTAAGTTACAATTCAGGTTCCCATAGAAAGCCCAAATACCAACCCAGGAACCCGATTTGAACAAACTTGAATCTGACCCACTTGGGGATGTTGTATACCAAATATGAAAGGATTCTGACTGGTGAATCTGAAGCAGATTTCTGAGGAAGCTCCTTCATATTGCCTCAAGTTAAAAGTTGGGCTCCTATAGAGAGCCCAAATATTAACTCAGGGACTCAATTTGAACAAACTTGAATCTGAGTCCTCCAGAGATGTTGTGTACCTTATATGAAAGGATTCTGACCTGTGGATCTGAAAAAGGAGATTTTTAAAGAATGTTCCTCATATTGCAGTAAGTTAAACTTTGGGCTCCAATAGAGATCCTAAATATTAACCAAGGGACGAGATTTGAACAAACTTGAATCTAATCCCCCAAGAGATGTTGTGTACCAAATACGAAAGCATTCTGACTGCCAAATATGAAAGGATTCTGACTGGTGAATCTGAAGCAGATTTCTGAGGAAACTCCTTCATATTGCCTCAAGTTAAACTTTGGGCTCCAATAGAGATCCTAAATATTAACCAAGGGACGAGATTTGAACAAACTTGAATCTAATCCCCCAAGAGATGTTGTGTACCAAATACGAAAGCATTCTGACTGGCAGGCCTGGCATTCTGAAAAATGCAGGAGGGCAAAAAATCGCTCTCCTCAATCAGCTTAGGAGAGCAATTAGCTTTACACAGCATTTTAAGTATCCAGTTCAAAAAACTCATTGAAACTGAAACCAACAGACCACATCAGTGATTTTATTAACTTTACTAAGGCAAAGCGAAATCTCTTAGACATCTAGATGTCTCACTCAACAACCGAACACACACTTGACAAGACCTGTGTGTGTACCCAGACCTGTTGTCCAAGAAAGTCATACGCCTACCACTACCACCTTCAACCCCCCAAGGGGGGTTGAAGGTGGTAGTGGTAGGCGTATGACTTTCTTGGACAACAGGTCTGCTTGAATCTACAGTCACATCCTGGTGCAAGTGCTTCAAGTGACAGGATAGTAGTGATGGTAGTATATTATAGTGTCATTATTCCTTGAATAATTACCCCTCAAACTGTGATGTCAGTTGTTGAACTTCAAACTGACAGAAAAAAAATATTGCTGTGACCCATTTTGCTTCAAATGATTGCATCTGTGTTTGGGTATGGTTGCAGCCATTACCTTTTACCACTAAACCACTTTCAAAATGAAATTACGTGATGTTATGTGACTTCGAAGTTAAATTACATTTTTGCTTTACAACAAAAATTTAATGCGAGCATAATACATGTAATCTCAATCATCCCAGACCAAAATATTTAGGAGGGCAATTTTTCGCTCTCCTTAATTCTTTCAGGAGGGCAGTAAGGAGAGCTAAAAAATCGCTCTCCTGAAATTGCCAAGCCTGGTATACCAAATATGAAAGGATTCTGACTGGTGAATCTGAAGCAGATTTCTGAGGAAACTCCTTCATATTGCCTCAAGTTAAAAGTTGGGCTCCTATAGAGAGCCCAAATATTAACCCAGGGACTCAATTTGAACAAACTTGAATCTGAGTCCTCCAGAGACGTTGTGTACCATATATGAAAGGATTCTGACCTGTGGATCTGAAAAAGATTTTTAAAGAATGTTCCTCATATTGCAGTAAGTTAAACTTTGGGCTCCAATAGAGATCCTAAATATTAACCAAGGGACGAGATTTGAACAAACTTGAATCTAATCCCCCAAGAGATGTTGTGTACCAAATACGAAAGCATTCTGACTGGTGGATCCGAAGAAGATTTTTAAAGACATATTTCATCATATTGTACTAAGTTAAAATTCGGGTTCCCATAGACTGTATACCAGATATGAAAGCATTCTGACTGCGGGATCTGAAGAAGATTTTGAAAGACATTTGCTAAAGTAATATTGCACAAAGTTAAAATTCAGGCACCCATGGGGAGCTGAAATATTAACCCTTTACCTAACCTGAAAAGCAGACGACACTTGCAAAAAAAATTCTTGAAAAACTTATTTTTTTCATTTTTTGTCTCAAAAACATAGGTTATAACCCCTCATTGGAACGAGCTCAACGAGCTCGTTCCAATAAGGGGTCATAACCTATGTTTTTGAGACAAAAAATGAAAAAAATAATGAAAATTAATTGGCGATTTTTGAGAACAGCGCTGGCCGGTTTTGGCCGTTACGTTGGGTAAAGGGTTAACCCAGGTACTAAATTTGAACAGACTTGAATCTGACCTCCCTAGAGATACTATATACTAAATATCAAAAGATTTTAACTGATCGATCTGAAGAAACTTGAATCTGCCACACCCCCCCCCCCTCCCCCCCACTACCTCCTAGAGATAGTAGAGATGTTGTACACCAAATATGAAAGCATTCTGTCTGGCCCGCGGCGCAGAGTTCAGAGTTACGATGTTGGAGAGCTGAGAGCTGCTCGTCGTTGCTCGGTGGTTCTCTCCGGCTTCCTCCACCCGTAAAACTGTCACGGTCATGATTAGCCATTGTGAATAAGTATATGATCTTAAACGCCAATAAATAATAATAATAATATTCAGTCTGGTGGGTCTGAAGAAGATTTTTAAAGAAATTTCCTCATATTGCACTAAGTTAAACAAGGAACCCAGTTTGAACAAACTGGAATCTGACCCCTCCCTCCCCCCCCCCCCCTTACCCCCGAGATATTGTATAACCAAATATCAAAAGATTCGAACTGATGGTTCTGGAGAAGAAGATTTTAAAGAAATTCCTCCATATTGCACAAAGGTAAAAGTCGGGGTCCCACAGGAAGCCCAAATATTAACCCAGGGATTCGATTTGAACAAACTTGAATCTGCCCCCCCCCCCCCCCCCCCCCCCCCCCCAGTGATGTTAAATACCAAATATCAAACGATTCTAATTGATGGTTCTGGAGAAGGACATTTTTTAAAAGTTTGTGAAACAATTTATGCGCGCTATCAGAGTAATGCCCCTTATGGTCCCAACTGTGGGTCTGGCAACTTTATTTGAACAAACTTGAATTGACATATGATAAGGAACATGCACATCAAATTTGGTTCGATTCGGCTCAGAGGTTATGGGGAGAAGTTATAAGAAAATTTGACGCTGGACGAACGGACGAAGGACAAAAAGTGATCACTTAAGCCCCCATTAACTTTCAGTCAGGTGAGCTAAAATGTATCTTAATAGTTATTTGAATTTCAAAGACAGAAGATGAATATTTTGGGTCGAGAATGCGTTTTGTTTTTGGATAAATCTCAAAATGTGGTGAAATTCTGACTTCTGAGGCCCCTTTCGTAAAGTGACGCGTGTAAATGAGGTTTCCGATACAAAAGCCACAGCTTATCAAACCCGCAAAATGAATATATTTGTAAAATTCTAATTTTCCGTAATATTTCAGATCTTCACCTCCCACCTGCACAAAAACGCTTCCCTGGGTATCATCTGCTGCTCATCCGCAACTATGAACTTATACCGTGAACAGGGGTGTGCCCAATACAGAATTCTCGTCCCCATTTCTGTTTTTGAACAAAAATCCTTAATTGGTAATATTCCAACTACATCATCAAAGCATGCCTTCTACGAAGACATGCCTTGATGATTTAGTTAAAATATTTTGTCAGTCGGGACTTCAAGACGCCTGTATTCGATCCGAGGTTCGATTCAATATCGAATAATAGACTCGATTCAATTCGAATTGAAAATATGTGATTCGCAGGGCCCTAAAAATGAAACAGTTCGACACTCTCTCCGAATATGCTATCAACTTTTCTCTCCGTAGACTACAAGTACAATTAACCGAAAGAATAGTAAACGTCCATCGCGCGAGAAGTATTTGATTTCGTGACGTCATGTGAGGTGTGGTGGGAGAAAGATCATTATAGAGGTGTGTGCGGTGGTACTCTCACCAGCCGAATAGGCTAACACTATTATTATTTTTGAATACAAAATGTTGGCTAATGGCTATCACTTTTAAACCCCCTGCAGACGGATGTCTAAATATCCAAGTTTCAACAAGCAGATTTTTCCCATAATGCAACTAGGAATATAATCAATTCAATCTTGTTTGTTTGACAGAGCTCAGTAAGCTCTGTCATACAAGATTAAATTGGTTGCATTGTGGGAAAAATATGCTGCATGAAATTTTAGTCGTTATTTATTTATTGGGCTTTTAAGGTCACATACTTATGCACAATGGCTAATCATGACCGTGACAGTTTTACGGGTGGAGGAAGCCGGAGTAGCCGGAGAGAACCACCGAGCAACGACGAGCAACTGCCAGCTCCTCAAAATTTTAACTCTGTTCAAGCTCAGCTCAAGCAGGGTTACAGCGGTTGAAGACATGTGCACCATCGACGTGCAGTACGCCTTAGTACACGGCGTCATCGTGCCCCCATCAGAGTGCAGAGGGTTGATTGGAAATGAGACAAGAGTACAATACCATCACTATCAGTAATTTTAACTGAAATGCAGGGCAACAGTATAATTCAGCAATTATTATTTTTATTATTATTTATTGGTGTTTAAGGTCACATACCTATGCACAATTACAAGTGGAGGAAGCCGGAGTACCCGGAGAGAACCCCCGAGAATCGTCGAGCAACTGTCAGCAACATTCTCACTATGTTCAAGGTCCGCTCAAGCAGGGTTACAGCGGTTGAAGACCTGTGCACCATCGGCGTGCAGTACGCCTTAGTACATGGCGTCATCGTGCCCCCCCCCCCCACCCCCATGTAAAAACAACCGGGATAAAGTGCCTTGCCCAAGGACACAACGCGGGTCTACCACTGAGCCACCGGGCTCTGCCATTATTATAGGCCTACGGAAGATGAGAGTAGGATTAAATCTCACCCATTCAACCTCGGGAGAGATATTTGACCTACACTATATGAAAGCCTCGTGTTTGAATCAAATATCTTCCCTCTTGGGGTAGATCTTTCCATCTCACTGCCACAGTGACATTTCGAGGATAAATCGCCCCCAACTACACAGTGGACTCTGGCATAGGCTGTGAGGTAGAAAAAAGTCCAGAAATGCTCAGGCCCCTGAGGTTTAAAAATTAAATAGACACGATCCGTGTGCGTGTGCCGTTTGATTTATTGTGTGAATACATGTGCACCACATACATGTAGGCCTAGATTTTTTAATCCGTAAGACTCTTGACGATTCTAGGTCATTTACCGCTCTACTTATTCTCAAATCAGGGGGTCGTAGAGCCTGGGCGAGGCGCGCACCGCAAAACTACAGGTCTGTCATGGCTTGCAAGCAAATCCGATGCGTTGCGTCCCGTACAGCGTTCCATAAGAAAACGTGTTTTTTGTGCAGAAAATCAGGACGAACTTTCATGTAAACAAACTCCGCTCTGCTTCCGCTGTGTTATTTCATCAAGAAAGGTCGGTTATTTACAATACGTGTTTGATACAATCTGACCTGTCGCTGGGCAATACAAAAGATCACGACGTTATCGCTACGGAAGGCTTGCTGTTTGGCTGTACAAACGCCCGAACGGGAATTTAAAATTGCAATCGATCTCATTTGAAAAAGGATTCACACACTGAACGGTATTTAGCGATGGACAATCCAGAGCAGCTTCACTTTGGGAGAGACTACGATTCTCTATTTGATCACGAGTTCTACGCCGAAAAGGCGCTTAGTGAGAAGGTCAAACATTTTGTTATGAGTGGCTTATTGGTATACTTTGTAAAGGTTTGTATAGAATCGATTATTCCTTTCTGTTCGTGTGAACATGGATCGTGTTGATGTTTTATGGGCAAAGAGGGGCGGCGGAACGATTTTCCAAAGAGGAGGTGGGGGGGGGGGGGGGTGCTGGATCGAGCGATGGATGGTCGTCGGTGTGACGGGCCAACCATGGTTCGGCCCGTGGTACGAAAATTTTAAATTGCAGGGTCCCCAAACCCCCATTTCCATGCATCTGAGGGGACATTTTGAGATTTTTCAGGAGATGAATTTGAAAGATTTTACACTTGAGAGCCGTTAAAAACGTCGGTAAAGCATACAGGTGAGGTCAATTTATCAGCTGTGGTCGTAACGAACAAAGCTGATAAATAGACCTCACCTGTTTACTTTACCAGACGTTAACAGCAATTATACTGTCTGTGGATTATCTTGTCTGGGGATGGATTTGGTACTTGTATGTCTGTAAGATTACGATCTATTTCAGTTAACCGATTTTTTAACAGACTGTATACATTTTAGCGTTGCTGCCACTTACTGCAAAAATGATCCGAAATCCATCGAAACTGAACCAGTACGAGAGAAATATAGCTGGCGAAAATATGGGGGGGGGGGGGGGGGGCTCTGGATCCGCCCCTTGTTTCACCAGTCATTGGTTGTGTTAAAATATATGCATACAAAAAAAACATGACCCAGCCAAAAAAGTGTGTTTGTGTGTGTGTGGGGGGGGGGGGGGGGGGAGCTAAGCAAACCCCGGTTCCGCCGCCCCTGGCAAAAATATATGACTATTCCAGCACTAAATCAGTGGAAATTCGCAACTGTAGTGTATAGGTGACAGTTCTTTTTGTCACCCCTGACACCAGGAAGACAATTATGTGCCTTTCAAATAATAATAAAAATCGATACTCTATCCTACTGACTTTATTTGGATTAGCCATTAAAAATCGCTGTTCCGACAATTGTTTGTCGTTATCGTTGCGATTTTTTTCGACACGATGACTTGAAAGTACACAAGGAAGTGACGGCGCAGCAAACGTGCAAATTCACAAAAATTTACCTTTCAAATCTTATTACTTTTTTATTATTCCAACGAAATCATAGCCTATACCTAGACCATAATTGGAACGAGCTCGTTGATATCGCCCTAATGGGGATCATAATCTGTTCATTATGCTCTTAGCACATAAAAAACCGAATCGAAACCGATGTTTTTTCCTGAAAACCGAAACGAAACTTCATCGGAAAAATCAAAACCACCCAACTCTATCATATGGAAAGATCATTCTATATGGAAGCTCTGCCTCGAAAACAAATTGTTGGAAAAAGGTAGTATTTCGAGCTTTCAAAAACTAAAGGTGGTCACCGAGGGCGGATAACTCCCTTCCCGAAATAACGCCCTGGAAGGGCAACCCCGTTAATACCCGAAGTTATGGAGCAGATTAGCCGAAACCAATTTGAAGTTGAGGTCACTGTTACCTTAACATTTCGCACAATGACCACCAAATATGTATTCGGGCTCTTCCTTTCATCACACCAAACCCGCCTGTCATGTTTGGTTTTGATCAGCCCAGCGGAACTTTAATTTGAGAGCTTGAACCAAGAAAATGTTCAATATGAAAGTCAATGTGTCCCAGTGGCGTAGCCGCCAAGGGTCACCTAGGGTGAGGAGGGGATCATGGCAACCCCTAAAAATTTCAGTGGCCCCCACCCCCTCAAACTGGGAAAGTTAAAGCACCAAAGTGCCCCAGATTCACTCTCAGGACATTGAATTTTCATTTTTTTTTCAAAGGGATCCGAACCCCATCAATGGGAGGGGAATGTCGTAGGCCTGAGATGGGGGTGGGTATGACCTTCCCATTGGTGTGGGTTCGGGGAAACCCCCGAACCTCCACCAATGGGAGGGTCATACTCACCCCACCTCAGGTCTACTTACCCGAACCCCCACCAATGAGAAGGCCATATCCACCCCACATCAGGCCTACGGCCTTCGGTTTATACCTGTTAGATATATCGACCTGTCACCCCTCAAAAAATTATGCCCCCCTAACAGGAAATCCTAGCTACGCCTGTGCTGTGTCTTTGACATTTGCCAATATGATCCCAAAATAAATAGGGTTCTCCTTCTTATTGTACCTAACCCACATCAAGTTTGATTTCATTTCGAACGACCCAGCTGAACTTCCATCAGAGAGCGGAAACCAGGTAAGTTTGTACGTTATAGGTCATTGTGACCTTGACCTTTGGCGCAATGATCTAAAAATAAATAGGATTCTCGTCTCATAATACTCAACCTCGTGCCAAGTTTGATTTCGATCGGCACGGCGGAACTAATTACAGAGCGGAATCCAGGACATTTTTAAGTTCGAGGACACTATGACCTTGGCATTTGGCACAATGCCCGAAAATAAATTGGGCCCTTCCTCGTAACATACCCAGCCCACATGTCAAGTTGGGTTTCGATTAACCAAGCAGAACTTTAATTAGAGTGAAAGCAACTCAGTCTGCAGAAGGTCCGAAGGATGGTGCAGCGGACAGCAGCCACCCGAAAAAAGTTTGTGGGGATACAAATGACACTGTTGCAGATTCCAGTGTTTCATTCAGGTGAAATTCCGCAGAGTTGTTGCACATTGGACCAGATGGCGACGATGTGTCGTGAACAAGGAACAATTAATTATTTTTCTTCTCAGCTTGCGATTTCGAAAGTGTAATGAGTGGTCTCTACTACTCAATAACTTGCCGTGCTGCTGACAGACCGGATCTCTATTGAAACACTTAAAAAATATCAATCCTCCATCGACTGCTAAGACGAACAGCTTTAAAAAATAGAGATAAAAAATAATAGTAGTATAGCATGTACCCGATCGTCCCTTATTAGGGGATCTCATGGGGGGTGGGGGTGGGGGGTGGGGGGGGGGGGGGTCCATATGTGATGTCATAGTCACGAGACCTAGTTTCGTCATGTTTGGTTATTATGGTAGCCCGCATGAGCGATCATCCTGTGACGTCTTCCATTTAGTAATACGTTGTCTTTTGTTAGAGTGTCACATGTTTCCGTCGTCCACTTTGTTTGTTTTATCCATCTTGGTTTTTGTGGTAGCACGCGGTTGCTTTGTGACCCAAATTCTTACAAGAGGACCGGGATGTGTTTGGGGAAAGCTTTTGATTGGTCAAGAATTAATCTAATTAACCAGACTCCCCGATACTTCGTAGAATTATCCAAATAGATCCGACAATCCCTCCAAATCACCAAAAACACCCCAAATCACCGAAACGGACTTAGCGAAGTGACCGTCTAGGGCTTGTGATAGTAGGGTGTAGTGCTGTGAACGCATTCCTTTGTATAAGAGTAAAGCTAATTTCCTCTGAATAAAATAGTCGTCGGCTTGTTTGTGGTAATTCTACGAAGTAAGCGTGGATTTGGGGGAAATTAGCTTTACTCTTATACGAAAGAACGCTCCTTACAGCACTACGCACTACTATTATATGCCTTATATGGTGGCATCGTCAAGTCCGTTTCGGTGATTTGGTGCGATTTGGGGGATTGTCGGGTCTATTTGGGTAATTCTACGAAGTATCAGTGGAGTCTGGGTAATTAGATTTGCTCTTATTCAATCGAACGCGCCACCCAAACATATCCCCGTCCTATTATAAGCCTTTGGGTCACATAGCAACTGCGTGCTACCATAGGAACCAAGATGGTGGCCTCCAGTATACAGAATGGATGACGGAAACATGTGTTACCCTAACAATATGCGCTGCGTAAGACCACGTATCACTATGAGAATGACGTGACAAGATGGCCGCACACGCGGGCTATCGCGATAGTCAAACCGGATGTAACCAGGTCACGTGACTATGGCATCACATATGAGATGCCCATCAGATTCCCCAATAGAAGACGATCGGGTACATGCTAAACTACTAATAATTTATTTTTGGACGACAACGTCAAAGACACCCCAACTTCGCATCTCTATGATTTCAAATCTGGATAGAGTTGATGGGTAGGACCTTTAACGGCAGCTAAGATTTTGTCCTGCCGTTGTCACTTAAACGACAAAAATACCTATCGCGCCTCTGAATTCCACAACACGTTATCCCCAAATACCCAAAATGAAGTTTTGTGGTCAAGGTGAAATGCGTCACTGAAACATATTCTCAAAAACATTTGGATTTATTTCGATAAAACTGGGGACCAAAGCCAAGTCGGCTGTAAGATTTATGTCTCCAGTGAGTTCCACCAATCTTGAACTATCACCTGTTGTGCATCGTTATTACAGCTTGATAGAAGAAAGGATTCAATGAAGTTCTGCTTCTGAAATTACTACATTGATTCCGTTCTAGAATATTCTGCGTTTTTATTGACTTTCCCAAACAGACAAGTCGACGTTGAATTCAATACTTGAGTGGAGACTGTCAATGTACCCTACAGTGAAAAGGTGCAATATTTATAATTTGAAGAGACGTAAGATTCGATTCGAGATTCCAATTACTCTGACTGGAATTCGATTCGACCCAAAATATGAGATTAACAGGTTCCAAGTTGCTAAACAAAATGTACTCATTTATTAGATCATTACTTACATAATCATTGGATACGTGGAGTCTGGCTCCAAGAGATTATAGTAGTACTTTTATTACACGCCTGTTGTATGCAATTCCCATTTACAGAAACACTAAACCATGCGGAAAATGAAAATCTGTTCCGCACATATGTGCGGAACGGAAAACGCTGAGGGTCTATTTTTAAATAGAAGCGAAATTTCACTGAAATTTTCTACAAATCGTGCAATGGAATTACAAGTTGAATCGCTAGCGATAGCTGAAAATCGTTCCCTGAGTTCCAATGTGTTCTATGTGCCAGTGGGCACATAGAATACATTGGAAGTCAGGGGACTCAGGGGACGAAATAGCAACACGGGTTCCCTCGCAAATTTGATTGGCGATAAAATGTGTTCTTTTTGTTGATGGTTGATAGTTGTCAAATGAATTGCTGAATGTCCTTCTAATAATTGTTTTTATAGACGTGAAGGCGTGTAATAAACACAGAACGACACACGCGTGTGAATGGGTTAATCGATATGGCACTTGTGTCATTGCGGAAGGACAAAACTCGAGGCCTGCGGCCTCTCGTTTTATTCTTCGGTGCTGGCACTCGTGCCATATCGATTAACCCTTTCACACGCGTGTGTCGTTCTGCGTCATTCCCACAGTGATACGTGGTCCTAGTGCGCATGCGCAGCGCGTGTTGTTAGGGTGATCCGTGTTTCCGTCGTCCCTTTTGTATACTGGAGGCCGCCATCTTGGTTTCTACGGTAGCACGTAGTTGCTATGTTACCCAAAGGCTTCTAACAAGACATGCGTATGTTCGGATGGTGTGTTCGATTGAACAGGAGTAATTTCCCGATTCATAGAATTACCCAAATAAACCCGACAAGTTTTACTGTTTCGAATTCTTTCAGAATTCTCTGCTTCTATCTATGCAATAGTTTTCGTCTACCTAGGCATGTTCCTTTGTTCTGGAGTATACTCCAGTAGAGTAGAAGAGCCTATCAGCTGGAACAGCTTTGCTTATTGTTACTATATTTAGTTTTTCTGGTCTGTTCTAATTAGTTCTGACCCTATTCCGAGTTCTCTTGTTGTTTCCTTTATCTAGATCATTTATATAGATTATAACTAACCAACCAGATTGCTTGATTTCCCATAATCTGTATACAGAGTTATCTCCCTTGTGTATATCAAAAGCCTATATCATTCCCAAAGCCAATAAGCTATCGAGTAGTTACTGAAAAGTCATTGCTCGAACGACTCGAAGCCCATCGAGTGGTTATGTAAAAACACGGAATTCAACCTTACGGAATCGGCTAGGAATCTCCAGTACGGAATGCCTTATATAGCCCGTTTATATGTATACAGGGGAAATCTGATTGAACATTTTGAAGGCCTGAGCGAAGGTATAGCTAGAAAGTAGTGATACAAGTCAATATTAATGGATGATAGTTTAGTCAATAGTACTGGCACAAGGCCACTACTTGTCTATGGTCTATCTGTCCTATCATTAGTTCTACAGCAGTCTTGTTCCATTGCGGCCTTGGAGCTTTGGAGAAAAGATGGAAGCGGTTGGTAAGACTACATTAGACCTCACGGCCTCATACGACAAAAAGGGGATTCTCCAAAAGGTATCCTCGATAGATATCCTCAAATAATACAATACCAGGCCATAGCTATCCTCAAATACCGAAAGGAGGCTAAGAGGGATAGTAAATTATACCTCATTGAGGGATTTTTTCATGGCCCTCATGCCCTCAAAAGAAATGAGGGTATGAGGGGTAGTAAATGAGGCCTCATTGAGGGCTTTTTACATAGCCCTCATGGCCTCATACGACAGAAAGGGGTGCCGAAGGCAACATGTTTTCCAAAATGGGGTGCCGAAATTGGGGGTGGCTGGGGATATGGCTGTTAAATATCGAGATGAGGCTAAAAGGGATAGTAAATTATACCTCATTGAGGGCTTTTCTTATGGCCCTCATGCTCTCAAAAGAAATGAGGGTATGAGGGGTAGTAAATGAGGCCTCATTGAAGGCTTTTCACATAGCCCTCATGGTCTCATACGACAAAAAGGGGTGCCGAAAGGCCACATGTTTTCCAAAATGGGGTGCCGAAATTGGGGTGCCGGGGATATGGTTGTTAAATACCGAGATGAGGCTAAGAGGGGTAGTAAATTATACCTCATTGAGGGCTATTCTCATGGGCCTCATGCCCTCAAAAGAAATGAGGGTATGAGGGTATGAGGGGTAGTAAATGAGGCCTCATTGAAAGGCTTTTCACATAGCCCCCATGGCCTCATAAGACAAAAAAGGGGTGCCGAAGGCCACGTTTTCCAAAATGGGGTGCCGAAATTGGGGTGCCTGGGGACATGGCTGTTAAATACCGAGATGAGGCTAAGAGGGATAGTAAATTATACCTCATTGAGGGTTTTTCTCATGGCCCTCATGTCCTCAAAAGAAATGAGGGTATGAGGGGCAGTAAATGAGGCCTCATTGAAGGCTTTGCACATAGCCCTCATGGCCTCATACGACAAAAAAGGGGTGCCGAAGGCCACATGTCTTCCGAAATGGGGTGCCGAAATTGGGGTGCCTGGGGATATGGTTGTTAAATACCGAGGTGAGGCTAAGAGGGACAGTAAATTAGACCTTATTGAGGGATTTTTTCATCGCCCTCTTGCCCTCAAAAGAAATGAGGCTAAGAGTCGTATGTGCGAGTCACTCGAACGAGCAATTGCTCGATAGCTCATTTGCTCGATGGGCTTCGAGTTGTTCGAGCAATGACTTTTCAGTAACTACTCGATAGTTTATTGGCTTTGGGAATGATATAGGCTTTTGATATACACAAGGGAGATAACTCTGTATACAGATTATGGGAAATCAAGCAATTTGATTGGTTAGTTATAATCTATACAATTGATCTAGATAAATGAAACAACAAGAGAACTCAGAATAGGGTCAGAACTAATTAGAACAGATCAGAAAAACTAAATATAGTAATAATAAGCAAAGCTGTTCCAGCTAATAGGCTCTTCTACTCTACTGGAGATGGGGATGACGTCACAAAATGGCCGCTCACGTGGGCTAACATGACAACACAGCATGGCGCACTGACGTCACTTCCGGGGTCCGGGTCTGGGTCCGGCTGAACAGGGCCGATCCATACATACTATACTACATATCACAAAAACCCCTGTCTCCAAATATCGCGCTTGGGTTCAGCCTACCTTATCTTTGATCATTCTTAGAGGTTATAGGAGATCAATTAAGCCTATTGAGTTAGAAAAAGTAACAACCTAACCGCCTCCGATTATTCTTATGGGTTCTAGTGGATCAGTTGTAGGGCTGAAACGGTTGGCTCATTTTCGTAACAGACTAACCGAGAGCTTTAACCGGATAATATCAGGTTATCTGTCGCCATTATTTCACCGAATATGTGATCAAAACTATAGGAATTGGAAAGCAGTATTCTCAAACTAGTCCGTAGTGTGTATACAAACGAACGTTGTCGAGGACTCGAGAACGTTCGTTTTATACACACTACGGAATAGTTTCTGCGATTACTCATTACTCACGGAAACTGTCGATCATTAACGAAGTCTTGAACCCCAAAGTCGATTATTTCACAATATATACAACGCGGCTTCTATGTGTGATCACAAAGGGGAAGCGGCAGATTCAGTACGTTTTAAACGTGGAGTGACGATCACTATCGATATTTCTGATAACTGGTTGACGGGTTTTCTAATCGGTTAGGTAGCTAACTGGTTTCAAACCGATTACCAGGTTAACCATTTCAGTACTAATCAGTTGCTAAGCCCATTGAGTCAAAAGGCAACATAAATTTGGATAACAACTGAATCAAGTTCATCAAATCTATGTTGTGTTCGCATTGACACAGTTTCTTCCTTTATCCGGTGGACGAATCAATAAGGGAGCAAGTGTGACAATGAGAACTTGACGTATTCGCACCTTTGCCGGATACACCAAGTGACGAGAGTCCATCGAGGTCGCTAGTTCTGTTCCCTCCCAGTGAGATAGTTTGTCAATTCATTCACCAACACGGATAAAACGCTCTGTTGGTTATCGCTGTGCCTTGCGGTTTGGTTTTCCGGTTTGCAACAAAAACCGGATGCGAACGGAAAAAGAACCGCCCAGCCTCTCTGGAAACGAACGATGTGGTCTATTAAATTTCTACAGCTTTTTCCTTTGTAAATAAGAACCATATCCTACTCCCACGACCTCGAAGGTGTTATTCAACTCCCATGGCGATATCCTACTCCCAGTCATGACGGACTACTTTTACCATTGCAGTTGTTCCGCCTCGAAATCCAGCGATAACACCCAATCCACTTTGACAAATATTCTTCTTCATATTCCAACTGACAGCGAACAATAACTATGTACACATCCACACAAAGTTATAAGAAGTTGAACATGACTACTCATTCATGGTGATTCATTGAATTATTTCTTTAAAATGTGTTGATTTCCTTCATAAGTTCATATCTCCCATCACTTGAATTTCCATTTGAAAACAAGCGCCATTGCATTCCTTTCTGACGACGTCATATTATCAGTTCATTCGTTCATGTTTTTGTGTTCATGCGCCGATTTTTCTAACCGTCAAAACAAATTGAGCGACCTTGGGAAACTGCTCTTGGATGACGCAAGAGAGGTATTTGTGTTGCAGATATTATCAGGGAAATATAATAAACTCAATAGTTCACTGCTTGGAGTAACGGGCGATGTTTATTCTCTCGTTGGATGCGGGGATTATTTCACTCGGCTAGCGCCTCGTGAAAATAACCTTCCGCATCCCACTCGAGAATGAACATCGTACATTACTCCAAGCAGTGAACTATTGTCTATCTATTTCCTGCTGTGTTGCTCTGTTATCAGCGGTGCTGTGTCATGGCACAAGCTTCCAGCTTAAAGAGACATTAAAGTAAAAACATTATTCAGTATTTTGCTGGCATGTTCAGTTGGCTTCTGTTCTATTTTATCAAGACATTGTGTGGTAGACCTACTGTATTTTGGGGTTTTTTGTGGTAATTCATCTGGATAACCGCAAAACAACCTGTTTATCCTTACGCGAAACCTCTTCATATTCTCGAAAATATGATTACTTGAATCCAAATTCCGTGTTTGATTTTTCAGACAGACTCAAGCAAAGCAAAACAATGACTGAGTTACTATTGCTCGAAAACTGGACTTGTCACGTCGTTTAACCATGTCACGCAGGGTAACATCGCGCGCCCAAACATGGAAACTCAGATTCTCTCAAGTTAGGCGCCCTCCGACGATCGTTTTCCATAACTGCCATTGTTCGGCAAACATATAATATGAACTGTAATTATATTGCTTGGAAAATCACTGTATGGTAGATTTTCATGTACAAACTCCAATAATTTGTTTTTTTCTGGATTTTATTTTGTCCAAACATGGCCTGAAAGGCCGTATTTTATTTTTGGGTTTTGTATGTTTTTTAAAGATCTTATACCCCCCCCCCCCCCCCCCAAAGGCCACGTTTGGACTAGATTTTATCGAGTACTGCCATAGTTCTGATTGCCTAATATTACATTATATGACCCCTAACTAGTCTAAGTTAAATTCGTTTGAAAGGCTATAAATGTTTTTAAGAACTTCATTTTCGTCACGCGCTAAAAAAAAAACAGAGCGAAAACTGTCCCAAAGTTAAAAGGTGTTGGGTTTATTCAACCTTTTATGCGTGGGAACATCTCTAAATTTTCTCCAGTAGTGTTTCCACGTTTCCAGATAGCTAATAGAAAAGTCTAGAAGGTGAAATTTGCTATTTTTTCCCCAGAAAGAAAAAAAAATACTGTAAAAACTCAATTAGCTGGACAAAGCGAACACTTCGTATTGGTAGATGAGATACTAAATGATATTCTTAATGATGGTTAACTGGAAGCTTCCAATTAGCTTGCCTGAAAAATTGGAACCGTCTGTTGTTTTCGTTCATTAAAAGTAACAAATGGAAAAATAACTTTATTTTCTGCTGACGTCAATTTTTGTCTCAACAATTTCCTGCTTTATCGCTGGACTTTGCTCGTCTAATAATAATTTAAAGGAGATAACTTTATCGACCGTCGATTTTCATGACGCCATAAGTCAGCGATGTGTGTTTTTTGAAATGTGTGTTCATAAACAACTTACTCAGTTTCATGATATTGTTCTGGGTATTCGTCATGGTTATGTCAAGAGCAAGTAAATCCATACCTGTCAAGCATGCAAACTTTATCTCTCATTGACCTTGAATATCATGTAGATTTTCATGTACCAACTCCAGTAATCTGTTTTTTTCTCGATTTTATTTTGCCCAAACATGGCCTGAAAGGCCGTATTTTATTTTTGGGTTTTGTATGTTCTTTAAAGGACTTACATCCCCCCCGCCCCCGCCCCCCCCCCCAAAGGTCACGTTTAGAATAGATTTTATCGAGTACTGCCATAGTTCTGATTACCTAATTTCACATTATATGACCCTTAACTAGTCTAAGTTAAATTCGTTTGAAAGGCTATAAATGTTTTTAAAAACTTCATTTACGTCACGCGCTAAAAAACAGAGCGAAAGCTGTCCCAAAGTTAAAAGGTGTTGGGTTTATTCCACCTTTTATGCGTGGGAACATCTCTAAATTTTCTCCAGTAGTGTTTCCACTTTTCCAGATAGTTCTTACCACTTTCGAGTTTTGGGGTAATCTCCCTTTTGAAAAATATCCCACCTTTCGTCCTGCTTAATATCCCACTTTTCACCCTACTCAAAAGGTACTTACTTAGAACCGATTCCCATAACATTTTTCACGATCGATTCCCATGATTTTTTTAACACTTGTAAAACTTTAAATTTCTTTGGCTTCATATTTCTGAATCATCGAATTATCTTTAACAGTGTGTTGAGTCACTGTCATCTGATATTTCCGAGTGACAACAAATGAAAAATCTTTGTCATTCAAGATTTGTTTGCAAGTGTCATCTGTTATTCGTGGTTGGCAAGGAGTTCAGAAACGGATCACTAGGTGCAAGCAGTACTGTTTTTGTAAAATTCTCAAAGTTGAAAATTTCCTAGTTTTTTTTCAAACAATCGGTTACAAAAAATGTCATCTAAAGAAAAATATCAAATGCTGCAAGTGTTTAACCCTTTACCCAAAGTAACGGCAAAAACCGGCCAGCGCTATTCTCAAAAATCGCCAATTAATTTTCATTATTTTTTTCATTTTTTGTTTCAAAAACATAGGTTATGACCCCTCGTTGGAAGCTCGTTCCAACGAGGGTCATAACCTATGTTTTTGAGACAAAAAATGAAAAAAATTAGTTATTCAAGAATTATTTTTGCAAGTGTCGTCTGCTTTTCAGGTTAGGTAAAAGGTTAATAATAGACGGTTTTGAAAGACTCAACTAGATCCGAGTGCAAAATTCCGAGCTATAAATACATTTTAAATTATTGTTGAACTCTGACATATTTGAGCACTGATTCGGAGTTTAGAATTTTACATTAAATAATTTTTTTGGGAGGAAGTGTGATGAAACGACAGAGATCGCGTTAAAGCCATCTTAAGAAAGGTCCGAGGAAGGATTTGCATGCAAGTTCCTAAGCATATACCCATAGCCATTAATGAGAACTGTGTTCAAGTGGGTTTTGCAAATTAATGAATGTGCTGAATGAAGAGTGAATAATTGTAAAACTTTGATTTAGTAGGAGCCGAAGCCCACAAAAACACTAAGTTAAAACCCGACAACAGACTTTGCGATACATACCGAAAATTGATGGCAGACATCTGTTATATTAATCCGATTTTTCTGTCTGTCTGTCGGTCTCCCTCACCCCCTCCCTCTCTCTCTCTCCCTTGTGTTGTGTGTGTGTATGTGTATGTGGGTGGGGATGGGGTGGGGGTGGGGGGGGGGGCTTGGTCCATACCGTACACACAGTACATATTACTTTTCAGATGGTCTTAACGGCATACAGTGTTCTGAAAAATTCAACGATGAGCTTTACCCTTTACATTGCTCGGTAGACGATGAGCTGCACATTTGTTTGTTCGGTCCTTGCGGTTGCGTTAAGCTGACAAGCGCTAAGCTGGCAAGCAGCTGTTTTCATGGATGAAGTCGGCAAAACGCCGCCCCCACCCACACACTTGTTTCAAGCTTACATAAACACAGACCCCCGAATTACCCACAAGGCATTCATCAATCGCATTACGTAATGTGAAAGGTAACTTTTCGATTTGGAGTGTTCTGTGATAATTGAATCTCGCCAAGATACTGCTATTTCAGCTCGTCGATAACGATATGTCAACACTGATATCATTTTTAATAATGAAAATGGTTTTTAAAGAAAATCTAATCATAATGATAATTTTGAAAGAAAATCCAATATTGTAAGTGATATCGCTTCTGCGGATTTTTGACTATACCTTGGAAATGGGATCTGCTGTGATCCCAGTCGTTGTCGAATGAAATCGAAATTTTTAAAAAACAAGAAAACTGAAATTCTAATTTTTCAGTTGCTGTCAGCGACTTCCTTTGATACTATTTATGCCCCCGTACGTACGTACGTCCGAATGTCCGTCCCGAATATGGTTTCCGCACGATAACTTTAGTTTGACTGAACGAAATGAAACAACATTTTATACATAGGTTTATAACCACATAATACAGGTTGGCTTGGTGCGATATTGGTTGGCAGAGTTATGGCACTTTTCCGACTTAGAAAACATGTTGATATCGGCTTCCGGACGATAACTTAAGATTTATTGAATGAAATGAAACAAAATTTTATACACACGTTACAACCACATAGTACAGGTTGGGATTGATTATGGGTTTGGTCCGATACTTTTTTGCAGAGTTATGGCCCTTTTCCGACTTAGAAAACATGTTGATATTGGTATTCCGACGATAACTTTAGTTTGACTGAACGCAATGAAACAAAATTGTATGCATTGGGTGGGATCAGGGGAACGCGATTAGCTAACCTTTGACTTTATACATGCGTTGAGGTCATGATATAGACGACGATTTCTGAAAGTGACTTAGAACACCAATAAATAAAATTCCGATAAAGGAACCGGTTACCAATGCATTGGGTTGGAGTCCTCAGAAGTGGGCAGCATAGGTATAAATGGTTGGTTAACCTTGACTTCACATGCTTGTGGTGGTCGCCATTTTGCCGCAGATGCTTGAAGTAACCTGGAATACCAATAAGCATAAACGTAAATGAATTTCTTAATTCGATCGCTCAAACAGTCATCCATCCAAGGTAACCGGGCTCGACATTGCTTAACTTCGGTGATCTGGCGAGAACCGGTTACCGCAACGTCATCGCTCCCACCCCCACCCCCACCCCCGACTCTGATACAACATTTTAAACGCAGAAGACAACAGACAGAGTTACATCCCTTGGGTCGTAAAGGAGACGGGTAAACAGTATTTTCTTGACATATCGTCCCCTGAGTTTCAGTGTGTTTTACTGGCACACAGAACACATTGGAACTGATGAGACGATATTTGCTCTTATTTAACCCTTTACCTAACATGAAAAGCAGACGACACTTGCAAAAATAATTCTTGAATAACTAATTTTTTTCATTTTTTGTCTCAAAAACATAGGTTATGACCCCTCGTTGGAACGAGCTCGACGAGCTCGTTCCAAAGAGGGGTCATAACCTATGTTTTTGAGACAAAAAATGAAAAAATAATGAAAATTGATAGGCGATTTTTGAGAATAGCGATGGCCGGTTTTGGCCGTTACGTTAGGTAAAGGGTTAACTTTTCTCAAGTTGTTTCATTTAATATTTCGACTGTTTAATTTATAACGAGGGCGCGGTGGCTCAGTTGGTAGAGGTGCAGGCTGCAAGCCGAGAGGTCCTCGGTTCGAATCCCACCTGCGGCAACCGCGTTGTGTCCTTGGGCAAGACACTTCACCCCGATTGCCTACATGGGGGCACGATGACGCTGTGTACTGAGGCGTACAGCACGTCGATGGTGCGCATGTCTTCAACCAATCTAACCCTGCCTGTGCAGCGGTGCAGAGTTCAGAGTTACGATGTTGGAGAGCTGACAGCTGCTCGTCGTTGCTCGGTGGTTCTCTCCGGGTACTCCGGCTTCCTCCACCCGTAAAACTGTCACGGTCACGATTAGCCATTGTGCATAAGAATGTGACCTTAAACACCAATAAATAAATAAATAAAATTTTAATTTATAACAGAAAAATATGATCGAATTGTCGGAAATCTGATGATATATGTGACTATTTTCAGTTTTTTTTGTTCGATTTTTATATCGAGGCGAGCGTAAGCGAGACGTTCTCATTTAAACCATATACCTCCGATGTTTCGCGTGTCCATATACCCTGGATGTTGCCCGCTCTCATATACCCAGGACGTTGGGTGCACCCTTTGCCATGGCTATTTGTCCAAGGCATTCTGACCAATCAAAAGACAGATTTTATGGGGATTTAGGGACAAAACTTTTTGTACATAAACATAATGGTGATAATATATATGTATCAAAGAGCTTCTTCAATATATGCATATCATTTATGTATATATTCTTATAGTTTGTCTTTATACGCTTATAGTTTGTCTTTATATGCTTATCATATATCTCGATATGCATATCGTTTGTCAATATATGCATATCGTTTGTCAATATACGCATATCATTTGTCTTTATATGCTAATCAGAAATCTATATTTGCATATCGTTTGTCAATATATGCATATAGTTTGTCTTTATATGCATATCGTTGTATATTATATGCATATCAGTGGTCAATATTTGTTTGTCTTTATATGGTTATAGTTCGTCTTTATATGCTTATAGTTTGTCTTTATATGTCTATCATATGTCTAGATATGCATATAGTTTGTCAATATATGCATATCATTTGTCTGTTTATGCTTATCATATGTCTAGATATGCATATCGTTTGTCAATATATGCATATAGTTCGTCAATATATGCACATCGCTTGTCTTTATATGCGTATCGTTGTATATTATATGCATATCAGTTGTCTATATATGCCATAAGCTTTGTTATGGAAGAAATTACCAACTAGTCCTGGCATTCCACTGGTCAAGTTGGGTAGAAATCATGGGTGATTAATGTGACTGTGGGTTTTTTTTTTACCTAAAAGCTTGTTCTGAAGTAATTCATGATGATTTTATTCCTTCAGAAAATTTTAGTTAGCAAAATGGCTAGGAGTGTGAAAGGACATATCACTGAGCAAAGATCTTTTTTCCTGACTATAAAATGCTTTATTCTAGGCCTTTAGTGATCCAATTTCCCCAGAATTTCAAAGAATCTAAAATCAGCATGAACAAATGGTTGGTTCCCAAGTTGAACCGAAAGTGGTTAACATACTTTGATATTGCATTGAAAGCTGATTTAAATTTGAATTTAAGAAAATGTGACTCAAAATTTTATTCCCAGGCTGAAACTTCCCACTAGTGGTGGCCAAAAGTTCCCAAGGCCGAAACCTTTCGGGCCGAAACTTCCCGGGGCCTAAAGTTCCCAAACCCTGGGTAATATTGTATGGGCACTTGGTGTATTTGGGTGATTTAGGGTGTTTAGTGGGACCCGTCCTGACAGTGATACTGGACGAACTGATTTTGGGGCGATACGTCCCCAAAACCTTTCATTCCTGGTGAATTGCGATCACTGCAGTGTTGTCAGTTTCTTTAATTCGGTAACATCAGTCGATCCCAGAAACACAGATCGGTCTGCAGGATGAATGTTTACACCAGATATGCAGTTTTCGGTTTTCCCTAACCCGTTTACAATGACCCCGAATGTCACTGTACGTCGTACGTACCTTGATGCTTCGGCTCTAAATCTTATTCTATCTCCAACACGGGGAAGTGGAACGAAAATTAAAAAGAAAGTACAAATTTAAATAGTTATGCTGGGGATAACCATGGACGAAAAGCTATCATATAAAGCACACATTAGTCAAGTACTGTATGCTCCAAAGTGGCAAGAGCCAACTTTGCATTGAATAAAGTTAGACATATTCTCCCACACAATGCAATGAAAACACTGTATTATTCACTTATACACAGTCATCTCCTGTACGGTATACTTATTTGGGGCAACTCGTGAGGAATTAATCAACTTCAAAAAATGCAAAAGCGCTCAGTACGAATACTGAATAAAAAAAGACGCTACGCCCACACAGACCCTCTTTTTTTCCTCGACGAAATACTCAAGGTAACCGATCTTTACACACAAAACGTCTCATTATTCATATTTAACTGGTACAATAATCTTCCACCCAATTCTTTTAATAATTTCTTCAGTTGTGTCAATAACCCGACCGGTACCACAACAAGACAAACAGGTCTCCTGACCCTAAACAAATCGCGTACTAAGTCCTTAGACTACTTGCCTACATAATCGTTCCCCCAAATTTGGAGTCGACTGGACCGGGAGATTCGTAATATAGAAAATAGAAAAGTTTTTGAGAAGACCCTGACACTCAAACTTATAAGTACATATATGGCTGAACGAAATATCGAGTGCAACAATCCATATTGTCTCGACTGCGGATCTATCTAAGTTCTAGTTTTTGTTTTTGCGCCCGAATAACACAAATCAGAGTAAGTATATATATGCATAAAATTCCCGCTATACAGTAATCATGTCTGATTTTCTCATCCATTTTGGAGGGGCTCATTGCTTTGTCCGCGCGTCTAGAATCTGTAATGCACGGACGGAGCAATTGACTCATTTCAATAAAACTGTTGTTAGCATCGACGTTGTTATGAAAGATTTCACCAACAAAATTATTCAAATTAACTCATTGACCTGCGTAGGCTGTGAACAATTATAACTAAACAAGTTATTTATTTGCTTTTGCGGCATAGCTTGTGACCCCTCATCGAAGCGAGAGCCATAAGCGAGAGCCATAAAAGTAAGAGTTTTAATATGCTAGTAGTTCCTTCCAGCATGCTGGGTGAGTGAGGTACAAAAATTATCATTCTAACGAAATATAATCACTCACTGAAACATCTGTCACAGTCTGTTTGAAACCGTACAGAGCCGTACGATTTTCTTTTTCCTTGAGGAAATGGCAGGTAGACAGCCAATCTAGCTATGCCATTTCCTAACAGTGTACATTAAAACTGTAGTAATATTTTGTGTAACACCTTCACTATTGACTTGTATAATGTGTACTGTTGAATAAAATATAATATCATTTCATATATCCACCCGTAAAACTGTCACGGTCATGATTAGCCATTGTGCATAAGTATGTGACCGTAAACACCAATAAATAAATGAATATAAATAAATATAACTGGGTGCTTCTAATTAGCTTGCCTGAAAAAAATTGGAACTGTCTGTTGTTTTCGTTCATTAAAAGTAACAAATGGCAAAATAGCTTTATTTTCTACTGATGTTAATATTTTGTTTTTAACCTATTCAATAAACACAAACGCAAATTCAACTTTGCTAATGGCCCGTCGCAACACAGCAATGGACACTCTGGCACCGGCGGTTTATTCGAACCATCATTATACAGAATGAAGATATCCCCATCACAGACAACTCAGCGGTCCAGGTAAAACCAGAGATGAAAATGTTTTGAAAAATTTGCTCTGGAACCCTGTGTTGGGTTCGCCAATGCAATCTCGTTGTCTCAGGGAATGATGTCGAACCTCATCATTAAATTAGACACATAAAAGATTTTTTTTTTTAAATGTGAGATTAACAATGCATGTACCAGGGACCGATCAGGACTATTTAAAATACGCTCTAGCCTCGGGGCCTATTTTTTTCAATTCATGCGCCAGATTTCAATTTACGGAGTCACACTGCTGTTTGTAACACACCCTGCAAGTATGTAATAGCTCTCATCATTTTCATTTAGTACACGAAAGCAAACATTAATCTTCACTGTGGTTTCTGATCAAGTCTTGGCTGCCTATTTAGGCAGCCAAAACTTGATCAGAAACCACAGCGAAGATTAATGCTTAGTAATTAAGACTTGAAGTATTAACTTAGGCACTCTACAACAATGATAAATGATAATCATATATATAATACATGTAAGAGTCTCTCTCGATTATCTATCGAAAGAATATCAAAATATGATCTGAGAAGTTACGCGCCAACTGAGAAGCCTATTTCTGAGATTTAAGAGCCAGGTCCTGATGTTTCAGAACCAAATACGCACTGGCGCATGCCCAGGTCGGTCCCTGATGTACGTATGGATGAAAAAAAAATTACACGTTGCGACCTGTATCAAGCGAAGCGACGGCCAGAATGATTCACATCAGCAATTGCAAACCCGAATTAACTGCACGCAGTGACCTTCTCTCGCTTTCCAATGCGTCAGCATGAAAAATCAAACATTCAACGGCCTACCGTTAACCCTGCCTTGGCGATAGACATGAGCCGGCAAGACAAATATTTTCCGCTACACTACGTGCCGCGGAAACTTAAAAGTCTTCATTTCTCAATAAACACAAACGCAAATTCAACTTTGCGATGGCCCGTCGCAACACAGAAAATAAAAGAACGGGAAGTAAGCGCCAAAAAAAAAGTAACAATGAATGGAAAACATGTGAGCTTATAACCCCAAATGAGTAGTGACTTCCAAATGAGTCTGCAGGGAATCTTTAACATGGCCGTCTTTCGCGGTTTCAGAACGCCATCGACCATGACGCTTCCAACAACGGTCCGGTACTTTTGCGTTAGCAGCTGCTGAAGCCCAACCTGTTCGCAAAGAGTGCAGCCCAATGTTAGCGTTATCAAACACGCACCTGAATCGAGACACAATGCATTCGCGGACACGAGTATAGCTCAACTTGCTATTCACGTTAACAAGTTTACAGTGATTGCCAGAACGATACAAATGTCGAAACAGATAAACATCAGACTGAAGATCAATTGCTGCCAATCGAACGTACACGTGCGTAACAACGATTACGGACACGCTGAAGAAGAACCTTTGGCAATTAGGATTTCATCACCGTCGCGGTACTGGTCAGTTTTACTTTACGGATACGAAGTGACAAATAGCTATCGAAAAATTGAACATCATTTGATTGGAGGGCGAATAATTCGTCAAATCGTATATAAAAAACCCGCAAATGCCAGGGAACACATAGTTAAGTCGCGGAGGATCGCAAGGTCATCTTATTCGAAAAAAAGAGCACAGAGAAATTAACATTTGAGCAGTGACGGGCTCCTTTCTGTTGATAGGCGCCTTGGCGATTCTTCTAGAAGCTTCGACCAAATTGCTGATATAACCATTTGTAGTGCGATCAGCCATGCCCTTAATTTCATGAAACCATTTAATGGTGTAAACTGGGGCTGACACAACACTATAAGAAGAACCTTTGTCCTATAAATCTGTCAAATAAAGCGCAATATGAATCGGTTGAGCGGGTGCTGCTACACCACCCATTCCATCAATAAAATGCGTCCATTTTGAATAATAATGGAAGTACTTTCTTGTAGTGCTGTTGGCACAGGATGGCAAAACATAATGACACAAATTGTCCAATAAGCGATCAAACCTTTCATTGGAAATACAAACTTCGTCCAGATGCCTCTTGACGCTCTCTTTCAATTTCGTACCTGGTCATAAAGGAAAGAAAACAGAAAAAGTCTGTTAAAAAGGATCCGAAAAGCATACATCTGTAACTTAGAATAACTACCGCTAAAAAAATCCAAACTGCTTGCTCTTAGAAACTAAGTGCTCACTGCCAAGAAGCAAGGAGTCTCGAATAAATGATGCGAAAATGCCGTCTTGTGGACACAATAGAGGCCAAAAAGGCGCGGACTTCCATGCGGACACAATAAGCGTGCCAGCTGACCTTTCCTTGATAATTTTGGCGATGACCGCAACGGCAACATTAGGCGGCGGAACCCACCAACTCAGATCACTTCCCCAATGCTGACGAAAGGCATCGACAGCCTCAGTGTCAGAACACCACCAACGCGAATTAAAGCGCTCACATTTAGTACAGAAAATATATCACAGGCTATTGCTTGTAAATCAAGTTTAGTGCTACCAGAGTCCACCACACTCCAAACATTTTTGTTATCTGTGAACCACTCGACATTTTTACGTGCTAAACGAGCCGCCCAGGTTCGGAGACCACGCCTTAATGCCTCAGCCTTACGCCATGTGGAGCTAGTTTGAGCCTCAACAACACTCTACCCACCAACAATCTCATCACAAATGGACGTATTTCCGACACAAAACGTTGTGCCATCAGTACCTTCCACCAAGGCCGGAACCTCCGTACCGTCTTCAAGACATATTTATCGCACTATGCGACTTACAAGCACTGCCTGGCCTGTATCATAACAAAGAAACCATTCAGGTTCACATACTGCTAAAACGTCTGAAGAAGACGCCAGCCTCTGGCTTCACTTGTGCGACAAATCGACCAGGTAACATCCAACCCCCCCCCCCCCCCCCCCCCAGCAGAAGCGTCACTGTAAATTTGAACATCCATGGAAGGAGTTTCGAACAGAAACTTACCGTTCAATTTTCCGATATTGTTTTTCCAGAAAATGAGCTCATTCATTGCACCATCACTTACCAACACTCAGGAGTCCCAAACGGAGCTCTTGCTATGCACTTAAACAAAAATTTAGTGTGTATCTTGACAACCCTACCAACCACTAATTGCATGGAAATAATTTTCCCAACAACACTGGCCAAATGCCGTGCTGTCACTCCAAGTCTATTAATGCTGACTTTGGGTAATAAACCGTTCAAATTGGATAGCAAGGACGAAACCCTTTTATCAGTAACCTGAACGTGCCCCAAAGTCAAATCCCAAACCAATCCCAAACATATAACGGAGGTTGAATGGTTCCAAACGCATTTATCTTCTGAAATCAAAAACCCTAAGTACAGAAGATCGCTCATAATCTGATCACTAAGCAGGGGTGGTCGATGGGCGGTGTTTGCACGGCCAACACCATCATCGAGTTACATAATGATTCGGTGCCCATGTGAACGCCAAATTTTGACCACTTCACGTAGCGTTTTTGAAAAAACGAAACCGGCCGTTGATAATCCGAACGGTAAAACATTGAACACATAATAACGTTTTACCCCGTCTCGTTTCCAAGCGAAACCCAAAAATGTTCTGTGTTGGTGATTTATCTCGATATGGTGATGTGCAGCTGTAACGTGCACAATGGTAGAGTTAAGAACTGGAAAGGGGTGATCTCACGAGCTCGGATAGTTAACCTTAGGGAAACCAAGACTGTATTACTAGTTCATACACCTAGCCTTACCGGAGGCGATCACTGTACCCGGTTACGGTCCAGTAAGCTCCAATGGTAGATGGTTTGTGTGTCCGGACTGAACCTGGTCACGGTTCAGTGGAATAAAATAACTGCTGGTTATTGCAATTATTCCCTGGAATATCCCTGCAATTGTCTGGTGAAAAGGGACAACCTGGTCGCAGTATGTCCCGGAAGTAAGCAGACCTGGTACCGGACTACTTATATCCTTAGCAAGAGGTGATCAGTCACTTGCTGTATTACTGGGCCTGGTAGCAGCCATCCTATGCTATGGGTTTGTCTTACACACAAATAATAAATGGTAATGGTGTCTGTATATGGGCAAGATGTCGGAAATAGGGTTAACTATCTCTGCCTGTTGAGATCATGGCGTTACAAGTGGGGAATGCGAGTCGGTAATAGTACAAGCAAATAATTATAATCCCCCCAAGAGGCGTGAATAACGTATACCGGGGTTTAAATGAGGAGTAGTTGGGCTAAACAGACTGGGAACATAATCTGAGAACAATTAAACTGATGATGTTTGGTTTATTTACAATGATGCACAACGCCAATGGCAGTTTTCTAATGTAAAAATATACTTCTGCAAATGTTCTCCGCTATTTCAGTTTTTATATACTAATCAACTTCGTGCCAATACGGAATCCCAACTCAACGTACTTATTTAATAAATGCAAAGCCCCCGACTACTACAGTACTGTTTAAAAAGACGGCCGGACGCCGATATTCCCAACGAATACTATCCAATTACAATGTAAACATTGGCGTAAAGTTATGAATGGCGTGAGAAAAATGGGCGGTCGTGAATAAATTGTAATAATTTATTCACCCGGCGGTTTCCAATCCGCAACGACCCCGTGGTTCGGTTATTAATAGATACAACACCGTTGACCCCGTTTACGCCGGTCAAACATAGGTACCTTTCTCTCTTCTTTCTTCCCTTATTCTTGTAATAATCGCTCCTCTGTCTTTATTCCGTGATGATCGATGGTAAATTCGAAAACAAAGCAGTGACAGTTGATCGAAATGTTTTATACGGCGTTTGGTCTTGTTTTGGTACCAAATATGGAAGTGGGCGTGTTGTGGAACGCATGGTTCTGTTTACATTCCATATTTGGCAAGCTGAGATGAAAGATTCATAGTCCTTGACTCGGCTTCGACGTGGACAAGATGGCAGCTAAAGTTTCAAGTTTGCCGACCGACGAGTTACAAATAGTCAGTACGAAGCGTGGGCTTGCATCCACTAAAATTCCTGACTACAACGGGATAGGAAATTACCAAATATTTTAGTAATTGTAACCATAGTCTGCTGTAATGACTTAAAGGTAGGTTTCGAGGGCTTTGGAAGTACCGTAGACACCAAAACTTGCAAAAGGTCAAACAGGAGAACGAATTACCACAATGTCCCTGATACGATCCAATGCAATGAATCCGATGAGTATTGTGAGTTGGGATTCCACGAGGCACACGTCTCTACAGCAGCCTTAAGATCAAAGGTGAAAAACCAGTCCCCTTTCTGAAAAATCTGCTGAGCTACTGAAGCATCCTCATTTCTGAATTTAAACTTGAAAAGACAAGGATTAATATGGCGACAATCGAGGAGTAACCGGCACTTACCATCGCGATTGACTGCAACAGTTAATGGATTAACAACACATGGCATGTTAACCATTTCAGTGATGCATCCAAGAGACAGTAACCGATCAATTTCGGCACGAACGAAGGATGAGTAATCATGAGTCTTTAAATGGCACCAAATAACCATCCGAAATAATGCCCAGAACAGCCTGATTGGCCCCAATCTCAACCCACTGCGTATAAGCACCACGTAAAGTAGAAACCGGGGAAACCCCTGTACTAAGATCCGAGTCCATAGAAGTTAAATCTCGAACCAAACTGTCCGATAAATCGCAATGATCTGCTTGTGAACAGCTCGAAACAAATCCCATCTCTTGCCCATCAGGCCCCGAGCTGAGGTAGTGTGTATCAGAAACGGCAAAACTACAAAAACTAATACTTATCTTAGGAGCACTCTGACTGCTAGACGCCATAATCACTCCTTTCAGATTCGGATATTCAGCCCACCAATGCTCAAACTTGCCGCAAGCTAAACATGCTCTTGACCTCTTCGGCTCAAGTTGATGATTTGGTGAAATGCTACTGCTAACAGGATAAGGCGACCATCTGCGTTGAGCCTTACGGCGCTTTAAATTTTGAGCCAACTTCTTCGTTGCCCATTGATCATCGTTCGAATCGTCAGACAAGACGTTCGTCTCGTATTCCTGAACTGTAGCCCATCCACCTTCAGAAGAATCAGCAATTTTAGTTAGCTTTTGCCTATGCTGAATACGATAAGCTGAATACCTTCGATAACTTTTTCACGAGCCTTCTCACAAGCCGTAGGAACGGGGTTAATATCACTGAAGTGTGTTTCTGCTTCTTTCAATGTTTCCAAAACTCGAACACTGTACTTAAATTGATGCTCATTTCCTGCCTTTCGACATTTATACGAATCCGACTTCAAATGCTCAATTTTAGCAATTTGCACATCTGAAAGCTCCTTCTGAACAGTGCGAACTTGCTGCTCAAAACTAGAAAAAGCGTTTCGTGACTAAAGAATACAATTTCTGTAACAAAGAATCCTGCGACTTTGAAATTGCAGAGTCAACATGATCCGAAAAGTATTTTTGTATTGTGTGTTCATCCATAACTGCCGGTGCACAGAGGAAAAAAAATACACGTTGCGACCTGTGTCAAGCACAGGGGCTCGTTACAAACAATGACTGATGAATTAAATAATATTATAAAAGAAGCATAACTGGATAACCCCTAGTATATAATATAATAACAAAAGGCAGGACCCACAATTCCTACCTCGATTTTTCAAACGGTTCAAAATATATTCTGTCTACGGTCGGCCATCGACTTCTATGCACCGTTTTGTCAGGAAAAGACTTATCTTCCAGACTGCACACATTCAGTCATCTTATGGGGTACTCCCAACGCCCACCTCCAGTCATAGAGTCCTCTTTTACACACATGTCGCCATTACGGGATGATTCAACGAAATTTGTATTAAAAACACTTCGACTTAATTGAACACTTTAGAGACGTACTCCTTGAACCCCTGAAATAGTAGAACTGTGAACAATCGTTTGGGAATGGTGTTTCTCGTTGGATAATCTGGATTTCAGTTTATAGCAATGAAAACAAATCTCCCACGAAACAATGCGCCACACGCGATCTGAAAATATCAGATTTGTGAGTTTCACTCTTGTTACTGCATGTATATAACATGGATACAATCTCTTGAAGGTAATGGTTTGCGCGCGGGGATGGCATAGGGATAGAATGACGTATTCACACGGCTTCGGCGCTCGCAAACTATTACTCCCCCACCCCCCCCCCCCCCCCCCCCACGTGAGGGGGTGTTCCGCCCATTGGGCTGTGAAAGATGCCATCATGGTTCTGCTGCACCCCATGTCTCTTGTCCATTTTTTCACGCAGGGCTATTCCCAATTCGGCGAAGTTGAAGTAGGCACAATCCCGTCAGGAGCCGTTGTTTGTTCGCTCCTCAAAAACGATTAGAAACAAGACAGATGCAGATTATACTTTCCTAATGACGATTCCTCTAACGCCCCCCAAAAAAGAACACGGCCACCATGGATAAAACCCCACTTGATTGTTTTCTTTTATTTCTGCATATGGACATTATTCGTTTCTCAAACCATAAGGGGCCCAATGTTGAAAATTGCATATGAAAAGGAACAAAATCCTCGATTCTTACTAAGATCATACAAGATGTAGATTTCATGTTCGCCAGTAGAGAATATGCAATGTACATGTAGTTTGGGTTTAGTGACTCTAGACACTGGAAGGAGTCTCCAACGGAAGAAACAGAGTGCACCTTTAGTGCTTTTTTAGATACTTTAATAAAATGCAACCTTCAATAAAGAAGATTATTTTTCTGGGTGGGAATGGGGGAGGGGTGGGGGGGGGGGGGAGTCCAGGGTGTCTTCATATGCAGATACTGGTTGGGTACCTGTCTCGTTTCTCGACTGAGGCCTATATGCTAGTGTACACGAAGTACAGTTGGTGATTTACGATACATGAATTCAAATTCCTGCAAATACAGACATCCTTCCTCGCTCTCTCTCTCTATCTTTCCCTCTCTCTCTCTCCCTCGTCCCCTCCCCCTCTATCTTTCTCGCTTCCGTGAGCGTGTGGCTTGGGGATCTCGACTGAGGCCCATATGCTGTGTACACGAAGTACAGTTGGTGATTTACGATACATGAATTCAAATTCCTGCAAATACAGACATCCTTCCTAGCCCTCTCTCTCTCTTCTCTCTTTCTCTCTCTCTCCCTCGTCCTCCCCCACTTTCTCTCTTTCTCACTTCCGTGAGCTTGTGGCTTGGGGACCCTTTTTGACCGTGTGGGTCCCATATTTCGTCGTGCCATTCCAAGTCGGGGGCTTATGACCATTAACCATCATGGTGCACAGGACAAGCCACGTCTGGACTCGTACATTGTGTGCATCAAGAATGATCCCCGAACAACGTCTGTAGTTAAGGGGAACACTCATGCTGATGTCTAATGCTCGCTTGTGTTTGGTTGTCTCAATTCAAGTATACTTACATCGTCTCTTGTATTTGACAGTAACATGTGTGTTTCTAATTTTCTGGTCAAGTTTTTGTTGTCAGTATGACATTGTAATTAATGAGGATAATTTCGAGAAATTCTAGAACCATCAGACGATATGTAGCAGTCAAGAATCGGATCACTTGGTTCCTGTGAGTGTTGTACCTGACACCCTTTCAGGTCCAATGTTTATTTATTTATTTATGTATTTATTTATTTATTTATTTATTTATTTATTTATTTATTTATTTATTCATTCATCTATATATTTTCAAGGTCACATTTCTGTACAATGGATAATCATGACCGAGTTGTCCCAGAGAATCGGCTCGGGTCGAGTTGTACCGAGGCCGAGTTGCCACGTAACTATATTTTCCATCTGCCACATTGACGGATGCCGAAAGCAGGCGAGACCACGCCGAGGCTTCAATGTTTTTTGTGCAGGGAGGGGGGGGGGGGAGAGCAGTGGATACGGAGCAGCACCCGGTGGCAGTGTCTAATAATATCAGAGTTTAACATCGTAAGAACTCTGAAACAAGGGGATGGTAGGGATGGAAGGACGGCCGCCCCTATATCTACACAACAATATATATAATAATCAATATGAAGTTCTCTAACATACTACATGTCCAAAACTCTTCATTGTGGTCCAGGAATTCACTGAAATCACCCAGACCGAACAATATGCCAACCTTGTGTAATCTGTCCTCTCGAAAAGAAGACTCAATTAATTTAAGTACTTTGGCTGAAAACATTAAAATAGACACACTGGCAATTTAGTTGTAAACACACATAAGCCGTGATAAAAATAATAAAAGCATTTACCGACACTCATTTGCTGAATATTTTTCACATAAATTCTCAAAACTGTTTGAGACAGACCTTCCCCGCCGCTTTCCGACTTCTGAATGTGGCAGAAATGACTGATAAAAACGAAACGCCGTTGCGGACGAAACGTTCAGAGCCGACTTTTCTTGGGGATGTGGTGATGTGACTCAACAGCTGAAAGCCGAGCTTCCGGTACCACCAGAGTTCTTTTCGAAGGAAAGTGACAATAAATCATGTTTTGTGCCTTGATTTTATTTTAATACAATGAAAACATGTGTGCAGTCTGGAAGATAAGTCTTTTCCTGACAAAACCGTGCATAGAAGTCGATGGCCGACCGTAGGCAGAATATATTTTGAACCGTTTGAAAAATCGAGGTAGGAATTGTGTGTTCTCCCTTTTGTTATTATATTATATACTAGGGGGTAGTGTGGTATCCTCCAATTATATTTTTCATACTATGTGTCCATTTCTATCATGCCCCGACCTTACTCTACCCAGTTGAACACCTCCTTTGGGTAGCCATATAAGGGAGCTAACACTCCCAGATGTGCTTTTCTTCATCTGCAGTGGTTCCTCAAACAAGAACGTCGCTGCAGCTGATCCGACGAGCTTAGAAATACAAGAGGCAACAGAGACATAACAGACACACAGATTAGGTGAGAATAATCACTAATTCGGCCACGATATACAATAGTATCAAGTTATGCTTCTTTTATAATATTATTTAATTCATCAGTCATTGTTTGTAACGAGCCCCTGTGTGTCAAGTGAAACGACGGCCAGAATGAGTCACATCAGCAATTGCAAACCCGAATTAACTGCACGCAGTGACCTTCTCACGCTTTCCATGAGTCAGCATGAAAAATCAAACATTCAGCGGCCTACAGTTAACCCTGCGTTGGCGATAGACATGAGCCGGCAAGACAAATATTTTCCGCTACACTACGTGCCGCGGAAAATTAAAATTCTCAACAATTTCGTGCTTTATCGCTGAACTTTACTCATCCATTAATTTAAAAGGAGATAACTTTATCGACCGTCGATTTTCATGACGACATAAGTCAGCGATGTGTGTTTTTTGAAATGTGTGTTCGTAAACAACTTACTCAGTTTCAAGATATTGTTCTGGGTATTTGTTATGTCAGTAGCAAGTAAATCCATACCCGTCAAGGATGCAAAGTGTATCTCTCATTGACCTTGAATATCAGATTTCGGGCTGAATCGAATTTCGTTTCTAATCAGGCAGAGTATATTGAATCGAATCTCGAATCGAATCTTTTCGCTTTTCAAACTGTAAATGTTGAACCACATTCTAACAAACGTGGAATGTAACAAATATTGTCACTCTCCATTCGAGTATTGTGTTAAAAAACCACTCTCTTTGTTTGGGCAAGTTAATAAAAAAAAAAAACGAGTAATATTCCAGAAACGGAATACAATATGTTTCGAAAGCGGTGCAGGGGATCTGATGAGGGAAGAAGAGTTCAAGAGGGGAACTTGGTAGGAATTTCGACGATACTAGACTTTTCGAATCGATACCACTGGAACCGAATCATCTGGCCGAATCAAATTTTGAAGCTTCGTTGGTCACCAAGTTTACCCTTCACAAAGTTCACCTAACCCTTTACCTATTCAATCGGTCGCATAATATATCAATTCAGCAGCTGAAGAAATATATTTTTCAAACATTTCAACAAAACCATATCTTATGACCCCCCCCCCCCCCCCGATTGGAACGAGCTCGTCAAGCTCGTTCCATTGAGGGGTCACAAGATATTGTGTTCTTAAAATTTTCCGAAAAATTTAAAACATAGTACTTAAAATAATAATTTTTGATACCGTCTGCGGTATCCAAATGGTTAACACAAGAAGACAATACCCATTTTCATTCTGTGCCTTCAGAATAGCTCGTTCCGATGAACGACCGTAAGCTATGGTTTGGAAGCAAAATTGGAAAAAATGTAAAAAAAAACAACAAATTGAATCACGATTTGATGAAAGATACTGGCCGCATTTGCCCCTTACATTCGGTAAAGGGTTAAAGAGTTGACGGACGTTACTGAAGTCCAAGTTTATTAACCTCTGCGCACTAATGGCAAAATGGAAAAGTTTTCAGCAGAAAATATTTCCCATAATGCAGTTTGATATTTAATCAAATATACCTTGTTTTACAGAGCTCAGTGTGCTCTGCCAAACAAGATATAATTGGTTAAATTCATAATAAAACAAGAAAAAACACAAAGTGATTTGAGAAAACTCTATTGCACTACCAGACGCTCAGAGGTTAATTCAACGCCGATATCTGATACACACACATACGTAATAGCTATATATACTATCATTCTTTCCACAGGAGATATCTGCGGACAAAGAATACTGGAGCTAGGAACTGGTCCAACAATTTTCAACGCTGCATATGTGGCGCCCTTCTTCAATGAGATCTATCTAAGCGACATTGCAGAACGAAATAGAAATTACATCAGCTCATGGTGGCGTGGTGAAAAATCGGACAAAATAGAAGCAATGATTAAAGAAGTTGTTTCCAATGAAGGCAAGGGGTGAGTATATCTCTCGCACCTCGTCCTGTGTAAATTTGTGTTGTTTGTGTGAAAAGAAAATAAAAAAGAACACCACAAATACCCCATTATTATTTCCACATAATTGTTGTAATTCACATTAAACAGCTTTTATTCAAACATGCGAATGACACCTAAAGCCCATATTCGGTTCGATTCGAAATCGGCTGCCCGATTCGTTTCCTCACGAATCTTTTTCATAGGAATAGAGCTTGGTATCAGTCGTCTTTATCGTCTCACAAAACGTATGGTTCAGATGGAAATTGTACATAAATAATGTTGAAATAAAAGACTGAGTGTAACTTCTGATACATTAACATAAATAACATCTTCACTCATCCCGCCAGTCATGCTAATTCCAATATCACTAGTCCCTACCAACAGGGATGTGGCGACAGGGGGTGGGAGTGTCTCACCCCCCCCCCCCCAGCTAAGAGTATTTTTTTCAATAGTTGATCAAAAATCAAATAGTTGGAAATTCAGTAAATTAACATTAGTAGGTAATAAAGGCGGATTCAGTATCACTTGTACACGATTTCGTACATGTACACGTACATCGATGTACACCTCCATAGGATTTAGTGTTAAAATCGTGTACAGGTACACGATTTGTCGTTTTTTATGGTGATACAGAATCTGCAAGCAGATTCTATATCACTGGATTCTATATACACATCGCTCAAGAGTGAAAAAAATGTATGAAATTTTAAGGAAAAAAAGGTGTACTGTCTGATACAGAATCCGCAAATGGGTTTCCCCCATAGGATTCAGTGTTAAATCGCGAGCAAGAAACGTGTTGCGGATTCTGTATCATCATCAAAAAGGTGGTCTGCGGATTCTGTATCATCCGTATCTGTACACGATTTTAACACTGAATCCATATGGAGGCGTACACGGAAACCCATTTGCGGATTCTACATCAGAAATCGACTTATGTACGACACGTGGAAAAGAGGTGATACTGAACCCGCAAACCCACGATGAGAGTAAAAACTGACACTCATGTTTTTGTTCTGGTGAATGAAGGTTTTCGTTCAAAAGAGTCGACTATAAAACATGAGTGTCAGTTTTTGTTCTGGTGTGAATGAAGGTTTTCGTTCAAAAGAGTCGACTATAAAACATGAGTGTCAGTTTTTGTTCTGGTGTGAATGAAGGTTTTCGTTCAAAAGAGTCTACTATAAAACATGAGTGTCAGTTTTTGTTCTGGTGTGAATGAAGGTTTTCGTTCAAAAGAGTCGACTATAAAATATAATCTGTAAAAAAAAAATAGACATTCATGTTTTGTTTCAATGTAAACGAAAAAAAAATTGAGTTTAGAAAAATTAGAAAAAATCGGAGGTAAAAAATCGATTGTTCACGTTTTGTCACTGCTAATTTTGTGCAATAAATTTTAATAAAACACTTTATAGAATGTTTCATTCAAATAAAAATAGTTCGTAATTGACACTCATGTTTTTGTTGTGGTGTGAATGAAGGTTTTCGTTTAATGGATCGTTTTAATGATAGATAATAAAACGCATTTTTCCACTCAATTAGGTTTGAGTGGTAAATTTTTAATATATTCGTGATAATGTTCAGAGATGTGAATTAATCCTTTTACCAGACATAATTATTCTCAAACGCGTTAAATCAGAAACCGGTTTCTTATGTACTAAAACTTTTAAACTTTTTTCAAAGTTCTTTCACTTCAACACTGAGTGAATGATTTGAGATGTGAATGAAATCCTTTTAACAGACGTAATTATTCTCAAACGCTTTAAATCAGAAACCAGTTTCTTATGCGCTAAAACTTTTCAAACTTTTCAAGTTTTATCAGTTCGACACAGAGAATAATCGGTGATGCGGTTTTTAACGTGTTTGGAGGCAAAACGCATTTATATGGGTTTTATCGTGTAAAATGTTTTTTCTCAACTGTTTTTTTAGTTAGTATATTAAAGACAGAAGATTTTATTTACTTAAAACATAAAAAATAATTATACATTTAATTTTGAAAATAATAAAATAACTCACATTAGCATACTCAAAGGAATATTAATAATTTAAAAACGAAAAATGTTTTTACAGATGGATGCCAAATGTCGAGGTCAGCTTTTAAGCGAATATGAATGTGCCAAGAAGAGCATTCAATCGGCTGACAGAAGCAGACGTCTTGGAGAGATTGAACTCAGACGCAAAGCCACAAAAATATTTAGACCCGTGACGGAGGTTCAAGAGCGAAGCAAGAAGGAGATCGTTGACGAATTGAGACCTATAAAAGAGGGTTCTTTGAGAATAGGTTCGTTGCCTGGTAGTTTTACGAAACAGTTTTCCTTCCAATCTACACCGGATTACGTTCCCATAAGAATCAAAACTGATCTGAGTGAAAGTGCTGATAAAGCTTCGACTATCACCACTGATAGCGTCGAGTCATCCGAGGATGATGGTAAGAGAGATCTGTTGTTTGGAATTCGTGAGGATTCGGATGGTAGAATTTTTGTGGGTGACACCGAAGTGCGAAAGGATGATGATGATTTAATCGTCGGTTCGAATAAGTATAAAATAACTGATGGACTGCGCTCATTGCTCCTTTCCGACAAGCCTGGAGATTACACAGAACAGGGTTACGACAATTACGGCGACATTCTGGTTCAGACCAACGCCATGAAGAGAAATAACAATGCTGGAGAAACGAGACCCAAAGCCAGCAGAGGTTGCAAGTGGACGAAGGTGGTGAAACCCATATGGGATATGAATAAGAAGTATGACGAGTCGAGAACCTGGAAAGGAGTGAGAACCACTTTTCTTCTGAGCGATTCTGACGCTCTGTCTCAGAGATTGAGTTTGTTGATGGCAAGCAGACGTGCTGGTAACACAGGGTTAGATAATCAGATAGTTACTATATCTGACGAATTGTTAAGATGGAAGGTTTTGAATAAAAACCATTATAAAAGGCTGATAAACGAATTGAAGGATTGATGTATATAATAAGTAGAGAGAAACAAACAAACAAACAAAAATATATAAAATAAAAAAACAGTAAATTTTACACTAGAATAATAAAAAGTATTTAAACAACAAACGATTTACCAGTGAAAAACAAAATATATATTATAAAATAAAAAAAATATGTTGGTGATAAAGAACAGGGGATACATCAGAACTTACGTTCAAGGCAGTTCTGGCATCGACGATTCTATAATGCAAGCGTTCACGAGTGATGCAGGTAGAAAACTCACATTGACCACGTTTGAGGTCGGTAAGAAGACGGCTTTGGATGCTGGTAAGAAAGCCGCTTCTGAAGCCAATGGTAGGATAGCTTCTGTGGCTGGCAAGAGGGCAGCTGACGCATTGATCAACAAGTTGATCAGTCCGCCGGCAAGCGAGCTGCGTTAGAGCAAACGTCGAAAAGTTGGAAAGATTTTAAGGATGCTGTGGTACCCATACAAGATTTAGCCAAAATGACGAGTGGATCTGGATTGAAGAGAAATCGCGATGGTGTAATATAAATAAATAATAATATTAAAAACTGAGTTTGAAAAACATAAAAAATTGTATTTGAAAAAAATCTAAAATAACAAACAAAAAAAATAAAACAAAGATGAACATTAAACATACGTCTTGGAACGACGCCGCGACCAAGAGGTCGAATAATGAGTTCTTTCCCAAAAGCATAAGAGGCTTGATAGTGGGAAAATCGAATTGTGGAAAGACCAATCTGTTGATGAATCTGTTGTCCCGACCCGACTGGTTGGATTACGACAGATTGTTTGTGTTTGGCAAGAGCTTGTTTCAACCCGAATACAGATTGCTTCGAGAGTGCATGGATCGTAGATTGCCCAAGGACGTCATAGCCAGAATCTTTGACAGTAGGGAGGAATTCGACAAAAGTGAAGCTCCTCTTTCAACCATTTTGGACGGTGCGGCGATGGAATTGATGAAGAGAAATGCATCTTCGAACGTCGAGTGTCGATTTTATGACAATGCTAGCGATGTTCCAGATCCTAGAGAATTGAAATCGGAAGATACGAATCTCATGATTTTCGACGATCTGCTTTTGGAGAGACAGAACCGATGCGAATAGTATTACGTTAGGGGTTGACACAGCAACGTGGACTGTTTCTACCTGTTGCAGAATTATTTTCGATTGCCCAGACAGACGATAAGGGAGAATGCTAATTTTCTATGTCTCTTTCTCCAAGATCTCAAGAATCTCAATCACATCTATGGCGATCACGTCGCAAACGACATGAGCGTGGCGGAATTCAGGAGATTCTGCAAGAGGGTTTGGGATGGAGGACTTTACAATTTCGTCGTGATCGATTTGACTAGCGAGTTTAATCGAGGAAAATGTCAGTGCGGATTCAGCAAGTTTTATGTTTCTGATGATAATAAGATAGAGCGTGAAAATAAAAAAAATAGAAAATAATAAATCTTCAAATAATTAGTTTTGAAAAAATAAAAATAAAATTAAATATAATGTTCGAACAAGGAGAATTGTTAGAACAGATAGCTGAGAATACAGCTGCAAAACAATCCATTCAAATCGTGGTGAGTGGCGATTCGACTCGATTCGCGACGAAATTCGAACCTTCCATCGAATTGAATAGAGAGAAAAGATACGAGGTGGCATTGGTGAATCTGGAGACTTATTATTCCTTTCCCAGTGTCACTGAAAAGAATAACTCGTTCAAGTATTCCGACGGAGTGGATTGGTTGGAGATTCGAATTCCCAAAGGAAGTTACGACATAGACGATTTGAACAATTACATTCAGACGCGAATGAAGACGGATGGAAAGGGAAGCAACAAGATCAGACTCACTCCCAATCATAATACCTTACAGACGATGTTGGATTTGGAAGATAATTTTTGAGTGGATTTCAATACGGATGATTCTATAGGCAAGATGTTGGGATTCGATCGAAAGATGTATCGAGACCACGCGGCATCTGAAAATATGGTTGACATTCTCGCAGTCAATAGCATTCTGGTGAACGTGGATGTGATTGCTGGAAGCTACGTGAATGGTAGCGCTCAACCGACGATCTATTCCTTCTTTCCAAATGTGTCGCCGGGTTATAAGATTGTGGAGCGACCTCGAAATTTAGTTTACCTACCAGTGATTTTAGACACGCTGTATAGTCTCAAAACCACGTTGACGGATCAAAATGGTGAACTGTTAGATCTTCGCGGAGAGAGGGTGACGATACGATTTCACATAAGAGAAATATAAAAGAAAAAAAAAAAAATTGTGTATATATATAAATAACAAAAATAAAATAAACGCAATATTAATTTTACAAAAATTATTTAATATATATAATTATCATTAAAACAAAAAAAAACAATTGAAGAAAATATATTTAAAAAAAAAGAATTATGACACAATACGTTGTTAAAAACCTGAACATATCCGTAGGACAGAAGAAGAAACTTAAGAGAGCATTAACAACTCCAGGAGAGGCGGTGAGATTCAAATTCACTCACGAAGATCTGACGAGTGGCGGTCAGGATTCGATCGCTTGGACCAGAAGTCATATCAAAAGGATGGAGAAAGCGATTCGTGATGGAAGAGGGTTGCCGGTGAGATTGAGTCCCGCTCAATTGAGATCCAATTTGAGAATGAAAGGCGGTTTCCTACCGCTATTGGCAGGAATCGCCACAAAAGCATTACCCTTTGCCACAAAGCCACTACCCTTTCTCGGAAAGACTCTCGGCGTGGGAGCTCTCACGGGACTCGTGAGTTCGGCAGTTGAGAAATTAATGGATGGCAGCGGACTGTTTTTGAAGAACGGAGGAGCCGTGTGTCGCATCCACGTAGACGACAGCGGTAAAGGATTGTATCTAGAACCCGTTAGAGGTGACAACTCTTTGAGTGGAAATGGTCTCTATCTGAAGAGTGGACGGAACGTTGAGCGACTCGGCAAGGGTTTGTTGTTTGGTGAGAATTCGCCATTTAAGAATATACAGATTTTGAATATGTTATTATAATGTAAAAATTATATAATTATATAAATATAAATTATAGAAAGTATAAAAAAATAATATAAAATGGATAAAAAGGTGGAAAAACAATTAGACGATAATGATGAATATCGCAAGATAGAGTGCGAAAAAGATGTGGAGAAACGATTAGACGCTAATGATGGATATCTTAGGAAAGAACTGACAAAAGAGTTGAATAAAGATCGGGATATGCGTTTGAAATTTAAAAGAATGAGACGTTTTCCACCGTTACCACTATCTTCTGAAGAGAATGGTAATGATGCAAGTGTTACCGAGAGATTCACAACATTCGTTCATAATTATGATTCGGATAAACAAATGTGTTGTTATAAAAACGTAGCATATTACAAAGAAAAGAAGAATCGACGCTGAAATTTAAGAAAAAAGGAAATGTTATTATAATATATGGGTAATAGTGAAGAAGGAAAACAAAAAAAAAAGTAATGAGATCTAAAGATGATCTCATTACTTTTTTTTTTCCTTCTTCTTCGCTAAAAATCAATCTCTCTATTGTTTATATTTCCAAGTCCGTTATTAGTACGTTGACACTCGTGTTTTCTCCTTTTTTGCAAATGTGTTGAATGTTTATCTTTACTTTTTTGAGTTTTTTTTACTTCGGTCAACGCGCTCCTACCACCCAATTTGTTCACAAGTTCAAGTGAGATGTTTGGAAATATGTAACTTCCATAGGGCAATGACAAATCGTCCTTGTCGAATTCTCTATCTTTGGCGATGACGATATTCTGCAGATCGCTTTCGTACTCGTAAAACAAATCAAGCGTGGCTTCTTCCAATTTCAAAGGCATGCTATATTTGTCGTATTTGTGCTCTAAGCCCTTCGTCTCGACCTCGTTCAATTCGATGGGATCGTGTCGTTGTAATCTATAGATTTTAGAACCAAATTTCTTATATGTTTCGACTCGTTTCAATTTCAATTTGCATCTTTTAGGTGTTGTTGTCATGATCGATTATTTGTTTTTTTATTTTATGAATTCTTGCAAATAATGTATATTTTAAATTTTGTATTTTAATAATTTGTTTAAAAAGTGATGTTTTTTTTTTTACTCTTTATATATGTATAAAAAAAAAATTTAATTTTAATTTTCTTTAATGTGAAAAAAAAATTTTTTTGTAAAAGTTTTTTTCTCTTTATATATAAATAAAAGGTTCAATTTAACATCCTTTTTTTCTCGTATTAATTCAATTTTTTTTTCATGTTAAGAACATAAAAAAATTGATTAATTCTTTTTTTTGAAGGAATTAAAACATATATATAAACAATTTTAAAACTTTTTAACAAATTATCATTTAAATACAAAATTCGAAAAAAATATTCTTACAAACCCAATTTTGAGGTAAAAAAAACAATGATCAAATCCGAATATCCGAATTATAGTTTAGAACGTGCAAGACTTCAAACGTTTAAAAATTGGCCTTCGCATCTTGCTCAAAAACCCGAAGATTTAGCTGCTGCGGGTTTCATTTATGTGGGTAAAAGTGACAGAGTTAAATGTTTTTGTTGTAACACATATTTAATGAATTGGGAACCTAATGACAAACCATTGGCAGAACACATAAAAGATACCGAAGGTCTTTGCGATTATTTGAAGAAGATCCAGACATTAGGATTGATTAAAATTGAAAACGAAGAATGGGAAAGAAATAAAAATGAGAGTTTATTAAGGAGTATTTTACAATCCGGATACACAAAAGAACAATTGTACAATACATTGAATTATGCAAACAAGACGTTATCTCAATTCTTGACTTTAGAAGATTTGATTCGATTCATGAAAGAAGCAAACAGGTTATTATCTATTGAGAAGGAGTCGAGTGATGTGAACACGTGTCTGCTTTACGAAAACAACTCTGCAAATGTTTTGTTTCTACCATGTGCACATTTGTGTTATTGTAAGGAATGTTATTCTAGAGACGAGAAAACGTGTTCGTTTTGCGAACAAGAAATAAAAGCGATCATAAATTGTTTTGAATAAAAAACATTAAAGAAAAAATTAAAATTAAAAAAGAATATTTTTTCTATATATAAAGAGTAAAAAAACAAAACTTTTTAACAAATTATTTTAATACAAAATTCGAAAAAAAATATTCTTACAAATGGAGCAAACAAATAAAAAAATGGAAAATTTAAATGAGAAAACCGTACCTCAGTTAAACGAGATTTGTAAACTATTAAAAATTCCACATTTCAGAAATCATAGAACTAAATCAAAAAAAATTGAAGTCATACAGGAATATTTGCGAAACGCTGGAAAGGCAAGCGAAATGTCGATAGCAACGACGTCAAAAAATGCATGGGTTGTGAAAAATGAGAAGAAGAAAAAGATAGTAAAAGGAATCGAAATGCCGACGTCGAAAAAACCCAAAAACGTTTCGATTGTGAAAAATAAGAAGACGACTAAATGAAAAGCCATTGAAGAACTTCAAGTTTCAAAAGAAAAAAAAAACTAAAATGAAAACGAGTGATGCACTTCAGATTGTAGACAAACGAGATATATCGAGTGAAATTCAACGAGCAGTCGACGAAGGGAAAGGAGAAGAATATGTAGCACGACTCGTCACAGAACTATTCCAATCGAAGCCTTAGAACGGGAGAGTGCGATCAAAGGCATTTTTAAAACTTTCGACGTGGTTCCCTCGTTCAAGAAAGTCGATCCGAAATTGTTCATGGAACAGGTGAAGAAAAAAGTATTGGATTTGTTTCGCGAACACATGAACATGGGACAAAAAATTAAGATGATACTCCATTGCGTGATGAATAAAATCGACGTGAAGTCTGGCAAGAGCATCGTGAAAAATGCATATTTCAGATCTAACTTCGAACCCGTATTTCGAGATTCAGATTTATCAGACATTTTCGAAACGATGAAAGACAAGATGTTGACGTCTCTCGCGAATTATCAACATGAAGGTAGTAATTGGACATTCGATGAGGTGTTGAAACTCGAAATTCATATAACTAAAAACGATTCCTTGAAAGAATCTTCCTACGTGGAATTACCGTATTTCTTAGCTAAAAAACACTCCGTGGTCAATGTGAGAAATAAAGATGATCAGTGTTTTAAATGGGCAGTCACTTCTGCTTTATACCCTGTCAAAATGAACTCCGACAGAGTTTGTCGTTACGAGGAGACTTCTAAAAATCTCGATTGGACCGGAGTGACTTTTCCAACAGAGTTAAAACACATCGAACGTTTCGAGGCTCAAAATCCCACGTCTTGGGATACGACGATGAAAAATAAACGATCTATCCTCTCAGACAGACTTTGTATCTCGAAAGAGAAAAGACGATTATTTTATTATTGATTTCGAATGGTGACAATCATCATTATTGTTGGGTTAAACATCCGAGCCGATTACTCTCGAGACAAAATAATAAACATAAAGGAAAGATATGTTTATGTTATAACTGCATGAACATGTTTCAGAGCAAAAAATCGTTAGCGAAACATCAGGAATATTGCAATGAAAATCAAGGTGTCGCCATCGAAATGCCCAAACCCAACACCATCGTGAAGTTTGAAAATCGCAATAGAAGGTTAAAAGTACCATTCATCGTGTACGCCGATTTCGAATGCTTCACCACGAAAATGAGTTCCTGCCAACCTAATGCTCTTCAAAGTTACGTCGAAAGATATCAAAAACACACGCCTTCAGGTTATTGCATTTACGTGAAATGCGCTTTTGATTCACAACATGACATGGGTCCCTTCACCTGCACGAAACAGTGTGAAGACGTCGACGTGGCTCAAAGGTTCGTGGAAGAGTTAGAATCGAAAATTCAAATGTTATACGACAAATTCAAAACTCCGGCAAAAATGATCATCACGTGAGAGCAGCAGGACGGAAATAACAGAGCCACCAAATGTCACATATGCAGACAATCGTTCGATGAGAATTCGGAGGAAAATAAGAAGGTTAGAGACCACGATCATTACACGGGTTTGTATCGCGGTCCGGCTCACAGCAAATGTAATTTAAAATATTGAGATGCCATTTTCTATCCTGTGATATTTCACAATCTCTCGGGTTACGACAGTCATCTGTTCGTGAAAAATCTCAGCACCTAACACGAAGAATAAAATTGCATCGCGAACAGCAAAGAAAGATACATTTCATTCACAAAATGGAAGCTCATGGAGAAGAAAAGAGTAATCGACGGAGAGACGTTGAAAGAAAAAACGAAAATCATTCGTAGAGGCATACGTTTCATCGACAGTTTTAAATTCATGTCGACCGCTCTGGAAAAATTAGTCAATAACATGAGCAAGGATAAATTTAAAATCATGAGCGAACATTTCGGAGAACGAGTAGACATTATGTTGAGGAAAGGAGTCTATCCTTATGATTACATGAACGATCAAAAGAGATTCGATGACACAGCACTACCTTAGAAAGAAGATTTTTATTCAAAATTATACGAATCCGACATTTCCAACAAGAATTACGAACACGCCAAAAACGTATGGAAATCATTCGATATGAAAACCATGAGAGATTATCACGATCTCTATCTGAAGACCGACGTTCTGCTCTTGGCAGACGTGTTCGAAAATTTTCGAGACGTCTGTCATCGAAATTACGATCTGGATCCCGCTTGTTATTTCACCGCACCCGGTCTGGCGTGGAACGCTCTTTTGAAGACCACCGAAGTCCAATTGGAATTATTATCCGACGTGGACATGTTGCTCATGTTCGAAAGGGCTGTGAGAGGTGGCATCTCGATGATCTCCCACAGATATTCTGAAGCTAACAATCCCTACATGAAAGAAGGTTTCGATTCGAAATGGTCAAATAAATACATAAAGTATTGGGACGCTAATAATCTGTACGGTTGGGCTATGAGTCATCCTTTACTGATTGGAAATTTCGAATGGGTGACGGAACAGGAAGAGATGCAAAAATGGAGAGACTATCCTTGCATTTTAGAAGTCGATTTGAACTATCTGGAAGAATTACACGATCTACACAACGATTATCCGCTGACTCCCAAACGAATAGAAGCGAACGAAGAATAAGAAAAACTCATTCCCAGTTTATTTAACAAACATAACTACGTCGTCTACAGTGAGAATTTGAAACAATACGTCGATTACAGGATGAAATTAGTCAACATACATCGCATCATTCGATTCGATGAAGAGCCTTGGATGAAAAAATACATCGATCTCAATACGAATCTCAGAATTCAAGCCAAGAACGATTTCGAAAAAGATTTCTTCAAACTCATGAACAACTGCGTGTACGGTAAATCGATGGAAAACATCAGGAAGAGAACCGACGTTCGACTCGTCACATCTGAGAAAAGAGCAAAAAAATTAGTGGTGAAACCCAATTACAAACACCGAACCATATTCGACGAAAATCTAGTGGCCGTTCACATGCAAAAGACACACCTGAAGTTTGACAAACTGTATTATCTCGGACCGATCATCTTAGATATCAGCAAGCGATTGATGTACGAGTTTCACTACGATTACGTCAAACGAAAATTTGGTGATAAAGCTAAACTACTGTTCACCGACATGGACAGTTTAGTTTACGAGATAAAGACGTCTACCGAGATATATCTCCGGACGTGGCCACGTGGCTCGACACAAGCAATTATCCCGTCGATCACCTGTCCAACATTCAATCGAACGACAACAAGAACGTGTTGGGTAAATTTAAGGACGAGAGCGGCGGTAAACAAATCCTCGAATTCGTGGGCTTGAGACCCAAACTATATGCTTATCAACTAGAAGATGAAGAGATCAAGAAGTGCAAAGGGGTTAAAGCGTGCGTGGTGAAGAAAAACATCTCTTTCCAAGAGTATAAAGATTGTCTGTTAGGAAGTGGTCTGGTGTATAAGACTATGAAATCGATTCGAAGCGAAAATCATGACTTGTATACCGAAATAGTCAACAAGATTTCGCTGATGGCCGACAACGATAAGAGATTCGTGTTAGACGATAAAATAAGCACTTTGGCACGCGGACATTGGATTTCGGATCTAATTAGAGATGATAGGATTTCAGATATGATTGTGGATGATAGGATTCCAGATATGATTAAGGATGATAGGATTCCAAAAAATCAAGAGGAATTAGACGGATTCAAGATTATGGAAGTCAAGGAATTAGACGGATTCAAGATTATGGAAGTCGATAGAGTTAGTTTAAAAAGAAAAAGAAAAAAAGAAAAAAAAAAATAACATCATTTTAGTGAATTATAATAAAATAAATAAATAAAAAAATATATATATACGCATTTGTGAATAAGAAAATAGAGATATCCGTAGAAGGTGTCATATTACCTAACGAACCCCTATCCAACAGCGAAGGATTTGAAAATCAAAGATTTTCTAGGCGTGTTTACTAGAGATGCCTTGCCGAAGAGAAGACCTCGACAATCGGAATGCAGAATTTTAAATCTAGACGATTTATCGGGTGAAGGCACTCACTGGGTGGCATGGTTCAAGAACGGGAAGAAGAATTATTTCGACAGCTACGGAATCTCACCGCCAAAAGAAATAAAGAACTATTTCAACAAATCGATGGTTTGTTACAACACGGAACGAGTGCAATCACCAGATCAAGTGTTTTGGGGTCACCTGTGTCTTTACATTCTCAAGAGATGGACTGAAGGAGATCGGTTTCAAGACATTCTCAATTATTTACATTAGAGAGAGATTTTTTTTTATAGCATATAAAGGTAAAAAAAAATTATTAAAAAAATTTTAATCGAATAAAAACGAAAAATAAAAATAAATAAAATAATTCATTTTTAATAAACTGCATTTGAAATATATTTTTTAAAAACAAAAAATCTCAAAACAACATGCCAGTCGATAAATTTGGTAGAAGTGAGGACAAAAAAGTCAACCTAAGAAAGAAGAGGAAGATGCTCGAAGTCGACAATGGTCGACAAAATACGTCGACAGGGGGAACGCGGATTTCGAACGAATCATGCTAGATAATTACGTGGATAAAACCATGACCGACGATCTCGATCTGAAATCTAAACGTTTGGTGAAAAATGTCGCGAATCCCATAGATCCCACGGATGCTGCATCAAAGAAATACGCGGACGACTCTCACGCGAGATTCAGCGAACACTTGAGAAATAGATACGTTCAGAAAACGATGCACTCGGAATTGAATGCCAATTCTAACAAGATAACGAACGTGGCCATTCCCACGAATCCCAAGGACATGGCGACCAAACACTATGTAGATCTGGAACAGAGAAAGACTGACAGACGAGAAATGAAATCGGATCTGAATGCGGGATTCAGCAAGATATTGAATCTGTCGAAGGTCGACGACACGGATGCGGACTCAACCACAGTCAACAAGGGCTACGTAGATTCTGCTGTGATACGATCACAAGAATACTTACAATCGCAAGTGGACAATCTCTACTTGAACAAACAATCTGACGGAACCATGGAGGGTGGTATCGACATGAATGGTGAGAATTTATTTGGTCTCAATGACGATCCCGAATTCGATTCCAGTGCGGTCAGCAGGAAGTACGTGGATGACAACTCGGTCTGGAGAAAGGGCGACATCATGGAAGGTAAACTAGACATAGGTGGACACACGCTCACGAATCTACCGGATCCCGTGAACATGACGGACGCCTGCACCCTGATTTCGGTGGTGGAGAAAGTCAAATATGCTAGACAATTGATCACCATGTGGGACGAGGAGAGTGGCATGTCAGAGGAGGGAAAAGCTGAGTGGTCTTTCAGAAATGGAGGTAGAGGATTGCAACATGGTCACGTGGGATATCCCATGCCGTTGAGAGGTGAAATCATTCGAATGAGTCTGGCTTCCATGGATTTGAATAACAGAGCGGTCGTCAATCTCATGGTGAATGGAGTAGAGAGTGATAAGAGATACAGCATCGAAAAGACTGAGAATCAACACGCGAATGTTAGCACGTTCGGCATGCCTCTCAAAGTGAAAGCAGGAGACAGGATTAATTTTGTTACGAAAACCAATAATCCCGAAGCCGCCACTTCTGTGGTTAGCCTACTGATCGAACTAGATCCTTTGAACAAACAGTGAACGCGTGAAAATAATTAAAAAAAATAATGTGTGATTATTAAAAACAAAAAAAAAAAGTAATGAGATTTAGAAAGATGTTCAATCTCTCTAGATCTCATTACTTTTATTTTTTTATTTTTTTTTTTTTTTTTTTTTTTTTAATAATTACTCATTACTTTTTTTTATTTTTGTTTTATTTTTTTTTTCACACACGTCTCTCATCGAATGATCGACATCTTATTTCCATCCGATTCGAATTGTAATTCTCTGTCCGACAGGACCAGAGTGAAGGCTTCGGTTTTTCTCGGCACGTTCCTATCGAATTGCATCTTGATCTGAATATCTAAGACACTACTCTTGAGTCAGTCACTCTGTTTACTGACGTCGAATACGAACATGGGATACATCAACTTGTATTCGCCGGGAGATATGTTAGGGTTGCTCATCAATTCGTCAAGACCATGATACTTCTTTCTAAAATCAGTGGCGTCACCGTACAGTCTGCAGAAATCATTCTTGTCGAACGACGTGTTGTAATCGATTGCTGGATATCTCATGGCGTTCAGAAACACTTGCATGTTTCTCAAATGGCAGTGATCGAACAGCGACGCATTCTTTTCCTGAGACCCGTCCCTATCAGTCTGAAATGCAACCACGATGAAACGCGGTCTCTCGGAAGCGGATTTCACCGTCAATCTCCAATCGAAGTGATTCGTGGAGAGAGGAATGCTAGCCGTGTCGCACTGTCTCATTCTAAATCCCACGGGTAATTTACTCTTGGATTCTATGATCTTGTAGAGACGCGCTTTTTCCACGATCAAAGGCTCCACGTGCGGAACGAACCACGATATCTTGTGTAGAGTTATCTTACCCACATCGGTCACAGTTAGTCGCACTATTGCGTCGTCGTTTCCTTTTCGAATCAACGTCAGATTGTGTTTGAATCCGCACGTGATCTTGTTGTAATCATCCGCAAATCCGAAGATGTGTTTCAAAGGTATCCTGAACGAAAACGTTCCTTTAGGTCAGGATGTCTTGACGACGTAGTCGAATATCGCGGCGTCGCCGGCGATAGCAGGGCCAACGGTGCCTTTCACCCACAACTGATTAAGTCCTCTGGATTTCGAAAAATCATCAGGATACGTCAAGAGTCCGAACATAGTGGTGGCCTGACTGGGATGAAACACAGATTCTATCTCTTGTCCGGATAGCATGTATTTTATATTACTTAATAGATGCATGATGCCATTATTGGCTAGAGTAACCGTGTCGTCGTCGGCTTAGTCGCTCCCATCTTCCTTGGTGAGGCATCCCTGCACCACTGTGTAACTCTCACTAGGATGTATGAATAGATCTTGAGTTTTGACGTTGATTCTTATCTCTCCCACATTGTTCAAACTCATTCTGGTTACCGGTTCGTATTCGTGAACCTCATATTCTTGAATACTTTCATCTTTCACTATGCTTTGTGCTATATCTAGTATATTTGTCATTTTTAAAGGGTTTTTGTTTTTTTTGTTTTGATTTAACACTGAATCCTATGGGGGAAACCCATTTGCAGATTCTGTATCAGACAGTACACCTTTTTTTCCTTAAAATTTCATACATTTTTTTCACTCTTGAGCGATGTGTATATAGAATCCAGTGATACAGAATACGCTTGCGGATTCTGTATCACCATAAAAAACGACAAATCGTGTACCTGTACACGATTTTAACACTAAATCCTATGGAGGTGTACATCGATGTACGTGTACATGTACGAAATCGTGTACAAGTGATACTGAATCCGCCTTTATTACCTACTAACATTGTTCATGAAAAATATTAAAATTCCATCTAATGATGAGAAATTTTGATCTTTTGTTTCCAACTGGAAACTTGAGTTTCAAATTTCCTACTCAAAAATTGACATGGCCTCAAAATTTCGACTCTGACATCAATCCGGTAAATTTTCTGACCCAGACACATTATAAATGATGCTTTTTCCGTTAAGGACTAGTGAAAATTTTCAGAAGGGTTCATAACCCTTTACCCAACGCAGACGATTTCAAAATTCATTATTTTAAATATCATTTTTTTAATTTTTTTAAAAAGTTTCAACAAAACCATATCATCTGACCCCTTTTTGGAACGAGCTCGTTCCAAATAGGGGTCACATGATATGGTTTTGTTGAAATTTTTCGAAAAATAATATTTTTTTCAGAAAGCTGCATATTACGTGGGCGGATGTGGGTGATTCGTTGGGTAAAGGGGTTAAAAGATATCACCCAGCGCTGCAGTGCAACCACCTATCGAAACCACTCACAGTTGGAATTTACACCGGCGACACCCCCCCCCCCCCTCCCAGCTGAAACCCTCTAGCCACATCCCTCCCTACCAATGTTAAATACAAATTTAAGGTTTCCAATCAATGTCGACGATAGTAGTTAGTAGACCATGTACCCGTCCGGGGCCCATTGGGGGGACCCGGAAGTGACGTCATGTCAGGTGACCCAGTGGCGCCATGTTGTGTTGTCATGGTAACCCACGTGAGCGGCCAACTTGTGACATCATCCCCATAGTGATACGTGGTGTTAATGCGCATACGCAGCGCGTGTTGTTAGGTGATACGGGTTTCCGTCGTCCCCTCCTTTTTATACTGGAGGCCGCCAGCTTGGTTTCTATGGTAGCACGTGGTTGCTATGTTACCCAATGGCCTACAAGAAGTCGGGGGTACGTTCGGAGGGTGTGTTCCTTTGAACAAGAGTAACTTCAAGATTCGTAGAATTAGCACAAACAACCTGACAACCTCTCCAAATCACCCAAAACGACTTTACTTACTACGGATTCCCCATTTTTTCGGCTTAGCGATAGTGTGAGTTCCATTGAACTAGAGTAATTTTCTGGCTTGGATACTTCGTAGAATTACCCAAATAGACCTGGCAACCCATACAAACAACCAAAATCTATCCCAAACCACCAAGACGGACTGGAGAACCCCTATTTTGGGGCGTATAAAAATAGCACGTAATGCTATAGGACCGAGATATCTCCTGAGGGTATGTTCTATTTAATAGGGCTACTGGGCCTGATTTTACCAGAATCCCATTTTATGCCTATTGTAGATGCTACTCTAACACTAACAGTCTATCCAGTCCAAACTATCCCTGATTCTCTCGTTCAAGTCTTATAATCGCCAGACTTATCTCCCTTGTGTACAACAAAGGCCTACACCATTCCTAAAGCCAAGAATCTATTGAGTAGTTAGTGCTAAGTCATTGCTCGAACGACTCGAATCCCATCAAGCAAATGAGCTTTAGAGCAATTGCTCGATTGAGTGACTCGCACATACTGCTCGAACGACTCGAATCCCATCAAGCAAATAAGCCATAGAGCAATCGCTCATTCGTGTGGTGTGACTCGCACATACTACTCATTTCGGTATTTGAGGATACCTATGTCCTGGTATTGTATTATTATTTGAGGATACCTTTTATAGGATACTTACATAACGATACTATTACTTGTTTCGCCCAGCCTCCTGGGGGTCTTCTTACCTGACAACGCCAAGAATTCTTGAGAAGTATTTTCTTGATGTCTGAACAACATACACTGATATCGCACCGCGTTACACGCTCGAACGAAGGGGTGTATTAAAAGTAAAAATCAGGCCTAGGGAAGGGGATCCACAGAAGACCCATTTTTATCTGAAAATAACAGGAAAATTCGTTTCTGCAGTTACGTTTTCGTGATGAGAAAACATTAGAGGATGTCGGGACGTGATAACCGTTACATATTCCCGGTTCCTTATTCGACATTCGTTATCAACCGATTGTGGGTTGATAACGAATGTCGAATAAGGAAGCGGGAATAAGCAATGGTTATCACCAAACCTTTAGAATGTTCAAGCCGAAAATCGTGGACTCACCAGGCGCCACCAGCCCCTAAACGCCAGGTATGCGCAACTTGAGAAATGGGGTTAGTTTAACGATATTAACAACTTAAGGGCATCAAACATCTGTACGCATAGTGTAATTTCAGATTATGATGGTTGTTGACATCATGGTTCAGGAATATATTGACGTGTTGTTCCGGAGTGAAGGTCTGCAGAGCACGTCGATATTTGACTTATCTTCGGGAAGCCTTGGCTGTTACATTATGTCCAGTTTTACAACTCATACTAGCGCTCTTCGTTATTTGATGGCAGGAGCCATAATTGTTTTTGAAGTGCGAGGTCGATATAAGCCACAGGCATATCCGAAGGCCGTAGGCCTGAGGTGGGGGTAGGTATGCCCTTCCCATTGGCGGGGGTTCGGGGAGACTTCCCTGAATCCCCACCAATGGGAGGGCCATACTCACCCCCACCACAGGCCTTTAGTATCCCCCTCCCATTCGTGGAAGATCGGGGGAGGGGGCACCCCGAGAAACATTTTGAAAATTCCATACCGTCAGAATGAATCTGGGGCCCTCTGGTGCTTTAATTGTCATATTTTGAGGGGGTCATTGTATTTTTCAGAGGGTGCCACCCCCACCCCCGGCTACGCCACTGTTTATTGGCGCTGAACTTGTAGTGTCACCTCCAAAATGTGCTAATTTTCCAATGAAAAACAAAAGGCGTTCCCTTACAAATCCATCATTTTCAGTGGCGTCGCTACGGGTTTTTTCCCCCACTCGGGAAAATTTGAGTTTTGGATATTGATTCGAAACATACTTTCTGACAAGACCAGATTGGATACTTGTACTTATGTCACAGACACAGCTTATCTAAAAAGTGGAGATCTGTACTACCCAATTCGGACTGGTGGGGTCCAGCATTACCAAATGGGGGTAACGATACGATTGCTTATGCGAAAATTATTGAATTATCATATAACCCAAATGAAACGGGATGAAATGCACCTTCTTCTCAGTTGAAGAGAACGGAACGAAAAACTTGGTGACACGGTGAAAGAGTTTGTTGGTGATACTGAGCTGTAGTCACGTCGATGGTACACATGCCTTCAATCGCCGCTAACTCTGTCTGTGCCATGGTTGTCAACCCCAATTATGGCCAAAATATCATATAGTTGGAAATTCGGAGGGCAAGTCACGAGTTTTTGGAAATTCCATGTATCTGGATTTTAGAGCTTCTTTGGCGATGATGATGTCTCCTTTACTTCCCAAAATTCCAGCTCGGTTTCAAATCGGCAAAAATTCCCAAACGTTACTGCATGATGTCAATCGGTACGATATTTCTATAGTACGTTTACTTATCGTAATAAAAAAAATCCTCGAAATGCACGTCAAGAAAATCACATCATGTAAAATCGTTATCCTGAGTTAAATCCACCATCCATAGTCACAAAATGATGAAACATCAAAATTGATCATTCCTGCATAAGAACTGATTTAATGTTAGGACAGTGTGAATTGCGCAAACTTCGCAGCTTGAGCATTTGTTTAGCACATATTCAGCTCCAAGAATAATACCAAATAATAATAACCTGATAATTCTATCAAAAATGTGTTGGCATTTCAGTTACTAGAATCAATTTTATGCCCCCTTTCATGGCTTCATTTTCAAAATTTTTATCGGTAGTGAATTTCCAACTGGGGGAAGGATCGGGAAACCCCCCTCCCCCCCCCCCCTAGTTGGAACTTCACTACCCTACCCCCACCCCCACCCCTCAATAAGAAACCTCTTAGCCACGTCCCTGCTTTTAAGATGAATAATGATGAGTATCCCTAACACTAGAAAATGTGTTGTTATGACCTGTTTTACGTTTGTGGGAGACATAATGAACCGACGTTCATCAAACGTTGACCGTCGCTGAAATGTTTAGTTTTAGAATACATGGCACATTCCAACTCTGTCTAATAATAAATCGAACAACGATTAACAAAGAACAACGCAGAGTAAATCAAACGTAACCAAGTGTTGAAAAGCACACAAGTTCGATTGTGAAAGGCGAGGGCATGATGAGCGATGTTTCATTTTCCAAATTAGGAAAGTGTAAAAAAACAAATGCACATGTCGTCTGCATTGTTTATAAAACTAAAGTTGAAACTACAACGAAAAAAAGCAACACTAAAAGAAGTATAGCATGTACCCGATTGTTCCCCGTTACACGGACTTTTGCCGGAGCAGCTAGTATTAAATTCCCATAGGAACCAGACTTTTGCCGGAGCAATTTTTTTCTTTGCAAAAGTACGGATACTTGCAGGTAGATCCGGCAAGTGGTGTTATTACTGCATATATAGTATGCTAGGGTATGTATAGTGATATATGTAAACACGGGGCTTTGGGGATATAGTAAGGGTGTGTGATGGAAAATTAATGGAAAAGGTGAGTTTTCTTGAAAGTTTTTTCCGCGAAACGGTTGACGTTGCTATTGACGCTGTGACGTCATGATGCGCACGCGGCGTCATAGAGACGTTGTCCACTGTTGTCCACTATGCAATCCGACATAACATTGTTCGGGTAAGGGGTGTCGGGCTTCTCGTTTGGGAGTGGGGGATATGGTAGTAGTGAGGTATGTCTGATATAGCTAGGTCAAGCAGTATTGTGGGGATGGGGGTCATGCATGGTCGCCCAGTGCGGTATTGCGAGATAGTCCTTGGCGGTTTAGATTGGCAGTATAGGATGAATGGTCTGTTGGTCTATTACCCCCTTAATACTATTAACCTACCGAATCCTTTGTATTATCTTATGGCTGGTATTTGTAGTTCGTAATGCTTGGTCAGGCAGTTTTATAATCGTTTGCTTAGAAGGGGGCATAGGATGCATGGTATATTCCCCTATAGGTCCCCTGTTATTCCCCGTTATTGCAACCAACCGATTGCTTTGTATTATTATGACTGGTATAGGTAGTACGTTATGGCAGGTCAGGTGGTTTTGTGGGTAGGGGTAATGCCTGGTAGTATAGAACGGCAGTATAGTATGGGCGATATATACATCTCCCCCCCCCCCCCCCCCTCCGGAAAACCATTGGTACTACTAATCGACTTAATGCTTTGTGTCATCCCATGACTGGTATATAGATAGTATATAGATAGTATGTAATGCGGGGACAGACGTTATTGTTGGGTGGGTGGGTATAATGCATGGTCGTCTAGTGTGGTAGTATAAGATGTATGCTTTGTACCCCTACAGGTCCCATGTTAGCTCTTCGTACTATTCATCCACCTAATGCTTCAAATTATTCTATGACTGGTATAGGTATAGGTATTGAATGGACGGTATATACCCCTAAAGCCCCCCCTCCCTCCCCCCCCCCCCCCCCCGTTAGCGCTTGTTACTATTAATCAACCGATTGCTTTGTTTTATTATGTGGGCAGCAGTGTATGGTTGGTATATGCCCCTGTAGGTCCCATCTTAACCGTTGATAGTATTAACCTACCGAATACATATTATCCTATTACCGGTAAGGTAGTACGCAATGTCAGTAGTTCTTACCCCATTCCAAGTAAGAAGTACCAAGTACACTTGTTCTTGTTATTGTTTCATTTATCCAGATCATCCTATCAGTTCACTTTACGGAAGCTGATTAACCAATCATATTGCTTCATTTCCCGTAATTTATACATATCCATACAAAGTTGTCTCCCTTGTGTATAACAAAAACTTACATCATTACTAAACCCATGAATCTATCGAGTAGTTACCGATAAGTCATTGCTCGAACGACTTGAATCCCATCGGGCAAATGAGATATCGAGCAATTGCTCTGTTCGAGTGACTCGTACATACGACTCTTATTAGCCTCATTTCGGTATTTGAGGATACCTATGGCCTGGCATTGTATAGGATACACCACTTGCCGGATCTAGCTGCAAGGAGCCGTACTTTTGCACAGAAGAAATTGCTCCGGCAAAAGTCCGGTTCCTATCGGAATTTAACACTAGCTGCTCCGGCAAAAGTTCGGGTAATGGGGGACGATCGGGAACATGCTATACCATTGATAAACAACGAAAATAAGAAAGATAAACATTGTTCATTTAATAAAGTATTTTTGAAACCTTAGCTCAAGTTTGTAGGGGAATTAGTTTTAGACAGAAGTGTATCACTGCGCCTTGTTTATATTTGGCAGTTTTATTTGTCGATCGAATTGGACCAATGTGCTCCTTACTTCTCACAGTGTTTTGTTGCGAGTAACAGCACGATTTCGCCGCAACTGCCCTGTAAATGATTTATAGGATAAACAAAATAAATGTATAGTGTTTTCAAGTAAAAACAAATTTTACTCCTAGGATTAAGAATGAAACCGAATACCTAATACCTTGTTGTATACACAAATAAAAATGTTAAGCACCCCTTAGAAACTTTAGGATTGTAAATGTATTGCTTGATATCAGTAAAGTACTCGCAAAGTAAGCTTCAAAAACTGAAAGCTATCTTTAAAGAACCTATTCAGGCTACTGGAACAGACAAAAATTCGGGACCTGCGAATTGCCGATTTTGATCGAATCAAATATCGAATCGAATTGGAGAAAACGACTTGAATTTCGAATCGAATTTCGAATCGAATCACATTTAATTAATACGTCGTCAAAATATAATTTATATAAATGATCTAGATAAATGAAACAACAAGAGTACTTGGAATATGGGCAGAACTACTGCTATTACGTGCCATCTTACCAGTAACAGGATGGTACAAAGCATTTGGTAGGTTAATATTATCAACGGTTAGGATGGGACCTACAGGGGAATATACCAACCATACTCTGCTGCCATTCTGTATTACCTGGTATTGACCCCACCCCAGAATACCGCTCAATAATATGAAGCACCTGGTGGATCAGAAGTACCAAGGGCCAGCAAGAGATCTACAGGGATATGTACAGCCTATGCTATACTACCGTTCTAAACTACCAAGCATTACCCCCACCCCCACAAAATCACTAGGTCTACCATAACGTACTACATATACCAGCCATATAATAAAACAAGGCAATCGGTTGGTTAATAGAGCCAAGCACTAACGGGGCCTATAGGTGTATATACCGCCCATACTATAGTACCTTTCTAAACTACCAGGTAGTACCCCTACCCACAATACCCCTATGCCTAGCATTGCATACTACCTATACCAGTCATAGGATAACATGAAGCATCAAGTGAATTAATAGTACTAAGTGCCAGCACGAGACCTACAGGGATATGTACAGCCTATATAGTATCCTCAGATAAGTATCCTATAAAAGGTATCCTCGATAGGTATCCTCGAATAATACAATACCAGGCCATAGGTATCCTCAAATACTGAAATGAGGCTAAGAGTCGTAGAAAATTATGCCTCATTGAGGGATTTTTAATGGTCCTCATAACCTCAAAATTCAATGAGGCTATGAGGGATTATAAATGAGGATTCATTGAGGGCTTTTACATTGCCCTCATGGCCTCACTCGACAAAAAGGGGATTCCACAGTCACAGGCGTTTTCCAAAATGGGATTCCATAGGATATACCTGTTAAATACTGAAAAGAGGGTAAGAGTCGTAGTAAATTATACCTCATTGTGGGATTTTTCAAGGTCCTCATAACCTCAAAATTCAATGAGGGTATGAGGGATAATAAATGAGGACTCATTGAGGGCTTTTACATAGCCCTCATGGCCTCATATGACAAAAAAGAGATTTCAAAGCCACAGGTGTTTAAAAAAAAAGGGTGCCTGGGAATATGGCCATAGGATATAGGCTTTTATTATACACAAGGGAGATAACTCTGCATAGCGATTACGGGGGATGAAGCAATCTGATTGGTTATAAATGTTCTAGATAAATGAAACAACAAGAGTACTTAGAATAGGATCAGAACTAACAAGAATAGACCAGAATTAGCTAAATATAGTATCAATAAGCAAATCTGTTCCAACTGATAGGCTCTTCCACGCTACTGGAGTATACTCTAGAATAAAGGAACATGGCCAGATAAGCGATAACTATTACGTATATAGATAGAAGCAGAGAATTCTGAAAGAATTCGAAATAGTAAAACTTGTCGGGTTGTTTGTGGTTATTAGATTTACTCTTCTACAATCGAACACACCCTCAAAACATACCCCGTCCTATTGCAGAAAAATTGGGTAACATAGCAACCACGTGCTACCATAGAAACCAAGATGGCGGCCTCCAGTATACAAAATGGACCACGGAAACACGTATCACCCTAACAACACGCGTTGCGCATGCGCACTCACACCACGTATCACTATGGAGATGATGTCACAACATGGCGCTCACGCGGGTTACCATGACAACACAACATGGCGCCACTAGGTCACGTGACATGACGTCACTTCCGGGGTCCTGCACCGGGGTCCTGCAACCTTTACCTGTAGGGGAACATGACATACTACTGACCATGTATCCAGTAACTGTGATCGAACAGAACATAAAATAATGTAATCATGCTGTGGAATAAATCATTTATTGAAGTTGAACAGATGAATAACTTTTCAAAGTTCGAAACTTGAATTTTTAGCTTAACTTGACAGTCAAGATAAGCTATTGCCATCACGCGTGCGGAAGTCTGTTAGTCTGTGAGTCTGTTAGTCTATGAGTCTGTGAGTCTGTTCACATTTTCCTTTAGCACAGGCTACACCCTGTAGTTCTTGTCTGATCATCACGAAATTTCATATGCAGGTTTGGGGTCATGCCTAGATGAGAACATTCCCTTTTGATCGTGATCGGTCAACCGGTATGGCTACCCGAGCCCAAAACCCGAAAACCATTAGCACAGTCTGCATGTCGTATTTATGAAGGGATTTCATTGTAACTTGGTAGGATGCCTCTGTATAATGCCTGGATGAGAACATCCCCTTTTGGTCATAATCTGTCAACGAGATGGCTGCCCAAGCCCGAAACCCAAAACCTCTTAGCACAGTCTGCAGGTCATATTTAATATGGAGGGATTTCATTGTAACTTGGTAGGATGACTCCGTATGATGTCTAGATGAGAACTTCCTCATTTGGCCGCGATCTGTCAACCGTGACGACTGCCCGAGCCCAAAACCCGAAAACTTTTAGCACAGTCTACAGGTCATATTTAAGGAGGGATTTTATTGTAACTTGATAGGTTGACTTCATATAATGTCTATATGAGAACGTCCCCTTTTGGGCGTGATTGGGCAACTGTGACGGCTACATGGGCCCGAAGCCCGAAAACCTTTAGCACAGTCTACAGGTCATATTTATGAAGGGATTTCATTGTAACTTGGTAGGATGACTCCAAATAATGCCTAGATGAGAACGTCTCTTTTGATCGCGATCGTTCAGCCTTGATGGCTGCCCGAACCCAAAAACCTTTAGCATAGTCTATAGGTCGTATTTATGGAAGGATTTCATTGTAACTTGTTAGGTTGACTCCGTATAATGCCAAGATGATGACATCCCCTTTTGGTTTTGATTAGTCAACTGTGACGGTTACAAGTGCCCGAAGCCCGAAAACCTTGAGCACAGTCCACAGGTCATATTTATGAAGGGATTTCATTGTAACTTCGTAGGATCACTCCAGATGATGCCCAGATGATATTGTCCCCCCTTTGGGCGTGATTGGGCAACTGTGGCGGCTACAGGGGCCCGAAACCCGAAAACCTTTAGCACAGTCTGAAGGTCATATTTATGAAGGGATTTCATTGCAACTTGGTAGGATGACTCCAAACAAGGACTAGATGAGAACGTCCCCTTTTGGTCGCTATCGTTCAGCCCTGATGGCTGCCCGTGCCCAAAAACCTTTAGCATAGTCTATAGGTCGCATTTATGGAAGGATTTCATTGTAACTTGTTAGGTTGTCTCCATTTGGACGTGATTGGGCAACTGTGACGGCTACAGGGGCCCGAAGCCCGAAAACCTTTAGCACAGTCTACAGGTCATATTTATGAAAGGATTTCATTGTCACTTCGTAGGATCACTCCAGATGATGCCCAGATGAGAATGTCCCCTTCTGGTTGCAATCATTCAACCATGATGGCTGCCCGAGCCCGAAAACCTTTAGCACAGTCTTCGGGTCATATTTATGAAGGGATTTCATTGTAACTTGGTAAGTTGACTTCATATAATGTCTAGATGAGAACTTCCCCTTTTGGACACGATTGGGCAACTGAGGCGGCTACAGGGGCCCGAAGCCCGAAACCCTTTAGCACTGTCTACAGGTCATATTTATGAAGAGATTTTATTGTAGCTTGGTAGGATGACTCCAAATAATGTCTAGATGAGAACGTCCACTTTTGTTCGCGATCATTCAGCCTTGATGGCTGTCCAAGCCCAAAATCCTTTAGCATAGTCTATAGGTCGTATTTATGGAAGGATTCATTGTAACTTTTTAGGTTGCCTCCATATAATGTCTAGATGATGACATCCCCTTTTGGTCTTCATTGGTCATCTGTGACAGCTACAGGTGCCCAATGCCCGAAAACCTTGAGCACAGCCCACAGGTCATATTTATGAAGGGATTTCATTATAACTTCGTATGATCACTCCAGCTGATGCCCAGATGAGAATGTCCCCATTTGGTTGCGATCATTCAGTCATTATGGCTGCCCGAACCCAAACCCCGAAAACCTTTAGCACAGTGTACAGGTCATATTTATGAAGGGATTTCATTGTAACATGGTAGGTGGACTTCATATAATGTCTAGATGAGAACGTCCCCTTTTGGACGCAATTGGGCAACTGTGATGGCTACAGGGTCCCGAAGCCCGAAAACCATTAGCACGGTCTACAGGTCATATTTATGAAGGGGTTTCATTGTAATTTGGTAGGATGACTCTAAATAATGTCTAGATGAGAACGTCCCCTTTTGGTCGTGATCATTCAGCCTTGATGGCTGCCCAAGCCCAAAACCCCAAAACCTTTAACATAATCTACAGGTCGTATTTATGGAAGGATTTCACTGTAACTTATTAGGTTGACTCCATATAATGCCTAGATGATGACATCCCCTTTTGGTCGTGACTGGTCAACTGTGACGGCTTCAGGTGCCCGAAACCCGAAAACTCCAGATGATGCCCCCCTTTTGGTCGCGATCATTCAACTATGATGGCTTCCCGAGCCCAAAACACGAAAGATTTTAGTACAGACTACAGATCGTATTTGTGAAGGGATTTCATTGTAACTTTAGATAATGACTCAGTATAATGTCGAGATGAGGACGTCCCGTTTTAGTTGCAGTCGGTCTACCGTCATGGCTACACAGGCCTGAAGCCCGAAAACCTTTAGCACAGTCTACAGGCCATATTTACGAAGGGATTTCAATGTAACTTGATAGGATGACACGTTTTGGAATAATTTCACTGTAACTTGGTAACTTTCGTTGACATACGTTAACTGTGTGGGCCACATACATTAACTGTGAGGTCATATTGACCCACCCCTCAGCTCTTTAGTACCGTGTACACCTCATATTATTTTTATTAAAAACATAGCATACAGGGAACAGAAATTAACATATTCCCAATTATCACAATTCTTGTCTTATTTCACAATCCTTTCATAAACATTGAACATTATCCTTTTCATCAAACACAACATACAAGTTAAGCTACAGTGTCATTGACACTTTCATTTATAAATGGACACTGGTCATAATTCACAATGAGTTGAAATAAACAGCTGTAGCGGTAACAGTGTTTGTAGCGATGTACAAGTCAGTTGCATTTCTACTCAGAACAATACGCAATATAAAATAATGTGATCAGTTACAATCTGTAAACATTCACGGTTATGGCCGAAGTATATTCGAAGATATTCGAATTTGCGATTTCGAATCGAATCGAATTGAATATTGACTTTTGAATCGAATTTCGAATTTTCGCAGGAGTCTAACAAAAATCGTAGTCATTATCATCATTTCAAAGACAGCATTGATGAACCAAAAAAGTAACTGCCGGAGCTCAATACGTTACCCGTTTTAGCATGGAACTGGAGAGGCAACACGGCAATGTTATTTTCCTATAAATGAATAAAAATGTCATTTGTAACTTCCAAAGAACACGAGCCAGTGTTACAGTTCAATATCTGCTTTGTCCACCATGTGCTCGGACAACAGCGCATCTTCCAGTCAACGTTGTATCCGTTGGAGAGGTAATTGTCGCCATTCCTGAGGCAAAGCTGCATCCATTGCTCGCAGAGTTTGGACTGGACTAGAATGACCCAAATGTGCTCCAGTGGATTTAGATCAGGACTCATGGTAGACCAAGGAATAGTAGTAAATGCCATGCTCTGAATGAAAATGCTTAACACCAAGCCAAACGTCTTGGTGTCGATCTCTTAGTAGAGGGCATTTGATGGTCCTTCTGGACTTCAATATGGCTTTTCTCGGGCCGTTCCTAATCGCTCGCGTGCAGATTCGTAAATCTGGTAGCCACAGACTCTTTAGAACAGTACTTGAAGTGAATGGCTGTGTTCTAACAAGCCTAAGAAGTACCTCGTTTTCGCGTTGTGATGTCACATGGATCCATTCTAACCACGGACGATCCTTAACCTCGTAGCTTTTTTAACCAAACAACTGGTGACTGTGTAATGGATGTCTAGTTGAACCTATTCAGTCCTGTTTGATACAGCTCTCTGAGATCTGTAAGTCAAGAATGAATTGCTTAAATTCCTTGTTGCATTAAGCGAAAAGTTTGCGACTGGAAATTTTGATATTTTGTCATTCATCAGCGTGCAGAGGAGGGTTAACATACCCAAATCGAATATAGCATGAGCGACTACTTTTATTCTCCTTGGTCCACAGGCGCAAAAATCAGGGTTGTGCACGACTAAAAAGTTTCCACAGCGCTGTATGAAGAAAATAATTAAAGTAAAGATTAAAAAAGAGATTATTTTTGGAAAGCGGGCATTAATACATGAAATTCATGTCAAATGCTTTCCAATCGTATATGATTTAAAGGGTTTGTACGGTGTGTTTGCATTTCCATTTTCATTTGAAGTTTAGCACTTTTCTTCCTTTACGAATCTACGTAAAATGTTAAAAAATGCTTACTGGGGCTGGTTCAAAGTGAAATTATTATATTTGAAAAAAAAAACAAAGCTGGAAATCGTTTCAGAACAAACTATTACTGAACTTTGTAAATCGAAAGGAAAATTCAAAATAAATGTTTTTCTTCCTACTTCCGTTTCACTCTGAAAATATTTTTATCTCCGCTAACAGTTCAGAAATGTGTCTCAGGTTAGCATCCTGACAATAAACGTATTATCGCACATTTTTACGTGATTCGACTTTATAAGCTGTATTACCCGTCAGTCATCAGGAGAGGCAAACGAAAATATAGCCTGCAAAACGTGTATATTTATAGTTCAGATTGGGACGCGCCCCCAGGTTCAACAAGTTCGCTGAGAGATCGATTTGTTTCGAAGACTTCGTTGTCTATCCCTGTGGGTACTTTCCAAACACACTGACAGAGATCACCTGAGTACAGAAAAGAAAATTACTTTTAGAATTTACTTTGGTAGGGTGATCTCCCATTTCCCAACTGGAGAGTCCTGATCAACTGCTTTTTGAAATGTGTCATCCAGGGGCGTCTCGAAGATGAGCGATTGGTAATGTGGAAAGTGGGTGGGGGTGTATACCTGAATTGTCCCGACTATGGTGGCACCAGTTTCGACTGATAAAATATTCCGATTACCTCATCAAAACGCAAGAGTTCTCAGAAATTAATTTGCGGATAAAGGCATGTAGTATTCGTAACGCATGATTGTGCTTCCCAACGTCATATTATCCCCCACCGCTTAGTATATAGGGATATAGTATTGGGGTCCGTCCGTCCGTATCCGGCCGTTCGTCTGTCCTTCCGTCTTTCTGTCTGTTCTTCTGTCTTTCCACATTAACATTTCCTGTTTCAAAGAAAACTGTTCAAGGTTATTTTTTGTAAATTTAATATGTAGCTTTTTGGTGATAATATCATGAAGGGGATTGCGAACCAGTCGTATCCAAGCATTTCTGCAAGAGTTATTACCCTTGTTGAACTTAGAATTTATCATCAACACGTTAGCATTCTTGAGCATTCTTCTCATCACATCTCAAAGAAAACCATTTAAATTTTCGAATTTAATCTATAAGCTGTTTGTGATAATATCGTGAGTGGAATTGCGAACCAGATGTGTCGAAATATTTCTTTGTGAGTTATTGCCTAGTTGTTTTCAGCTGACGGGGGATTGGGCATCACGTGGCGTTGCACTCATTTAATTAGCTCGTACTGCATTCCAAACTGGGGCCCCAACAGCCCCGAATACCTGTCCGCATTTCTGAAAGGCACTTATCTGGGAGGAATGACTGTCATCTAGGCGTTGCCCCATGTGTACGTGATTTTTTTAACATTGTACATCAATTACCTGAAATATCAATGGTGATATATGAGAAATGTTAGCACCTTTCCATGACACATCATAGAGTATTAACTTTCTACCATACGTCTCTCTAACTATGTGCATAAATTATTGACAACATTAAAAATTATTGAAGTGTTGTACGGGACATTTTGGTGAACCTCGAACCAGCTGCGGTATATATTTAATCCGAGACATTCGATGTAATTTCAGAGTAAACATGGAAGAGAGGGAGAAGGAAGTGCAACGGAAGATAAATGCAATTTTACCATGTGACGTATTGCTCCCAAATCCTTTACATCCTTGTTTACTTCGACAAGTTGATGCTGTCATCATGAGATTTGTTTTGGATGCAGCTGTTAAGGATGAGAAAGAATACAGCCTTGCTCTTGAAAATATAGCAACCTTGCTTCCAAAGGGAGGTTACCTGATAGGCATGTGTGTCGCGGCACGACATTATTCCGTAAAAGACGTGAAATTTCGCAGTTGTGGTATTGACCACACACGCATGAGAAGTATTTGGGAAGATTCTGATTTTAGCATTCTGTCGTGGAAAGACGGCGGCGTTGTTAAGAAAGATACAGGGCGACATGTACCTATGTTCAATGTGCTTGCAGTAAAGAAATAGTCAGTGGAGAGATTATTAGTTATCCTTGTGTTTTCCAGGGTGTAAGGGAATTTACACCGGTTTGGGAACTCATACACCCTGAGGGAATTCCTATACACCCTGGAAAACACAACTTGAGGATAACGGATTTATTTCCAAGAATTTTGGTGTACTTAATACTTTAACCTACATTGTGGGCAAAAACTGACAGAAAATTTGTACTTTGCTAGTTTCTTAAATAAAACCAGACAAATATGGATGTCATTGGAACTGGCTAATTGAGCCATTTTCAATGACATCCATGTCTGTAATATTTTATTGCACATAAATATTAAATTTCCTGTATTTTTATTTTTGTTCTAACATAACCGAGTAGAAGGTATGAATTAATAATTAAAAATGGGTACTTTTTTAGCCATATAGTTTGCTCTTGCATATTCTTGTTTTTACACCGTGGTTAAACACTGCGGATTGCAAGTTACACCGTACCTCTCAGCCAATCAAAATGCAGTATTTTGTTTTATTTGGAAATAATGTGTACGAATACGCGTACGTGTAGATAAATATTTGATGTTGTAAGACACAGTTTCAAGGATTCTTACACGTAAACATGTGTAGGTTCGATTTATAACGTGTAGAATAAACAAAACCTACATACCTGGACGTGTATAAGTATGTTATAAAGTACGTCATTACCCCAAACACGCGCACCCACATACCCATCCTTCTCACTCACACTCACATCAACATCAGCATCCACAAACTCACACCCACATTCACTTACCCTTTACACACTCATGATCACCGACGAGATGACAGGGGCGAACTGGGCCAAAACGTTGCCTGAAAGGGTACTAATGGGGTCGCGGACCCGGACAAAGCCCGACTGTCCCAGCAATGCCAATGCTTAGAAACAAAATAGTCTGAGCCATTTTTAGCTCACCGAAGGGAGCTCAACTTATCACTTGCCGTCCGTCGTCCGGCGTCCGGCGTCCGTCGTCCGTCGTCGTGAACATTTTTCAAACGACTTCTCCTCTGAAACCACTGGTCCGATTTTCACGAAACTTCATGTGGATGTTCATTACCATATGGCAATTCAGGTTTGTTCAAATGAAATGGCCACGTCCCTTGGGGGCTATGTATGGGGCATAACTCTGATAGCACCGTATAAATTATAGAAAAATTATTAAAAAATCTTCTTCTCCAGAACCAGTGGGCAGAATCTTTTGATACTTGGTATGCAGCATCTTGGTATGGGTCTGATTGAAGTTTGTTCAAATCCCCCCCCCCCCCCCCCCCCCGGATTCATATTTGGGCTCAGTATAGAAGCCCGAATTCGAACTTAGTGCATTTCAGGCAAATTTCTTAAAAAATCTTCTTCTCCAGATCCAGCAGGCAGAATCTTTTGATATTTGGTATGCAACATTGTGGGGTGGATCTGATTCAAGTTTGTTCAAATCGGCCCCCTGGATTCACATTTGGGCTCAGTATAGAAGCCCGAATTCGAACTTAGTGCATTTCAGGCAAATTTCTTAAAAATCTTCTTCTCACGATCCAGCAGGCAGAACCTTTTGATATTCGGTATGCAACATTGTGGAGTGGATCTGATTCAAGTTTGTTCAAATCGGCCCCCTGGATTCATATTTGGGCTCACTACAAAAGCTCGAATTCGAACTTAGTGCATTTCAGGCAAATGTCTTTAAAAATCTTCTTCTCCAGATCCAGCAGGCAGAATCTTTTGATATTTGGTATGCAACATTGTGGGGTGGATCTGATTCAAGTTTGTTCAAATCGGCCCCCTGGATTCACATTTGGGCTCAGTATAGAAGCCCGAATTCGAACTTAGTGCATTTCAGGCAAATTTCTTAAAAAATCTTCTAATCAAGATTCAGCAGGCAGAATCTTTTGATATTTGGTATGCAACATTGTGGGGTGGATCTGATTCAAGTTTGTTCAAATCGGCGCCCTGGATTCACATTTGGCTCACTATAAAAGCTCGAATTCGAACTTAGTGCATTTCAGGCAAATTTCTTAAAAAATCTTCTTCTCCAGATCCAGCAGGCAGAATCTTTTGATATTTGGTATGCTACATTGTGGGGTGGGTCTGATTCAAGTTTGTTAAAATCGCCCCCCTGGGTTCATATTTGGGCTCAGTATAGGAGCCCAATTTGAACTTAGTGCATTTCAGGCAAATTTCTTTAAAAATCTTCTTCGCAAGATCCAGCAGGCAGAATCTTTTGATATTGGGTATGCAGCATGCTTAGGGGGGGGGGGGGGGGGGGGGGGGGGGGGGTGAGATTCAAGTTTGTTCAAGCCAAGTCCCTGGTTCATATTTGGGCTCACTGTGGTAGCCCGAATTATAACTTAGTTCAAAATGAGGAATTTTCTTTAAAAATCTTCTTCTTTAGATCCAGCAGTCGGAATGTTTTGATATTTGGTATGCAGCATCCTTATGGGGGTGAGATTCAAGTTTGTTCAAGCCATGTCCCTAGGTCAATATTTGGGCTCACCGTGGGAGCCCGAATGATAACTTAGTTCAAAATGAGGAATTGTCTTTAAAAATCTTCTTCAGATCCAGAAGTAGGAATGTTTTGATATTTGGTATGCAGCATCCTTGGGGGGGGGGGGGGGGGGGGGAGAGATTCAAGCTTGTTCAAGCCATGTCCCTAGGTCCATATTTGGGCTCACTGTGGGAGCTTGAATTGTAACTTAGTTCGAAATGAGGAATTTTCTTAAAAAATCTTCTTCTTCAGATCCAGCAGTCGGAATGTTTTGATATGTGGTGTGTAGCATCCTTAGGGGGGTGAGATTCAAGTTTGTTAAAGCCAAGTCCCTGGGTCCATATTTGGGCTCCCGCTGGGAGCCCGAATTATAACTTAGTCAATTTGAGGAATTTTTCTTTAAAAATCTTCTTCAGATTCAGCAGTCGGAATGTTTTGATATTTGGCATGCAACATCCTTAGGGGGTGAGATTCAAGTTTGTTCAAACCAAGTCCCTGGGTTCATATTTGGGCTCACTGTGGGAGCCCGAATGATAACTTAGTTCAAAATGGGGAATTGTCTTTAAAAAGTCTTCTTCTTCAGATCCAGCAGATGAATGCTTTTGATATTTCGTATGCAACATCCTTGGGGGGAGGGGGGGGGGGAGGGGGGTAAGATTCAAGTTTGTTCAAGCCATGGCCCTAGTTCCATAAAATTTGTCTCTCGTGACTTCATTCCTTTGTAGTGTTTATGAACCATGTCTAACTGAATGTGACCCCCAAATACTTCTTTGAACCATTTTGGCCGGTGAGCGATTAAGGCTCCTTGGGGACTCTTGTTTGTTAACCGTTTACCTAACGAATCTGCCACATCTGCACTCGTGATATACAAAAAAATTGCTATTCAAATTTTATTTTTTCATTTCTCTTCCCCAAAACATACCTGATGACCTATTAATGGAACAAGCTTGATGAGCTTGTTCCAATAAGGACTAATAAGTCATGGTAAGAAGTAAAAAATGAAAAATCTGATGTTTCAGAATAATAATTTGTACTGTTGGCTTCAACTTGTGTTAGGTAAAGGGTTAAAGATGCAGTACATAAAACATTGTTGGGCTATTGGAGTCAACTTTTTTCTTTTTTTTGCATGTAATAACTCCTAATCCTTCAAAATGCATTTTGGGAATAATTGCCTAAGTGACACAAGGTTGGGGGGGGGGGGGGGGGGGGGGGTTGTGGTGGTGTGTTATAGTAGTCAATTTTTGTTTGTTTGCATTTAGTAACTGCCAATCCTTCAAAATGCATTTTTTGAAAAATTGCCCAAACGACTGGGGGGGGGGGGGGGGGGGAGGGGGAGGGTGGAACCCATATTCAAGGGCTGTATAACTGGCTGGAAAATACACATATCACCTTTGGTTGAAATCAAATAATCCAAACTGGAGTTATCGGCCGGAAACCAATTGTTTACAGACAGACGGATGGACGGACGGGTGTACAGACAGACGGACGGATAGCCAGAACCCCACCCCCTCCACCCTAGAACTTATATTTAACCCTAACCCCACCCTATCCACTCAATAAACACACCCTAACCCTAACCCTACCCTTACCCTAACCCCCCCACCCCTGACCCTAACCCCCACCCCCAGGGACCTAACCCACCCCAACGTTAAGATCTACTCTGGGGCTACCCCTAACCCTAACCCAACCCCACCCCTGACCCTAACCCCACCCTAGCCGGACCAAAAGGATTAGGGGCTATGTTTTGGTTTAGGGGCTATAAAAACTAAAACCCCACCCCTGACCCCAACCCCCACCCCACTGGGTCCAAACCCCCTCCAACCTTTAGCCCTGCCCTGGGGCTACCCCTAACCGTAACCCCACCCCTCTCCTAACCCTAATACTACCCTAATTTCGACTAACCTCCTAAAATTAATAGCTCCGAAACAGGTTTAGTTGGCCCGGACAGACCATTTACATAATATGACCATTTTTACAAATGGGCGTATAAAAAAGTAAAATCAAATTTGGAGACAATCGTATAATTAGAACTGGATTTATCTTCTGGATAACATGGGGAGGGGAGGGGTGGATTGATTCCACCCATCTCCCCCGAAGTTTTGGAGACAGCATCAAAGTCCCTCACTCTCATTTCCTTCCAATCTGTATTACTTTTGTAAAACAACAGAATTATGCTGCAGAGGGCATTTCTTTATATTTCAAACTCCAAAGCTCAGGTAATGAGAAAAAAAGCTGCATACAAGTAAAAGAAATCAGGTCTGTAAATGCAATTATTAAAAGTTGTATTGATCATGCAAGAACAAAAAGTGACAAAGTATGTGTTAGAAGCCCAATTTCAAATTTAAAGAAACTAAATTCGAAAACCATTTTGAAAAAGGTTAAATTAACTCAAATATTAATTGAAACCACTGTATACAGCATCAGTAGACCTTGCCCCAAATGAAAAACAATGACATTGTAACACAGTGTTTGAAGAATAAAAGGTACAACCTTGAAAAGCAAAACTTTAATCCGAGACTTTAATTTAGGAATACTAAGTAAAATTGACTGCAAAAAAGGGTTAAATATTTCCTTAAACCAATAAAAGAAATCACTGATGTAAATGCATCATTAAGTTGTATTTTCCAATACAAAGAAACTAGGTCTGAAAACATGTTTAAAAGGAGTTAAAATCCTGCCAATATTAATTAAAATCACTATAGAAAGCTTCAGAAGACAGTATTGACATTGTCCCAAATGAGAGAAGTGACATTCCACTAAACTGTTTGAAGAACTAATGGTGTAACTCTGTAAATAACAAAACCTTAACCAAAAGCTTTAACCTGGAAGTTCTGAGTTAAATTGACTGTAAAGTGGTTAAATATGTCCCAAAATAACATAAAACATAATGAGAATGATACAATCAATAGTAATTAATAATTATTAAAAAGAAAGAAAACTGTAACCTTCACTAAAAAACTTTAACCACAAACTTTAACCCAAACTCTAAATGTTAACAGATAGACGGAGGGACGGACGGAAGTCATGACTATAGCCCTGACTGTAAACAGTCGGGCTAAAAATGCACAATTGACACCCCAAGTGGGGGGGGGGGGGGGGGTGGGGGGGGGGGGGAGGTTATAGGAGTCAAAAGTCAAAATGTTTCTGTACGTAGTCACTCTAAATCCTTCAAAATGCATTTTCCCCAAAGAAAAAATATTGCTTAAATGGCCCTGGGGGAGGATGAGGTGGGGGAGGGGGGGGGGGGTAGGAGAGGGGGAGTTATAAGAGTCAATTTTTTCTGCAAGTAGTCACTCTAAATCCTTAAAAATGCATTTTGGACCAAAGAAAAAAAGTGCTAAATGGCGCGGTGGCTGGGGGGGGGGGGGGGAGGGGTGGGGGGGGGGGTGGTATAGGAGTTATGAAGAGGTCTGCATGTAGTCACTCGAAATACTTCAAAGTGCATTTGAAGCAACGAAAAAATGCCTAATTGGCGGGGAGGGAGGGACAGGGCAATAACTTCAACAATTTTCATTGGATAATGGTGGTCATTGAACTTGACATGGACATTGCAGCTGTAGAGACATGTACTGGGGAGCGCGGTGGCTCGGTGGTAGACTGTTGGATTTCTATGCTAGAGGTCCCGAGGTTCGATCCCCGTCCGGGACGACCCGCGTTATGTCCTTGGGCAAGGCACTTTATCCCGGTTGCCTACATGGGGGTACGATAACGCCGTGTACTAAGGCGTACTGCACGTCGATGGTGCACATGACTTCAACTGCTGGCACCCTGAATGAGCGCAGCTTGAACAGAGTTAGAATGTTGAGGAGTTGACAGATGCTCGTCGTTGCTCGGTGGTTCTCTGTGGGTACTCCGGCTTCCTCCACCCGTAAAACTGTCACGGTCACGATTAGCCTTTGTGCCTAAGTATGTGACCTTAAACCCCAATAAATAAATAAATAGAGACATGTACTGAAAAGAATTGAAATCCGTTAACTATTGTTCAAGTTATACCATAAACAAAGTTCGGACAGACGGACGGACGGACGGAGCTCTATACTATATCCCTCCTTGTGGGGGGATAAAAAAGCAACAAAGTATGTGGTAGAAGCCTAATTTGAAATTTAGAGAAACTAAGTTAGAAAACCGCTTTGAAAAGGGCTAAATTAAAGCCAATATTATTTGAAACCACTGTATACAGGTTCAGTATATCTTGCTCCAAATGAAAAACAATGACGTTGCAACACATTGTTTGAAGAATGAAAGGTACAACCATGAAAAGCAAAACTTTAATCCGAAACTTTAAGCTGGGAATACAAAGTAAAACTTACTGCCAAAAAAGGGTTAAATATTTCCTAAAACCGATAAAAGAAATCATTGATGTAAATGCAATCATTAAATAGTATTGACTATGCAAGAATTAAGGTCAAAAAGTATATGGCAAAGCCTAATTTCAAATACAAAGAAACTAAGTGTTGGGGGTTAGGACTGGTTAAACTGACTTGCAATAATTGCTGGTTTTCATTGACGCTCCAGTTTAAGTCCTTAAATGGATATTACGCAAGATTTTGTTTTTCTTATAAGCTATTACAGGTCAAATATTTAAAGGTTCTTTTTTAACTTTGAGTTGGTTAAATTGAATTCATCTTTCAATATTTCAATTGTCTTTTTTGTTTATTATGACCTTCGTCGGAGAGAAATTTTAAGATCTTATTGAATTGTTCAATAATACAAGGCCAACTAATCTATTTTCTTGTAATGATTAGTATTGCTGACTTGTCTATGGCTTCATTTATATAATTATCCCGCGATAGGACGAGAACCGACCACATTTGTCGGCTGGTTTGATAACTAATTTCTTATTTTTTAAGAAGTTTCGTGAGGGCTATCCGTTCACCAGATGCTAAATTGTTTTTTATCGGAGAGCATGTTCGTGCTAAACACTTTTTGGATGATTCGGGCATGAGCCGCAATAATTTCGGGATCTACTTCATTATCTGGAGGTGACCAACCTGATGATTCAGTAAAAGTAAGTTTCCGACCGCTGGAGTTTTTAAAGCGGTCTGCTAATTTTCTTTGCCTAAGAAAATTATAGTTATACGGTGGTATATTTGCCTGTTACCAGTTTTAGGCATCGGTGATGGTACAAAAGTTAAACAGTGATCTGAAAGCGAAATTACAATTCTTGGACTGTAAGGCAATTGGTGTCAGACAGGTTACAGTACAGCCGACGTGGACTGGTCGGTTGTTCTGTAACCTGTCTCACAGCACAGCATGATGATAAATGACTACCAATTGCATTTGTCAGTAGATCGCTAACTACTGCTGAGATGAACTATGCTCAAATTGAACGTGAAACGCTTAGCATACTTTTTGCATGTGAGAGATCCCATGAATATGTATACGGCAGACAATTCATTGTGGGCAGCGATGACCACGCTTTTATAATATTTGATCCGTTCCTAATTTCAGTTTTTGTATTTACCACCAATGTTTTACAGGAAGTTGTTTTCGTCCGCGAATTATCTCCCTTGAATAATGGTTGATCTTGAAGCTGAATTAATGTCTTGTTTCTCTTCCTCTTAGTGTATCTCAATCACATAGAATATTACAGAACGTTACATGGTGTCAAATAACCATGGATAAGTTTGATCCCCCTGAGATGATGTCATTTGATGACATTATATCAGAAAATTGGACTCTGTGGAAGCAAGAACTTCAATTTTTCATGACTGCCACTGAGCTAGATGGCAAAGCTGATAAAGTGAAAATATCTATATTACTTACCCGTATTGGTAAACGTGGCAGGGGAATCTCTACAATGCATTTCAATTTGATGAGGACGAAGATAGAATGAATTATGAAATAGTACTTGCAAAATTTGATCAATATTGTACACCTCGAAAAAATTTGACTCTCTTGCGCCATGCGTTTTTCACACATAAACAGTCAGAAGGCGAAAGTTTCAATGATTTCGTTACTGAACTTAAAAGGAAAGCTAGTGATTGTGAGTTTGTACAACTTAAAGACTCTCTAATTAAAGATATGGTCATATGTGGACTGTTGGATAAACGTCAAAGCGAACATTTACTTCGTGAACCAGACCTGACGCTTGATCGTGCTCTCGAATTAGACCATAAGGCCGAGGAAACAAGAATTCATGCGAAATTGTTAGAACGCAATTCTGCCACCAGCTCCTCCAATGTTGACTATGTTAAAAGACAAAAACAAACTTATAAACAGAAAACTCAGTTTCAAACTCCAAAATCAGCCGAAATAATCTCGAAATGTAAATTCTGTTCAAATTCTTACAAACGTCCTGCATGAGGAAACATCTGTAAAGACTGTGCATTAAAAAAATCATTTCCGAAACTCGTAAGCTTGTAAGAATTGTAAATTCTCATCGAAAACGGTACACCGTGTTGAAAATGATTTTTAGCTCAACTTGATAAAGTCAAGCTGAGCTATTGCCATCACTTCCCGTCCGTCGGCGTACGTACGTACGTCCACAATTTCCTTTGGCACACCTCACAGGTCGCATTTATGATCAGATCGCTTTGAAACTTGGTATGCTTGTTTGGGGTGACCTGTCGATGGGAACTATCGATTTTCTGCAATTTCCGTCAAAAAATGTTTCCGCTGGCAACGTTCTTAGAACTTAGTTTAGTCAGACCTCAATATTTCCATTTGACACACCCTACAGGGCACATTTATGATCGGATTGCTTGGAAACCTGGCATGCTTGTTTGTGATGACCTCTAGATGGGAGCTATCGATTTTCTGTCATTTGCGTCAAAAAATGTTGCCGCGGGCAATGGCCTTTGAACTTAGTTTAGTCAGACATCAATATTTTCCTTTGGCACGCCGTGCAGGGCACATTGTTTATCAGATCGGTTTGAAGCTTGGTATGCTGGTTTGGGATTACCTCCAGATGGGCGCTGTCGATTTTCTTCGATATCCGCAAAGAAATGTTGCCGCTGGCAACGACCTTTGAAAAAAAAATTTCTCCCTTTGGCACACCCTGCAGGGCAAATTTATTATCGGATCGCATTGAAACGTGGTAAAATGTTGCCGCTGGCAACGTTCTTAGAGCTCAGTTGAGTCAGACCTCAATATTTCCCTTTGACGCACCCTACAGGGCACATTTATGATCGGATTGCTTTGACATCTGGCATGCTTGTTTGGTGTTACCGCTAGATGGGAGCTATTGATTTTCTTCGATTTTCGTAAAAAAATGTTGCTGCTGGCAACGACCTTCGATTAACTTCGTGCAGTTATGCATCAATATTTCCCTTTGGCACACCCTGCAGTGTACATTTTTCACCAGATTTTGACCAAAACTGTTGCTGTTAGCAACAATCTTTGAATTTATTGCATTTGTACATCAACATTCTTCTTCGACATGTCCTACAGGCCAAATGTATTATAGGATTGGTTTTGAATTTGGTGTGCTCATTAGGCGAGACCTTTAGATAAGAGTTATTGATTAGCATTCATTTCTGTGAAAAACATTCTTCCTTTAGACAGTCTTACAGTTTACATTTAAAAATGCATGGATTACTCTGACGTTATGCACACACACCAAATTTCACCAAATAACCTTTGGTACCAATGATCTTCAATTTTGCCATTTCACTTATAACTTACCAAGTTCAAGTTTGTCAAGTTGAGCTACAGTGTCATTGACACTTTCATTTACCGGTACCGTAATTTCTGTCGAACGTGACAATTCTGAATCTCAAAAACCTGTAATGGAACCTGAAAAATATGGTTTATGCTCTAGAACCCTCTGAATGGCTTGTGAATATTCGTTCAAATGACACTATTGTTGACTAAAATTCAAAATAAGCTACACGCAGGTGCTCAAGTAAATGTTTTGCCAAAGCACACATACGATGAGCTTTCAATTAGACCAAAACTACATGCTGCTAATGTCAAGCTTAAAGTCTACAATGTTGGTGTAATCCCAGTTATTGGAAAATCAATTATTCAACTCAATCATGACACACTCTCTGTTCGCAGTGCTCAAAATAACTTTTTTTTCTTTGCGTAGCAAAATGCTACAAATTTCCAAAAAATGAATAGCATTTTATAAAAATTACATAGAGCTATTTTTGTATACCTGAGTTATGTTATGCTGTTTTGTATTGAATTCTTCTAAGTAGATAGAATAGTTTCCATCCGTTTCTGAGCATTTCCAAATGATCTGCAACACATGAAACATTTACTATGTTTTTTCTTCAACTGAACTGCCTTTAAGGGTTGCTTGGACTTGGATATTTTCAAATAGCATCTTGGTTGTTCAATAGAGTTCTCAAAATGGAAGTTGGGATTTTTAATTTGATGGGCTTGAAGTTATTTTTAATGTACATTTTATGCAAAATGTTGTAAAAACAGGAAGAATTTAAACCAATAGAATTCATCTTACATATGAAGTTGCTAATGATGCTTGATGGAGAGTTAATCTGAGTTATGCCTGGAATGTTCCACAATCAGAGGTAAAGCATCAGTGAACTAGTTTTCAAATTTGTTTGAACATTTTCATTTACATTTTGCGATACAAGATAATTAACTGCAGCCTAATAGGCTGCAGTTGATTATCTTATATCGCAAAATGCTATACATAATTGAACATTGTGTGGCTTTTTGCAAGGGTTGCAGAGCAAAAAGCGACGCGACACCGCTTATTTTGAGCCGTGTCTGTTCGTAATAGCCGACACTGATTCTCCTCCCTTGCTTGGGTTGAATACATGTGAAAGATTGGGATTTGTAAAGCGCGTATTAACTGTAAAGTCAAACGTTCTCCCGGAAATTGTGGCCGAATATCATGATGTATTTGGAGAGATAGGTTGCCTAAAGAAAACGCATCACATCGAACACAATTCCGATGTAACTCCAGTTATTCAGCCACCACATCGAATCCCCCAAACGCTTGAACTATGGAATTGTGCGTATTCTCTCCCACGATTATGAGCCCTTCCCAGATATGATAATATGATAATGATATTATGAAAATATTCCCCCCGTCGTGCACCTCAGCGAATTCCTTGTTATCCTTGCACAAAATGGCGTGTCGATCAGTGTCGATGGCGAAATGATCTATTTTTGTCTTGAAAATAGTCTACAATTAAACAAACAATACTTAATCTTCCTTCTATATATTTATTATTGCGTAAGCTTCCTTAAATAATCACTTTTCACACATTCAGAGGTACATTTAGTACTTTAAAACGTAGTTTTTATACACTTACCGTCCTTTTTTACCGGATACCGTCCTTTTTACCGGCAAAATGTATTACCCATATTTATGAAACGAGTCTGAGAATTTTCCGTTTTGGCGAGCCTCTGGCGAGCCCAAACAGAAAACTCGGACGAGTTTCATAAATATTATATGAGAAAAACACTCATTTCGTATTCTGTTTATCATATGACACACACACGCACAAATTAGCCACTTAGTAGGACTTTTTAACCCATCACCTAACTTGAGTTGCAGACGGCACTTGGAAAAAAACATCCTTTTATAACTAAAAATGTTCATTTTTTGCTTCCAAAACATAGATTATGACCCCTCATGGGAACGAGCTCGTCGAGCTAGATCCAATGAGGGGTCATAACCTATGTTTTGGAAGCAAAAAGTGAAAATATAAAAAAAAATGAATGGCGTTTTTCTTGTAGGTAAAAGATTAATACAATATAACCTATCCTGAATAGGACAGATAACGTAAATTCTCCCTACTGAAATTATTCAGATGTCACCCAGTTGTATTTTGGTTAGCCAATCAAAAAGTCCGCATGTATATCCCACTATTGGTGAAAATGAGATATTATTGAAAAGGTTACAGAGCCAACTGATTGGGTCAGTTCACAAGTTCTCTTCCAAACACCAAATGGGAAAATTCGTGTTTGTTTAAACCCGAAGGGCTTAAACAAGGCAATAAAGCGCCATCATCATCAACTCGGTAACAACCGAAGAAATCTTGACTAGAATGACAGGTGCCAAAGTGCTAAGTAAGCTTGATGCATCTTCAGGTTTTTGGAATTTGAAAATGGACGATGAAGCAGCTAAACTCGTAACTTTTAATTCTCCGTTCGGTAGATATTGTTTTAAAAGAATTCCTTTTGGCGTTAAATCCGCTTCCGAGTAATTTCAAGGTGACATTGCGAACATAATTCGTGACATTCCAGGCACAGAGAATTCGCAAGACGACATTATAATATAGGGAGAAAATAAAGAAATCCACGACTCACGATTGAGAGAAGTTCTCAACCGTGTACGATCATCAGGTTTCAAATTGAATAAAGACAAATGTGTTTTTAACCCTTTATCTAACGCAGACGATTTCAAAATTTATCATTTTAAATATCATCTTTTAAATTTGTTCAAAGAATTTCAACAAAACCATATCATGTGACCCCTGTTTGGAACGAGCTCGACGAGCTCGTTCCAAAGAGGAGTCACATGATATGGTTTTGTTGAAATTTTTCGAAAAATATTTTTTCAGCTGCTGAATTTGCATATTACGCGGGCGGATGCGGGCGATTCGTTGGGTAAAGTGTTAACTGTGATGAAATTACAAATCTTGGACACATTGTTTCCTCTAACGGAATGAAATCTGATCCTAAAAATATCAGCAATTATGAATATGCTTATACCAGCAAACAAAAAACAGTTGCAAAGATTTTTAGGAATGATCACTTATCTTGGCAAATTTCTTCCCAATCTGGCGACATTAACTGATCCTCTCAGAAAATTGTTAGAAAAGGATGTGGAATTGACTTTTCAATCAGAACATTTAAAAGCGGTTGATAACTTGAAAGCTGCTGTGACAAACACTCCAGTTCTTCAATTCTTTGATCCAACTTTACCTATCAAAGTTTCTAGTGTCTCATCAAAATCTTTCGTGGGTGCTCAGCTTGAACAAAAGCATGATGATAAATGGCAACCAGTTACATTTGCCAGTAGATCGCTACCTTCTGCTGAGATGAACTATGCTCAAATTGAACGTGAAACGCTTAGGAAACTTTTTGCACGTGAGAGATTCCATGAATAAGTGTACGGCAGACAATTCTTTTTGGAAAATGATCACAAACCTCTCCACACTATCTTCGCACGACCCTTAGTGAAATCACCTCCTAGGATTCAAAGATTCCTTCTTGCGCCTTCAAAAATATGACTTCGATATGAGCTATGTGAAGGGTAATTTGCTATTCGTGTTTGATGCATTATCGCGTGCATCACTTGCTGAGTGTGTTTTGGACATTTCTAACGATGACCTCTTAAATCATATCCATTTGTATTCGAGATGTTCCCGAGTACTGTGGAAAAATCAGTGAATTTTGTAATGAATCTCAAAATGATCCTGTTCTTTCTTCTTTAATGAGGCATCTCAAAGAGGGGCTTCCTGATGTTCTCCAGAATGAGCTGGAACCTACCAACCATGTGCGTGATGGCTTAACATGTGCAGATGTGGTTGTTTTCAAAGGATCGCAAATTGTTGTACCAAAATCTTTACAAGCAGAAACGAAACTGAGCATTCATGAAGGACACATCGGAATTGTGCGTTGCAAAGCACGTGCACGATAGTGCTTATATTGGTCGGGCATGTCAAACGACATAAATGAATTGGTCTCTATTTGTGGCATGTCAAATGACATAAAGGAATTGGTCTCTATTTGTTCTACACGTATAAGATACAGAAATGCCAATTCCGATGAACCTGTTAAACATCATGAATATCCAAATATTCCGTGGTGTAATGTTGGTGGCTCGAATCTATTTTTCTTCCTAAACAAGTGGTACTTGTTGATTGTAGACTACTATTCTAATTATCCAGAGGTTATTCAGCAAGACAATGCCTCCAGCTATGATGTTATAAAGCATATCAAATCTGTATTTGCTGGATGGGGCATTCCGGAAAGTCTTATAACTGACAATGGACCCCAGTATAGTAATAATGTATTCGGAGAATTTTCCAAAGAGTGGGAATTCACACATGTAACATCAAGTCCTCTGAATCCTTAGAGTGATGGTCCGGCTGAACGCATAGTGCAAACGATAAAAAAACTCTTATACAAATCACTCCATTCAAATTCGGACCCATTATTAGCAATCACGAACTTTCGAGCAACTCCTGGTAATGATGGGATATCTCTTGATTATAGAAAGTTCAACCGCAGAATAAGAACGCGATTGTCTATATTTGGGTCGAAACCTTCAATCGGTAGGAAACAGCAATGATAGTAAACTCAACAGAAAGACACTTTCCGAATTACCATTTGAGCAAAGTGACAGGATGAATTGGTCCAGGCTTGGAAAAGTTTTTTCTAAGAACAATAACAGAAATCGTGCTTATAAACATATAAACTGACAAGGCAATGTTGTACGTAGGAACAGAAACCACCTTTTGAAAGTTGGTGAACAATTCACATGCAAATCCAAACCTTTTGATGATTTAGACAAGGTTCCTCAATCAAATAATGTTAGTATAAATTCTCCACAACAATTGCCAAATACATGTAATAATCAAACATCAAGTAATGACATTCTATTAATTTATTTATTTATTGGTGTTTTTGGTCACATACTTATGCACACTGGCTAATCGTGACCGTGAAAGTTTTACGGGTGGAGGAAACCGAAGTACCCGGAGAGAACCACCGAGCATCGACGAGCAACTGTCAGCTCCTCAACATTCTAACTCTGTTCAAGCTCCGCTGAAGTAGGGTGACAGCGGTTGAAGACATGTGCTCCATCAACGTGCAGTACGCCTTAGTACACTGCGTCATCGTGCCCCCATGCAGGCTTGGCAATTTCAGGAGAGCGATTTTTTAGCTCTCCTTACTGCCCTCCTGAAAGAATTAAGGAGAGCGAAAAATTGTCCTCCTAAATATTTTGGTCTGGGATGATTGCGATTACATGTATTATGCTCACATTAAATTTTTGTTGTAAAGCAAAAATGTAATTTAACTTCGAAGTCACATAACATCACGTAATTTCATTTTGAAAGTGGTTTAGTGGTAAAAGGTAATGGGTGCAACCATACCCAAACACAGCTGCAATCATTTGAAGCAAAATGGGTCACAGCAATATTTTTTTTCTGTCAGTTTTAAGTTCAACAACTGACATCACAGTTTGAGGGGAAATTATTCAAGGAATATTGGCACTATAATATAGTACCATTACTACTATCCTGTCACTTGAAGCACTTGCACCAGGATGTGACTGTAGATTCAAGCAGACCTGTTGTCCAAGAAAGTCATACGCCTACCACTACCACCTTCAACCCCCTTGGGGGGGGGGGGGGGGGGGGGGTTGAAGGTGGTAGCGGTAGGCGTATGACTTTCTTGGACAACAGGTCTGTGTACAAACACAGGTCTTGTCAAGTGTGTGTTCGGTTGTTGAGTGAGACATCTAGATGTCTAAGAGATTTCGCTTTACCTTAGTAAAGTTAATAAAATCACTGATGTCATAGTCTGTTGGTTTCAGTTTCAATGAGTTCATTCAATTGGTTACTTAAAATGCTGTGTAAAGCTAATTGCTCTCCTAAGCTGATTGAGGAGAGCGATTTTTTGCCCTCCTGCATTTTTCAGAATGCCAGGCCTGCCCATGTAGGCAACCGGGATAAAGTGCCTTGCCCGAGGACACAACGCAGGTCCTCCCGGACGGGGATCGAACTCCGAACCTCTAGCATAGAAGTCCAGCAGTCTACCACTGAGCTACCGCGCTCCCTGTAATGACATTCAAAGTTCAACATATAAATTAAGATTCGGTCGTATTATCCGGAAACCTTCAAGATTTAATGGGTATGTGTGATGATGAGCTTTCCAGAAGAAGAGACATGTTATAATAGTTGATCCGTTCATAATTTCTATTTTTGCATTTAGCACCAATGTTTCACAGGAAGTTGTTTTCGTCCTTGAATTATCTCTCTTGAATAATGGTTGATGTTGAAGCTGAATTAATGTCTTGTTTCTCTTTCTCTTTGTGTGTCCCAATCACATAGAATATTACAGAACGTTACGCACGCCTTCATTTAACAGGTAATAAAAATCATCAGCAGCACAATTTTAATTAATGAAGCACCGGGTTGTACCCATTAATTAAATTTTTGATGATTATTTCTGTTGAGTGGCTTTTACCTTTGCCTATAGTTAGGTTAAATCTAGATGATTCAACCAGTGATCGTATAAATATAAACGTGAAAGAACGTGCATGATTACAACCACTGAGAGTGAAATGATATCCAAGACTACAATCCATACGAAAATCACCCAACCGGTAAATTACTGAGGAGGTTGGTTTAAATATATTTTATTTGCCATAAGAATTCAAAAGTATTGGAGAACAAGTTTATACAACTTAATTAATCTCCGTTCCCGGACAAGAATACCTTTATGCAAATAGGGCAGGACAATGCATACAAACTAAGATACAAACTAGAATGGCAAATTCAAAAAACAAAATTGTTAAAACTGTGATGAGTACACGAGAAGTAGAGAGGAAGAAGGGGGTGGGGGGTGGGGGTTGTTAGATTACTGTCAGGGTAGAAAGGACAAAATGTCAGGAGAACAAGATGAATTTAAGTAGTTTGAATTTGAAATTTACTTGACACCGAACTGATACATATACTATAATGGCTTATTTATTTTGTTAGCAAAGAATTTAATTGAAATTATTTGAAACGATCACTGGAACTGAGGAATGTCTGTACTTTGGTGAAGCGTGAAACATTCTGTTTTTCTGGGAGATTAATAATTCCCGAAAGTAAATCGTTGACAGTTGTTATTGTGCAGAAGTTTAGGCCGTTCACCATTTCTCTCCTCTGAGTTGTGTAACTCGGGCAGTTGAAAAAAGAAATGAGCAGTATCCTCTTTTGGGTGTCCACAAGCAGATCGTGGAGTCAAAGAGATAACGTTAAGGAACTGGTTATGGTAAATCTCTACAACCGTTGCGCAGCATTCAATGTAAAATATTCGCTCTTCTATTTCCGATACAAAAATATCTCGGGGGCTTGAGTACGGGGTCTTACATGAAATAGAATACCTGAATTCACTAAAAGTTGTTTCATTTTTAACTTCTCGGGGAAGATTATTCTAAAATTCTATGGTAGATGGGTAGGAAAAAATTCTGAAGTGTTCAGTTCTGAGTTGGTACAATTTAAATTTGGATAGGTTTCAGAAAGTGTGAGCAACGTTATCGCCAGTTTGCGGTGGTCGGCATTGCAATAAAAAAAACGCAGGGTCTTCACGATTGATAACCAACCACGCGTAGTGTACAGAGTTTATGGAACTTCCGATTTGAGGGGGAGGTTACCGCTTTAATTTCCACCGGACATACGCCTAATGTACGCTTCTTTTGAGACTGAATTTTTCAAACTTCTTTTCACTCTCATGTAATATGCTCAGAATCGGGACTGAATGATTTATGATTTTTTTTTGCGCGGTTGGGGGTGGGGGTTTGGGTGGGAGCATGTTCCACAAAACCTAGAATACCTCGTAGTATCTGAATGTTTAATTCCACTACTTATAACCCTTTACATAACAGGATATAGATCGTTACACAACGAAAGAGTTCTTGAACAACGAAACTTTTTCAATTTTCCATTTTTTGGCCTCAAAAATATAACCTATGACATCTCCTTCAAACATTTTTGTTCCAACGTGGAGCCATGGGTTATGTCGGAGTCGAAAATTAAAAAGAATAATTATACAATTTGAATGGCGAATTTTGTAAATAGCAGTGTATGGATATGACAGCAATGTCGGGTGAAGGATTCTACATGCTTCAACTGACAATGAAAGAATCCTGAGACTTTTTTAATGGATTTCGAAATTATTTCACTTGTGAGACTGAGAAATTACGTATTTCAAGCACTGTTCTCCGACACAAAAAAATATCTTGTTTTTTGCCTTTATTCTAGATGTATTTTGAAGGGTCGCACGAAGATTCGATTCGATTTCGGACAGTTGGTATTCGGTTGGTTTCAAAATCGGCTGCACGATTTGTTTCCTTTCGAATTTTTTCATAAGAAAAAAGCTTGAAAAAAGCATATTCGTATTCGTTGTATCACAAAGCGTATACACTGCAAAAAATATAGGTTCTCTTTAGAACCAAAACTGGTTCTAATCTTGTCCCTGAGATGGAACCAGTTTTGTTTAAACAGTATTTATTTCAAATCAAATAAATTTTCCAAGATTAGCGTTCAATTTTAATAGAATATTACATGGACTGAAGTAGATTCAGTAGTAAACTTGGAGCTTATTCAACTCAGTCGCCAAACATTTTGAAACAAAGGAGATATGAACAGTTTGGCATATCGAACCAGTTTTGGTTCTGCATAGAACCAAAACTGGTTCGATATGCCAACTGTTCATATCTCCTTTTCTTAATAATGATTTGAGACAACCTCGTATCAGCTCTAAACTTACGGCTGAAACCTCCTCAATTTATGTTTAATTCTGCTAATATTTAATGTTAATCTTTATAAATTTATATGATTTGAAATAAATACTGTTTAAACAGAACTGGTTCCATCTCAGGGACAAGATTAGAAACAGTTTTGGTTCTAAAGAGAACCTATATTTTTTGCAGTGTAGTTCAGATAGAAATTGTACATAAATAATGTAGAAAATAAAAACTGAGTGTAATGTCCGGTATAATAACATCTACACCGTGCTAATTCCAGACAGACTAGTCACTACAACTATTGGAAGTATATTTTCAGTTTCCAAACAATGTCGATGATGAGCTATAATCCTTACCGGGCAATATTCAACTACATCATCAAGGCATGACTTGATGATGTAGTTGGAATGTTTATCTGTCGGAACAAATCCGATTTGCAGCCCGCCCCACCTTCCATCGGTCATTTTCGAGCGCCCCTGATTCGATTCGAGGTTCAATTCAAATTCGGATAATAGACACGATTCGCTTCGAGATTCGATTCAAATAAAAAATGTGTGATTCGCAGAACCCTAACATTTGAGTACTAACGAATGAGGTTCAACAATCTGATATATAGAGGATATCGAATGAGTGTTTTTCTCATATAATATTTATGGGTAATACTTTTTGCCGGTAAAAAGGACGGTATCCGGTGAAAAGGACGCTAAGTGTATAAAAACTACGTTTTAAAGTACTAAATGTACCTCTGAATGTGTGGAAAGTGATTATTTAAGGAAGCTTACGCAATAATAAATATATAGAAGGAAGATTAAGTATTGTTTCTTTTATTGTAGACTATTTTCAAGACAAAATAGATCATTCCGCCATCGACTCTGATAAACACGCCATTTTGTGCAAGGAAAACAACGAATTCGCTGAGGTGCACGACGGGGTGAATAAATATCATACTTGCTCGACGGAGGTGTAGCTAATTTTAGATGTTTCTGTTCACTGCGAGAGGATTTAACAGAAAGTGTTTTTGGAGAGAAACCATTTATAATTTGTCTACAATAAAACAAACAATACTTAATCTTCGTTTTATATTGCGCACGCTTCATTAAATTGGCACTTCACACTTACAGACTTACAAAGATACATTTAGTACTTTAAAACAGTTTTTATACGCTTACCATCATTTTTACATCAAAAAAGTTGTGTTCAAGCCTTTTTTTTTAAATTTTAAAGGGGGGGGGGGGGCGAGGGTTCATATTTTATTTTCAGTTAGCGTTTTAAGACTAGGGCCCCTTGTGCTCACTCCACCAATCCCTATGTATGAGCTCACAGTGGTGGGAGGGGGGGGGGGGCCCAAATGCAAACCGTAACTTACTGTTTTTTCACCCCCACGTTTCCTCAGGAGGCACCAGAATCGATCTCAGATCTTCAGAATTCGAAGAAAAAAAATCCGGGAAAGGGCCCACAACCGTGGGAGGGAATACGCCCAATTCCATAGTCAAGCCATTGAAATATGCCAGCGTTATGTTGATCTCCCCCCCCCCCCCCCCCCACCATTTCAAAAATATGGGAAATGGATTATATATCTAGCGGGGCGTAGCCAGGATTCTGTAATGGGGGGGGGGGGGGGGGGAATCATGATATTTGGAAGGTCGTTGTGGGTCCCCCGGCCTTACTAGGGCTAGATCTCCCCAGAAACAAATTATCGTAAACAAATCATTAGTTATTAATTCCAATCGCCCGCTATACACATTTGTGTCTATCATACACAATATGTATAGTGGGCGACTGGAATCAACAAGCAATAGATTAGGAATGCTTCCAATTACTTGATGCCCAATCTTGGAGTGCAAGTTCAAGATAGCCTAAAGCGTCAGTGTTTGTCATAGAAAAGCAGGCAGTAGGGATTGTGTTCAGATGCCAGTTTCAGTGTAATCGTATGTGCTTACTGGGCAGGGAATATAGAGAAGAGAATTAACATGTATAGGGATTGGACACTAGCCTAGTCTTAGATTCTGGTCGCCATGCTGGCTTACCAAGCAACTTAAAAAAAACAACAAAGATCTTTGTGAACATATCTTATTGAACAGAGTTTATCATCGTGTCGAGTAATATCAAAATAACAAACAACAGAAAAAAACACAGTTTTGTACAAAATAATCTTATAAAACGTTGACCGTTGCAAACAACTAATGACCAACCCAGTTGTAACGGCCAAAACTGGCCAGCGCTATATACGAAAATCGCCATTCAGTTATTTATATATTTTTATATTCTGCTTCCAAAACATAGCTTATGACCCCTCATTGGGACGAGCGCGTTGTGGACTTTAGGTCGAAGTTTGGACTACCGTCTCATCAGATTGATAACGCGTCTGATGGCTATAGACACACAGGCGTAACATAGTTTATTCAATCTAATTCCAGACAGACACTGGCCGCCAACCCCCATCTCTGGAAGGGGAACACCCCCCCCCCCCCCCCTACACCCACCCAGGGTCCATTTGCCTCAATAATGCCTGCAGTATCACTTTTCGAGCAAAATCTTCCAGCTCCCTCCAAATAATTTGGCCCGTACACCTATGAAACTATTATTTATTTATTGGTGTTTAACATCATTGTCAGCATCTGGGATATATCATGACACAACAGATCGTCGTCGAGCTAATCTCGGGGTGGATTCATCAAAACCAGCAATTCAAATTCTGATTTACACTGTTTATTGAACTTTATATGGGCCCTTTTTATGATGTGGTCGCTGTGGGGCTCCTCAATCTCCGGTTCAGATTAACACTGAATGACACTGACCACTAAACCATTCTCTAAATACAATATCAGCGGTGGTCCCAGTGGCAGAGCGAGGATCCCCAATCGAAGGCCTGGATGAAGGTTAAAACAATAAGTGACAGATTGCATTTGGGAACCCCACAAGGTTAAGTTGCTGGACTCTGGGGGAGATCGATCCTGGTGCCCCCTGAAGAAAGGTAGGGGTTAAAAACAGTATGTGACAGTTTGCATTTTTTCCAAATATCATGATTGCCCCCCCCCCCCCCCAAACCAAAATGGCTACTCCCCCCCCCCTTATAGAATCCTGGCTACGCCCTTACTAGATAAAAAAAAATCCATTTCATATTTTTGAAATGGGGTTGGGGGAGGGGGGAGGGGACTAGATCGATATAACGCTTGAACTATGGAATTGTGCGTATTCCCTCCCACGATTATGAGCCCTTCCCAGAATAATTTTTTTTCTTCAAATTCTGAATCTCTGGGATAGATTCTGGTGCCTCCTGGAGAAACGAGGGGGTTAAAAACAGTTAATTATGGTTTGCAATTGGGGGCCCTCAGCTCCCCCCCCCCCCCCACCATTGGGAGCTAACACATACGGATTGGTGGAGGGAGAACAAGGCGCTCCAGTCTTAATAGGCGCCTGTGAGTAGCATTGGGGTAGGACATACAGGAATCTAGAACTAGTATCCACTGATGTGTGGTTGGTTTTAATATTTATTATCACCTCGGCATGTGTTTGTCGAAACGCAAACTGAAAATAAGTTATGAACCCCCGTTTAAAAAAAATAGCTTGAACACAACTTTTTGCCGGTAAAAAGGACGGTAAGCGTATAAAAACTGTTTTAAAGTACTAATTGTACCTCTGAAAGTGTGAAAAGTGATTTTTTAAGGAAGCTTACGCAATAAAAAATTTATTGTTTGTTTTATTGTAGACTATTTTCAAATTATAAATGGTTTCTCTCCAAAAAACTTTCTGTTAAATCCCCTCGCAGTGAACAGAAACATCTACAATTAGCTACACGTCCGTCGAGCAAGTATGATAAGATTCCCCCCGTCGTGCACCTTGTTTTCCTTGCACAAAATGGCGTGTCGATCAGTGTCGATGGCGAAATGATCTATTTTTGTCTTGAAAATAGTCTATAATTAAATAAACAATACTTAATCGTCCTTCTATATATTTATTATTGCGTAAGCTTCCTTAAATAATCACTTTTCACACATTCAGAGGTACATTTAGTACTTTAAAACGTAGTTTTTATACACTTACCGTCCTTTTTTACCGGATACCGTCCTTTTTACCGGCAAAAAGTATTACCCATATTTATGAAACGAGTCTAAGAATTTTCCATTTTGGCGAGCCTCTGGCGATCCCAAACAGAAAACTCGGACGAGTTTCATAAATATTATATTTGAAAAACACTCATTTCATATTCTATTTATCATATGCCACACACACGCAGAAATTAGCCACTTAGTAGGACTTTTTAACCCATTAACTTGAGTTGCAGACGGCACTTGGAAAAAACATCCTCTTATAACTAAAATTTTTCATTTTTTTTGCTTCCAAAACATAGGTTATGATCCCTCATTGGAACGAGCTCGTCGAGCTCGTTCCAATGAGGGGTCATAACCTATGTTTTGGAAACAAAAAGTGAAAATATAAAACAAGAGGCCCCACGTGGCCTTAATCGCTCACCTGACAAAGTGACTCTAAGAAGTATTTTAGGTCACCTTCACCATGTCATGCCTCATCAACATTAACTGGTTGAGTGATAGATTTTGTTTGAAGTTCCACATTTGTTACCTAAAATTAGTTTTATTTAAAATCATTGGTGTGTGGCCAATCTCCAATGATTTTTAATAAAGCAAATTTATCTCTGCAGACAAACTGGTTTAGCATGAAGCACAAACAAGGAATGTGAAGAGATAGCCTTGGACATCTCTCCCCAACTGTGGATATCTTCCATGTGCTACATGTATATATTTGCATGCAAGAAAACAAAAATTTTCACAAATTTTCCAAAATATTAGTTTTTTTTATCATCATTGGAACAAGCTCAAACAGCTTATTCCAATAGGTGTATGGGAAGATCAGGTATATTTTTGAGACAGAAATGTGAATATATAAATAATGGTGTTTTTTTGTGAATGATGCTGGAGAATTTTGCGTAAAGATATGGTAAATGGTTTGTTCTAGATACAGAATGATGCAAAAGTATTTAAATTTGATTAGGCAAGTTGTTCCTATAATGCATTTAAAAATTGAAGTAACTGTTTTTTTGCTGACAAACTTTTAGATGTGTGTGTCTGTGTTTGTGTGTGTGTGTGTGTTTGTGTGTGTGTGTGTGGGGGGGGGGGGGGGGGGGGTGTAAGAGTGTTCTTGCAAACAAAATTCCTGAATAAATGGAAAATTTTATTTTTTGTGTGAAAGACATAGTGCGTGAATGTTGATTGGAACAAGCTCAGAGAGCTCATTTTAATGTGAAGTCATAAAGCTGTGTTTTACGTACGAAATTCTGGAATAACTAAAAAAATTGCTTTTTTGACTCAAAAAGCATGGTGTGCGACCTCTCATTGGAATGAGCTCAAAAAGCTCATTCCAATGGGGTATTTACAAGTGATAAGTACATGTATGTTTAAGAGACAAAAATTAAAATTTGAATAGCGATTTTTGCGAAGAATGCAGACAAGTTTTGGCAGTTATGCTGGTAAAAAGGTAAGATATGCAAAGTGGTTGTTTTTTAGAGGCGACATTTAATTAAGGGGAATTAACCCTTGATTACTGAGGTAACTTCTAAAAGTACTGAAATTTCATGAAGCAATGTGAATAACAGACAACAGTTGCCTAAAAATTTCATGAATAACTAAAATTTTTATTCCTTTGTCTCGAAAACATGGCATATGACCTTTGTTGGAATGAGCTGAATGCGTGTGTTCCAATGAGGGGTCATAAAATTTGAACGGAGATTTGTGTGAATAATGCATTAGTACTGCTAGATTTGGGTAAACGGTTCACCCTGGATACCACCCCTTCTATAGTAGATCTTTTCTGCAAATTTTGTCTAAGATTCTATCAACTTTACAAATAAATACGTTCATGAATCACAATCAGATCCACCCCACAATGTTGCATACCAAATATCAAAAGATTCTGCCTGCTGGATCTGGAGAAGAAGATTTTTTAAGAAATATGCCTGAAATGCACTAAGTTAAAATTTGGGCTCCTAAACGGAGCCCAAATATAAACCCAGGGGGCCGATTTGAACAAACTTGAATCAGATCCACCCCACAATGTTGCTTACCAAATATGAAAAGATTCTGAAGCTGGATCTGGAGAAGAAGATTTTTTAAGAAATTTGCCTGAAATGCACTAAGTTCGAATTCGAGCTTCTATAGTGAGCCCAAATATGAAACTAGGAAGCCGATTTGAACAAACTTGAATCAGATCCACCCCACAATGTTGCATACCAAATATCAAAAGATTCTGCCTGCTGGATCTGGAGAAGAAGATTTTTTAATAAATTTGCCCGAAATGCACTAAGTGCGAATTCGGGCTTCTATATTAAGCCCAAATATGAATCCAGGGGGCCGATTTGAACAAACTTGAATCAGATCCATCCTGCAATGTTGCATACCAAATATCAAAAGATTCTGCCTGCTGGATCTGGAGAAGAAGATTTTTGAAGAAATTTGCCCGAAATGCACTAAGTTTGAATTTGGGCTTCTATAGTGAGCCCAAATATGAATCCAGGGGGCCGATTTGAACAAACTTGAATCAGATCCACCCCGCAATGTTGCATACCAAATATCAAAAGATTCTGCCTGCTGGATCTGGAGAAGATGATTTTTTAAGAAATTTGCCTGAAATGCACTAAGTTCGAATTCGAGCTTCTATAGTGAGCCCAAATATGAAACTAGGAAGCCGATTTGAACAAACTTGAATCAGATCCACCCTGCAATGTTGCATACCAAATATCAAAAGATTCTGCCTGCTGGATCTGGAGAAGAAGATTTTTGAAGAAATTTGCCCGAAATGCACTAAGTTTGAATTTGAGCTTCTATAGTGAGCCCAAATATGAATCCAGGGGGCCGATTTGAACAAACTTGAATCAGATCCACCCCGCAATGTTGCATACCAAATATCAAAAGATTCTGCCTTCTGGATCTGGAGAAGATGATTTTTTAAGAAATTTGCCTGAAATGCACTAAGTTCGAATTCGAGCTTCTATAGTGAGCCCAAATATGAATCTAGGAAGCCGATTTGAACAAACTTGAATCAGATCCACCCCACAATGTTGCATACCAAATATCAAAAGATTCTGCCTGCTGGATCTGGAGAAGAAGATTTTTTAATAAATTTGCCCAAAATGCACTAAGTCCGAATTCGGGCTTCTATATTAAGCCCAAATATGAATCCAGGGGGCCGATTTGAACAAACTTGAATCAGATCCACCCCGCAATGTTGCATACCAAATATCAAAAGATTCTGCCTGCTGGATCTGGAGAAGAAGATTTTTGAAGAAATTTGCCCGAAATGCACTAAGTTTGAATTCGAGCTTCTATAGTGAGCCCAAATATGAATCCAGGGGGCCGATTTGAACAAACTTGAATCAGATCCACCCCGCAATGTTGCATACCAAATATCGAAAGATTCTGCCTGCTGGATCTGGAGAACATGATTTTTTAAGAAATTTGCCTGAAATGCACTAAGTTCGAATTCGAGCTTCTATAGTAAGCCCAAATATGAATCTAGGGAGCCGATTTAAACAAATTTGCATCAGATCCATCCCACAATGTTGCATACCAAATATCAAAAGATTCTGCCTGCTGGATCTGGAGAAGAAATTTTTTAAGAAATTTGCCTGAAATGCACTAAGTTCGAATTCGCGCTTCTATAGTGAGCCCAAATATGAATCTAGGAAGCCGATTTGAACAAACTTGAATCAGATCCACCCCACAATGTTGCATACCAAATATCAAAAGATTCTGCCTGCTGGATCTGGAGAAGAAGATTTTTTAAGAAATTTGCATGTGCACTAAGTTCAAATTCGAGCTTCTATAGTAAGCCCAAATATGAATCCGGGGGGGGGGGGGGGGGGGGGGGGATTTGAACAAACTTCAATCAGACCCATACCAAGATGCTGCATACCAAGTATCAAAAGATTCTGCCCACTGGTTCTGGAGAAGAAGATTTTTTAATAATTTTTCTATAATTTATACGGTGCTATCAGAGTTATGCCCCATACATAGCCCCCTAAGTTCAAATTCGAGCTTCTATAGTAAGCCCAAATATGAATCTAGGAAGCCGATTTGAACAAACTTGAATCAGATCCACCCACAATGTTGCATACCAAATATCAAAAGATTCTGCCTTCTGGATCTGAGAAGAAGATTTTTTAAGAAATTTGCCTGAAATGCACTAAGTTCGAAATCGGGCTCCTATACTGAGCCCAAATATTAACCCAGGGGGCCGATTTGAACAATCTTGAATCAGATCCACCCCACAATGTTGCATACCAAATATCAAAAGATTCTGCCTGCTGGATCTGAGAAGAAGATTTTTAAAGAAATTTGCCTGAAATGCACTAAGTTCGAAATCGGGCTCCTATACTGAGCCCAAATATTAACCCAGGGGGCCGATTTGAACAATCTTGAATCAGATCCACCCCACAATGTTGCTTACCAAATATGAAAAGATTCTGCCTGCTGGATCTGGAGAAGAAGATTTTTTAAGAAATTTGCCTGAAATGCACTAAGTTCGAATTCGGGCTTCTATAGTAAGCCCAAATATGAATCCAGGGGGCCGATTTGAACAAACTTGAATCAGATCTACCCAGCAACGTTGCATACCAAATATCAAAAGATTCTGCCTGCTGGATCTGGAGAAGAAGATTTTTGAAGAAATTTGCCTGAAATGCACTAAATTCGAATTCGAGCTCCTATAGTGAGCTCAAATATGAATCTAGGGAGCCGATTTGAACAAACTTGAATCAGATCCACCCTACAATGTTGCATACCAAATATCAAAAGATTCTGCCTGCTGGATCTGGAGAAGAAGATTTTCAAAGAAATTTGCCTGAAATGCACTAAGTTCGAAATCGGGCTCCTATACTGAGCCCAAATATGAACCCAGGGGGCCGATTTGAACAAACTTGAATCAGATCCACCCTACAATGTTGCATACCAAATATCAAAAGATTCTGCCTGCTGGATCTGGAGAAGATTTTCAAAGAAATTTGCCTGAAATGCAGTAAGTTCAAATTTGGGCTCCTATACTGAGCCCAAATATAAACCCAGGGGGCCGATTTGAACAAACTTGAATCAGATCCACCCCACAATGTTGCATACCAAATATCAAAAGATTCTGCCTGCTGGATCTGGAGAAGAAGATTTTTGAAGAAATTTGCCTGAAATGCACTAAGTTCGAAATCGGGCTCCTATACTGAGCCCAAATATGAACCCAGGGGGCCGATTTGAACAAACTTGAATCAGATCCACCCTACAATGTTGCATACCAAATATCAAAAGATTCTGCCTGCTGGATCTGGAGAAGAAGATTTTTTAATGTTTTTCCCATTGCCTACAGTGTTAAAAAGTGCTGACTCATTACTTTTTCAAAGTCCCGAAACTGTACCATATGATAAAACCGATGGCAATTTTTTTTTACCAATCCTTTCTGTTGGTCCTAAGGAAGCTGCACACCACATAAAAAATCTCAGTGCCGTGCAGTTTTGGAGATATGGGCGTTTTAATTTTTTTCTATTTTTAGCTCCTGCGGTTCCCACGGGGCTGCGGGAAATTTTTTTTTTGCATAAATCAAGTACTCATGACCCAATAAGCCCTCACATAAAATTTGGTTCAAATCAGCCTCTCGGTTTGGAAAATAGAAATTTTGGGCGGGGCAAAAAATTTTGCCCCTCTCATAACGACGCCAAGTATAGCCCCACAAACTTCTCTTGAACAAATCTGAATCTACACCTCAAAAGGAAGCTGCACACCAAATATCAAGTCTCTGCTACTGCTGGTTCACGAGAAGAAGATTTACAAAGATTTTGGTGCCCCTTGGGGGCGTGGCACCACCCAGGAGGAGGGGCAACTTCATTTGAACAAATCTGAATTGGCATTAGGTAATAAACATTTAGTCAACATTTGAATAAAATTGGGCTAGTGGTTTAGGAGGAGAAGTCGATAATGTAAAGTTAACGCCGGACGGACGACGACGGACGCCGGACGACGGACAGAAAGTGATTAGTAAAGCTCCCCTTGAGCTTCGCTCAGGTGAGCTAAAAATGAATGGCGTTTTTCTTGTAGGTAAAAGATTAATACAATATAACCTACCCTAAATAGGACAGAAAACGTAAATTCTCCCTACTGAAATTATTCAAATGTCACCCAGTTGTATTTTGCTTAGCCAATCAAACTGTCCAGTTTTGAAATTGACCAATGAAAGCTCACGACTCTAATTATGCAAATTATGAAAATGTGGCCCAGTTTTATTTTGTTCAGCCAATTGAATTGTCTAGTTTTGAAAGTGACCAATGAAATTGACGGAAGGCTTTATTTATCACTGATTAATATGAAAACAAAATATCAAATGTTTTAAAGTGAACAAAACGAACGAGTCATATGATAATTGTTTTTATTAGTCTGGGTTGAATAAACGAGACAGAACACATCAAAAGTAGGGATTCCATCGGGACCTGAATTCCCAATTGTGTTTTTGGCAGACCCGATATCCGGATTTTCACCACGGGAACCGTTAACATCAGTCTCGTAATTCTAGTTCTTTGGTACTACATTTATGGTCAGATAGGTCCGCTTTGTTTCCTTGGGCAAGGCACTTAATTGCGATTGTCCCCCAGGGGGTGCAGCTGGCACGGTCGTGCTGTGTACTAAGGCGTACTGCATGTCGATATTGCAGTTGTCTTCAACCAATTAACCCTTCTTGTGTGGAGTTGCTACGTTCGGGATTCTGGCAGTTGCTCGCCGTTGCTCGTTGGTTGTCTTCGGGTACTCCGGCTTCCTTCACCAGTGAAACTTTCCGGCACGAGGTGATCCCGGCGGTCGAAAGTGTCTTTAAACCCCAATAAAATCAAAATCAAATAAATCGTCAGATACGTTTGAAGTTTTAATCCTCTTTACCAATAATTTTAATCAGTTAACGCGGTTTGACAGGATGCATCAGTTCAACAATTTTCTCGTAATTATCCAACTGCATAATATGAGTGTGGGATCTAGCCTTGGTCTGAATTCTATGAATTTTGTGCGCACGTCTCTGACAACCTAACTAAACTGTGTTAACATTTCCTTTGGACTTGATTCACTTTGTGTGACGTGTCTTGCGATTCCAGAACCAACCGATCTACTTCTGATTGTCGGAGTCAATATTAGTTGCCCTTGTGTTTTACACCGGTTTGGGAACTAATATACCCTGAGACGAAGCCGAAGGGTGTATGAGTTCCCAGACCGGTGTAAATTCCCCTACACCCTGGAAAACACAAGGATAACGGATTTATTTCTAAGAAGTTTGGTGTACTTAATATTTTAACCCAAGATGTGGGGAAAAAACTGACAGAAAATTTGTACTTTGTAAGTTTCTTATTAAAACCAGACAAATATGGATGTCATTGGAACCGACCCAATTAGCCAGTTCCAATGACATCCATCTCTGTAATATTTTATTGCACATAAATATTAAATGTCCTGTATTTTTATTTTTGTTCGAACATAACCGAGCAGAAGGTATGAATTAATAATTAAAAATAGGTACTTTTTCAGCCATGTAGCCTGCTATTGTGCAATGTTGTTTTACACCGTGGTTAACCACGGTATAAAAAAAGCTACTGTGGATTGCAAGTTACACCGTACCTCTCAGCCAATCAAATCGCAGTATTTTGTTTAATTTGGAAATAATGACTGTTATGTAACAACTTCCAGGCAAAATACTGGTTTTGAATTCGAAGTATGTGGTGAAGATTACCACGAATATCGCAAATTCGTTTTCTTTTTCACCCATATACGTTTAATAAAACCTTGTTTATTTCCCCTAAACTTCGCTAAAATGTTGCTTTTAATGATCAAATCCTATGTCAATTAGTCTTAATTGCAGAAGAACATTATAGAGGAGGGGCCAAGAAATTTCCAAATTTCTGGTCTGCAAAATTGGTACCGTTTTCTGAAAGAATCGGAAAATTGCAAACCCTAATCAGATTGCAGTTTCCGTGCAAGGATGTTGAATATAGGGTAGTGTTCCCCCTTGAAATCCATGCTATCTTCTTTGAAGTCCAATAGATCAAATTGGGATTCCTCCCATAGTTTTCTGACCGAACTCGCAGGCAGGTCACAACCTTGAAATGTAACATTTAGTTCGTATTTCGTAGTTGCAATTCCCAACACAATAAGAAGACCTCCAGGGCTAATTAAACTCGCAACGTTTTCAATTGCTAAAGAGTACTCTTCTTCTCCCGTAACAACAGAATCAAAAACATATTTCATAATGACTGTGTCAAATGGCGCAAAGAAGCAAGGCATCAGTGGGTTGACATTCTTTATGTTACAAGGTAATACGGCCATCAGTTTGTTTCTTATTTCTTCTTCTTTATCTTCGACTGATTTTCTGAAATGAAGAAAACGCAATTCTCATTAACCCAAAATAGCTAAATGAATTCAGCTGCAATACGTCTTTCTTATTTTTCTTCATTTATAATACAAGCTCTGGACTCCTAACACTGGCTAGTGAAAACGCTACAGTTCTGTGATCACAGAAGCGGACCGAGAATTTATTTCAACCGGATTGCGACAGTTCGAAATGTTTTGTCCGCTTCTTTATCCACAACACTGTGTAAACACCCTTCTGTAAAAAGCACGCACAAACACTGCACCTCCGATTAACTTTTCATTTGTATTTCTTGAATCGCCCTTCATTTTTCAAAATGTTATTTTTCGAAATCTAGATCCACCAGTATACGTGTGTTGTGACTCGATATTTGTTCAACTGCGAAAGACCGATCTTCCTTCCCAGGATCGTGATATGACATGAATTCATCAAGTGGATATATGCTCAGTATATCTGTGTTGTAGACCGACCAAGATTTTCAACGTGCAACCCCAAGACTGCTCGTTGAATATATTGATTGGCCTTTCCCCAACTAACGAATATTGGCCATAACTGATGGTGACACCAAACTGGCATGGAATATACCATCCAGGTTCTGAGAGTTAATGAGGAAGGGAACAGACCGCCTTTGCTGTATTCACGAAGCTGTATCCAGCAGACATTTTCAAAAATCATTGACAGAGTCTGTTTATTAGGACTCATATCAACAGAGACCAAATAAATAAATAAATAAATAAATAAATAAATAAATAAATAAATAAAAATATTTATTATTCCCGTTTAACGTTATCGTACATTCTAATATGAACTTTGGTAAAACCAAGAAGCGCGCGCAACTCACAGTGTTTTTCAAATTATAATGACATAAACTTAACAAAATTTAAAACAGTGTTTAAGGGGTCGTCCAACAAAACATTTTGCGTTGTGAACTAATGTATGTACATGCTGTCTTGTAGATTTATTTCCCCCTAAAAACATATCAGACCTACAATATAATATAAAATTTAGGCAAACATAAAAGCGAGCGAAAGTGATGCATTAGGCCTAATGTGCTGCAGGCCTACATTTACTGGTAAAGAATAGGGGACCAACCAAATTTCGAGATAACTACTTTTATCTGCGTTTTGATTGGAAGATATTTTCCAATCCTCTGATTGAAAGATAATTTTATCATTGCTTTGATTGGAAGATATATTTATGGCGTCGTTGTTTTCTGCAATTTATCCGATGAGTTACGGAAATTGCTACTTTCATTTTTATTTTTTCACAAATAGTGTGTAGCATTTATTGTTACTATTACCAACGTTTAGTAGCCACTACAAGAAAATACAGCAGTGCTGTGCAAAAAAGGACGACGATAATATTCCAATGCAGTTTTACTGAAAAGGTCATCTTTAAAATCATAAGACTGAGTATCACAAATGTAGTTTCATGATTCGGACCAGATTTTTATATAGGACGTTTCGCACCCAGATCTATGGACGATTCTGACCATATTTCTGGGCGATTCGGACCAGACTATTGGATGATTCAGTCCATGTTTGTGGACGATTTGGACCAAGTTTCTGGGCGATTTGCCCAACAGACACACAAACTACACAAGCCAGCACAGACATACACACTTCACAAGACAGCACAGACTTGTCGTTTGAAGTAAATAGGCCTAGAGTTTTATGTGCCAATTTCAATAAGCCGTTTTCATTAATTTCACTGAAAAAATACCGACGTACCGGTATTGTTTGTAGTTATCACAACAGATAATTCTGTGAGTAATTATGAAACTGCTAATCCTGTGCTTCTGGATTTTTGAAATACATTTTGGGTCCGCATACCGAATTTGGGCAAAATCGGCCCAGTAGTTAGCCCGTTGCTAAGGGGGACCTCTGGTTGCTAATGACGTCACGTGGCGTCAACATTGACCTATCTGTTTTCATTTGCAATGCATTTTGGGTCCGTATTCCGAATTTGGTCAAAATCGGCCCATTAGTTAGCCCGTTGCTAAGGGGGCACTCTGGTTGCTAGGGAAATCAAAAGACGTAAACTTCGATCTGTCTATGGGCGCTCTGGTTGCTAGGGAAGTCACGTGACGTCATCACTGATCTATCTGTTTTCATTTTCAAAGCATTCTGGGACCGTATACCGAATTTGGTCCAAATCGGCCCAGTAGTTAGCCCGTTGCTAAGGGCGCGCTGTGGTTGCGAGGGAAGTCCCGAGACGTCAACATTGATATGTATTTTTATTTGCAATGCATTTTGGGTCCGTATACCGAATTTGGTCAAAATCGGACCAGTAGTTAGCTCGTTGCTAAGGGGGCGCTATAGTTGCTAGGGAAGTCACGCGACGACACCATTGACCTGTCTGTTTCGTTTGCAATGCATTTTGGGTCCATATACCGAATTTGGTCAAAATCGGCCCAGTAGTTAGCCCGTTGCTGATGACGTCATCATTGATTTATCTGTTTTCATTTGATATGCATTCTGGATCCGTATACCGAATTTGGTCCAAATCGGCCCAGTAGTTAGCCGGTTGCTAAGGACGTGCTCTGGTTGCTAGGGAAGTCACGAGACGTCAACATTGATATGTCTGTTTTTATTTGCAATGCATTTTGGGTCGGTATACCGAATTTGGTCAAAATCGGACCAGTAGTTAGCCCGTTGCTAAGGGAGCGCTCTGGTTGCTAGGGAGGTCACGCGCCGACACCATTGACCTGTCTGTTTCGTTTGCAATGCATTTTGGGTCCGTATACCGAATTTGGTCAAAATCGGCCCAGTAGTTAGTCCGTTGCTAAGGGGCGCGCTGGTTGCTAGAGAAGTCAGTGACGTCATCTTTGATCTATCTGTTTTCATTTGCAATGCATTCTGGATCCGTATACCGAATTTGGTCCAAATCGGCCCAGTAGTTAGCCGGTTGCTAAGGACGCGCCCTGGTTGCTAGGGAAGTCACGAGACGTCAACATTGATATGTCTGTTTTTATTTGCAATGCATTTTGGGTTCGTATACCGAATTTGGTCAAAATCGGACCAGTAGTTAGCCGGTTGCTAAGGGGTGATGTGGTTGCTAGGGAAGTCATGCGACGACACCATTGACCTGTCTGTTTTCGGTTAACTTTGTTCCAATAACACGCAGTGTTGGTTTGAAGTGAACAGCGTTTTGCAAATGCAAAACAGATAAATCACGTGACAGAATACTCCGCAGAATCGAACAACAGCGGGATCCCACGAGCCAGCCAGCAGACGATGAAATCCAATGTGCATAATTATATATGGGAACATTTAGCTTTTCGACAATTTCTGTCATTTAGTCAGCAAAGCAAACGACAGTTGAGTTTGTTTGGAAAAACTTTAATTTTGAAAAGCATGTTCAATAAATTATTCACAGTCTGCATGGAATGATCTAAGGAGTAATCTCGCATTCCACCGTTCGCTTTTTAGGGGGCGTCATTCGATTTGTTCGTTTCTGAAAACGAGAGCTGGGGTTCCCCATGTTTTGGATGGCATAGCATTCCTTGGTTTTTCCAATTTCACGTACACGTTGTCTATTAGGCTTGCTTCAAAGCAGCCCTTCGGGCTGCTTTTGCGCGCGCTAATAGTACTGTTATTATTAAAATTCGGGCACAATATTTCGCTACTCCTTTGGCATTGTTGCACATCCGTGAGCTTGTAGACTATATGTTACAGAAACACAAGCACCAAGAATAATAATCACGCATCATTTACGTTATTTACCGGAGAAACGGAAGATCGGAAAGCAGGAGACAACTGTCGCGATATTCATTATGTAGGTCGCACACTAGGCTCGTGCGTGTCAAGTAACGTCATTTGCGTCAAGCACTGACGTAAGCTGACGCAGTAAGTGAGAGACATTTTGACGGTTTTGACGGAATTTTCTTTACTGACGCTTCTAACTGACGCCAATGTTCAAACCTGCTTGATTTTAATTTTGATGGACTACTGATGTAACATTGATGGAAATGACTGACGTAATATGTGCGACACCTGACGGATATTGACGATACTGACGTATCAGACAGGATGTTGTGCAACCTGCGGCTTCCTTACGTCTACTGACAAAAATACTCCGTCAATCGACTTAAGTAGTTAAGTCAATTGACTTAACTGCCAAGTCTATTGACTTGAGTACTTAGTCAATTGACTTAACTCTTTGGTCAATTGACTGACCAAGTGACCAGTCCAATCCACTGACCTCACTTGAGTGTGCATCACACTATATAAAGAGCCTCATCAGGCCTGGTGACACATGATATTCCTGAAAGTCAAGTGAAGTGCTCAAGTTGAAGGAGAAGAAACAAGAATAAGAAAGAAGGACAATGAATGGGCCGGAAAATTATTTTCATCGAATTCAAAATTGCGCTGATGTCATCTGGTACTGTGGCTGGAGCTGGGGATGGCCCTGGAAAAATATCTGCTGGGACTGGTAAGGGACCTGCTTCTGGAAGACACCCATTTGGAAAGAGGAGTCTGGAATGAAATCCCAGTTGACGGCATGGAGCCTTTCTAGCAAAGTGACATGTGTTATTCCCGGCTCACGGCATATATCAGTCTCCGGGGGTAGCTTCGTCAGATTGCATCTCACATGCGTCGTGGAGACATTCGTATCATCCAGGGCCATTTGTTCTTCTGCTTACAGGATTTGTTCAAACGCCTTCTGGATTGATGGTGAAAGAGTCTTCATCGCTGATGACTGGCGCTACAACAGAGCTTGTTGTACCTTTTGAGATGTATTAAAGTGACTTGACTGAAAAATCAAGCTCTTTATTATATCTGTTACGTAGGCAACAGGTACAAGAGCTGGACTGTGGTCCGGTGCATGCACCCACGTGGTGCACCGCCTAGTTTGGGCATACTTATGACCAACAAATATTATGGAAAATAATGAAAGTTATGAATATTCTCGGATAGACTCACACACGGACGGACGCACGGATGGACGGGTGGATGCACAGACGGACGCATGTAATCCACTATATGCCCCCATTTTCGTCGAAAGATACAGACTGAACAGACAAATAATGTCTATTTCCAACAATTTCTAAGTCAAAAAGGGGGATAACTCTAAAAAAGAGAATGTTAGAAATATCATTGAATCCCTTTTTTAAAGCCTATACCATAAGCAGTGTTCACGGCAAATTTCATTGAAATAGAACATTCGATACCCGAGATGCAGGCTGAACAAACAAAATTTGGCTTGGACGGACAGAATTTCCAAGTGAACAAGTAATAAAAACAAGTAATAAAAAAAATAAAATAACTAGTGTGGGCATACCAATGACCAACAAATATTATAGAAAATAATAATTTACTTAAGTTATGAAAGTTATGAATATTCTCGGACGGACTCACACATGGACGCACGGACGTATGTAATCCAGTATATTCTTCGAAAGTTGGGGTATAAAAATATCAGCTCGATTGCTGAGCATATTCGTCGTTACGCGATACAATGCACACATTGGGGGAAATGTGCTACTTACACCAAGCGTGGAATCGCATAAGAACGCCACACAAGAACGCAGCTGATTGGACGTCACACTCTAAAGTCAGTTGGGTTAAACATCAACCCATATCAACTGGGTTGAGTGAGTTTGAAGCCAATCGGGTACATTTTCACTCATCCCAGTTTTTTGGGGTTAACCCAACTTATTTTAGAATACACGCTTCTGGTGACGTTTGACGCTGTTTTGTCACGTCAAACAAGAAATATATCAGACCGTAGAAGGGTAGTTTTCTTTTAACCCTTTACCCAACGTAACGGCCAAAACCGGCCAGCGCTATTCTCAAAAATCGCCAATCAATTTTCATTATTTTTTTCATTTTTTGTCTCAAAAACATAGGTTATGACCCCTCATTGGAACGAGCTCGTTCCAATGAGGGGTCATAACCTTTGTTTTTGAGACAAAAGATGAAAAAAATAAGTTATTCAAGAATTTTTTTTGCAAGTGTCGTCTGCTTTTCATGTTAGGTAAAGGGTAATGCCAACTTTATTCACTTAATTCATTATTTAATTGTAATATACATACATAACACAACGCGGGTAGAGAACTAGGGACAAAATTCAACGACCATTGGTGGAGTTCTTCCTGTATTTCACACCTGCTTTCGGTGCATGTGAAATATGGGAAAAACTCCATCCCGGATCGTTGATGTCAATGCCCCGTACCCCACCCTCGCAGTGCTCTGTCTTAGGGCCCTCGGCCATTTCCTGGTCAATTACTTTGGGCCTCTTGTATTATATAACTTGAGAGTCATGTTCAGTAGAAGTTCCACAGAAAATTTCACAACCTGAAAATAAAATGATGGCAGGCATTTGCAACTTTTTTATTTGACCAATAAAACATTTTTGATAACGATGAGAAAGTAAAATTCCCAAAAAGGAAAAAATAACTTTAGTACATGCTGTGTTCCAGGCAACAAGACTGCAGCTCCATATACTTGTATATTCACTTCCACACGAAAGTAATTACATTTGTGTTACACCTGTTCTCCTTGCCCATGGAAGGAGGTTTGGTTTTTACAAATTCCCCTTTGGTGTGTTTCAATGCAGTCATCAAATTGGCGTTCTTTCATTCAAGCTGAAAATTGGCGAACATCAAGACAGAAAAGCGAATTTGTTTACACCCTTCAAGTGTAAAGCCCACTGAAACAGTACATAATTGCTCTCAATGGGCGATTCCGCTCACGTTTTAAACATTTTAGTGTGCGTGTTGTTTCAATTTAATTTCCTCGGAATAAGGTGCCAGCAGCTGAAATTAAAAGATGTATTTGCTTGAAGATTTAAAAAATCACTCTCCTTGTGTTGATTACAGTGAAAACGAAAGAGGTACTGTTTATGCTTAGTTTAGAGTATTTAATAAACTTCGAATGGAAATTAAATACATGTGTTGAGTTCAAGGGTTTTATTTGCAAACCTGTTATTTGTCACACACATCCATCCCAAAATGTTGGCCAAGTTGAACGGAAGTCTATAAAGGTTATATATAAAATGCCCGATTAATATACGATTTTCAGGAGATTCAAGTTGTGGAAACTCACAAATTAATTTTAGCATAAGTTCCATTGTACCATAATACATGTACCATAAACTATGGTCGGTGAGCAAAATCAGAATAAATTAGGGACTTGTGAATCCCCCATTTGTGATTGAAATATGCGATTGGAATCGAATATCGAATTGAATCAGGTCTATTCTCCGAAATGGAATCAAACCTCTAATCGAATCAGGGGCGTCTTGAGCATGGCCGATTTGGGGATGGGGTCGGCTCTAAACTTGATTTGTTCCGACTGTGATGGCTCAAGTTCTAACTGATAATATATTCCAACTACATCATCATGGAATGCCTTTGTCGAAGGCATTGCCTTAATGAAGTAGAATGAATATTACCCAGTAAGGATTATAGTTCAAAAATAGGAACGGGTGCGCGAATGTATGGTACTTGGTTCTGCGCAGGGCTAGCCACTAGCACAATCTCATTGCAGACATTGTTTGGAAAATGTAAAATTGCTTTCAGGCGTGGTACTGAATAGTGAGACTGGAATTAACGGTGCTGGTGGCATGTAAGCAGATGCTCTTCACATTAATGTAGCGGAAATTACAATCAGTCTTCATTTTTATCATACTTTATGTAAAATTTCCATCTCAACTATATGTTTTATGAGACGCCTTGTTTTGTGCGATGAACGAGGCCAATCTATGTTCCCGTGAAAAGATTCAAAAGGAAACGAATGAGGAGCCCGATTTCGAATCGAACCGAGTAGCAACCTAAAGTTTGAAATCTCGAATCGTACCGAGTAGCAACCTAAAATTTGAAATCCAGTCGTATCTTGAATCTTTGAATGGACTAGAATAAATAACCAAACTGTATTTTGTTGAAATCACAGAAACAAGTTTTAATTGCCGACTCCAGTCTACTTCGAGATCGGAGACTTTTTTCACATACAGATTTCCCATTGGAATTTGTAAAATGTGAAAGGTGGCGTGAAATTGCTCGTCTCAAATATTTGCGAGATTAATTTTTTCCCCATCATCGCTTTTTGGCCAATGTTATTCCAGTTGAAAATGTTTGGAGAATTTTAGAGACGGTGGAGCTTCCTCCTTTCATTTTCGACTTTTTGTGATCTCCACTTCCGTCAGATTTCAATTATCGTCATTTTTCTTAGTGTTAATCCAATGGGAATATTTTGAAGAATTGTAGAGACAGTGTGGGGTTTCCTTAGAGAATATTACACTTAGATTTTGTGAAGGAAAAAAATATTAAATTAAAAAGGAAAAAACTGGATATTTTACAAAAAAAGGGATTATTCAAAATACGATAAATATCTAGATATTATGGTGGAATGCTATAGAGAGAGAATGGAAAAAGATCTTCCTCCTCATGAGTGTGTTAACACTCATTGTAAGTATTATGGCAAATTTTATTAGTTAATAATAGTGGTGAAAGAAGTGAGACTGCTATTGTTTTTCCAGTTGGTGAGTGTTCTATGAAGAAGACGAAGACAGAGAGAAAAAAATACCGATAGGATCACCGATCCAATGTCGAGTTGTGACAGCACAAAAGTGGTTTTAATCATTATCAATTTATCGTCCGGAAACCAGTTGTTTACAATTTACTATGTGAAGAGTCACTGTGACCTTGCCCTGTGACTTTGTGATTCCAAAATAAATAGGGCTCTTTTTTGCGCCAATGCCAACCCACCTATGAAGTTTCATGAACGTGGGTGGAACCATTGTCAAATTGTCATCTGGAGACCAATTGTTTATGATTTATTATGTTCAAGGTCAGTGACCTTGATCTTTGACCTAGTGAGACCAAAATATGTAGTGGTCTTCCACTAACCTAGGCCAACCTACCTATGAAGTTTCATGAATGTGGGTCAAACCATTATCAAGTTATCATCCGGAAACCAATTATTTATGATTTACTATGTTGAAGGTCACTGTGACTTTGAACTTTCACCTAGCGAGTACAACATAAATAGGTTTCTTTCTCTCACTGATGCCAACCTACCTATGAAGTTTCATGAAAGTGGGTCGAACCATTATCAAGTTATCTTGCGGAAACCAATTGTTTACGGATTTACTATGTTGAAGGCGACTGTGACCTTGACTTTTCACGCAGCGAGTCCCCAATAAATCGGGTTCTTCCTCACACTGATGCCAACCTATGAAGTTTCATGAACGTGCGTCGCACCATTATCAAGTTATCGTCCGGAAACCAATTGTTTTGATTTACTATGTTCTGGGTCACTGTAACCTTGACCTTTGACCTAGCGAGTCCAAAATAAATAAGTTCTTCCTCTCACGAAGGCCACCTACATAGGAAGCTTCATGAATGTGGATTCAACCATAGCCATGTTATCATCCGGAAACCAATTATTTATGATTTAATATGTTCAAGATCACTGTGACCTTGACCTTTGACCTAGTGAATCCAAAATAAACAGGGTTCTTCCTCTCACCGAGGCCAACCTACCTATGAAGTTTCACGGACGTGAATCGAACGATTATCAAGTTACTGTCCGGAAACCAATCGCCCGCCCGCCCGCCAACCTCCATTCATCAAACTGTAAGTCGAGTTTGACTTCGTCACAACTCGACTAAAAATTAAAATAGAAAAATCGATATTAAAATATTTATTCACAGAAGAGAAAAATATAACATTTCATTTAATTTTTTTTTAGAAAAACTTATTTTTCCTAGAATGCGGGCTGTCACTCCCCCCCCCCCCCCCCCCCTTTTATATATTAAATGCTCGATTACCATGTCCAATTTGGCAAATTTTTCAACATTTTCGAGAGCCTTTTCTTCAGGTCTATCTATGGCATGTTTATCGATTATTAAATAGATCTAGGGGGCGCGGTGGCGTCGCGGTAACCGGTTCTCGTCAGATGACCGAAGTTAAGCAACGTCGAGCGCGGTTAGTAGTTGGATGGGTGACCATTTCAGCGACTGATTCGTGCTCCCGCGTTGTGACCTTGGGCAAGGCACTTAACCCCGATTGCCTACAAGGGGGCACGATGACGCTGTGTACTAAGGCGTACTGAACGTCGATGGTGCGCATGTCTTCAACCAATCAAACCCTGCCTGTGTCGCGGTGCAGAGTTCAGGGTTACGATGTTGGAGAGCTGACAGCTGCTCGTCGTTGCTCGGTGGTTCTCTCCGGGTACTCCGGCTTCCTCCACCCGTAAAACTGTCACCGACATGATATGACCCTGGCTGTTAATGTGTCGTTAAACCCTGATAAAAAAAAAATCAAATAGATCTTGTCTTTGCTGTAGATTAATATGAAGTCATTGTGGTCAAAATATTTCTCTCCTTCCTTCGGGATTTCTCGACACGATTTTTCAAAATCTAAAAACAAATCGACTTGATCTTCATTCAATATTAATCCCACGTTATAATTTTGGTATTTATATTTAAAATCTAGCACCTCGATATCTCCCAATTCAATGGGATGAGGTTTCAATAGTAAAGATTTACTATAATATTTCTAGTATAGAATGATTATTCTTTTTACCTCGTTTTTTCTTCCCATTGACATGATTTCTTTTCTTTTTTTTGACTAATTTTAAAATGACATTAAATTAATTTATTATTTTTTTTTATATATATGAGTTTTCTATTTTTTATATATTACTCAAAAGTTTGCTAAGCACCAACCAACTACCTGTTTTATGTTTTAGTTGAAATATTGTTATGAAAAGTGTATATACTTTTTAATTATATCTTTAATTATTAAAGTACAGAAATTAAGATTTTATTTGTGTTTGCCATTATGTTTTAGCTTCTGAATACGATAACCATGGAAAATGAATATTTTTGGTAAAAGAGGAAATTTTTCAATATGCCAAAAAGTTGACGGATCGAGCTGGTATGGCTACAATATCGCATATAAGACCCATTACTGTTAATTACAGCTTGAGAACGCCTTTTCATGCTCTCAATCAGGTTCCTAGTGGTCATTTGTGGTATGTTGTTCCAGTTTTGGACCAGCATGGCACGAAGCTCCTGGTCCTGGACACTTCTTGGCTAGACTGGACAGTCTGAAATTGCAAGCTGCAACTCATTCCAGACATGTTCGATTGGATTGAGGCCAGAGGATCTTGCTGGCCAGTCCATACGCTCAATCCCCTCCCTCTGTCCGTACTGCCCGATAGCATGGGCAACATGAGGACGGGCATTATCGTCCATCAGAATGAACGTATCACCCACTGCACCTGTGTACAATCTGACGTGGACATCCAGGATCTCATCAATATACCGTTGTACAGTCAATGTACCACGTTCAAGGACACAGAGGTCTGTACGTCCAGTCCAGCTGATGCCGACCAGACCATGATTGACCCTCCACCATAGCGGTCATGCTCAGCAATGTTGGCTGCATGGAATCGCTCTCTTGGTCTTCTCCATACCCTAGAACGTCTATCTGTGTGATCTGGGTAGTACCTTGACTCATCTGTAAAAAAGACAGGTCGCCAATCTTCTCTGGTCCATCCAACGTGGTCTATGGCCCATTCATATCGTGCCTGGCGGCGGTTCTGGGACAACGGAGTGCGAATACATGGTCTTCTCGATCGTAGACCACCTTCGTGCAACATTGCCCGGACAGTCTGCGTCGAAAGATTTACCTCGGATGCATTCTGAAGGTCACTGTGAAGCTGGGTTGCTGTGGCAAAGCTGTTCCTTCGGGGCTGAATGATCAAAAACCGGTCTTTAGCTGCAGGTGTTGCCCTGTCTTTGCCACCACCATGCCGTCCTACTGGTGTGCCATACTGCTGAAATCTTGCCTAGGCTCTGGTGATCACCGTATGGGGCACATCAATGGCTTCACCAACCCGACGATGGGTATCCCCTTGCTCAACCATCCCTACAACCCGCCACATTTCTGCTTCAGACAAATATCTTCTTACATTTGCATTTGCCATATTCAATAATTAAATCACAAGGGTTTGTGTTGAATGAAGACTGAATACCCTACACATGCCATGTACATGAAAACATCATGAAAATCAAGGAGTACATGCTTTCCATGACTGTCACAAAAAGTCTGCCTGTCAAGAGAGCTGATATAAACACTGGGGACCATCTCAATACATTCCTCAATCATATCCACCAAAAATATCGCAAATATGTCACAAGCAAATTTCACAATGATGTGTCAAATATTTGGTACTTAGCAAACTTTGAGTAGTATATAAGTTACAGTCAATCTGTGTATTACAGTAGGGTATTATGGGGAGGAAAAAATCTGGAAATTTCCTGGTGTGCGGATTTTGGGTCTAAAACATTCCCGGTACCGTTTTCAGAAAGAATCTGAAATTGGAAACACTTATCAAAATTACGGTTTTTGCACAAGGATGTTGAAGCAGGGACAGGTTCTCCCGTCAAAGACATGTTATCTTCTTTAAAACACAATAGCTCAAATTGGGATTCCTCCCAGACTTTTCGGACCGAACTCGCTGGCAGGCAACAACTTTTAAATGTAACATTCGGTTGGTATGTCGTAGACGCACATCCCAACACAATAAGCAGACCTCCTGGGCGAATTAAACTGGCAACGTTGTCAATTGCTAAAGAGTACTCTTTTTCTCCGGACACAACCGAATCAAAAACATATTTCATAATGACTGTGTCAAATGGCGCAAAGACGCAAGGCATCAGTCGATTGGCATTCTGTTTGTTACAAGATAATACGGTCATCAGTTTGTTTCTAATTTCTTTATCTTCGACTGATTTCCTAAAATGAAGAAAACTTAATTCTCATTGACTAAGAATAGCTAAATGAATTACACTACAATACCAGAATAAGGTTCTGATTGGCAGAATACAATAGTCTATGTTATTGTTTCTTCATTTGTAATACTAGCTCTTGAACCTAACACTGGATATTGAAAAAGCTGCAGTATTGTGATTATAGAAGGGGGTGGAGAATTTCGTAATATTCTGTCCGCTTGTTTGTCCACAACACTATGGAAACGCATTTCCAGAGAAAAGACGCACAAACATTGCACCTCCGATCCCTCATTTGTATTTCTTCAGTCGGTCTTCAGTTGTCACAATTTTGTTTCTGTCATCCAGATCAACTAGTTCAAGTGTGTCGTGACCCGATATCTGCTCAAATGCAAAAGAATGATCTTCCTTCCCAGCCAGGCCTGAAAATAAGCAGTCTGACATTTGCAGAATGAGGTCCCCAGAGGGTGAATTTGATTATGCTATCCCACACAGTGGGCCAATTTATCCCGTGCATACCTCTTTTTGTTTAATTGTGAGACCCTGATTCAGATTGAGGTTCACATAGGGTAAATCCAGTTATGCTACCCTGCTGTGCAGGGTAGAATCACTAAATTCACCCTCTGGGGCCCTCTTTTGCAGATGACAATCTGCTTATTTTCTGGCATATTCCTAGCATTGTGACGCAACCTGTCTACGTTAAGTAGATATTTGCGCTTTGCTTTGCTATATTCACGATGTTGTATCCAACAGACATTGTTAAAAAGCATTGACAGAAGCTGTTTATCAGAACTTATATCAACAGAGACAAAATAAATAAAATAACCGCATGAATAAATAGATAAATAAATAAATAATTAAGTCAAGATAATTATTATTCCCTTTTGGCGTTATCCTGCATTCTAATAGTACTGTTAGGATTTGAATTAGGGCACAATATTTCGCTGGCTCCCTGACATTATTCACATCCGTGAGCTTATAGACTTTTTGTTACACAAACACAAGCATCATGAATAATAATCATGCATCGTTTACGTTATTTACCAGAGAAACTGAAGACCGGAAACCAGGAGACAACTGTCGCGATATTCATTTGAAATTGCCAATATTGCCCACGCATGTCCTTCGCGTCTGTCCATACAATAGGAATTGGGAACGCGTACACTCTGACTGAACAGCATGAGTTCATAAATTTGAATGACTGGCCCATGTGCGAAGATTCATGACTGACACAAGGCCGCGTAGCGGAGACCTGTTACATCACGGTTCTGATTGCCTAAATTCGCACAGTGGGAACGCGTACACTCTGATTGAACAGCATGAGTTCATAGCTTTGAACGACTGGCCCACGAGCGTGGATTCGTGATTGACACCAGGCTGCGAAATGGAGAGCTGGTACAGCTGTCGCGATATTCATTGTATGTCAGGTTCACTCCATAAAAGTCGCGGTACCAGGTATACAGAGCGGAGGAGGTGTACTTAAGTGACTACACTGAAAAATCCAGCTCATAATTCTATCGGTTATTTTGGCAAAAGTTGAAATATGAGCACGATTGCTGAGTTTATTCGCAGTTACCCGATACAATGCACCCATGGAGAATGTGCTACTTACACCACGAGTGGAATCTACATTACACGTAAGAACGTCATTCAAGAGCGCATCTGCATGGACGTCGAACTCTAAAATCAGTTGAGTTAAACTTCATCCCAAATCAACTGAGTTGAGTGAATATGAACCCGATTGGGTTTATTTTCACTCAACCCAGTTGACATGGATGGATGTTTAGCCCAACTGCTTTTAGAGTGCTGATGACGTTAAGACGTGAATAAAAAGCTTCACGGGAGTGTGGAGAATTTAGACTGATTTTTTTAGATAGTGATGGAATAGGCCCAATCAGAGAAGCAGCTGCTTTAACTGTTGCCTGTAATAAAGCTTGGAGATAAACATCAATGCCAGAACAAACACCCGGCATCATTTCAGACATCGGTTACTCAGCTGCAGTCAAATACTCTATAATGGCCGTCAGATTTTTACAGTTACTTGCACAAGAAGAACACATACACACGCACCATACACTGGATTGTGGGGAATTTAAAATAGGAGATTATTATGTAGGTGGATTCCACAAAAACACAAACACCATTTTTGAATTTTTTGCATGTATGTGGCATGAATATGAAAAATGCTTTCCAAACAGATATGCACAAAACCTAGTTAATTTAAAATGTTACAAAACTCTCTACATTCAGACACATGATCGCATAGAACATTTTAAGTCACATGGGTACACTGTGAAGGGGGTATGGGAACATGAATATGACACTTTATGCAAAACATATTCTGAATTAATGACAGCACTCAATTCAGACAAGGATCGCATGAAACATTTTAAGTCACTTGATACATTATGAGGGGGAGGAGGTATGCGAACATGGACATGACACACACAAAACAGACCCTGAATTAAAAGCAACACTTAATTCATTTTTTTCCAATTAAACCACAGGCAGTATTATTTGGAGGAAGAGCAAATGCCATAACATTATTATAGAATAGATCAGAACTCAACACTGAAATAAAGTACAAAGATATTTGTTCACTTTATCTGTTTGTTAATAAACAGAGAATATCCAGTAGCTCATCCAATGAAAGTGTCAATGACACTGTAGCTCGACTTTACAAACTTGAACTTGGTAAGTTATAAATGAAATGGCAAAATTGAAGATCATTGGTACCAATGTTATTTGATGAAATTTCAACATAACAGCATTGTGTGTGCACAATGTCAGAGTAATCCATGCATTTTAAACGTAAACTGTAAGACTGGCTAAAGGAAGAATGTTGAAACACAAATGCAGTATGTTCAGAGGTTATTGTAAATGGCAACTTTTTTCACAGAAATAAATGCTTATCAACAGCTCTTATCTAAAGTTCTTGCCTAATAAGCTCACCAAGTTCAAAAACAATCCTATGATAAATGTGGCCTGTAGGCCATGTCAAAGAATGTTGATGCACAAATGAAATAAATTGAAAGATTGTTGCCAACAGCTACAGTTTTTGATGGAAATGAAAAGAAAATCAATAGCTCCTATCTTTGTCACCCTGCATATGCATACAAAGTTTCAAAACAATGTGATAATGAATGTGTCCTGTGAGGCATGCCAAAGGAAGATGTTAATACACAAATGCACTAAGTAGAAGGTCATTGCTTGCGGCAATGGTTTGTTTTTTTTTGTGTTTTTTTTATGGAAATTCATAAATATACCCTGCAGATAGTGCAAAAGGAATAAGTTGATGCACAAATGCAGTAAGTTCAAAGGTTGGTGGTAACGACAATAAATTTTTATGGAAATGGAAAAAAAGCAATAGCTCACATCTAGAGGTCACACGGAACACACATACCAAGTTTCAAAGTGATCCGATCATAAATGTGCACTGAAGTTAAAGGGAAATACTGAGGTCTGACTAAGTTCGAAGGTCAGCAGAAACATTTTTAAACAGAAATGGAAGAAAATCGACAGCTCTCATATATATTACACCCCACATCAGCTCACCAAGTTTGCAAGCGATCCAATCATAAATGTGCCCTGCAGGGTGTGTTAAAGGGAAATGTTGATGCTAAACTGCACTAAGTTTTTACTAAGTTCATTGAAAGTCATTGCCAGTGGCAACATTTTTTGACGGAAATCGAAGAAAATCGATAGCTCCCATCTAGAGGTAAACCCAAACAAGCATGCCATGTTTCAAAGCAATCCGATCATGAATGTGCCCTGTTGGGTGTGCCAAAGGGAAATATTGAGGTCTTTTGACTAAACTAACTTCTAAGAACGTTGGCCGCGGCAACATTCTTTGACGGAAATGGAAGAAAATCGATAGCTCCCATCTAGAGGTCAGCCCAAACAAGCATGCCAGGGTTCAAAGCAATCCGATCATAAATGTGCCCTGTAGGGTGTGCCAAATGGAAATATTGAGGTCTTCTGACTAAACTGAGTTCTAAGAACGTTAGCCGTGGCAACATTTTTTGACGGAAATGGATATAGAGGTCACCCCAAATAAGCATACCAGGTTTCATAGCAATCCAATCATAAATGTGCCCTGTAGGGTGTGTCAAAGGGAAATATTGTGGTCTGACTAAATTGAGTTCTAAGAACATTGGCCGTGGCAACATTTTTTGACGGAAATTGACGAAAATCTATAGCTCCCATCTAGAGATCACCCCAAACAAGCATGCCAGGTTTTAAAGCAATCCGATCGTAAATGTGCCCTGTAGGGTGTGCCAAAGGGAAATATTGATGTCTTCGGACTAACCTAAGTTCAAAGAACGTTGGTCTCGTCAACATTTTTTGACGGAAATTGAAGAAAATCGATACCTCCCATCTAGAGGTCTCCCCAAATAAGCATACCAGGTTTCAAAGCAATCCGATCATAAATGTGCCCTGTAGGATGTGCCAAAGGGAAATATTGAGTTCTGACTAAACTAAGTTCTAAGAACGTTGCCTGCGGCAACATGTTTTGACGGAAATTGAAGAAAATCGATAGCTCCCATCTAGAGGTCATCCTAAACAAGCATACCAGGTTTCAAAGCAATGCAAGCATAAATGTGCCCTGTAGGGTGTGCCAAAAGGAAATATTGTGATCTGACTAAACTAAGGTCTAAGAACGTTGGCCGCGGCAACATTGTTTGACGGAAATTGAAGAAAATCGATAGCTCAAATCTAGACGTCACCCCAAACAAGCATACCAAGTTTCAAAGTGATCTGATCATAAATGCGACATGTGAGGAGTGCCAAAGGAAATTGTGGACGTACGTACTAATGTACGTACGCCGACGGACGAGAAGTGATGGCAATAGCTCAGCTTGACTTTGTCAAGTTGAGCTAAAAATATTCACAAAAGAAAACACAGATACATATAGTTTAAGACAGAATAGGAGACTCATTAAATGTAAAATTTTATCAGCCCAACTTTTTCAAATGCCAGTTTTTCCAATTCACTGTAACTGGTTTTCTCACATTGCAATAGATGTGGAGAACAAAAAGATGGTCACTGTAAACTCGCAGCAGAACAATTCAGTTTTATAGGTACATGAGCAACTGTAGAAATTTTCAAAGCAATGGGTATGGGTTACAAAATACTTGACACTTATCAGATTTGGCTCTGAGATACGTGGTCAACAGAAATTTACAAACATTCCATGAATAAATATTTGCAAATAAAACAAGAAGCCAGTGGGTATCCAGACTGGGTGAAAGCAGATACAGATAAAGACACTTTTAAAAAAGAAATTGAAAATATAAATTTTCAAGATATTGAGAAACAATCCAGGAGAAAGATCATTTACAAAAGCCACGTTAAACTGCTTGTGGGGGAAAATGCACAAAACAATATCAAAATTAAAACAGAAACATACATAATCCATCCAAATATTTTGACTTGATACAGGACCCAAATATCATTGTAAAATGTATAAATATTTGACCATAATCATTTTATTTTAGTGAATTACACAGATACAAGATAAATGCATGAACCATACAGTTCAGCTAATGTTGTTATGGCTTATTTTATCACAGCATATGTATGGATGGAATTGTACAAAATTATAGGATGATTGGAGAAACAGATTTTATATTTTGATAGATAGTTGCATTCATATGCATAACTGATTATTTTCGAATCTAATAGTTATAAACAGTAGGTTAGGTCAACGGACAGATGACCATCAGCATTCATACATAGGTTTAGGTCCTAAATACACACTTCATGTTCAGTAAACGGGATTACATACGATTACAATACATCACAAAAAGTCAATTTTGAAAGTATGGTTAAATGTGTACAAGACAGCCACAATTACAAAATAAATATTGAATATACACATAGATGTAAACAGAATAGACAAGTCACAAGTGAATCACAAACCAAAACATTTCGATCAGTATACACAAAACGTTATGTAGTAAATACATATGATAAACGTCCATATGGGTTTAATGTTTAAATAGCCTCTGCCTATTATCAGCTTTATCGACTCATCCAAACATGAGCTGGGCTGATCAGAGTATATTAAGTAATGATGAAGAAGTTATACAAGGTTCAAACAATTATTGATTTAGTTAATGATGTTCTTTGACATTGAAAAGGTTTTAAACCAAGAGTTTGGGAAATATTCAGTCATGGATTAAAAGGTATACATATTCCACAAGATAGATTTTGTAGGAAATCATGAACATTGGCTATGGATGCATAGAAAACACATTCCTAAAAATAAACCCAGCAGTAAATATCAGAGTTCTCCAGAAGATAGTTGGTCAGATGCCCCTTTATCGATAAATCCAACATGTAGAAGTAAGAAAATACAGTGGAGTGAAGAAACATCAAATTCATTACTAAAACATACATTGGCTCTTGTGGAATTTCTGACAAATGGGAGACCTATTGAATGATTTATTAACTGATTTGCATTACAATACAAAACATCCTGCTTTTTATGGTGGTGTACAACAATTGTATACCTCAGCACATCAAAACAACAAGACAAATGTTACTAAGGTAACACATGCCCCCCCCCCCCCCCCCCCGTGACCTTCACCTTGCAGATGCGGTGGAAACTATTATACGCGACACACCTTCTGACTGTCCTTAACATTTGTAAAAAGTTTAACAATTGTACTGTGCTTCGTTTCTGAGTTATGGCTGAGACACGAATATTGACAGATTTTTAGTGTGACCTTGAAATGTGACCTTGACCTTGACGGTACGAACCAGGCTTTGGCGTGTGACACATCCTCCCATGGTCCTTTATAATTGTTTGAAGTTTGATGACTGTGGCCCTAACCGTGTTCAGTGTGACCTTGAAAGGCGACCTTGACCTTACAGACCTGGCTGTGGTGTGCGACACATCCACCCATTGGCCTTTATAATTGGGCGAAGTTAGATGATTGTAGCCCTAATAGTTTTGGAGTAATGCTTGAGACATGATTTGTGACCTTGAACATCTGAAGGTCAATTGTGACCTCCACCTTGCAGATGCGACGGAAACTAACTTCTGACTGTCCTTAACATTTGTAAAAAGTTTAACAATTGTACTATAATTCGTTTCTGAGTTATGGTTGAGACACGAATCTTGACCAATTTTTAGTGTGACCTTGAAATGTGATCTTGACCGTGAAGTTACTAAACCGGCTATGGTGTGTGACACATCCTCCCATGGTCCTTTATAATTGTATGAAGTTTGATGACTCTGGCCATAACCGTTTTCGAGTTATTGGCTCGGACACACACACACACGAACAGACACAAGGACACACGGGCGGACGCACGCACGCTTCAATCACTATATGCCACCCGACTTGAGGCAGGGGGCATAATAACTCCATTACACCTGATCAAGTGAAAGATTTGTCGAAGAGAAAAAGAACAGATACCTTACATAAACCTATCCAGAGAAAATTTTCAAGACGTAAAACTATAGAAGGTAGTATTGATCAACAATGGCAAATTGTATTAGCAGATTTACAAAGTATACAATCTTACAATGATCAATTTTCTTATTTAGTTTATGTCATTGTATTTAAAAAATATGCATGGATATTACCATTCATACAAAATCTGGAGAGACATTAGCAGAATCTTTTCAGACCACTTTGAAAATTTCTGGTCGCAAATCATTATCATTTCAATCTAATAAAGGTTCTGAATTTAAAATAAAGTTATATAGAAATTTTATTTTTGAAGAGAGACTATATTCATTTTTAACAGCAGAAAATCCTGAAAGAAAAGTAAGTATTGTGGAATGATTTCAACATACATTAAAAAAAGATATGTGGAAATATTTCACACATAAGCATACATTCAAATATATTGATGTGTTACAAAACTTAGTGGATAGTTAAAATCATAGTTTCCATTTGAGTATTTGAAGAACTCCTGCTTCTGTATCTGTAGAAATTGAAGTGAAAGCCATCAATATTTGTATGGACATGAAACTCAAAACCCAAGAAATACGTTTTCAATTTGGTGATTTAGTGCTTAATAACAAAACCAGACTTTCTTTTGAAAATTCGTATTTACCAAATTGGACAAAAGAATTATTTAAAATTACACACGTGAAACGTACAAAACAACCTACTTACAAATTTGAAGATTTAGGGGCAGAAAGTATTCAGGGTACATTTTATCCACAAGAAATTCAAAGTATAAAAGATGATAAAAAATATATTATCGAATCAGTTCTTGGTAGATGATCAAGGCATGCAGGTACAGACATTATTAAAGAACTTGAAGCACATTTAGAAGGATATACAAAGAAATTTGATAGTTAGATAGCAGAATCAGATTTGGTATAAAAACGAACATGTCATCAAACGAATATTCATTCAGTGAAAGGACAAGTGTTGAAGTACAAAGTCAACACAGTCAACAAATTCATTTTTTTGGAATCGTGTTGCAAAAACTCAAGTTGCTTATCTTACACATATTAATATCATTTATGATATTATAATTACTGCCATTACACATCTTAGTTTACAAGGTCCTAATAAACAATTGTGGTTATCGTTATTAAGTAGTTCTGTAGAATATTTTCCTCCAAGTCGAGATTTAAAATATCTGAAACAACCACAAGGTAAGAAAAATTAATTCGTTTTACATGATACTTCTGAGTGATAGTTCTATGAACATGTTACCAAATAATACACAATGCTATTTTCAAACACGATTACTTTGACCCATGTTGACACATAATGATAGAAAGTAGGTTTAGTTGAAGTAATTTTACCTTCTGGGGCAATACATATTATAGATGAAGAATCTATTTTTAAAATCATTGTCACAGAGAGCAAAATATTGAATCGTATCAAGAAAACATATGTGAAACATATGATTCACAAAAGTATTGCTGCTGTTGAATTAAGTATGTCACCAGGTGCTTATGCAAATAATGGTCATGTCATAGATGCAATGGAACCAGAAATTTAAGAGAAACGTGGTGATGTATTTAAAATATTAGATGTATCATTTCATCTGGGGTATGCAGATCGACAATCCATGTAAAAATAGTAAGAAATAGTATTGGAAAATTTGGTATTGAAATGTCACTAAATTTATTACAAAACTGGGATATAAAATATTTCTCCTGTTATTTTCCCTAACACGTCAAGAGATGCATTTAAATATGATATGGGTTTAAATGTTGAGTTCAATCAACTTTTTATTTATTCTGACATTGCAGATTATACATTTTTAGGTGACACTGAAGCACCTATTTCACGAGTAATACCCTTTTAAACCCGAAAAGAGTGGCAACACAGTCACAAAGAATTTGATAATGTACATTACATACCAGTATCTGAATCCTGCATTGATCAGATAAGTATAAATATAAATGGAAATAATGGTAAACCTATTCAGTTTATCAGTGGTCTGACGGTAGTAAAATTGCATTTTTGAGAGCATAACAAATTACACTTATAAATGAAAGTGTCAATGACACTGTAGCTCAACTTGTTTAAGACATGTACATGTATAGCGTGTGACACAGCAATGACAAACATCTAGGTAATGACCTGATACAAAGGCACATATAAAGTATTGTAACGGTCTGTACATAAATGTTGACCGTAGCCTGTAACAAATATACAGGTAAAGTATTGTAAAAGTGGGGTGACAGTTAGGTGCTAAACTAGAAAGGAAATCTTTGAGTCCCAGAGTGGGTCTGACTGAACCCAAAAATATTTGTTCTCCTAGCACAGTGAAAACAAAGGCACCCCCAACCACTCGTTCCTGTCACAAGGTGATAACAAAGGTACCCCAAGAAGTTTCGTGAAGATCAGTTCATAAATACAGACTCTAGCCCGAGTCGTATTGACATGTGCACTTTCTGTGTATAAGTAGCACTGAATAAATCAAAGTTCATTTAATTTGCATAATTTCTGCACGAGAAAAATACCCGTATTATATGTGATGTATTCCATGTTACTAAACATTCCTACGAAAATTTATTCAAATCAGAACTTTCATACAGCCGTTCTGTACAAAAAACTGATTGCTCTAATTTTGGTACAAAAAGGCTGCTGGCGGCCATCTTGAATTTTGGACCGCACCCAAAAACATTCGTTCTCGTCCCACAGTGATAACAAAGGTACCCAAGAAGTTTCGTAAAGGTCGGTTCATAAATACGGCCTCTAGCCTGAGCCATATAGAAGTTGTGTACAAAAAATTATTGGACCTAATTTCGGTACAAAATGGCCACTGGCAGCCATCTTCTATGAAATCTAGGCTGACAATCACCTTAGAACTCCTATCTAATAAACCGTCTCGAAGATCCACGGCAGACGTCGAACAGACCGAATTTAAAATTTCATTTTACTGAAGAAACTAGTTGCCATGGGAAATGTCCAGTCGGAGGCAAGAACTAAGCAACCTACATCAACGAATCATCTCCGGAATGACAAGAAAACAGAGCTTCTACTTCAATACATCAAAGGACAACGTTTGTGGTGAGAATTCCAATCACCTGTAACAGATCGAGAGAGAGCAGTGCGAAAGCCGAGGCTCGAACCGCCGACGTCAAGCACACAAAGCGGCCAATTTACCACGAGACTAAGAGATCCGAACCGACCAGGCTGGTTGGTAAATGGCCCTTATACCTCGACCGCAACACTACTCTCACGTTCTTTTGAGATTCGCCCTCCTTTCTTCCACCCCCAGATTCCACCCCAGAGCGCTCGAACCATCCACGAAAAGCGACCAATTTAGTTTAAACAATATTTATTTCCAATAGTATCAGGTAGTCATGAACAATAGTATGTGGATTGGATTTGACAGTAAGCCACAGGCTCATTGTTGTCGCTTCCATATAAATAATAATATTATAAACAGATTAGGTCATCAAATATGACAGATAGCAAGTGTATATTCAGAGTTCTAATAGTCAAGGACCAAAAAAAATCAAGGACTTTTCAAGGACATATCAGCATTTTCCAAGGATGTTTTTTTTAAAATGTACATTTCTAATATAACCATGTTTTAGAAGCCTTACCAACTTTAACTCTTTACTTACATGAAAAGCAGACGACACTTGCAAAACAATTCTTGAATAACTAATTTTTTGTCTCAAAAACATAGGTTATGACCCCTTATTGGAACGAGCTCGATGAGCTCGTTCCAACGAGGGGTCATAACCTATGTTTTTGAGACAAAAATGAAAAAAATAATTGAAATTAATTGGCCATTTTGAGAATAGTGGTGGCCGGTTTTGGCCATTACACTGGGTAAAGGGTTAAAAATGTCTTCTACCTCATCCTTTTAAATTCTAGGAAAATGGTGCTTCTAAAATGCTCTGCAACAAAATTATGGTACTTACAGAATGACACCCAGTTAAATAATGCCTTAACTTTAATTCCTCATTTATCGATTATTTATGTTCGTTTTTTTTTCGTTTTTCAACCAAAACAGGTGCAAAAGAGATGTTTCAATTGTCCACTATTACACAGATAAAAATGATATAGAGCAAAATTCAAGGACTTTCAAGGAGTCTGATGGATTTTCCAGTACATTTTCTGAATTTTCAAAATTCAAGGAGTAAGATTGAAATTCAAGGACTTTTCAAGGATGTGCACACCCTGATATTGATCATTAAGTTTGTCAAGGAGCTGGGTCACAATGTGTTTGTTCTAGAATCCTTTGGAAATGTAGGTTTAGAGAGAGAGAAAGAGAGAGAGAGGGAGAGAGAGAGAGAGAATAAATGTTAATTTTAATAGTGCAAAGCAAAAAAATACAAAAACCAACATTTTTCCTAGTTATACTAGTTCAAGTAGCCCGCATTGAAGAAATGGAGGTAGATGAATTGTCCATAAAGCGCGTAACTTTCCACGTTTGGGGAATATAAATACATGGGTCAAAAATCCAATCCAATTAGAGGCCGGTTTTTAACAGAATCATTCTCCCGAATCAGAAAGGACATAACCGCGACGTCTCTCTCTCAGTAACTCCTGGCAATCCCATATAGAAGAACTCAATACCACAACCCGAAGTCAGCTGAGCTAAAAACTAATCCAAACTATCTGGGTCGAGCGAACACGGACACTGTCGTGCTCGCATTCACTCAACCAGCCAACCCAGGCCGGACCCCAACCCACCGATTCCAGTGTTGGGCCGCAAACCAGCTGGTTCGAGTGAACACGAGCCCGTCGGGCTCATATTCACTCAACTCAGCCAACCCGGATCGAGCCTCAATCCAACCGATCCCAGAATACAGTAGCGCATGTGTGGGCAATCCTATCCTTGGACATTTCGAGTATTACACAGTGGACGCGACGTGAGAGCCGCTTGTGTTGGTAAAAATGCAGAAGTCTCCTTTATCTCATCACCAAGGGCCTTCCCACCGCGTCCAATATGATATCAGAGAATTGAAATAGCGTGTTTAGTGTAAGCCATTTTGTGGTCACTAATCAGAAGGTAATTTTATTCATTTGTCAGCTGTCGGCCGAATAACCCGGAGGCAAGGCACAAAGGGACTTTGACCCACACCCTACGTACGGTACTACACTATGCGGTGAGAGCTTCTTCCATTACCAGACGAGTTATAGCCTACCTGGGTTGTGATTGGGAGGTGGGTGGCTGCTACACACCATCTAATAGATGGTATGGATACCATCATGTTGGGATGGGCCATCTTCTTTTCTGTCATTTAGTTGAACCTACCACTAGCCAAAATAAAACTCTGTACAGTCACAAAATTGAGACGATTGTCTTCATTACAATACTGCTCGGAACCATATAAGAACGTAGTGCAGCCTATGCCTGGAGGGAGATGTCCCAATATATTATCCAGAACCTGAGCATATATCGGACAAGAGAAAGTGGTCACTTATCTCTGGATCGCCACACCGACACAGAGGAGACTGGTCCAAGTGGTTTTCGTATAGGGGGCGTTAAGAGTACTGCATCCGAGTCGAAGACGACAGTAGTAAATTTGTGCTTTACGTGATTTGACCCTGGAAAAAGGAAAGCGGGTGGTCGTCTACTGTCCATGTTTAGATACTGTTTGAAGTTACAAAGGCGAGAGTCCTCTCTAATATTTTCCGGGAGATCGTTCCACAACTTGATCACCGACGGAATGAATGACGTCTGATATGTTTTTGTGCGGCAATAGGGGATGCGAAGGTTACTGCTGTTGCGAAGATTATAGCTCTGATTTAAAAGTCAGTATGGATGGTGGAGTCTTGTTTGCTAATGAGCTTGGGACCAAGTTATGATACATTTTAAAGAAATGTACTAATTTGTGTTTCTCGCGTCTTTTGCTAATGGGGTCCCAACATGTTTTTACCGATAAATATAATCGGGCTTTACTTGTACTGACAGTAGCGCCTGTCACAATTCTGGCGACAACTATCTGTATTTTCTGTAATTGGTCTGAGCAGGTTTCTGTACAGTTACCCCAAACAGTGTCAGCATACTCCAGAAGTGGTCGTACAAAGGCAAAGTATATCTTCTCCAGTATTTTCCGATCCAATACAAATTTATGCCTACACATTAGATCAATGCGTCTCCAAGCTTTGGGGCTGATACATTCAACGTGATTCGTGCCCTAAGTGTTTGTGTTCGGGGACATCTGTTAATGGTACATTAGACATTTTGAAAGGTGGGTGAGGTCTTCGATCCATTTTACACGGTATTTTCATCGTTTCTGTTTTCTGTGCACTAAATTCGATTAACCAGGTTGAGCCCAGAGTTCAATTTTGGATAGGTCTCTGTTCATGATTTCTGAGGCTTGTTTTCGACGATCAGGTATAGAGATGTGTCATCTGCGAATATGCGAATATTGCTGGTCAGGTTGAATACGATATCATTGATACAAATCAGGAATAGTAACGGGCCAAGGATTGATCCTTGAGGAACCACGGCGTCGATTGGTCTCCAAGTAGAAGACTCATTACAAACCACAACACTCTGCATTCTACCATTAAGATACGATTTAAAGAAGTTTAGATTGAATCCCAATTGGAACTGACTTAATACGTTGCTTTCCTCTAAAAAAACATAATGTTTTAAAGACGCACCTTTCAAATAATTTACCATTATAGCTAAGTAGGGATATTGGTCTGTAGTTGATCAGTTGATTAGAAGGCGATTTCTTTAACACGGGTGGAACATTTGCTTTTTTCCAACTAGTAGGAAAGTAATAGTTATCAGGTAAGATGTTAAAGAGGGCAGTAAACGGCTCACATAACGAGACTCTACATTCCTTCTACGGCCTTGGACTTATCAAGTCCGGACCAGAGGCTTGTGATGCAATGAGTACTTTAAGAGCCTCGGATACATCAGAGAGGTTCAGAGTTATGTCACTCGAGGTTGGACTGTGGGGAAAATTTTCTGGCGGAAGTGATGTATTTGAGGCATCGATGGAAGCAACGGAGCAGAAGTAATTGTTAAATGCTTCAGCTTTATCAGCATTCAACGACAAGAACTTATTTTGATAAAATATTGCAGCGATAAATTATTTCCAAGGAGCTTTTTTAATGTCTTCCAAAATTCAGCGGACGATGTACCGGAACTACCTAAAATGGATTGTATTTTACAGTTATAATTGCTCTTTGCTATTCCTATAGCAGTCACTACCTCATTCTTTTTGGTACGATATTTGATCCAGGCCTCGCGCAAACCAGTAAGTTTGGCGTGTCTCTTACGCTGACGGCTAAGTAGTTTTTTTCCGCCGTGCATTCAGTCGGGTTGTTTTTTTCTGGTTCGGAATCGGATAGCCGAGTTGAGACCTTCATAATTACCATCTTTGAATTGCCATATACGGCGTTTGAAGTTTCTCAATGGATGCCTTTCGAACACGATTTCAGCAACCGTTAGACAGTGATATCGCAAGCAATTCAGGAAAAAAGGTGTCTAATACTTCACAGGCTATAACATTTACAGAACTACTTACTGCTATCAAGTCAAGTGTAGAGGACGACGCTTCAGTAAAGTGAGTGGTTCGGAAATTAGCTGCTTTAGGTTGAAGGTATCTACGACTTCTTTAAATCTGCCCCGCCCTAAAGAAATCTGGCCACCACTGAAGTCACTAAGAATTAAAATATCTGATATCCCAGTGTCTTTCTCTTTTTCAATGGAAGATGAAATTAGGACCCGCTGAATTCTGTCGGAGTTGGGAGGGCGGTAATAGGCTCCAATTAGTATGGATCGAAGATAAGTTAGTATTTCTACCCATACATTTTCAAGATTTGGTATTTCAAGATCGGGACGGGGCATAAAACCTAACTGATCTTTCACATACAGGGCAACACCGCCACCTCTGCCTGTTCTGTCCTTTCTTAAGGGTTCCTCAAAACCGGGTAAGTACACATCAGAATTAGGTTCAGTCGGATCTAGCCAAGTTTCTGAAAAGGCACAGATATTAGAGTTTGAGGCCTCACATTGGATTACGTCTAGTTTGGGCTTGAGGCTTTGGACAGTGAGATGAAGAATTTACAGACTAGTACTGTGAGCAAATACGGGTCCTGGATTTGATTCTACATCTCCCGATAGGATCAGAAGAACACAAATAAGTACACTGAGAGAGGCGAAAGCAGGCTTCTTATGTGTATTTGGGAGACACATTTCCATGAACTACAGTTATATGTTCCTGTCTGATAAAATCTGGGGTATGATTGAGCAGTCGAGTGTCCACACATATTACAGTATAGTAAGTAGGCTAACATCAGTCTGATTCCATTGGGACGAAACCTGAGTAGTAGGTTCACCAGTAGTATGCAATTGAAATCCAAGGTATATTTAGGATCTGCGCCCCTGTATGCCCGTGCAGTGTATGTAGGCAGGTTGGAGTGGGAAGTACAAAATAGGTTGTTGGAAGGTGTTGTTTTGTTTGGAAAGAATAAAATACATGAAAAGCAGGTAAGAAACATATTTACAAATGAAACAATCAATATCAGCAATTTGAAAAACATGTGAGCGGCACATGGCTTCTTGTAACCGAACATCTTATCGAAGTATATTCTATGAATGAAGGTGGATTAATCGATGAAGACAGAGGAGAAAGAAGAATTTAAGAGGAGTGTTCCAACGATTACCCCAGCACTGAAATGGCATGCATCATTTGTTGCGGAAAATGTTGACCAACGATGCACAAAAATATTTCAGAAAAAAACCAAAAAAACTATAGGTCTTCTGTACGCAGTACATACTCCATGTTGAAAATTTGAGACCACTGTAAATTTACGGTCTTGACAATCCCCGAACACACGGTAAAAGCAGCTAACTCCAAGTTTTAGTATAATGGTGAGCTTGTTATCCATACATACGTTACGCAATGGTCCGTCATTTAGGTATGTGGGCAGAGAATCGATAATGTGGAGGGGGTCTTTTAGTCTTCTCACTGGGGGTTGGGATCCAGGCACAACATGCCGCGTACACGTTCACGGGGTCGAAGACGCTCATTTAGGTATGTGGGCAAAGAATCTACAATGTGGAAGGGGGGGGGGGGTGGGGTCTTTTAGACTTCTAACTGGGGGTTGGGATCCCGGCACAACATGCCGCGTACACGTTCACGTGGTCGAAGACGCTCAGAACTTGCCTACGGCATGTCATACCAGGCCCACACCCTTGCAGCGGGAGTATCTCCTCTCGATGGTGTGGGTCGTGGGTCTCCAGCGTGGAAATTTTCATTTTGGAACCCCTGCCATTAATTCTGGTACCTCACTCTAACTTAAATTTGTCTAGTCTTTTTGTCTAACTGTGGGTTTTGGGATCCAGCACGACATGCCACAAGGCCCCAGGAACTTGCCTACGACATCTTGAACCGATACATCAGCACCCCCACTCCCCTCCACCACACACACACCGCCACAAAGTGAGTATTCACGGAGGCCGTACATGGACCATATACTGGCAGCTATTCCTCTAATACCTATTCTTCCTAGTGATAATCCCGATATCAAGAGGAACGATGAACACAAAGGACCAGACCGGTCACAAGTTCAAGTCCCTTTTCGGGACATAATAACAGCTGATCAGTAAATTCGGAAAATGTGGTCGAAAAATTTAAAAACACGTTGGCTTCGACCGAAAGAGAGTGACAAGAGCAAATTAAATTTGTATTTATGAGTTCCCAATTCGTATTATTGGATTCCCAAAACTTGGGATTTACATCACCAAATTTCCAACGTTTGGAATGTTAGGCAATAATTCGAGGACACCCCCCACCACCCCTCTAGTCACGTTAACGCCGTCCTTGTGACTATTCACTTACTTGGTATCATTTTAGTGTTCAATCACCATTATTGGGTTTGGAAAACAATATACATTTGGGGGAGGGGTGGGGGTGGGGGGTAATTTACATTATTTGGCTTACCAGGTCTTGGTTAATATGTAACCTACAAATTCTGGTCACACTAAAATAGTAACTAAAATATTAAGAACAAACTAATAATAACATTATACAAACCAAGTGGAAGGTGTGCCGACGGCAAAACTGCAGTACAGTTTAGACCGATTCCTCATTCTTCCCTGACATCCCTATCTGTGTGCGTGTCTGTGTGCATTTGCGTGTCATCTCTGTACGCGTGGGTTGGTATGAGCAGTTGGTGTGTGGGAGTGTATATGTATTCTTTGTGATTCCATAAGTTCACGAGGATGAAAGCGACTCGCAAAATCCTTTATTATTTGTTGGAAAGACTCTAACTTTCAACGCACCACATATACACATATGTACACACAAACATATATATATCTAGATACATAAAATAAATAATGTAATCTCATTCTATTTTAACTTTGAACAGTACTGCGTGTGATTCATCGACTGTGTGTTCCACTGCGTATAAGGTTGGACTAATAGCAGTTTGCCCATCTGTGCCATGAAAGAGCGAAAGTCGGCACAGAGTATAAATACTTACAATGGTAGCAGTTTCCTTTTTATGCGTCTCTTCTTGAATAAGGAACCATGGAATACGATAAGCCCGGTGGTTTTTCTTCCTTGTTGACTAACCAGGTAAGTGCAAAGAGCTTATGTGTGGTGTTCACCCATGTTATCTAATACGAATGTCATCAAGCTTGGGACTGACCCACCACTCACAGATGGAGCGCCTGGTCGAGATCAGAGTGCACCTTATGTGACGTGCGCCAACAGATTTTACCTCGTATCTCCACGAACCTGAGAGCAATTAAACAAAGTAGTTTATATTTCTATTGACATCAGCAATTGGACGAACTGTGGTGCGAGATTCAAAGTGGCCCGTACCTTGAAAGCCATTGAACACTATTGTCGCGAGAGTGACGTCGGCAATAACCGGCACTCCAATTTGGCACTTGGATGAGATGTGGGTTACGTATCGTTTCACGCTCAAAGAAGCATACTATTTGTTTACAAGTGGGTCAGTTGAAGAAATGTACGCATGCAGACAGAAAAATATGCACTTCAAGTTGAAGTTCGAAAAAGAATTCCAGTCGCATGTGCTATTTGAATAAAAATTACAAGCTGCGATGTTAATTTACCATCAGTGAGCATATCTGAGAATGATTACGCACACTGCTAACATTTATATAATTACCGGTAGGATTAAAAAAACATTCGATACTGTGAACGAAAGGAACAATTTTAGGTTGAGATTTTGACAACATTCGAGTAGCATTGGAATGCCAGTATCGAAATCAGAGTAGTAGCGACCAATTTACAAAGAGACTAAGAGATCCGGACCAATCGGGCTGCTTGGTAAATGGTCCTTATATCTCGACCGCTACCCACCCATTAATGTCATTTATTCATAGGTTCATCTGACAAAAACTCTCTCTATCACTAACTGTAAACCATGCGACTCCAGCAACCAGAACGCCAGCAGTGACTTTTACCAGTGACCTAATGCTAACTTTACTCCTTTTTATTTTGTTGCTTGGTAATAACAAAACTACCACTCCCATCAGGGTTGGGGCGAATACATTGTAAATGTATTGAATACGAATACGAATACTTTGAAATTTTATGAATACGAATACACAAATTTCAAATGTATTTGAATACGAATACGAAAACTTTACAATGTATTCATGAATACAAATATGAATACTTGAATACTTTTCAAAATTATTTCTTGTAAATGGATTATAATTTGATCATTCTTATTGGGATTAAGGGTATAAGGGAGTATAGGTGAAGAATTAGCTTTTCATAGGGTGGATCTCTTAATCCTTTAGAATCCAATCAACAGACATAAGTTGGTATTAATGACAAGCAAAAGAAATTAAAAAAAATTCAAATATCAATTTATTTAGAAAACAATTAGCAAAATGTACACAGTACTCATCGAATGTTTTGTTGTTTAGTGAATACACAGTAAACATGTTTTTCAATTTATTCAACAAAAAGACAATTATTATTCATTAGCAACAAAAATATTACACTTAACTTTTTTCTTCATTATTTTTCAAATAATATTGGCATTATGTCAAAGAAGCCATAAACATATGGATGCCATTGAAGCCATTATCTAACCATTGTCTTGATCATGAATTCATATCACTCCTGGCCATCTGCTAAGAAACATTTCCTTGAAGGTCAAGACAAACAATCTATTTGAAACAGCCATTAAAGTGAATTAGTCTGTTGCTGTTAAAAGGCACTTCAAAAGTATTAGTTTAATTCTTTACTACTTTCTGTTAACATACACAAGAAACCACCAAACACCAGGCAAGGATTGAAACAAGCTTGTCTGGCTGGGGACGAGTGTAAATTTTATATAAATAAGCATTTGAATAAAGATTCAACAGCCGTTTTAAGGGCTTGAGGGTGTGTGTCTGTGAGAGGTTTTTTTCTTCCTTTTTTTTTTGGTGGGGGGAGGTCATTTGGAATTCCCGAAGGATAACCAGACACCTCACAATCACATACGGCATCCTATCTCGCAGAAGGCTTGATGGATGACTCTCGGTTTTTCAAACTAAACTGTTGGAGCTTTCTCCATTCCTTTTTTTAACCGCTATGGTCATATACCGGGGCCGCTACCAAACCGGCGTTGCTGTTTGGTTTTCTTTTCTCTTCTTCCCTTAAATTTGCTATCGCACAACATTATATTCTGGCTCGCCACCATGGTGGGATTCAAACCCCTACCATCGCCAAGAACCGAATAGAGCCCACTCTCTAACAGTCGTAATGGCGTTGAGGGATTGATTACTGACAAGCTATCACGCCAACGTAAACTGACGTGAATTCTAACCGCGTGCATACCCCCGCAGACCACATTCGAGGCAATAGGAAAGCTAGGGCTGTGTGATTCAAGTGAAATAAAATAAGGTTAACCGGGTCGCAAGGGATTTGTAAATCCCACATCGTCCCAGCGCGCCGAATAGAGATAATCACAATGTTTTTTTACAAATACTGTATACATGTGTATTAAAAACAAGAGAAGTATTCAAAAAAGTATTCATGAATACACCTCAGATTTGACTGTATTCGAATACGAATACTTTAAAATTGCATGAATACTGAATACATTTGAATACTTGAAAAAATGTATTGAATACGACTGAATACTGAATACGAATACCCCAACCCTGACTCCCATTTTTCTTCTTTATTCATTCGGTTTATTTTTATAAACTAAAAGATATCTTATCTGCTTCTTTCGACATCGATCACTTGCTGAATCAGTTTTTTCGCAGCCGGAGAAGATTTTCCCTTCCACCAATCATTTAGCCAGTTTCTGCTTCTCTCGGCAAATTCAGAAAGAATAATATGCTCATAATGATTGACAGTTGCAGCCGCATTTTGAAGTATTGGGCCTGTTCCAATTTCCAACAAGCTTTGTCCTCCGATTTTGCCTACAACGATCAAAACACTTTACATCAGATTTCGTTGGCCACAACATTAACCCTTTGAACACAGGGATGTCTTCCATGTGATTTTCAATGACTGCAATTGGGAGAGTCCATTTCATTATTTGAAGGTAGACTAAGACAAGGCTGCACCTTGAAACTATTAATTGGCCTACCCACACATTCACCTAGCAGCAGTCCCACTTAATGAAATTATGACGTATCATGTTAACGGGTCGGAAAAGAGGTCTTTCTGTTTCAAAGGGTTAACTATGTAAAAGATCCAATAACATGACGAATAATGATAATGAAGGCGGAGTGGCATATTGGCTTTATTTTTAGAAGGAGCAGTTTGTGGATCACGGATGAACGCCGCGGTGATTGTGTATAATATCGCGTGGATGGCCATGATTGTGACTTTGAACTGCTGTATTGTGACATCATAAACGTGGTCAAAAGAAGGGAGAGGGTGTGAACTGCGCTTCATGCGTTGTACGTGTGTCATAATACTTAGTCTAGTTAGCGCAACTGCTGTGTAGTAGGATGAGCTAATGTCATGACCCCAAGAGTGTTGGCGTCTCACTTGTAAGAGTTAAGCGGTAGCTCAGCAACTGTGAACGCCTCGCCTCCGAAGCTTTTATACCGCAGTACTGTGTTGTGTTGCAATATCCCAATACTGTCTTGCTCTGTCTATATTTTGCTGAGATTTTTTCAGTAAAAATCTTGATAATTTTTAGTTATGAGAATTTTGATTCATGTCGGCTCTGATGCTTCGAGGCAAGGCAGTCACTCTTTACACATGTTCTCTTGAGACGTGGCCGCGGTTGTTCAGGTTCTGAGTCCAGAAATGGGTGTTGTTTCTTCAAACTATTTTTCCCAAAAGTACTAGTTGCGCAAACTTCGGGTTAGCACGGCTTTGTATATTTTGCAGGTGTTTACCAGGGCTGAGTTATATTACTTACTTTCCATTACAATTACATTACAATTACGTTTGAATTTTTCCATTACATTACATTACGGCTGCTTCTAAATTGACCATTACATTACAATTATTTCTAAAAGGTAATGGGCACTTGTTTTCCATTAATTCCATTACATTTTGACTTCAATCAATAATCATATGAGTACATGGCCTTACAGGCTAACATGATGGTATGTCAAACCATTTGATACGCCATCTTATTGACCTGCAAGATAATGTAACTTATTATGATACCACTGGAAGAAAAAAACATCCAGATAACGTTGAACATTAAAAAAATATGTTTTGCATGTATATCTCAGCACACTTGATTTCCGCGATTACAGTATGTGGAGAGTGTATTATCACTAAATCACCCACAGAGTGGGGAGTCCACCCAAGCATCAATTAAGAATTTGTTGCAAAGCATTACAAGCACAAGCAAAGTTCCAGCCAATGTACCTCCGGGTTAAACCCGTAGGTCCACTGGCTGAAATATTGGTTGTGTTTTTGTCCATATGTACATAATTTTAAAGTGATACTTTGGGTGATAACGCCACTCCACGGATGATTTAGATGCAATCCACTCTCCACGTAATGTTCATCACATAGTTCTATTCAACGTGACCATTACATCGAAGCATCATTAATTAATGGAAACTGTCATCTTTCGTAGAACATCTGTCAGGTCGAAATATCTTCTCGGCAATGCTAAACAGCCTCTCTACATGAGCTGATGATGTAGGCACTGGCAGACATATTTTAGCTAACGTGACAAAATAGGATAATTAATGGATTGCTCCTTCCAAAATATTAATGGATTGTATTTAATGTCAATACATGGCTCATTGAGATAGTCTGTGAGGTCAGTTTGTGTTGATGTTTGTATCTTTGGTGGTTTTGCTGTTTTTTACGTGAAGATAAATAGACCATTGGTGTCACGCATGACTTTTTTCCTTGGTCGTTCAGAGTGACCAGCAATAGCGGATTTAGGTTTAGTGATGTTCATTTGTTCCATTTCATCGAGCAGTGTATTCTTCTGATAATTTCGGGGAGCGCGGTGGCTCAGTAGGTAGAGGTGCAGGCTGCAGGCCGAGAGGTCCTCGGTTCGAATCCCACCTGCGGCAACCGCGTTGTGTCCTTGGCCAAGACACTTCATCTCCATTGCCCGCGTGGGGGCACGATGACGCCATGTACTAAGGCGTACTGCACGTCGACGGTACGCATGTCTTCAACCAATCTAACCCTACCTGTGCTGTAGTGCGGTGTTACGATGTTGGGAAGCTGGCAGCTGCTCGTCGTTCGGTGGTTCTCTCCGGGTACTCCGGCTTCCTCCACCCGTAAAACTGTCAAGGTCATGATTAGCCATTATGCATAAATATGTGACCTTAAACATCAATAAATAAATAAATAAATTCTGATAATTTCTTCATGTCAGATATATCACTTAAATTTTGAATCTGAACGCTGCTGCAAAAGTGTATTCCTGGTCTTTCTCAAAGTGAGTTAGTCGTTTATCAATGGAACCCTTGAATGTCCTGACCATTTTGTTGCTCTAGGTTGTGGTTACTGCATTGATTTTATGTCGGAGTCCTTTTGTCACTGGTGTTGCCATGATTGTACTTATATTGTTCTCTTGCTGTACCAGGTTGGTGACATCCTTGAAAGGAGCAAGAATTTCAGTGAGTTCTTGTAACAACTTCCTTCCATACGTTGACAATTACACAGTATTTAACTGCTTGAGGTGTTCTTATGGAATCTTAAGCACTAATATTATTATAATTAGTTGTCAATTCCACCTAGTCTCATTTAGGCCCGTCGTGATTAAACGATAAGTCGACAAATCGTTGGAAACACTCATAATCGATGACACTTTCGAAGTTGACGATTATGGGGTTTCATCATTCCCTTACTGATGAATTATTAGCTATTACTCCCCCCCCCCCCCCCCCCCCACCCACTGTGATCGTAAAAAGTGTCAGAGACTTTATAATATAAACTATTTACAAAACGGAGCAGATCGTTATTATTAGGAGTATTATACCGTCCACCCAATAGTCCTCCAGATACATGGGATGCCATATCGGCATCCATCGAAAAAGCCAGAGACACGTCAGTTGGTGACTCAATTGTCACAGGTGATTTTAACGATAATCAATGGTTTCCTCGAGAGGTAGCTTTTCTGAAATAATCAACTACTTTAACCTTCGACACCTTGTGAATGAACCAACATGTTTTACTGAGACGTCCGCTTCACTGTTAGATCTTTGCTGTCAGTGGTACAATCAACGTGAAAGCATGTGCAGTCCTTGAATCAATTATCCCAGACATGACCCGCTACCACTGTCCAATTACAATCGAGGTTGAATTTTTGAAACCGAACCCCCTTCCTTCAAGAGGAGGATATGGCTTGAATCTCAGGGCAGCTATGACGTATTGAACGAGGCTTTTCTGACACCGACTGGAACTCTATCTTTGATACTCTATGTCTCGATACAATAGTTTCCAATTTCACCGGGGGGGGGGGGGGGGGGGGGGGGGGTCTTTCAAAAAATTCCGGACACAAGGCCTAAATTTTGACCACCACCCACCCACCCACGTGACTACTTGGACACCCACCCCACCACTTATATTTTTTCAGTAGTGGGTAATGAAAAATTATTGCACTGAGCTTCCAGTTGTCAATCCTTGCCTTAATTTGAATCCTAATCTACTGTCTAAACTAATTATGTACACATCAACCAGCATCAACAGAAGCATTTAGATTTCACTAAAGAAAATTGTTAACTCCTTTGTTATCAAGCACGCATTTATTTTTACTGGGAAAAATTTCATTGTTATTTTTCGTTGTGAGAAAACTTTCGAGGAACTGATTGATTCTTGAGTTGGAATTGGTGCTGAACCTAATATTATCCAGGATTGTTTCATCCTGATAACTGTTTTTTCACATCTGGTGGTTGGATGACAGAACTTTCTGGTATGTTCTGGTGGTTCTAATACCTGATGACAGAACTTTCAGTTGAGCATTTGTAATTCATGCATTTCAATAATATGCCTATATACAATATGACGTAGTGTATACTGGCATATTACTGAAGTGCATGAATTACAAATGCTGAACTGAAAGTTCTGGCCTCAATGCTCTCATAATAATTATCATTCATGTGTTAAGTTCCGAGATTGAAGAAACAGTTTAAATTTAGTGAAGAAGTTTTAATTTTAATGACCTGACTACAGGCTAAGTGTCTAGGCTTGAGGTTTCAGCCAACTGTCATTACTCAAAAGATAGTAGATAGCGTAGGAAAGCTGAAAATCTGTCACCTAACACTATTGTAAATCTCACTGTCCGTCCTGGTCCGTCTCTGAAAAAATGTCAGCATTAATTTCTGCATATAACAGCATATAATGTAAGAATTAGACTATTTTTGTGAACATCAAATAGAGGATTAAAATAATCTTCTTTTGCTGCATAGTATTATGCTCAGCTACTCATCTACAGTACGTGGAGAGTGTATTATCACTAAATCACTCGCAGAGTGGGGATTCCACCCGAGCAATAATTGCAAATTAAACCCGGAGGTCCATTGGCTGAAAAATTTCTTGTGTTTTTTGTCGATATGTACAGAATTTGAAAGTTATAGCTTGGGTGATAACCCCACTCCGCGGGTGATTTAGTTACAATCCACTCTCCACTTACTGTATATATTCTGGCTCAGTCAGAGTCAGTTTTCAATTCAAATATTAACTGTAACTTTTGTTTCATGTTTTCACGAGATAGCCAGACAAACCCTCTGTGAAAACCCTGGTACTATCACTATGAGCTTGAATTAAGTAAGTGGGGTTTTATATCAAAGATGCACAGTGAGAATTTTCATTAGTTTCAGGTTCCAAGAGCTCTACTCAGAGAAACTGGGCATTTAGATTATTTTCCGTAAATTTTTTACATTATTTTAGATGTCCTGCTAAACACATTGCTACTCATTGTAAAATCCAAATTGTGCCGTGATGATTCAGCTATGAAAATTATGTTAACCATTCCCAAATTAAAATTCATAAATTTCCACTGATTGTTTTTAGTCAAACTGGAGTACACAATTCTTTAATGCATCTAATTTAATTTACAAAAAAGAGAACAAATCCCCTAATCAGCCTAGTGGGGCCTTATTCACTAACCCTACCTGACAAACAGGTGCCTATTAGACTACTAAACAACAATATAGCCTTGTTTTGTGAAAATAATTTGAAAAAAAAAAACACCAGGAAAAAAATTGCAACTCCAGGAAAAAAGGTGTTTTGGCCCCCATCCGACCACCCACCCACCCCGGCCTTGTGTCCGGAATTTTTTGGAAGACCCCCTCCCCACCCCCTGATTTCACCGACAAAATACTCGCTACTGCAACCAGACATATACCCAATAAAATTATTACTTCGAGAATGGATCAATCGAAATGGATGCATAATGAAATAAGATTACTGATTAGACAGAGACAACGTTTGTATCGTTTTGCAAAACGCACTAATTTCTCGCACGCCTGGACTAAATACAAACTTAAACGGAATGAGGTTGTTTCGGCTATCAGAAAGGCCAAAGCCATGTATCTGTCAAAAGTCCAGGACACATTGAGAGGCAACGTAACCCCAGCATCACTGTGCAGCAGTAATGCAACAGGAATTCCTAGCCTGATTCATTCAAACAAAATATATTCTTCAAGTGTTGAGAAAGCTGAAGTGTTCAATGAATACTTCAGTTCCATCCCGACAGTTGACGATTCGAATACTTCCCTACCAGATTCAACACCCCATGTTTCCCAATGCATTGATAGTATCACCCTACATTGCAGCGACGTACACGCAGCAATGAAGTCGATAAAGGTGTCCAAGGCGCCAGGTCCCGACCAAATAAGCCCACGTCTCCTTAAAGAATGTAAATCCTCTCCATGTGAAGCACTCTCAATTTTATTCAATATACTACTGAATAATTCGTACTTTTCTTTATTATGGAAAAAGGCAAATGTCTCCCAATTTCTTAAAAAACAACCCTCAATCTCAGTCACTAATTATCGTCCGATATCGTTAATCAGCTGTGTTGGTAAAATATTTGAAAAATGTGTTTTCAAACGCTTGTGTTAATTTTTGATTGAAAATAATGTTCTTAGTCAATTTCAGTCAGGTTTTACACGTAGAGATTCAACTGTCCTCCAACTGACTGACATATATGATGAATTCTGTCGCACACTTGATGAAGGCAAAGAAGTTTGGGTAGTTTTCTGTGACGCCAGTGAGGCGTTTGGCAAGGTATGGCATGCTAGTCTTATCCACAAGCTGGAGATTATTGGCGTTTCAGGGGAACTTCTTCTGTTTTTAAAATAGTATCTTGCGGATAGGTCGCAGCGAGTCGTGATAGCCTCCGAGGCATCTTCATAGAGGCCCATTAATGCCGGTGTACCTCAGGGGCATATACTAGGACCCTTACTGTTTCTGATATACATAAACGATGTAACCAGTGACTAACTTAGTAGTATACGCCTCTTTGCAGATGACACTTCCCTATATCTAATTATTGAGAACCCTGAGCAAGACTCGGCTATACTCAATCTCGATTTGGCCACAATCGAGCATTGGCCAAAACATGGTCAGTTGAGTTCAATCCCAGCAAAACAGAAAGTATTTGTATATCACGCAAAAGCAATCCCAACTCCCACTCACCCTTATATTTAGGTTATCACATATGTCGGAAGTTTCTAACTATAAACATTTAGGAGTCGTACTAAAGAGCACATGTACATGGAATGACCACACTGACCACATCTGCTCCAAAGCCTGGTCTCGTTTAGACTTATTGAGGAGGCATAAATTTAATCTCGATCGCAGTGTCCTAGAAAAAATATATTTCGACTTTCTTAGGCCTCTTCTTGAAAACGAGGATACTGTGTGGGATAATTGGTCTGTGACCAATGTAGCTGAACTTGAAAATATACAGATCATAACGGGAGCAACAGTAAATGACAGTAAGTCTTTGCTATATTCGGAAACATGATGGGTCTCCCTGCAAGATAGGAACTAATTCAGTTTTTCAAAATGTATCATCATATATCACCTCCATACATATACTACAAAGTCCCCCCAATCATCTACTTCTCGAATTCTTCACTTAGTCTCCGATCTGGTCAAAATCACCGAGTGCCTTTTTGCCGAACGCAATTGTATCAGTCTTCTTTTATCCCAAGCGTTACTGACCAGTGGAATAAGTTTCCCTTACCTGTCCGTGAGAACTCATCATTGATTAACTTTAAAATATTTCTGAGCGATGTAATCAAAGACCCCCAAGGTTCTATAGTAACGCGAAACCTCGAAGACCTCAAATATATCATTGTAGGTTGCGGTCGCATTGTAGTAGCCATAATTCTCACCTATATGACAATCACTTATCACCCAATCCTTCCTGTCAATGCGGTGAGAGCGAAACTACTGATCACTTTTTCTTTCGTTGTCCATTGTTCTCTAATGCACGTAATTATACGATTAATTTACTCCCATTTGTAGTAGATACATCCACACTTCTGTTTGGCTCAGAATTTTTGAACAACAAGGACAACTGCCTTACTTTCGAAGTGGTACATGACTTCACTTTATCAAGTAAGCGATTCAAATGAGTTATCCCAGGCCCACCCCTCGTGGGAAACGCGATACTGAAGCAGTGACTGTTCACTGTGGTAAACAGGTTCTGCTTAGCTGGTAAAATAGGTCCCAGTGGCCACTGCCTAAAGTGGAATACCCCTTCACGCCTTCCAACGCCCAACACCACCGATATTTTATTTTAATACCACTGATATTCTAACCTTACTTTATTTACAACTTAATCTTTACAAAATGATATAAAGGAATGATATAAAGGAAATAAGCTGCCTATTTAAGATTCTCTAGAGTGTTAAGCCAGTGTATGATGTATTCAAGCTGATCCTATTAGTTTTGTTTTCTATTTATCAGTGCTGCAGTTCCTCCTTTTTCTTACTTTCCTTGTTAATTCAATTTGAAGTTTAAACAATCTCGCATATCGTTGCCTGGCGGCCGAGGCTGTCTTCCTGCACTCCGTATTTGAGTGCCGTCAAAATCTCCCGTCTATTTGTGTTGCGCCAGATTTGAGGGCTGCATCCTTGCGCTTGAGTGTGATTGTGTTTGGGAGAGGGTGATGGAAATGGTGAGAGGCTGACTGCGTGAGAGAGGGAGAGTTGTGCATGTGTGATAGAGAGATATTGTGTGGTGGTCTGTGAGTGTGTTGTTTTTGTTACCCAATTGATGTGATGTCTAACTTATCGGCCACTTCACGTACAATCGCAGCAACTAAGTTTAACTTATATACAATGGACGATTGTCTTGGCCTCCAGGCGACGATATGCGAGCTGCTCCACGGATTTGTACCACCTACAGGGGTTATTTTTAAAATTGTTAGGGAGCCGACTTACATAAGCTTTAAACTTCCTGTCGAATCCCTCTTTTACACAACAATTAATTTCATTGCCTTTACTTGTTTCGTGTATAATACGAGTACTATATCTTGTGTTGTTTTGATTTTTGTTACTCAACTGTTATTGTGAAATGTATTTGCTTATCAATAATTGAATAAATATTGTTTAAACTAAAATACATTGTAATTGATAAAGGAAAATGTATAAAGATACAACGCATGACACCTGGTCTGGCGTTCTAGGAAATATGGGAGCACGAATAACTGTCCTTCCCAGTTTTCCAAGGTGACTATATCTTGTGTTGTTTTGATTTTTTTTACTCAACTGTTATTGTGAAATGTATTTGCTTATCAGCTATTGAATAAATATTGTTTAAACTAAAATACATTGTAATTGATAAAGGAAACTGTATAAATATACAACGCATGACACCTGGTCTGGCGTTCTAGGAAATATGGGAGCACGAATAACTGCCCTTCCCAGTTTTCCAAGGTGCGCAATTGCCCTCTTAAATCTCTTTGTAGCTACTAGCTATTAAGAAACTCTTGACCATCTCAGATCCAAACCGGAGGCTAGGCTCAGGTTTAGGTCTGAGATGCCAGGAGACCGAATTTTCTCCGGAGAGCAGTAGGCTTGCAGCGTGCCTGCAAAATGTCCGGCCCGATGAACTAATGACCAAAAATATTGTTTTCTATGTAGTTATTTCTAGAGGTCACAGAATTCTACTAACGTTGACTTTAAATGATTATTCTTCTTCAAAAGTCTATCGTGAAATTTTATAATCGTGCCAGCCCTAGTCTCATTAACTGCTTGCAAACGTTTCTCATCTTCAAATGTATTAGAAACTACTGCCTGTCTAATTCGTGTGAGCAATATCCATGCATCGACTAAATTAAAAATTTATAAACACTAACACAGAATGATAATAATACACTGTTTCCAAGTACAAATTGTCCATGTGCAGCATATGTTTCTCTCATAGTTTACCGTATCAACTAAGGGTGATAGATTTACCATGCATGATCGATTTTGGTAAATAAGACCTGCTTCATAGTATAAAAGATAATGGGTATTCCCAGGTCAACAGATAATGCCTAGTGGAGGCAGGGAAGGAAAGTGTAGGAAAGATTTAGGTGCCAACACGGGAACTTGGGTACAGAGAGAACGAAGAACTGGAAAGGACCACAAAGGGTAGAAAGGCTAAATGGGCTGCATACAGGAGAAGTAGAAAACTGAAGGGGGCGGAAAGTAATGAGGCTATGGTAACAAAGGAAGAATACCAACAAGCACGAAATAAAGTAAATAAGATTAAAGACGATAATCGGAGAGTGCGAAATAGCAGTCTTATTAGGATGACAAGAATGACCTGGGGGGGGGGGGGGGGGGGGTCGAGTTCGAACGTATTTTGGAAATGGGTGAAAAAGCGTACCAAAGGAAGTAATCCACAGTGTATTACAGTAGATGGCAGAGATACAGACGATCAAGAAAAGGTAAACGATAAGCGATGGGGCATGGGGAACCCACCGGAGTGTCCGAACCTGGTCGAATAAAATCTATTGAACTTCCTGTGTAGCGAAATTAAAACGGAGGAGGGGCGAAAGGTGATTTCAAAATTAAGGAATGGAAAAGCGAGAGGGGTGGGGGACGAAATTCCTAACGAGTTTATTAAAAAAGGGGGAGAGGAATTATGGGAAAGCCTATCTGTCCTATTAAATTTAGCCATAGAAAAACAAGAGGTCCCAAAAGAGTGGAGAGAAAGCAAAGTGACATTTATTCACAAAAAGGGGGAAAAAGATGTTTTGGATAATTATCGGGGGATCTCTGCCAGTAGCAACATTGGAAAAGTTTTCTGTAAAGTCCTGTATGGGAGATTAGAGGTGGTGATTGAGGGGAAGGGTTTTTGGGGAGAGATTCAGAATGGCTTCAGGAAGGGAAGGAGAGTCACTGACAATCTTTTCACGCTATCCCAAAAGAAAAAGATGTTTATGACCTTTCTTGATGTAAAAAGGCATACGATAGAGTATGGAGGAAGGGTATGTGGCGAAAGCTTGAAACTCTGGGCTTGGGGGGGGGGGGGGGGGGCGAGTTCGTTGGAATTCTGAAAACATTATATAACGATATACAGAGTGAACTTAGCCTGGGTGACATAACAACAAAACGTGTGCCTATGTAAGTAAGCCTAAACAGGGGTGTATCCTTTCGCCAATTCTCTTTGCATTGTACATCAAAGGTTTAGAAGATGAACGCCTGCCTAGCGACGAGGGGGTAGAAGTGGGTGACTTGAAGATCCGGGGTTCTATTTTTTGCAGACGATATGGTGCTAGTGTCTGTAAGCGAAGAGGGGCTAGCGAAAATGCTGGGAATTGTTGGGAAATATGGGAGCAAATGGAGACTCGGACTTAATGAAACCAAGAGCAAAGTTATACCTGTGGGCCGCAAAGTGGACCCCACTCGAAGGTGGAGAGTGGTGGAGCTCTGTATTCCCGAAGGTAGTAGTAAACTTCTTTGTGTAGGAGAGACAGGTGACTGCGAGTATCTGGGGTAAATATAAACATCACAGGGAGACGCATCTACCGAAACCACACAAATAAATTGATTCGGAAGGGAAGGCGAATCCTTAACCAAATGGAACTTACAGGGAGAAACAGTTTCAATAAGGTCTTCGTTGGGAAATCCATTTGGGAATGGTGGGTCTGCCAAGTATAACATATGGTACGGAAGTGGTACCCCTAAATCGGGCGGGTGTAAAGAGCTTGGAAACCCTGCAGAATGATGCAGGCCGATGGATAACGGGATCGAGTAATGCCGCAGCACTAGAAACAAGGGTGTGAGCTTGGGTGGATGAGGATCAAGGACAAGATAGACTTACTGAAGCTTGGTTACCTTAATTATTTGGTAAATCTCCCCGAGAGTCGATGGTGTAAAGTAATGTTCCAGAGAATTTTCAACTCAAATATTAAGACTGGATGGATGATCCAAGTGAGGGAGCTAATAGAGAACTACTCATTGGAGATCTTGGACCTAGACGTTGGGGCAAACCGGGGTAAAAAAATCGTCAGAGAAAGGGAGGATGGTAACCTTAATTGGCGAGAGGGGGTCAAATCAAAGAAGTCTTTGGGTGGCCTGCGTGATAAAGAGAAGACTAGTTCTGAACAATACCTTGATGGTACCTTTGGGGGCGGGGGGGGGGGGGGGTGGTCACTGTTGTTCAAGCTGAGGTCGCGGTCCGGGTGAGCTGAGGGGAAAATTGGGAAAAACAATGAAAAGGAGTGCCAGATGTGTAATTTGGGCGTGGTGGAGACTCTGGAACACTTTCTTCTAGAATGCCCAAAATACCAGTCTAAAAGGATAAGATTCACTGGGAGTGTAATGGGGAAGTGGGATGGGAGAATGAAGGACATGTGGTTAGTCAGAGACTCAAAGGAGAGGGTCAATATGCTAATCGGAGAGATTGCGAAGAATGGGGAAAGGGATGTCATCAAGCAGTTCGTCTTCGAGTGCTGGGAGGAGAGAAGAAGCGTGGGAATAGGGAGGCAGTTGGGAGTACAGGGGTAACCAAGGCCTTCTCACCCGTGAACCGCGACAAATCAGCGGCCGGCCAAAGTGTTATTGTTATTATTATTATTATTATTATTATTATTATTATTATATACTACTCACATTGTGCTAAGGATCACTCTTACCCATCTTTTTATTTGATACATAAAGGCCAAATTATGCGTATTGTTTTAAGTTGTTTATTTGTTCATTAAGGTTTAATTCGACTCCCACAAGCTTTGATCATATCATGTCAGACAATTTTACGCGTGAGTGCTTTCTCACACAAATCGTCACATGTCACTGATCAAGTCAGAATGTCAAAATCAACCACCCTCCATATTATGATCCCTGTTTATCATCGAGTAAATGAAATGAAAGCGGTTGCATTTCCTTTCCTTTCCTGGTGATGATCTAGGCAGTGATCACCTGCCAGTTCACGCCACTTTGAAATGTAATACTGGTCCCACAAGGTATCCGCCCATGAACAGAAGGGACCTATCAAAAATCAACTGGGACCTCTTCAGAAACATTATCGAAGTTAAAATAAATGCAAATGACCCCTTAACTGTTCATGAACTAGAAAAAGCCTGTGCCCACCTCACCGAGGCTATCAATAGTACACTAGATGAAATATGTCCCAACGCAAATAGTAAAGCCGCGGATAAACAGCATAAAACAAACAACACTTTAAATAATTAAACAAAAAAGAAAAGCCTTCCGGGCTTACCAATCAGAGAATGATCAAATAAAAAAGTAGAACTTAAAACCGCGTATAATCGCCTTCACGGAGAAGTAAAAAGGCCATACCTAACGACAATCGTGTGAGATGCGAATAGGCGACATAAAACCCCAATGGGTTGAGATAACCTAAGAGGTTCTGGGATACATTTAAAACTCTTACTGGCCAGAGGAGCAAAAATGCCAATAATAGTGCACTGAAAACTAGCGACAGCTCTGAACGACATGACTAAAGCCAACGCTCTTGCCGAACTTCAAAAGAAAGCTCATCGTCCACAAGAAGGGAACAGATTTGACAACGATTTCAAAGTAAATGTAAATAAATTTGTCCAAGACAACAACTCAATTTTTAACGAACCCAACTTCGATCAAAGGCCTGGAGATGGGACATCTTCTACTATAGACTTACCCAACTCCTAAAGTGCTGTCTTTCCTGTGGGTACTTTCCAAAATGCTGGAAAGTGACCACAGGAGTCCTCGACAAAGACCTTGCCAATCCTTCTAAGTACCGCCCAATTAGCTTGCTCAGCTGTGTTGCAAAAATATTTGAGTGGATTCTATGAAACTTCCCAGCTGTCTCGAGTCAATCAATTTTTTAACAAATGGCAAAGAGCGTACAGGAGTCAGAAAGAGGGAATCGAACACGTATATAGACTGGTCGATTATATGAAAACAGCGTTTAGTCAAAACGAAATAGGAACAGCGCTTTCCTTTGGTGTAGAAAAAGCGTTCGACTCGATATGGCACAATAGCATAAACTAGCGAAAATGTGATTACCCACTAAAATTCTGAGGATTATATCATCATTTCTAACTGACCGAAGAATCAAGGTGAGGATTAACCGCGAGGTGACAGAGGAAGTATTACCCGAAGGTGGGCACACCACAGAGATCGTTCCTAAGCCCGCTTCTTTTCATAATATATGTGAATAACATGGACAAAATAGGGAAAACTGTGTTGAACAATCGCAGTTCTCAGACGATAAAGGCATGTGGATGGCCAGTAAGTATGCTTAAGAGCTGGTGCGCCCTATAGCGCATAAAGCTCAATGCCGCCAAAACTCAAAGAATTACGTTCTTTAAAAAGAAAAGGAAAAAAATCAGTCCCCAGTATTGATCTCCAGTTATACGATCACAAATTAGAAGCAAGCAACGAGGCCAAATTTGGGGGATTTATACTGGATAGCAATCTAAATCTAACAGTCACGTAAACGCCATTACGGTTAGAGCTACTACACGTATCAATTTTCTGAAGGTGATCAGAGGTAAAAATTGGCGAGCAAACAAAGACGTTCTTCTCGAGCTTGTGGGTGCGTATTAAACCTTAATGAACAAATAAATAAACTTAAAACAATACGCATAATTTGACCTTTTATGTATCAAATATATAGATGGGTAGGAGTGATCCTTAGAAAAATGTGAGTAATATATTAAATACCATTCTAGAAGCACTATATAAAAAAATATCCATGTGAACAGCACTTTCAGTATATACACTGTTTGGCTTATTTGTTTGTACAACTCGACCCTTACAAGTATATCAACTGAACAGATGTTGCTTAGGCAGGGATGTATCCGCTAACTATTGTTATGTTTTATGATGTATTGAAGCCACGCTCATTCAGTTGGTAGTTTTAGTTACAATATAGACCTTGGTTTTACAGGAGTTAAACTGACAATGGGTACTGACTTGTATCAAAGTTTCTGCGGGATGAAAGTGAGTTTTGTGGCTTGATGTTCAGTGAAACTGTGAAACAATTTTCACAGAAATAAATTACTCTTTTCCCTTGGATAACAGCAAGCAGTAAATATACGCCCGCAGCTCAAAAAATATTAGTTTTTTATCGATAATATCCAGTTAATATATAATATTTGTTTTCCCTATTTTCGCGTAGTATATTTTGTTTATTTCAAGAATGTCTTACTCGAAAATGTAATAAAGCCTTGCAACATTGCATACCGTTTGTGACGGTATACCGGTAGTTAAATTTTACAGACGTTATTCAACCAGTTACGGTTTTGATACCGGTACCAACCGTTGTATCGAAATACCGTGAAGCCCTATGTACTACTCTTATAAACCCTAGGAGGCGACTTCAAAAAGATGGTCTCGGCGGTTTTGAGGTTTTTAGTGATTTGGGGTGATTGTCGGTCATTATCGGTAATTAGATTTACTTCTACAGAATCGAACACAACCCCAGAACACATCTCATTCATATTAGAGGATTTTGCACCACACAGCAACCACGTACCATCATAGAAACCAAGGTGGCGGCCTCCATCAAACAAAATGAACGACGGAAACAGGTGTCACATTAACAACACGCGCTGTCCATGCGCACTCACACCACGTATCACTATGGTGATGGCGTCACAACATGGCCACTCACGCGGAATACCATAAAAAACACAACGTCACTCGGTCACATGGTATTTCGTCATTTCCGAGATCCTGTACTCAGGTCCTGGAAATGGGGCAAGGTTGGCCCCTAAAATACTTCCAAGGTGTTTTATTTTTTAATTGGAAAGAAGATGAAAAGCTCGATGAGTTGTTGTGGTGCCTGAATCTTCAAAGGAGAAGGTTCTACACACGTACTATGATTAGGGAGTTTGCGATTTCAAATGTGTACGGGTACGGGTACGTGTAGCAGATAATTTGTGAAGTATGTCACACTTCTTGCACACGCTTACACGTTTGCTACACGTAAAACTGCCAGGTTGAAATTTGAAAATTCCAGTGATTTAAAAAGACAAAATGTGTTTCAGTTGAATGCACAAATTCGTGCCAGCTACAATCCCGTGGTTCCTAGAAGCTTTCTAATTGCAACAATCGAAATAATGAGCGTGTTTGTGAAACAAATTAGTTTAATTTTGTTGTGACAAAGACATGTCAACACTGGCATTAATCACGAAATAATTCGTTTTGGTCAGGAAAAGTCATTACGTGTACGTGTACGGGTAGACGAAAATCTTGTCGACAACATCATAAAGTTCGCTTACTTCCACACGTACACGTTTTTATTCAACGTGTAGAAGTAGGTTTACAAGTTTCGACGAACGGGTAGATATGGATTTGTTAAAATAATAATGGTTTCATTTTCTCTCTACATATATAATAAAACAGGTTATTCTAGTTGTAATCCCTGTGTTCTGGAAAAATTCTTCGCGGATATCAAGGGGAAATTGTTGTTGTGTTTGTTGTGGATTGAATATTTAAGATCTAAAACGCAGTTGTTTTCTCGAACAGTCTTGGAGAATATATTTTCCCTTTCTTCCAACGATGAATTATCACACGAGGATGTTTCTGTTACGTTGCCACTACGCCTATGAACGATCACAATTATATATTTGATTCTTAATTTATTTATTTTCGTGTACGGGTGAGTGTGTGTATGTGGTGTGAGTGTGTGTGTAGGGGGGGGGGGGGTTGGGGTTGGGGTGTAGAATCGATTTAGTAGTGGGGAAGTTCGATTGAATCAGATGGCTTACTACGATGGTTGTGGGCTAGAAACAATAGGGGGGGGGGGGGGGCACGTAAGTTGATTACTAAGCCGGAGGCAGATCCCAAAGTGCACAACACTGAGATGAGGAGTATGGGAAGGGTATCCCTCCCAATGTGGATAATCAGGAGGTTCTCCCAGGGACATTCAAGTCCCCCATTGATAACAATCGAACTACTGAATTATTTTTGAAAATTATTTTATATACCCTGTTTGTTTCAAAATTATTTATACCCTGTTTGTTTTTGTGTTTTTAAATGCGCGCTTCATTTTAAATGGGAGCGGGTCATGACGTGGGTTTGTGTGTGTATGGGGTGGGGGAGCTCTCCCAGGCCTGGCTACGTCACTGAGTAATGGCTTTCCGATGGAAGGTGTTTGTAGCAGGGACCTGCTGAAAGGTAGAGAGCAAGGCATAAGCATAAGGAGAGCAAAACAAAAACAAAACAAAAAAAATAGTTTTCACGTGCCAAAGGGGCGCAGGTACGACGTGATATTTTAAAACCATTGCGAACCGAATGGCTATCATTGGATTTATAGTCTCAGACAGAACCAAGGAGGCCGGATAGAAACCAAGATCCAGCTCGTGAAAAGAGATTGCACATTGCATTGAATGCGTTTACCGGAGGGCCAGCCCCCACCAGCCACGTTATTCTAGGATGTGAGATTTATGCAGCCTGGCTCACCAAGCTACCATAAGGATTCCAATCGACCAGTGGTTCATTTGCTAGGTGCCGAGGCACACACAGGTGTGATGCGTTTATTGGGATGAAGTCATGGCCTCTAATCAATGCCCCAAAACAATCTTCGTTAAAGAGAGAAGAAAAGCACAAACAGAACGCTGCTTTGGAAGCAGCGCCAGCATGATTTCCATAGCGGTTACAAAATGGAAAGAACGCCACCAAAACAGACCAATATGACGGTTTGTAAAAGCTGGAATCATCCATTAGCTTACAGAATGAAAGGTTGGCAATTCGGTCTCCCTTTGGGAGAACCGATGACTAAATACAGCAACCAAAAAACAATCACACGCCCACCTTATGACCCCTCACATACACCACATGCCCTTGTCGAGGGCTGGTTGTGGACATATTTATTTCCTTATTAAGAGAGTCAAACACTTGTCCTAGCCAGACAAGTTTTAATCATTGGCTTGCGTTTAGTCATTCTCTGTGGCTGTTGGCAAGTGGCGTGTTAGCTCACTTGACTGGTAATCAGGGTGAGCTATTCTAATCACTTTTTGCCCGTCGCGCGTCCGTCGTCCGTCGTGAAGGTGATATTTGGGAACACGTTAATGGAATTTCACTTGAGTAGCGGCTATATAGGGGCATTTTTAAATAATAGTTTTGCTCGTATTGAGGAGGGGGGGGGGGGGAGGGTGGTGTGGGTCCAAAATGCGCCAATTGGTAAAACATCTTCTCTTGAACCAGCGGTAGCAGAGACCGTTATGCTGCTTCCCTTTGGGGTGTAGAACCCAAGTTGTTTAAGAGAAGTTCGAGGGGCAATATTCACCGTCGTTATGGGAGGGGCAAGAATTTTATATTTTCTTACCGAGCGGCCGATTTGAACCAAATTTATTATGAAGTATATTAATGGGTCATAAGTATTTACGCCCCCAACAATTTCCAGTAGCCCCGTGGGAACCGCGGCAGCTAAAAATAGAAATATTTTTTGTTAAAAGCCCATATCTCCAAAATTACAATGCACTGAGATTTCTTATTTGATGTGAAGCTTCCTTGGAACCAACCAACAGAAAGGAATAGTAAAAAAAAATGTCATTAGTTTTGTCGTAGAATACAGCTTCTGGACTTTGAAAAAATGCTAAGTCCGCATTTTTTAACACTGTGGATAACAGAAAAAAACATTTAAAAATCTGTTTTTTTCTAAACCACTGCCTCAAATGATTCATATTTGATATATGGCATCACTGTAAGTAGGATTTTCAGGTCTATTTAAATTGATCCCTTTGGGGCACATTTAGCGGGGAAAAAATGTGGCCCATGCATGGGCCTCAAAATACAAAATAAAAAAAAATCAAACGCAACTTTTGCTAAATCTGTACGTATCAGGTCATTGATATTTGGTATGGAGCATATTTGGAGCGGGTAGCATCCAACTGGCAAAAAAAAAACCCCGGGTTTTACATGGGTTGCCACATGGTGTTATGAAATATTTGGATATACAAGTCTGCGCAGCATGATGTACAACCCTTCTGTGTCAGATACAACGATGCCATTCTCACAAACGATTGATTGGGGTAATTGGAATGTGGTGTTAACTTGGCTAAACCGTCCTTGTCAAACCTAAACATTTGACGGCATTTGTAAATCGTGACAAGTCAAAGCTTGGGTAATGAAACCTAATGTTAGAAGCTGAACGTTCATCACTTGTGGATAACAACACTAATTCTACGTCGTCTTCAATCGCACCGAACATCAGCAAATCTGAGGTAGCCATTGTTGGTCAACAACATAATGACCCTGAACTCACAGAGTTACTGGCCCGTTACCCGTACACGTACACGTTAATTAAAAAGTCGTTTCGCAACTCAATTTTTCTCAATTCCCAACGTGTACGGGTACGTGTAGCTACACGTACCCGTACCCGTACACGTTTGAAATCGCAAACTCCCTATTTAATTAGCAGTGAATATGTAGGATTTAAGATAATTCTCCGGCGAAATTTGAACACGCTTATGTTGGTAAACATGGCCGAAAATGACAATCATAATACCTAAATCGTCTGGTGTTTTACCGGGCAGTATTTCAACCAATAGTTCCATGTTTGACACAAGCAGTATGGATAAAGCAAATGGAATCCGCCTTAAGTTAGGCTCATGACTATTCCCGTAGCAACGTGGGTCACTCGCGTGTGACTCTGAAGGAAATTACGATCTTCCAATCAATGAAAGGTCAAATGAACCCGGTGATATCATCAAGGAATCGATTCGTCAACCAAAATTGGAGTTCATTCTTAGCACCCAGTGGATATACACTTGTTTCGTACTTAACAAGAAAGCTTCACTATCCACAGCAGAAGGACAAAGGGAAATTTCTGTCTTTCAGCGCGGTTCGAATCCCACCTGCGGCAACCGCGTTTCGAATCCCACCTGCGGCAACCGCGTTGTGTCCTTGGGCAAGACACTTCACCCCCATTGCCCACGTGGGGGCACGCACGGTGACGCTGTGTACTAAGGCGTACTGCACGTCGACGGTGCATCTGTCTTCAACCAATGCTAACCCTGCTTGTGTGGAGTTAGTATGTTGGGGAGCTGACAGTTGCTCGCCGTTGCTCGGTGGTTCTCTCCGGCTTCCTCCACCCGTAAAACGGTCGTGGTCATGATTAGCCATTGTGCAGAAATATGTGACCTTAAAAACACCAATAAATAAATAAATAAATAACTGTCTTTCAGCGTGACTGCTCGAAGTGTTCCAATGAAACAGGAGTGTATTCACTACCAGAAGGACATTAGATATTTGCTGCTGGTTCACCGGAAGTCGATCGCCGAATGAAAGAATGGCACCCATTTCAGACAGTCATGAAGCAGTCTTTCTCCTTAAAAATGCCTTTTGCAAAGGTTAAAAAATGAGTGACAAGCAGTTCAACAAATCACGATTTCCCTTGTCAAAATCTGGGTTCTCAAATTCAACCTTCACAAATGTTTATAAAGCATACGCAGATTCATTTGCGCTTCGTGTCCTACCTTATTAAATATTTTCAAGTTAGTTCTGGAAGACAGATTCGTACACACGCACCACTTTTGGGCTAAATGTCACTACATCATGCCTCATGACCAGCAATAAATCCCGACACTGGATTTTATTATGTCAGTAATTGTTATTGACCAATCAGCTTCAATATCTAGTGACCGTATATGAGACTGTGTATCATCGAGCTGACCGTATATAGAGCTTATATACGGTCAGTTCCGACATTTTGTTTTTGACATCCAACCCCTCGCTTCGATGTTTTTCCTAATTTCGCGTGTTCAACGAACGACAAATAATTTCGCGTGTGTGTCCGTTGAGCAACGTACAACTATAATACGTTTCTTCCAGTCTTTGAGAAATTTTAATAAACAAATGTAAATAAATACAATAAATAAACCACTAAAACGACATGTACAGAAGCCATCTGGCACTGTCTGAGACGAACTCAAGCGAGAATCCTTACCCGAATAATCTGTTCTTCTCAGTTCATGCAAATATTTTCGAGTTACTCTCCCTGGTCTGTCAATTTTATCGTCTGTTTTGTTTTGATTTGAATGATTGAACTTGAAGGTTGATCGATATCGAACATAAATTACACTTATGGTTGTGTCGCTTTCAAAGGACAGGCATAATAAATACGTTATGGGGCTTTCAGGGGCGGATATGGTGTGATGTAAGGCTCAGCGAGATCAATATTAGGCTCGGCATTCGGCCTCGCCTAGTGTAACCCTGCTTGTGCGGAGTTAGTATGCTGGGAGTCTGACAATTGCTCGGAGATGCACGATGGTTCTCTCGTGATAAAAGTAGTGTTTCATCATCTGTTGAGAACATAAATGTAGACATTATCTAGAGCAGGAAAATTGCTACTCACTCAGGGAGTACAGACCAATCGTGAGACTGGAAGGAGGGTAGTGGCAGAGGCCAGGAATGGGGACAGGAAACAGAAGTACTAGTTAAGTACAGGGAAATTGGCTTCTGGTCATAAGGCAGAAAGCCCTCGCTAAAATAATGGTGCAATGCTGGAAGGTGGTAGAAGATCACAGTACTGGATAATGATAGCGGAAACCGATCATAGGACACATACTAGAGGTAGTGGACGAGTCAGTGGCAGCATGCTGCGAGCTAGGAGTTATGACTTCAACCAATGCTAACCCTGCTTTTGTAGAGTTAGTATGCTGGGAGTCTGACAATTGCTCGGAGTTGCTCGGTGGTTCCCTCCGGGTACTCCTTCCTCCACCCGTAAAACTGTCCGAAAAGGTGACCCTGGCTGTCGAAAGTGTCGCTAATAAATAAATAAATAAATAAATAAATAAATAAATAAATAAATAGGAGTTATGAATGTCATGACATGATGTAGTAGATATAACTATACTCAGATAGATAATCTCTCATAATTCTTCTCCAATAGGTCTCAAACAGTGTCCTCAAATAGTACCTCACCATATAGTATGTTTCCTCAAATACTGATATGAGTCGAAGAGTGATATCTCATTTGCTCGATAAGATTCAAGTCGTCCGAGCAATGCCTTTTCTAGTTATTGCACGATAGCTCATCTACTAAACATGTTTCGAGCAATGCATGTTCCAATTACTGCCTGTTTGGCTCTTGGACTTATACAGTACGTGGAGAGTGGATTGTAACTATATCACCCGCGGAGTGGAGTTATCACCCAAACGATAAGTTTCAAATTTTGTACACATCGACAAAAAAACATAAGCAATGTTTCAGCCAATGGACCTCCGGGTTTAACCCGGAGGTCCACTGGCTGAAACTTTGCTTGTGCTGGTTTGGCTTTGCAACAAATTTGCAATTATTGCTTGGGTGGAATCTCCACTCTGCGGGTGATTTAGTATCAATACACTCTCCACGTATTGTACGTAGGAACCCGACTCTTTATACACAAGGGAGATAACTATGTATAAGCAGACACAGATTATAGGCAATGAAACAATCTGATTGGGCGAATGTAGAGGTCGAAATCAGAGATAGTTGAGACAGAGTAGACTTCTAGGCTGCACTCTAAATTCAGTTGGGTTAAAGCAACCCAAATCAACTGGGTTGAGAGAATATGAAACAGCTGGTTAGGGTTAATTTTAACCCGAGTGATTTTAGATCATGGGAGTAGCCAGAATATGGCCTGATATAATTAAAACCGAGGATTCTTGGAAAATAGCTGGAGAGATAGTTCTTAGGTTGTTTCTGATAATTCTGCACACTTCCATTGAATCAAACGAGACTACCACAATCCTATAGATCAACGTGCTCCTCTTATGAAGAGAATTCTTGAGGATTCTGAGCCCAATAAAGTCCATTTTATTAAACAGGGGTCCATTTGGGTGATTTTCGGGAGTTGGGTTGTTTTGGGTAATTAGATATACTGCCATGCAATCTAGCATACTCTTAGAGCACGCCCCCCCCCCCCCCCCCCCCCCTCCTCGTTGACACAGACCTTTGAAGACCATATTAAACACTTGTCACCATGGATAGTTGAAAACCAAGATGGGGGATCACGGTGGCTCAGTGGTAGACTGTTGGATTTCTATGCTAGAGGTCCCGAGTTCTACCCCTCCTCGGGACGACCCATGTTGTGTCCTTGGGCAAGGCACTTTATCCCCGTTGCCTACATAGGGGCACGATGACGCCGTGTACTAGGGAGTACTGCACTTCGATGGTGCACATGTCTTCAACCGCTGTAACGCTGATTGAGCGGAGTTAGAATGTTGAGAAGCTGACAGTTGCTCGTCGTTGCTCGGTGGTTCTCTCCGGGTACTCCGGCTTCCTCCACTCGTAAAACTGTCACGGGTAGCCATTGTGCATAAGTATGTTAACTTAAAAAGACCAATAAATAAACCAAGATTGCGGCCTCCAATAAACAAAATGGACGACGGAAAAACATGTCACCTTAACAACACACGTCGCGCATGCGCTATGACACCACATATCACCATGCAATGACGTCACAATATGCCGCTCACGAAGATTGTGATGACTAACACTAATGACGTAAGTGGGTTGATGTCGCACGAGATCAATAAGATATGCCCATTTTCTACAGCACAAACAACTACCGCTTGAACTTTCTACTCAAAAGGTTAGCTTTAGAAATCATTAGGAATTGCTTGCAGCAACTCTATAGAGGTTTGCTAATAAATGAAACCTGTAATCATCTTTAGAAATTGTAATATTAATGTTCGAAATGTTCCAGCCACAAGTTCCGAATGAAAGCCAAACCATACAGCAAATTTACCGCAGAAAACATAAAGCAAGCGAACGTGCTGAATATTAATTGCAAAAGAGAAATAAAAAAAAAATGCTCAAACTTTTGTATTTGGCAACCTTTGATGACACTTGAAAAATATCTGGAATAACTAAAAAATTTAAAATTCCTATGCAGTGTTCTAAAACAGCATATAACTCATAAAATGGGTTCATTCCAACGATGTTTCATAATCTATGTTTTTGAGGCAAATGGTATTTATATGTCTTTCTTCGTGAGGCAAAAATTGAAAACAAGCTTTAAACAGTAGTTTTTTTCTGAATAGGGCTGATCAATTAACCATCGGAACTGAAATGGAATTATTTCTTAATTGTAAGTTGTGTATCCTGAGATTTAAAAATAAATTTGTTTAAACTAAATCGAAAGTGTTATTTCGGTAATGTTGAGGAGGACGGAGAGGTAGATTAATCGATCCAGACCAACTCAAAATGCGTGGTTCTTATCGCAGACAGAAAAAAAATTAAGCCCATTTGAAATTGCGATTTCACAATAATATTTAGAAAAGAACATTTCTGGAATGAAAAACAACTTGATAAAAATCGTGCATCCGAGCTTTCAATTCCATTGAAATAATAAAAAAAAATGTATTCCATTACCCAACACAAAGGCCACAATCTTCCAATGAGGCGCGGTTATTATTAGCAATTGTGCAGAAACACATGACCTTAAACACCAATAAATACATTACGGCCGCCGTAGAATAGTTAGTTTCCACGGGAAGGCAATATTTTCGCTGAAGTAATATATATTACATGCCTGTTCTATGTAATCCCTATCTACAGCAACACTGAACCATGCGGAAAATTATTCTATCCTACCGCAATGGCACTTGTGTGCCATATCGATTAACCAATTCACACACGCGAGTGTCGTTCTGTGTATATATTTGACTCCAAATATTAATTACAGGAATAATCATAAAAAAGTTAATTAATGAAACCCCGGGTACAACTCAGTGCTTCATTAATTAAAATTTTGCTGATGTTGATTTTTTTTACCTGGTAAACGAATACGTGGACATCACTACCTACGTGTGGATTTCGACCAATCCATGGAGACTGAACTTTAATATTTAGTAATATTAATGAGGCGAAAGTGTTAAAAAAAAAAACAAGCTTGAGCTTCTGACAATGAAAGAATATGTTTTTAAAAAACGGTCATAAAGTTGTTTTTTTATTCAAGAAATGGCTTTTTCAAAAGACAAGTACTCATAAGTGTTGTGTTCACCAACCATCGGTTAGATCCATTCGGGTGGTACTCCGGCTTTTTCCACCGGTGATATGATGCTGACTGTTGAAAGGGTAGCCAAAGTCCATTAAGTAAATAAATAAACCCATAAACGTATGTCGAGAATGCCCTACCCCACGAAGTTGTGCGTTTTCTCAGCAAGGGCGTGGTATTTCAGGGTAATTATATTGTTTGGAAATATTTTGACACCAGCAGAGTTTTTTTTTCTCACCGGCTAACAGAGCAATTTCAATCAGAAGGACATTTTAAAGAAAAAAAAAACGACTCTGCATTTTTTGTTCTTAATTGTGAGGTGATGTAGTTCGATTTTGCGAATCCCCATTTTCAGATCAGGTCCACTGCCTATGGTAGCATCTTAGTTTAAGAATTTGAGACAGCTCAAATCGGTTATTCGATGTAGTTCAACGATGGCATACAGCTTGAAAAGTTTGGCGCTAAAGTCAGCAACCGATTAACATAATCCTTGAAATTGTTTACTGAGGTTAAAAAAGAAAGTATAATAAACTCTGAGGAGCAATGTATTTTAGTATTAGTGACTTTAATCCCAAACAAATTATTGTAAATCATATTTCGAGTCTACCTGTATGAATTTGCATCATTTCATGTTCTTACTATTGCCAGCATCACGTCAGGCCGTCGCAGTTCAGACATGGGGTGAAATGAAAAGTTCACACATGCAGTCAATAGCGTGTTTGTCCACCGTTTGCCTCATGGGTGGCAAGACATCGACGGCGCATGGACATGATAAGTCACTGGATGTCACCCTGTGGTATTGCGTTCCACTCCTGCCTTAGAACATTACGTAATTCGCCTAACGTTTGAAGATCACGAAGTCGTACCCGACGGTCCATTTGACCCCAAAGATGCTCGATTGCTGACAAATCTGGAGAAAGTGGAGGCCAGTGAAGAAGTTCGATGCTCTGCTCCTCAAGAAAGTCAAGGCAGATACGCGCCACGTGACATCGGACATTGTCTTGTTGGAATAACTGCAATCCGACGTTGGCGTTGAACAACGGGACAACAACAACGTTGAGAATTTCGTCCCTGTATCGCTGTCCATTCAGATTATCATCGGTGAAGATCAACTGCGTTCGATGGTGCACGGAAATTCCTGTCCAAGCCATTACACTACCCTCTTGAAACAAACAAAAGGGCACGCGAGCATCAGAAAACCGTTCTCCTCGTTGGCGATACACTCTTGCCCTACCATCAGCGCGCAGTAGACAAAATCGTGATTCGTCACTAAAAAGAACTATTCTCCAACGCTGCCGAGTTGATCGAACACGCTGACGTACCCATTCCATTCTGACGGAACGATGACGTTGGGTAAGACTTGGTCCGTGGTATGGACGCCTATTTCGGATGCCGTGTTCAGCGAGTCTGTTGCGGACAGTTTGTGCACCATTTCTATTGTTAGTTCTACCAGGAGTAATTGCTGCTGTCTCGTCACCGGAAGGAAGTGATCCCACAAGTGAGACGTCCCGATGTGTCGGTCTTGTGCAGGGGTCGTAATGTTTGGTTGACCTGAACGCGGTCGGTTGGCAGTAGATCCAGTGGTTCCATATCTTCCAATGAGACGGTAAATAGCGGCCACAGTGATTCCGAACTAAGCAGCGAGCTCATCTGGACGTATCCCAGCCTCATGCATACCAATGGCTCTATAGCACAACATAACACAAAGAAATATGTCGGTCACCCATTCAATTTGACATTCTCGGATAGCACGTGCTATTTTGAAATACGTAGCAAAATTGTATATGGTTGAGTGGACAACAACAACATGTCATTAAACTCTTTGCACGACTTCTTGTCCACAAACATGCAACATTAGAACTATTGTATTTCATCCTTTATGCTATTTTTTCACATCTGTTATACATTCTTTTTGACTCAGTATTTAAAGCCTTTACGTGAAAGGACATATCTAATTTATAAGTAATTATGGCAATTAAAAGCACAGATCACGTTGACGATATCCACAACAGACGAATTTACGATTGTGAATCCCAGTGGTAGAGGACATCTGACAGCCATGGCTTCACTAAGATTAAACCTTGCGTTGTTTCTCCCATTCTGCAAATGGTTGCTGTTATAAAATCGCCTTACAGTGCACTTTGTTGTCAATTATGGTGAGATAAATTTCTCGTCACGACAGTGTGTAACTAAAGAAATCCGGAACAAGTCTGTCTCCTTGTAGTGACATGATCGCAAATACTGTTCTGTTCCTACAACCCGACTTGATCTGGATTCCTATTATCATACACTGTGATGCTAATATATATTTATCTAACAGTAATTTTAACTTGCACCCCGTAAACTCTGGTAAACTCGGAAAAAACATTCGTATCGCATCCACCCCCTGTTTCGATTCCATATCAGACAGATTAAATTTCCGGTAAATACCGCACTATCTCATATATGCATTGTTATTACGCATTAAAATACAGTTTCTGAAATTCAAAATTTTAACCAATTTCAACGCAATTTAAACTGAAAGATGGGGGAATCGGGCTTTATGTATGGCTGTTATGGGCTTTATGGGATTGTTGGATAAATGTATTATCATGACCCGTAACGTTCAAGACGTCAAATCAGAATGATGGAGATTCACGATGGGTGTATTTGAAATGCGTCCAATGGTTTATACTGCAGAAATAAAATCCATTATCCCACGGTTATTGTATCAATTAAACGTCACTCGATACAAAAGAGGCATTGAAAAATGTGCTGATTGGTCGTTACGAATCTGAGTGGAGTCATGGCGTGAACAAAAAGGTGTCAAGCAAGAACGTGAACAGACCGCCAAATGTGATATTTCCTTTTACAAATATCAGCTTCATAACTTAATGAAAGCTTCTATTAGCAGTATCAATACAGAACAAGGGTAGCGTACGAGGTACAGGCATCAATTACCCTTGTTGGAGTTCTTTCCTGTATTTTACGCGCGCCTTCGATGCACGCGAAATACAAGAAAAGCGCTCCAGCCCGTTTTTAAAACAACATTTAATATTATTATCATTTAACCGTTTGGATGACACGAATTGCAGATGGCAGTTGTCCCAAAAATTTCGAAATAAGTAAAAAATATTTTGTACAAAAACATAACTAGTCACCCCTGATTGAAACGATTCAACGATCTCGTTCGAATAAGGGATTATATAAGTTATGTTTTGAGGCAAGCATTACAAAAATAATTCACTGGTTGGAAAAAGAATACATTCTTCATATTACGGCGGAAAAAAGTGTTTTGATTTTCAGGCAATCCCTCATTGAATTTTAACCCCATCATCCGACATTTTTATTGCCTTTGAGTTTCTTCCAATATTAGTACAAACTCAAGGAGACCTAAAACTTGTTATATTTTTTGATGGATGCATATTTATTTAGTTGCGTCTCCAATATGTTTGCCTTGTTCACTCTCCCATAAATTGTAACGACGCACATCCCCATAGATTAAATAATTTTATTTCGAAGATAATATGAAGAGCATCGAAAGAATATGGAGCCTTTGAATTGCAGTACCCACAGTTTGTTTTTTGATAAATGTTTTTCAAATTATAAATTAATTTATTTGTGTAAATATGCACGTTCTATATTTCATGTGTGTAAAATCCTCTCCATGTTTACTCACGTTTTGCAAAAAAAATATAATGAAAGTGTCAATGACACTGTAGCTCAACTTGACACACTTGAACTTGGTAAGTTTTAAATGAAATGGCAAAATTGAAGATCATTGGTACCAATGTTATTTGATGAAATTTCAACATAACTGCATTGTGTGTGCACAACGTCGGAGTAATCCATGCATTTTTAAATGTAAACTGTAAGACGGGCTAACGGAAGAATGTTGAAACACAAATGCAGTATGTTCAGAGGTTATTGTAAATGGCAACTTTTTTTCACAGAAATGAATGCTAATGAATAGCTCTTATCTAAAGGTCTTGCCTAATGAGCACACCAAGTTAAAAAACAATCCTATGATAAATGTGGCCTGTAGCCCATGTCAAAGAACGCTGATGCACAAATGCAATAAATTCAAAGATTGTTGCTAACAGCAACAGCTTTTGATGGAAATGAAAAGAAAATCAATAGCTCCTATCTTTGTCACCCTGCATAAGCATACAAAGTTTCATAACACCCTGATAATGAATGTGCCCTCTGAGGCATGCCAAAGGAAGACGTTAATGCACAAATGCACTAAGTAGAAGGTCATTGCTTGCGGCAATGGTTTGTTTTTTATGGAAATTCATAAATATACCCTGCAGAGAGTGCAAAAGGGATAAGCTGAAGCACAAATGGAGTAAGTTCAAAGGCTGGTGATAACGGCAATAATCTTTTATGGAAATGAAAAAAAGCAATAACTCTCATCTAGAGGTCACCCCGAACACATTTACCAAGTTTCAAAGTGATCCGATCATAAATGTGCCATGAAGGGTGTGTAAAAGGGAAATATTGAGGTCTGACTAAACTAAGTTCAAAGGTCTGAGGCAGCATTATTTGACAGAAATGGAAGAAAATCAACAGCTCCCATATAGATGTCACCCCACACAAGCACACCAAGTTTGCAAGCGATCCAATCATAAATGTGCCCTGCAGGGAGTGTCAAAGGAAAATATTGATGCTTAACTGCACTTAGTTTTTACAAAGTTCATCGAAGGTCATTGCCAGTGGCAACATTTTTTGAAGAAATCGAAGAAAATCCATAGCTCCCATCTAGAGGTCACCCCAAACAAGCATGCCAGGTTTCAAAGCAATCCGATCATAAATGTACCCTGTAGGGTGTACCAAAGGGAAATATTGAGGTCTGACTAAACTAAGTTCTAAGAACGTTGGCCGTGGCATATTTTTTGAGGGAAATGGAAGAAAATTGACAAAACCCGTCTAGAAGTCACCCCAAACAAGCATGCCCGGTTTCAAAGTTCATCGAAGGTCATTGCCAGTGGCAACATTTTTGACGAAATCGAAGAAAATCGATAGCTCCCATCTCGAGGTTACCCCAAACAAGCATGCCAGGTATCAAAGCAATCCGATCATAAATGTGCCCTGTAGGGTGTGCCAAAGGGAAATATTGAGGTCTGACTAAACTAAGTTTTAAGAACGTTGGCCGTGGCAACATTTTTTGACGGAAATGGCAGAAAATTGACAGAACCCATCTAGAAGTCACCCCAAACAAGCATGCCCAGTTTCAAAGCAATCTGATCACAATTGTGCCCTGAAGGGTGTGCCAAAGGAAAATATTGAGGTCTGACTAAACTAAGTTCTAAGAACGTTGGCCGTGGCAACATATTTTGACGGAAATGGAAGAAAATCGACAGCTCTCATCTAGAGGTCACCCCAAACAAGCATGCCAGGTGTCAAAGAAATCCGATTATAATACATGTGCCCTGTAGGGTGTGCCAAAAAGAAATATTGAGGTTTGACTAAACTAAGTTCTAAGAACTTTGGCCGTGGCAACATATTTTGACGGAAATGGCAGAAAATCGAAAGCTTCCATCTAGAGGTCACCCCAACAAGCATGCCAGGTGTCAAAGAAATTCTATCATAAATGTGCCCTGTAGGGTGTGCCAAATGGAAATATTGAGGTTTGACTAAACTAAGTTCTAAGAACTTTGGCCGTGTCAACATATTTTGACGGAAATGGCAGACAATCGAACCTCCCATCTAGAGGTCACCCCAAACAAGCATGCCAGGTTTCAAAGCAATCCGATCATAAATGTGCCCTGTAGGGTGTGCCAAAAGGAAATATTGAGGTCTGACTAAACTAAGTTCTAAGAACGTTGGCCGTGGCAACATTTTTTGGCGGAAATGGAAGAAAATCTATAGTTCCCATATAGATGTCTCCCCAAACAAGCGTGCCAGGTATCAAAGAAATCCGATCATAAATGTGCCCTGTAGGGTGTGCCAAAAGGAAATACTGAGGTCTGACTAAACTAAGTTCTAAGAACGTTGGCCGTGGCATATTTTTTGACGGAAATGGAAGAAAATTGACAGAACCCATCTAGAAGTCACCCCAAACAAGCATGCCCGGTTTCAAAGCAATCTGATCATAATTGTGCCCTGTAGGGTGTGCCAAAGGAAAATATTGAGGTCTGACTAAACTAAGTTCTAAGAACGTTGACCGTGGCAATCTATTTTGACGGAGATGGAAGAAAATCGACAGTTCTCATCTAGAGGTCACCCCAAACAAGCATGCCAGATGTCAAAGAAATCCGATCATAAATGTGCCCTGTAGGGTGTGCAAAAAGGAAATATTGAGGTTTGACTAAACTAAGTTCTAAGAACGTTGGCCGTGGCAACATTTTTTGACGGAAATGGAAGAAAATCGAAAGCTCCCGTCTAGAGGTCACCCCAAACAAGCATGCCAGGATTCAAAGCAATCCAATCATAAATGTGCCCTGTAGGGTGTGCCAAATGGGAATATTGAGGTCTGACTAAACTAGGTTCTAAGAACGTTGGCCGTGACAACATTTTTTGATGGAAATGGACATAAATCGATAGCCTCCATCTAGACGTCTCCCCAAACAGGCATGCCAGATTTCAAAGCAATGCAATCACAAATGTGCCCTGTAGGGTGTGCCAAAAGGGAATATTGAGGTCTGACTAAACTAGGTTCTAAGAACGTTGGCCATGGCAACATTTTTTGACGGAAATGGACATAAATCGATAGCTCCCATCTAGACGTTTCCCCAAACAAGCATGCCAGGTTTCAAAGCAATCCGATAATAAATGTGCCCTGTTGGGTGTGCCAAATGAAAATATTGAGGTCTGACTAAACTAAGTTCTAAGAACGTTGCCCAGGTTTCAAAGCAATCCAATCATAAATGTGCCATGTAGGGTGTGCCAAAGGGAAATATTGAGGTTTGACTAAACTAAGTTCTAAGAACTTTGGCCGTGGCAACATATTTTGACGGAAATGGCAGACAATCGAAAGCTCCCATCTAGAGGTCACCCCAAACAAGCATGCCAGGTTTCAAAGCAATCCGATCATAAATGTGCCCTGTAGGGTGTGCCAAAAGGAAATATTAAGGTCTGACTAAACTAAGTTCTAAGAACGTTGGCCGTGGCAACATTTTTTGGCGGAAATGGAAGAAAATCGAAAGCTCCATATAGATGTCTCCCCAAACAAGCGTGCCAGGTGTCAAAGAAATCCGATCATAAATGTGCCCTGTAGGGTGTGCCAAAAGGAAATATTGAGGTCTGACTAAACTAAGTTCTAAGAACGTTGGCCGTGGCATATTTTTTGACGGAAATGGAAGAAAATTGACAGAACCCATCTAGAAGTCACCCCAAACAAGCATGCCCGGTTTCAAAGCAATCTGATCATAATTGTGCCCTGTAGGGTGTGCCAAAGGAAAATATTGAGGTCTGACTAAACTAAGTTCTAAGAACGTTGACCGTGGCTACCTATTTTGACGGAGATGGAAGAAAATCGACAGTTCTCATCTAGAGGTCACCCCAAACAAGCATGCCAGGTGTCAAAGAAATCCGATCATAAATGTGCCCTGTAGGGTGTGCCAAAAGGAAATATTGAGGTTTGACTAAACTAAGTTCTAAGAACGTTGGCCGTGGCAACATTTTTTGACGGAAATGGAAGAAAATCGAAAGCTCCCGTCTAGAGGTCACCCCAAACAAGCATGCCAGGATTCAAAGCAATCCAATCATAAATGTACCCTGTAGGGTGTGCCAAAGGGGAATCTTGAGGTCTGACTAAACTAGGTTCTAAGAACGTTGGCCGTGGCAACATTTTTTGATGGAAATGGACATAAATCGATAGCTCCCATCTAGACGTCTCCCCAAACAGGCATGCCAGGTTTCAAAGCAATGCAATCACAAATGTGCCCTGTAGGGTGTGCCAAAAGGGAATATTGAGGTCTGACTAAACTAGGTTCTAAGAACGTTGGCCATGGCAACATTTTTTGACGGAAATGGACATAAATCGACAGCTCCCATCTAGACGTTTCCCCAAACAAGCATGCCAGGTTTCAAAGCAATCCGATCATAAATGTGCCCTGTTGGGTGTGCCACATGAAAATATTGAGGTCTGACTAAACTAAGTTCTAAGAACGTTGCCCAGGTTTCAAAGCAATCCAATCATAAATGTGCCATGTAGGGTGTGCCAAAGGGAAATATTGAGGTTTGACTAAACTAAGTACTAAGAACGTTGGCCGCGGCAACATTTTTTGACGGAAATTGAAGAAAATCGATAGCTCCCATCTAGAGGTCACCCCAAACAAGCGTACCCAGTTTCAAAGCTATCTGACCATAAATGCGACCCGTGAGGTGTGCCAAAGAAAATTGTGGACGTACGTACTATAAAGTACGTACGTACGCCGACGGTCGAGAAGTGATGGCAATAGCTCAGCTTGACTTTGTCAAGTTGAGCTAAAAATTAAAAATAAAACTCTTCCTCCCTCACTGATTTGAAAAAAATGTCTGAGAATCAATTAATTTATTTCGTGTGGCCTAAATCTCACCTTGCTTCCCCAATTCTACAAGCCATGCATTATGGAAGCGGGCGGCTTTTTTTAGGCTATCTACTTCACATACCGAGTTCAGATGAAAATCGACATCAAATATTTCTTCATAGTCATCCCCAGTGTATAGCTTCCCATCCATCGTGGGAATCTGTAAAACACAGAAATAAAAACATGAATTGAGTGATTGAGTGATTCTGACGAATGAGAGTTTTCTCCTGATGTTTTCTGCATTTTATATTCATCATGTTTCCCTCTGTACAAATATAAATCGGAAAAGTGCTTGAAATTCATTTTGTTACACATCCATTAAACTTTAAATCCTTGTATTTAACAGAATCGATGCTTTGACAGTTATTTATTTATTGGTGCTTAAGGTCACATATTTATGTACGATGGCTAGTCTTGATCGTGACAGTTTAACGGGTGGAGGAAGCCGGAGTACCCGGAGAGAACCACCGAGCATCGACGAGCAAACTGTCAGCTCCGCAACATACTAATTCTGTCCAAGCTCCGTTCAAGCAGGGTTACAGCGGTTGAAGACATGTGTACCATCGACGTGCAGTACGCCTTGTATGCAACCGGGAGAAAGTGCTTTGCCCAATGACACAACCTGGGTCGCCCCGAATGGGAATCGAACGCGGGATCTCTAGCATAAAAGCCCAACAGTCTACCACTTAGTCACGGCACGCTCCCGCTATGACATAAACGTTTCTGTATTCAACCGGTGAGGTACAAGCCGAAATTGTTTTCCCAGCACCTTTTATACTAGTTCCTTTCCCGTCTAGTCATCAGTTAGGCTTCCAACAGTTTCCAAATTTCGTTATACAATTATCGATCGTCTGTCGCGTAGTGTGACAATGAAAACGCCCAAAGCAAAATAAAGTTGGTTCACAAAAAAATTAGTTAACCAAAAATGAGATAATATTAAAAAAACAAACAAATCATTTCCAACCACAACATTAACCCGTACCCTTGGTAGTCTCGCCTGCGGATCAACATTATTTCAGTAAATCTTCGGACATCTTGATATGCTTCAAACTTCTTTTAAAAAAGTTCTTCCCAGCCGTTTTTCAAATCTGCCCAAATTTGTTCTTAATTTTTTACTAACAGTAATACCCACCAAATAGTTAGACATGAATGGAGTCCAGTCGAAGAGAAACAGCGATACGAATTTCAACAAACACGTGCAGTAGAGAAGATAATGAATTTAGACTGTTTCTCAAAAGGTTGTTTTGACTTTGTATCGATCCATTTGATCAGTGCAGTTTCAAACAAAACGAACGGACTCTTCACCTTTAGGTTTAAACTTCGGAATTAAAATTTGTTTATTTAAAAGACTTTTAATGCACATAGAACGCAATGTGTTTTTTAATCGATGGGTGTTTTACATAAGTCGTTGAGATGGCGTATTCATATCACGGCTCGAGCGAAATATGATTTCGCCATTCCAATGAGTTATGTAAAACACCAACAGATTCAAACACACATCACGTTCTGTCTACATAGTAGTAGCCTCTGTAGTTTTGAAAAAAATCTTATCTACCCATTACATTTTGGAGAAAATATCTAGTATCACTTTGGAAAAGAAAGAATCAACGTATGTCACCCTTTGCCTTTTAGTGTTTTGTTGGGATTCTTTCGTCTGCTGGTTTGGACTTGAATTAAACAGACACGTGTTTACTTTTGGTCTAAAGTGACTCAACTTCGAAAATACCCAACAAATTGCCGCTTAAAATATTTCGAGCAAGTTCGTTGGAAAGGCCATTAAACACAAGGAAAAATGTATTCACTCTCCTGTCCACATGGCTTTCACTTTCCTTATTGTTATGTGGTGACCCGGTCGGAAATGGGGAGGTCGAAAGAAATAATTTGGTAATTTGGAAACCTTCTGCAGTTTTGAAAAAGAGGTGATTGTGCGTCTCTCTCTCTTTCTCTCTCAGTTCGAACGGGCATGAAAATGACTTAAATTTCTAGTCCTTTCATGAAATGACTCAAATTTGTGTCTTGACATTTCACGAAATGACTAATACCTCTGGACTATTCAAATCATTATTCAGTATGGATTTGGAAGACTGACGAAAGGATGGAAGAAACTATAATTTTCAATCATTGAATTCATGCAGAAATCACACATAAACCAAGAATAAATGTACACGAAATAACGGAAGTAATAGAATGATACAGAATGGGAGTATTATTATAGCACAAGCGGAACAAGACAAAATTACTTATTGGAGCTGTTTAAACGAGCAGAACGTATGGTGAAAAGGAGCCAGTAATTAGGAGGTGGTGAGATAGGAGAAAAATGAAGAGAGAATGCTAATACCAATAGCAGCCCAGTATAGTGAAAAGGAGCCGCATCGAATTAGTAGGTAGTGAGACAGGAGAAAAATGAAGAGAGAATGCTGATACCAATAGGGCCCTAGTATAGTTAGAAAGAGCTGCATGGAATTAGTAGGCGGTGAGACAGGAGAAAAATGAAGAAAGAATGATAATACCAATAGGGCCCTAGTATAGTGAGAAAGAGCCGCATCGAATTAGTAGGTGGTGTGGCAGGAGAAAAATGAAGAGAGAATGCTAATACCAATAGGGCCCTAGCATAGTGAAAAGGAGTCGCATCGAAGTAGTAGGTAGTGAGAACAGGAGAAAAATAAAGAGAGAATGCTAATACCAATAGGGCCCTAGTATAGTGAAAAGGAGCCGTGTGTAGCTTGACCTAACAGGAACTAGCCAAGGCTGTAAACTCAGAACATAGTATTCTTAACAAGTACTGGAAGTATATTTATATAGTTTATTATGTGATGAAATATCTACATTATTATACAAAATGAATGATAAAAAAAAAAAACATTGAGAATGGCTTGGTCTGTAAGGAGTTAATTGATATCCGGTTTGAATTCTGATGGGATTTATACATATATAGGGTTTTTATTGGTCACACTTTCACACTCTCTCCCTCTCTCTCTCTGATTGTTATTTTTTTCTGTGCACAATATATTTTAACTCGGAATGTTTATGGCGCCATAACTAAAACTCACGCTTTCCGCGGTCCAGGCCTGGATTTTCATTTGATCTCTTGAAGATTTCTTTTCACGTATAAGTTTTCTCATACTTATTCATCTACATGGTCCAAAACTATCCTCGGATTCAGATTTTGAATATTATTCATTTTGAATGTTAATTTTCTCGACTCGAATCTCTCATTGTTACTTGGCTTGTGTAGCTCATCTCAGTTCAATCTCAAAACTCGGTTGCTACTCGGCTCATGGAGCTCATCTCAGTTCAAGCTCTGGCAGAATAAGTACTGCCAATACTCTGGATTTCCTTTTTGGAATCAACATTAAACTTTAGTCCATTTTATATGGAACATACAGTCAATTTCATATAACATTTTAACAGTTTCTGTAAACATCCATCTCAATCTCTCCAAGTTTCATTTTTACTTATAAAAAGCAATTCTGGAGAAAACTTGTTTTTACTTCACATTCTGGTGACCAACAAAACTAAAACTAACATTTTTTCTCACACACACACACAGAGATTTTAGAACAGGCAAGCCCTTCCCAGCATTTCTTATCAATATGGCTGTCACATTTAATTTCTGTTACAGAACACAGTCGTGGGAAGAAGCTGAAATTCTTGGTGCCAATTTCCCCACGCTTAACCCCCATTCTCACACTGATATAATTATTATTTATCAACATAGTTATGAATATAAGATATATTCATCTCTTTGAGTCAAAACATGAATTAACCCTTAGTATATCATACTAATATTTTCGGTGTTCAATATTAAGCTGAACTTATATGCCAATACGTAAAACAACTCCCCTCTGAAAATCGGCATGGGCAATGTTCACTCAGTAAGCCAAGTCTTCACAAACTAAGAAATACAGAAAATATGTATGTACCAATATGGATATGTATGTATTTACAAGCGACGGAAATGAGATAGGGCTTCCCGTATGCCTCTGTTGTCTCACGAGCTTCCAGCAGATGCAGCCTTTGAACAGGTCGTCTCACCAAACCATTTGCAGTTTTTAATGTTACTGATCGCACCAGTCCATCTCGTCCTGGGTGTGTCTCTACTACTTTCCCCAAAATCCACTCCTGCTTCTTCATATTATAATGTGCAATCAATACAACGTCGTCTGCTTTTAAGTTCTCCTGACTGTCAGTCCATTTTTGCATTTTATTAAATTCAAGCAGATATTCTGTGTTCCATCTTTTCCAAAACTGCTTCGACAAACGTTGACGGTATTGCCATCGTTTTCCAAGTGACGTTTGTCTTAACTCTACATCTATCTCGGGTAGTGTATTTAAATACTTACCTATTATTAAATGACCTGGTGTTAGAGGTAAAGGGTCCTCTTTGTCAGCTGACACATCAGTCAGTGGTCTGGAGTTAAGCTGTGCTTCAATATCCGTTAAAACTGTTTCCATTTCTGTATACGTCAGCCTAACTTTCCCCAATACTTTTTTCAGTGGTGTCTTGACACTTCTCACCATTCTTTCATAAACACCTCCATGCCAGGGGCACGCTCTGTTATAAATTTCCATTGGATCCCTTTTTGTACTAATCTGTTTTCTATCCTTGTTTTGTTGGAAGGTGTATTAAAGATTTGAAATAATACCTTTGATGCCTTTTTAAATGTTTTGGCATTGTCAGAATACATGATGGAGCATTTCCCTCTACGATTAATCATCCTCTCCAAGGCTCTCAAAAACTCATCTGCTGTCATATCTGGTACCAATTCAAGGTGGACAGCTCTTGTTATCATACAAGTAAACAATATGATATATGCTTTTCTATTGAATTCATTGTCCAACTTAACATAAAGTGGACCAGCAAAGTCGACACCGACACGTGTAAATGGCTGTACTTCTCTGACTCTGTCTGCAGATAATGGTGCCATTTTTTGTTTCAGTGGGTTAAGCTCTTTACATTCTGAACACTTGTGGATAATGCACCTTATTTCTTGGCGACCACGTATCAACAAAAATCTGCACCTCATACTTGCAAGAGTTTGCACCACACCAGAATGACAGTTACTGACGTGATAATGCATAACAAGTAAATCAGTCAAACAACTTTGAGTGGGCAATATAATTGGGTTTCGCGTTTCTTCGGGTAAGACAGAGTTTTGCAGCCGTCCTCCGACGAGTAGCATTTCTTGTTCCTTGTCCCAAAATGGGTCCAATGGAACTAATGAGCTATTTTTTGGCAATGCTTTCTCTGATTTCAAAGCTTCAATCTCCTCTCGATATGCCATCATCTGTGCCCATTTTATCCAGAAACTCTCTTCCTCATGTCTGTTTTGCATTGTTAGTGGGTCTCGAGCTTTTTCAGTAAAACTTCCCTCATCTTTACTTCTGTGTTTCTTTAACCAACTTCTCACTCTTGTAAACACTCCAATAAATTTGTTGTAAGAACCAATTGTTTCACATACTGCTTCATGTTATCATCTGCTGTGCTAACTGATAATGTAGCTGCTGTTAAAACCTTTGATTTCCGTTTTTTACTTGCTGTATCAATAGCTGATTTATTGGGAACATTTTCTTTTTTCGGCCAACACTTCTCGTCCATTTGCAAAAACTCTGGACCATTCCACCACAGTGTTGACTGCACTAATGTTTTTGCACTGCAACCACGTGAGCACAAGTCGGCAGGGTTGTTCTTACCTGCTACATGTCTCTATCTAGATGGTTCAACTAGACCCTGTATTTCAGCCACACGGTTCACAACATATGTTTGCCAAACATACGAAGGTTGGCTAATCCATTCTATGGCCACTCTAGAATCAGACCTGCAATAAACAGCTTCTATTGGTAGATCAATTTCCTTCTCAACATATTTGAAAAGTCTAGCTGCAAGTAGACTGGCTGTAAGTTCCAGTTCTGGTAGACTTCTACGGTTTTTAATGGTGCAACTCGTGTTTTTCCACACACATTTGTAACATTAATTGAAGAGTTCACAGAATCTTCAACTCTAAGATACACCACGGGTCCATAAGATGCTTCACATGCATCACCAAATGCATGTAATGTATACTTTGGCTTTGTAACATGTTCTGGTACAAAACATCTGTTCACTTTTATCTGGTCCAAAATTGGGACTTCGTCTTTCCACTTGTTCCATTCCTGAACGAGCTCATCTGGTAATGGCTGATCCCATTCGCAAGCCGATGTCCAAGCTCTTTGGAATAATTGTTTAGCTTTTAAAGTAAATGGAGCCAACAACCCCATTGGGTCGTATATGTGGTGTAACTGTTTTAAAAATGTTCGTCTTGTTTCACAAATGACGTCATCCAACTTTTCGTAAAATGAGAACATCAGTATATCTTCAGTTGGGAGGTATTTTACTCCAAGAGCTGTTGTCGTACAGTCATTTTCTGCCATGGTTATAACATGATGGGATGCCAAATCTTCCTTTTCCAGGTGTTTCAAAGCTTGGGGTTTATTTGAAACAAATTTTCTCAAAGGGAAGCCTCCCCTCGCCAATAAATTCTTCATCTCGACACAGAGATCAGCTCCCTTTTCTTCAGTTTCAGCACCAGTTAGAATATCGTCCACAAATATATTCTTTCTTATCTCACTGGAAGCTGTTGGGAAAGATTCACTTTCACCTTCCATGTGTTTAAATATTGTCTTTATACCGGTACTTAAAAATGGTGAGCATTTTAATCCAAACGTAACTGTTGTCAGTCTATACTCGTCTGGTGTCCTATCTACCTCCATATTTCTCCATAAAAATCGTTGCAAATCTTGGTCTTCTCTTTTCATTTTGATCTGTAAAAACATTTTCTCAATGTCAGCCACTACAGCAACTTTATGTTTCCGAAACCTGATCAGCACACCCAACAAGTCGGGTTGTAAAGGTGGTCCAGGTAACAGGGTATCATTGACTGACACACCTTCAGTGCCCTTTGCGGAACCATCAAAAACAATTCTGACTTCCGTGGTTGTTTTGTCCATCCTAACTACTGAGTGATGGGGCAAATACCAAATGTTGCCCTCCTTTGACTCCACAGGGTTTTCAATCTTCTCGGCTCGTCCACTTGATATAAGTGGCCATAACTGTACAAGGACCTGACAAAATCCATCCAATATGAGTTTTCTGAGCGATCGGCATACCTCTTGGACCATGTATTCTCTCAGCCATATGGATATTCTGGGTATCTTCAATACCAAGCATTATATCCACGTATGCCCCCTTTGTTCGTGGATAAACGTCTGCTAACTGCAATCCTATCAAATATGGCATTTTTGAGAAATCTATTTTGACCTCTTTCAAATCAGCACTTGGCTTATCAATCACGTAAGCCACAATCTCAAACACTTCTCCTTTCCATTTTGGGACAGCTGATGACAAATAAAATCTCACTTCTTGCGTCTTTAAATGCAGGGCATTTCCACCAGCTAAGGTGAATTCTCCTTCAACCACACGGCCTTTCAAATTGAGCTTCTTGGCCATTTTCTTGCTGATAAATGACACCACACTTCCACTGTCAAATAAAACCCTTGCTTGTGTGACACAAGCATTAGATTCCACCTCAACAATGCCACTTTGCATTAATATTTCTTTAGGACCATTTATGGCTTTTACAAGACCAGCTGTTGACTCAATTTTTTCATTACTTACCTGAATTTCAGCCGTTTCTGTTTCTCCACTGTTGCGTCTTGAGCGGGTGAATTCCTTGTGTGGATATTCGTTTTTATTTTGACGTTTCTCAATATGTAGCAGAACATTGTGTTTTCTACCACATTTGCTGCAAGGACTAGCATTACAGTTCGTAACAAAATGATTTGTCCGTAGGCAGTTAAAACAAGCTTTTGAGTCTTTAGCTCTTTCTGTTCTCTGAGGTATGGTCAGTTTGTTAACTGCATAACATTTGACCGATGGGTGGTTTTTTTTTACCACAGAACAAACAATCAGATCTATTGCCTTTATTGTGGAATGATGTGTTCCTCGTGACATTCAGTGCATAGCCACTAGGCTTGCGTTTTTCAGGCTTGTTGTATGTTTCCTGTTTCTTGTTTCCTGTTTCTTATATTTATTGGTGTCTGCTTTAACCTCCGCATCAGTTCGCCGAGCTACTTGGAGAGCTTCTTTTAAGTTTTTGAAGTAATTCATCGAATTTGATAGGCAGATTGTTGCGAGTTCATCTCTCTGTTCTCTCATCTTTGATGCACTCGCCATCCCATCTTCTCACCAAGACTTTTGGGAGTTTAGGCCAAGGCTGTCAATACCCAACTACTGTTAATAAAACTTTCGTTGTTGTCAATTTTCCTCAGTAAGTAATTCCAACATGTTACCAGTTTGGAATATATTACATCTAATTCCTTGGCATTGGCTGAAAATGTTAGGTTAACATTTGCAATCTCTAAAATTACTTTTTGTACTCTTACAAGGACATCTCCATACTTATTTTCCAGTATTTGTAGTGTTTCTTCAAAACTTGGATTTTTTAAAGAGAGAGAGCTACCTTTAAGGCGTCGCCTTCAAGAACACTAATTAAGAAATGAGCTTTCTCTGCCTCAGAATAACCAGGTTTATCTAATTCTGCCTTAACAAGGTCCCTCCACTGGTCAAACAACTCTGGTTCGCCTTTGAACTTTGGTACAGTTATATCACGTTTCCTTTTTGTCATTGTAGTGACAATCTGTGATAGTTGGTCAAAAGTTAGTCCGGTACTGATAGATTTAAAAGCAGCAGTTAAACTTTCAGTTAACTGCTTATTTGATGAATGTCTCTCGCTGTCATGCGATAAATCACTTGCGTCAGAACTACGTCTGCTGTTAGCAGTTGAATGCACCAATCCCTTCATTTCCATGATCTGCACTTTGGTTCTTAATGACAAATACAAGTCTCTAATGCTTTGTTCGCCATTTTCGTCCTTCTGTCTTGATTCATCATCCATGTTCTCTAGCCTTTCTGTGTTATCAGGGTTAAACTCTATGTCATCTTGTACTGCTTGCAGCTCATTAAAAACTTTGATCAAATTCTGTGAGTCCATACTGGTCGCTCTCATTTACAACTCGATATCGCTACTTGGCGAACCATCGACTTTCAGACGATCGGTTTGCTCGAAGAGCTTCAAAACTGATTTGTGTGCCTTAGTGAACCTCATGCGACAAATACGCCGCTTTTCCAGAAGACTTTGCAAACAGACCTCTGTCTCCATTGTGAGTTTCAAAATACAATCGCCACTCTAAATTATTACAAGAAATAATTTCAATTACATGTAATTAACCCTTTTTACAATTAATATTTAAAACGGTAAATACAAAGTGAGAAAAATCACATACAAGATGAAGGGTCAAGCAGGCAGAACAAAACACCAAGAACTCAAACATTAAAATCTTTTTAAACACCTTCCAGCTCTAAAAATATTTAAGAATACAGTCGTTCGATCAGAGCTGTACTGACTCCCATAAAATGCGAAACAGTAGCAGCATCCGGCTCGAGGGGCCAAAAAATGTAGCTTGACCTAACTGGAACTAGCCAAGGCTGTAAACTCAGAACATAGTATTCTTAACAAGTACTGGAAGTATATTTATATAGTTTATTATATGATGAAATATATACATTATTATACAAAATGAATAATAAAAAAACATTGAGAATGGCTTGGTCTGTAAAAAGAGTTAATTGATATCAGGTTTGAATTCTGATGGGATTTATAAATATATCGGGTTTTTATTGGTCACACTTTCACACTCTCTCCCTCTCTCTCTCTCTGATTGTTATTTTTTACCGGCTGTGCACAATATATTATAACTCGGAATGTTTATGGCGCCAAAACTAAAACTCACGCCTTCCGCGGTCCAGGCCAGGATTTTCATTCGATCTCTTTAAGATTTCTTTTCACGTACAAGTTTTCTCATAATCATTCATCTACATGGTCCAAAACTATCCTCGGATTCACATTTGGATAATATTCATTTTGAATGTTAATTTTCTCGACTCGAATCTCTCATTGTTACTCGGCTTGTGTAGCTCATCTCAGTTCAATCTCAAAACTCACTGGCAACTCGTCTCGTGGAGCTCATCTCAGTTCAAGCTCTGGCAGAATAACTACTGCCAATACTCTGGATTTCCTTTTTGGAATCAACATTAAACTTTAGTCCAATTTATATGGAACATACAGTCAATTTCATATAACATTTTAACAGTTTCTGTAACCATCCATCTCAATCTCTCCAAGTTTCATTTTTACTTATAAAAAGCAGTTCTGGAGAAAACTTGTTTTACCGTACTTCACATACTGGTGACCAACAAAACTAAAACTAACATTTTTTCTCACACACACAGAGAGATTTTAGAACAGGCAAGCCCTTCCCAGCATTTCTTATCAATATGGCTGTCACATTTAATTTCTGTTATAGAACACAGTCGTGGGAAGAAGTTGAAATTCTTGGTGCCAATTTCCCCACGCTTAACCCCCATTCTCACACTGATATAATTATTATTTATCAACATAGTTATGAATATAAGATATATTCATCTCTATGAGTCAAAACATGAATTAACCCTTAGTATATCATACCAATATTTTCGGTGTTCAATATTAAGAAGAACTTATATACCAATACGTAACACCGCGTCGAATTAGTAGGTGGTGAGATAGGAGAAAATGAAGAGATAATACTAATACCAAGAGGGCCACAGTATGGTGAAAAGGAGTTGCAGCGAATTAGTAGGTGGTGAGAAAGGAGAAAATGAAGAGAGAATGCTAATACCAATAGGACCCTAGTATAGTGAAAAGGAGCCGCATCGAATTAGTAGGTGGTGAGATAGGAGAAAATGAAGAGATAATACTAATACCAAGAGGGTTACAGTATGGTGAAAAGGAGTCGCATCGAATTAGTAGGTGGTGAGATAGGAGAAAATGAAGGGATAATACTAATACCAAGAGGGCCACAGTATAGTGAAGAGGAGCCACGTCGAATTAGTAGGCGGTAAGATAGGAGAAAATGAAGAGATAATACTAATACCAAGAGGGCCACAGTATGGTGAAAAGGAGTCGCATCGAATTAGTAGGTGGTGAGATAGAAGAAAATGAAGAGAACATACTAATACCAAGAGGACCTCAGTATGGTGAAAAGGAGTCGCATCAAATTAGTAGGTCGTGAGGCAGGAGAAAAATGAAGAGAGAATGCTAATACCAATAAGGCCCTAGTATTGTGAAAAGGACCCGCGTCGAATTAGTAGGTGGTGAGATAGGAGAAAATGAAGAGATAATACTAATACCAAGAGGACCCCAGTATAGTGAAAAGGAGTCACATCGAATTAGTAGGTGGTGAGGTAGAAGAAAATGAAGAGATAATACTAATACCAAGAGGACCCCAGTATGGTGAAAAGGAGTCGCATTGAATTAGTAGGTGGTGAGATAGGATAAAATGAAGAGATAATACTATTACCAATAGTACCCTAGTATAGTGAAAAGGAGCCGCGTCGAGTTAGTAGGTGGTGAGATAGAAGAAAATGAAGAGATAATACTAATACCAAGAGGACCCCAGTATGGTGAAAAGGAGTCACATTGAATTAGTAGGTGGTGAGATAGGAGAAAATGAAGAGATAATACTATTACCAATAGTACCCTAGTATAGTGAAAAGGAGCCGCGTCAAGTTAGTAGGTGGTGAGACAGGAGAAAATGAAGAGAGAATACTAATACCAATAGGACCCTAGTATAGTGAAAAGGAGCCGCGTCAAGTTAGTAGGTGGTGAGACAGGAGAAAATGAAGAGAGAATACTAATACCAAGAGGGCCACAGTATAGTGAAAAGAACTCGCATCGAATTTGTAGGTGGTGAGACGGGAGAAAATGAAGTGAGAATGCTAATACCAATAGGACCCTAGTATAGTGAAAAGGAGCCGCGTCGAATTAGTAGGTGGTGAGATAGGAGAAAAATGAAGAGAGAATGCTAATACCAATAGGACCCTAGTATAGTGAAAAGGAGTCGCATCGAATTGGTAGGTGGTGAGATAGAAGAAAATGAAGAGAGAATGCTAATACCAATAGGACCCTAGTATAGTGAAAAGGATCCGCGTCGAATTAGTAGGTGGTGAGATAGCAGAAAAATGAAGAGAGAATGCTAATACCAATAGGACCCTAGTATAGTGAAAAGGATCCGCATCGAATTAGTAATTGGTGAGACAGGAGAAAATGAAGAGAGAATGCTAATACCAATAAGGCCCTATGAATCACATATTTCTGATTCGAATCGAATCTCGAACTGAATCAACTCAAGAACCTCGACAGGCACCACACTGGCTAGCCGCTAGCAACATCTCATCGAACACATTGTTGGGAAACTATAAATTTTCATCGACACTGGTTGGACAGGAGTCAGGCTTCAATTTGCGTGGGTGGTCGCAATAATGCAGATAGTATTAATGTTAATATAGCGGGAATTACAATCAGTCGTCTTTATTTTCAGCATTAATTATGTACGATTTCTCAACTATATATTTTGTGAGACATCGTAGATGACTGATACCAAGCTATATTCCTGCGAAAAGATTCAAAAGGAAACGAGTCGGGCAGCCAATTTCGAATCAAACCGAATCGTAACTGATGATTTGAAATTGAATCGAATCTCAAAGCTATATACCAAATGCAATTAATTTGTATCAGATGTAATGTTGCTTGTTAAATTGTTAATTTATTGATATTTATTGATTTATTGGTATTTAAGGTCACATATTCTGCACAATAGCAAAGCATAACAGCATTATGGATATAAAGTCAAGGCCGGCCAATATGTTTATACCCATGTTGCTCATTTTAGAAGATTTCCACTGGGTCCTATTTTACCAGTAAAACAGAGATTGTTTACCACAGTAAACAAGCCCTGCTTCACTTCCGGGATTCCCACAGAAGTTAAAATGTGAAACTTTGAGACTTTAGTATTAATAGAAGAAACAGCAGAAAATGAACAGAGTGTACCAAACACATGCATCACATGGGCACAAACGATGAAAAAGGACCCATAGCGATAAAAAGGGCTCATAGCAACCACGTGCTCCCATAAAAACCAAGATGACTGTCTCTATTAAACATGGACAATGGAAACGCGTGTCACCCTTACAACACGCGCTACGCATGCGCACTGATACCATGTATTACTATGTGGATGGCGTCTCAAGATGACCGCTCACGCGGGTTACCACGACAACCAATTTGATGTAACTGGGCCACGTGATTATAACATCACTTCCCCCTCCGGCTCTCCATCCGGACACAAAGGGATAATCCATCGCTCTCCGACTACTTGCACTTGAACACGAAACTGTTACTTGATATTTTCCACAAACCCTTTTCACACTCTTATACAAACCGCTCACCTTCCCAATTTCCGTGAAAATATAGGACAGTCAATATGCCATGTAACCCAAAGCAAACTGCAATATTTAGTTACTACCCGGCGCGCAGCCAGGATTCTAGAGTAGGGATGCTCCAGCCAGTTTGGGGAGGCAGAACATGATATTTAGGAGTCCGTCGTGTGGGATTTAGGGGGCCTCTTTACTTCTAACGAGGATCCTCTGACCGTTATACCTCCTTCCCACGGTGTAACGATCGGAGGTGCCAGTTAGGATGCGTCCGGCGTTGGCGGCCATGATTTGCAAAATTCATTTCCCCAGGATTGAATCTGGGGCGTTTGTAGCGTGTTTAGCCCAATAGTGGAGACAAGTTTTGGGCTCTATGATATGCGAAACTTGCACTGGACCAATGTTGGAGGTGGCAGCGAAAATTGTACGGGGAAGGGGGGGAGGGGCAAAGCCCTCAGCACATATTCAAACCACCCACCAACCCCCAAAGCCCACCCACCCACCAACCCCCAAAGCCCACCCACCCACCGAGCCTACTCCAGCCCACCCTTGGTTACGCTATTGGTTATTTCACTGAGAGATTATGCTCCACGGTGATTTAAAAAAAAATATAAAAAATTTACTAAAATCTGTTGCACGTAAGCTACTTTCTTCAGACTTTTTTGAAATGCATATTTTCTGAAATTTTCTCAGAGACTATCACTAACAACCCTTCCTCATTTTGAGCTTTCAGGAACACCTCGTGAAGACTTAGAATGTATGCATCATACCAAGTTTCCGGCACCAGGCCTGCTTGATAGCATGTAAAGGAGTAAAATGTGTGTGTTTAAAATTAATGCGTTTTAAGCATTTAAAAGATTTGAAAGATGATTTATTCTGTGATCCTATGTTTAGCAAATATAGCATATCCAAAAATTATATACAGTAAAACCTGTTAATTGAATAGCCACTTTGTCAATGAAAATTATTCAATTAACAGGAGTATTCAATTAACAGGGATAAAGTTCATAAACTTAGCATTTATTCTATTATATCGTGTTTGACAGAGCTCCATGAGCTCTGTCAAACAAGATATAATAGATTAAATGCCTGCATTGGATGTACTGAGGCCAAATAGGTTTATAAACAAAGGAAAACTGGGAAGAGTCGGGTAATTTCTCGACAGGTTACAAGATTTTTTATTAAACTAAAAGGAATTTACTCCTTCACCTATATTCAATTAACAGGTCAAATTTGTACTGGAGGTATGGTAAATGGGTTTGTGCTGGGAAATTATATTCAGTTAACAGGGGTATTCAGTTGAGAGATACATGTATCCAATTAAGTGGGCTCCACTGTATTTGCAGTTAAACTTTTTGGATGTTTCATTTACATAGAGTATATACTGTACAATGATACTTTTCCGCGGATTTACTACGGTGGATGTAAATAAATGCCTTTATTATGCCTCAAGTTTGTAACATCAGCCGTGATTGGTTAATTTTACACCTTCTAAAAGTCATAGTACTGGAGTTTGGGGGCAAAACACGGGTACTATCGGAACGTTTTTCCCTGGAGACAAGAGAACGAAGAAAATGTAAGCGCCACTTCCATTGATCAGCGTCGATTGGAATTTCTCAACACTTTTTTCAACACCAGTAGACACAAACTTACCAACAAATATATCATCTTCAGTGGGTATGTTTTCAATTTTAACTGCAAACAATGAATTCAAAAGAATCGGAAATATTAAAAAATTCACTCACGTGTTGTTCACCACTTCACGTCTTCAGTGAATCCTGAATATGACTATGAGTCTCAGTTATGACTTGTGTTTCACTCCGCTTAATTCTATCAACTGTTGTCCGAGAAACATGAATTTATATTCCATTAATTTAAATCACTTTTCACACAAGCGTTAACAATAAATTATAACACGAACAGCATGATGCAGTTGATAACATTGGCATTTGTTGATAAAGAAACTCCCAAAGCGACGGCACTTGTGACAAGTCATTTTCAAAGAGACGTCATTCGTTCGAAATGACGTCATGTTTTTGGATTCGACTACATTGTTGTTACAAGATCGATGGCTTGTTGCAGTTAACGCTTAACAATGAAAGTCATATTTTGTTCGGCATAATAAAATAATTAGAACGTTTCTTTTCATGTTCTATCGGTCGATAGTACCTGAGTTTGTGTGATTTTTGAAATAAAACCTGAAGCAGCGAATGTGTGGAAGCTGAAGTGAATGCTAATCGATTGCCATAATAGATAGCTGCATTTCAGTGCAGAGAATGATGTGTGGCTACATCGGAAAAGTATAAAAATTACATTTGTAGCCAGGATCGGTGATCAAGATTGGAATTTCACCGAGGATCAGAGAGCGTTTTCTGCCACTTAATCACAAATACTGGCCACTTCTGGCCTGCTACGATCAACAATCATGTCTAGCATTACAAACTTAAATGTGAAGAAGATAACCCGTTCCGTCTGTCTGTGATTTCTATCAAAACTTGGGATTTAAAAACTGCGCTCAGCCAACCTTGTGTGTTAAAATAAAATTTCACCGCCTCGCGTCCCGAAACTTCCGGTTAATTGAAGCGTCCGCTTATCCAATGTGAATTGGCGGAAACGGAAACTTTTCAAGACAAAGTTTAGAAATAGCTACGAAACACGAAATGTTTGTATGAAAACATTATCAATGAACACATCTCTGAGGTTCTGGTGCAAAATCCTTGATGACAATGAAAGCTAATTTGTAGGACAAGAATAGCAAATAATAAAATAAAATTGGTGAAAGTTAGAAATCTATCTCATTAAATATTATGAGATAAGATCGATCCTCAGACAAATATGAACACTTTGAATGGCTCAGACGATTGGATCTCGGTGTAATACATTTCATGAGGACGATAAAAGCTTGGTTTTGGTTAAATCAAGTTATCACAAAAAGTATGGAGGCGAAAATAGAATGAAATTGTTAGATATTAGAATTCTCATTGAAAATATAAAACTGAACTAGAGAAACAGAATTTACTGCATCCAGTAAATTCAAGTCTGTGAAAAGGTTTTAAAGTATCAGGAATAAACTCTACAGAAAGAGAATTTATGGAGGCTTATTTTCTGGAGTAAAATATTTTTTAACAAATCAGAAATGGGTTTTCGTTAACAGTATTTACAGATATTCATACAGGAATCAGAACAATTTTTATAAGAAACCAGAAGGCATATATGTGACCAGCATTCAAAGGGTTCGATACACGAATCAGAAATGAAAAATTTTGGCTCTGCCCACTAATTTGAGTGATGAAATACATTCATAAACTTTAGAAATACATTAATGTGTAAATGCATTTCCCAGTCATTCTTAATAATATGCACTTGATGACCCCATTCAGGTGGATCATATATTGAATCTCCAGCAATTTTTAACTCAGTTGGTGTAGTTCCATGTCTACATCTACACTGAAGAATGAGCGCAACCCACTTTGAAATAATGGCTCCACCAACTTCAGATCTGTCATTCAGATCGAACGGGTGCAAAAAACATAGATGAGTGCAAACTGGGTATTGTTAACCAGCATGCCAAAATGCATAGAGATAGGACGATCCGTATTTGAGTTGTCGCGCTGACAAAGGGTGCATAGACTCTATATCGGAGATATTGTCATAAAAACCTTAAAAATCCCAAGAGCTCATTTGAAGGCCTACTCTTAAAAGGGCATCTAGTGACCTAAACAAGGCATACATAAAACTAGAACTTCTCTAATAAATTAATTTTAAACACTCATAGCACTAACACAGTTAACAGTACAGTCAACTATGTCAGTATTGCATCTTTTACCGGCATCCTGACAGTATTGTGACAGGTTTCAATAACAAATCTTCAGTGTAGTTTTACAATTACATGTACACTGGAATTCTCCATGATCAAGTTGTTTGTTTTTATATTAACTTGGTTTGGGAATTAATTCTGTACAATGAGATTAAATAAACAGATCGTGTTATTGTATGTGACAGTCACAGCTTACTCCCTAACTACTTTTTGAGAAATTCATTCATGGAGAAAATATTCATACAGGAATCAGAACAATTTTTCTAAGAAACCCGAAAAGGCATAAATGTGCACACCATTTATAGGGTTCGATCAAGGAATCAGAAATTGACATTACTGCCGCTGCCATTTGAATGATGAGATACACATATAATTTTCAGAATTGCATTAATTGGTATAAAGTGACTTTCCTAATAGGTCGCAAAAATATGCATTTAATGACCTCTCTTGACCGCATAGAGGTGGACCACATTTTGAACCTCCAGCAAGTTTCAACTCATTTGGTGTAGGTAGTATTTCTATAGGCCACACCAAGCCTGAAGTATGAGCAAAAACTACTTTATAACTAAAGAAACCCCCGGCTATGGTGTGTGGCACATCCTCCCATGGTCCTTTATAATTGTGTGAAGTTTGATGACTGTGGCCCTAACAGTCTTCGAGTTATTGGCTCGGGCACACACACACACACATGGACACATACATGGACGGACACAAGCACACTTCAATCATTATATGCCACCCGACTTTAGTCGGGGGGGGGGGGGGGGGGGGACATAAAAGGAAATCTTTGAGTCCCAGACTGAACCCAAAAATATTTGTTCTCATAGCACAGTGATAACAAAGGCACCCAAATACACTCATTCCAGTCACAAGGTGATAACAAAGGTACCCCAAGAAGTTTTGTGAAGATCGGTTCATAAATACAGACTCTAGCCCGAGCCGTATTAACACATGCGCTTACTGTGTATAAGTAACACTGAACAAATCAAAGTTCATCTAATTTGCATAATTTCCGCACGAGAAAAAAAAACCCCGTATTATATGTGATGTATTCCATGTTACTAAACATTCCTACAAAATTTATTCAAATCAGAACTTTCATACAGAAGTTCTGTACAAAAAAACTGATTGCACTAACTTTGGTACGAAATGGCTGCTGGCGGCTATATTGAATTTTGGACCGCACCCCAAAACACTCGTTCTCAATCCACGGTGATAACAAAAGGTACCCAATAAGTTTCGTAAAGATCGGTTCATAAATACAGCCTCCAGCCTGTGCCGTATAGAAGTTGTGTACAAAAAAAACTGACTGGACCTAATTTCGGTACAAAATTCATACAAAAATTTATTCAAATCAGAACTTTCATACATAAGTTCTGTACAAAAAACTGATGCACTAACTAAAGTACAAAATGGCTGCTGGTGACCATCTTGAATTTTGGACTGCACCCAAAACCACTCGTTATCGTCCCACGGTGATAACAAAGGTACCCAAGAAGTTTCGTAAAGATCAGTTCATAAATACAGCCTCTAGCCCGAGCCGTATTGGCATTTGCAGTTACAGTGCTGAAAGTAACATTAAATAGATCAAAGTTAGACTAATTGGTATAATTTATGTACGAGGAAAAAGAACCGTATTATATGTGATGTATCCCACGGAACTAAACATTCACACAAAAAATTATTCAAATCAGCGCTTTCATATGGAAGTTTGGCGCAAAAATCTGATTGTACCTAATTTTGTACAAAATGGCTGCCAGCCTGCCAGCGGCCATCTTGAATTCCAGAACGGACCCCAAAACGCTCGTTCTCGTCCCACGGTGATAACAAAGGTACCCAAGAAGTTTCGTAAGGATCGGTTCACAAATACGGCCTCTTGCCCGAGCCGTATTGGTATTTGCACTTGCAGTGCTGAAAATAACACTAATTAAATCAAAAGTTAGTCTTTTGCATAATTTACACACAAGAAAAAAAAACGTGTTATATGTGATGTATTCCATGGTAATAAACATTCGTACAAAAAATTATTCAGATCAGAGCTTTCATATGGAAGTTCTGTGCCAAAAAAAATCTGATTGCACCTAATTTTGTACAGAATGGCTGCCAGTGGCCATCTTGAATTTCGGACCGGGCCCCAAAACACTTGTTCTCGTTTCACCGTGACAACAAAGGTACCCAAGAAGTTTTGTTTCATAAATACGGCCTCTAGCCCGAGCCATGTGTACGGCACGACAGACGGACAGACAGACGACGAGCCATGACAATACCTCGAATTTGGCTTCGCCAAAGTTGAGTTAAAAGTGGACTAAGTTTAACAACCAGTAGTTTTGTAAAATATTGAAGCAAGCCAAAATTCTGACAATACGCACACATCTTGAAAATGTAGAAACATCCTGTGAAATAAAAAAGTAATACCTTGAAAATTACAAGAGGCCTCACGGGGCCTGAAGCGCTCATCTTGAACAGAACACGATTTAAACAGAGTCCAAGAATGAGCACATTAAACAAGCCATCTCCAAAGGCTACACTCTCAATTCTTGAGTCCCTCAGGAGTGACAAAAATAATACGGGCATCATGCCTTTTCTTCAGTTGATCATAAAGTAAAATGTTGAGCTCCCCAATGAAGCCCATTGGTACAACCTTTGTGGATTAATCTTAGTTACACACCTCTAGAGGGTACTGAATACAAAATTTTTAATTCTTCAGCAAAATGGCCAATTCCGGCTCCATAGGAAGACCAAATATTAACCCAAGCTCTCAATTTGAACACAGTTGAATCTGACATCCCTAGAGATGTTGTGTACCAAATATGAAAGCATTCTTTCTGTTGGATCTGAAGAAGAGAAATTTTAAAGAAATTTCTTCATATTGCATCAAGTTAAAATTTGGGCTACCATAGCGAGCCCAAATATTAACCTATGGATCCGATTTGAACAAACTTGAATCTGACCCCCCCCCCCCCCCCCCCCCCTTCCCTTAGAGATGTTGTATACCAAATATGAAAGCATTCTGAGTAGTGGATCTGAAGAAGATTTTTGAAGAAATCCCCTCATATTGTACTAAGTTAAATTTCAGGTTCCCATATGGATCCCAAATATTAACCTAGGCACTCGAATTGAACAAACTGGAATCTGCGCCCCCTCCCTCCCCCCCCCCTAGAGATGTTGTATTCCAAATATGAAAGCATTCCGACTGGTGGATCTGAAGAAGAAGATTTTTAAAGAAATTTCCACATATTGCACTAAGTAAAAAAATTGGGCTACCATAGCGAGCCCAAATATATACCTAGGGATCTGATTTGAACAAACTTGAATCTGACCCCCATGTTGCGTACCAAATATGAAAGCATTCTGACTGGTGGCTCTGAAGAAGAAATTCCCCCCCCCCCCCCCCCCCATATTGAACAAAGTTAAAATTTGTGCTTCTGTAGGAAGCCCAAATATCAACCTAGGGACTTGGTTTGAACCATCTTGAATCTGACCCTCGTAACAATGATGCATACCAAACATTAAGAGAAAGAGATACTGGCTGGTGTTCTGAAGAAGAAGATTTTTAAAGAATATTCCCCATATAACCCTATGTTAAAAATTCGGGCTCCTATAGTGAGCCCAAGTATGAACCAATGAGCTTTTTTATTTCAACAAACTTTCATCTGCCCCCCTTTCATCTGCCCCCCCCCCCCCCCCCCCCCCCCCCCCCCCCCCTATGAATGCGGTATACCAAATATCAAAAGATTCTGATGATTGGTTCTGGAGAAAAAGATTTTTTTTAATTTTTGCAAATATGCTGACTCGGCACTTTTTTTCGATGCCCATTACAGAACACCCCAACATAAGCGATGGCAATTTTTTAACCATTCAATTCTACTGGTCCTAAGGATACTTCATACCAAATAACAGCTCTCTGTTCCGTATGGTTTGGGAAATATGGACGTTGAAAATATTTCTAATTTTAGCTCCCAGGGTTCCCATGGGATGCGGGAATTTTTTTTTGCATGGGTCAAGTACCTATGACCCAATAATACCGCATACCAAATTTGGTTCATACCGGACCATCGGTTAATAAAATATAAATTTTGGGCGGGGTCAAAAATCTTATCCCTCCCATTACAAAGCCAAATATTGCTTCACGAACTTCGTTTGAAAAAAAGTTGATTCTACTCTCCAAAGGAAGTTCCATAGCAAATGTCTTGTACACACTGGTTCTTGAGAAGAAGATTTTTAAAAAAATTTGGAGCATTTTTCCCACTCCCTTCCTATGGGACTGGGCATGTTGAGTTGAACAAAAATGCAATGTCCCTTTGGAATCATCACTCACACAAACTTTCGCTTGAATTGGCCCAGTGGCTTTGGAAGAGAGGACCAAAAAATGGTGTTTACGCACGGCGGACGACGGACAGAGAGGGGTGAAATTAGCTCAGCTTGACTTTGTCAAGAGGAGCTAATAAGAGAGGTTAGACGGACAAATAATATACCCTATATGCAGAAAGATAGAGGGAAAGACTGAGGTAAAACAATATGCCATCTGACTATTCGTATTGGGCATAACAAGGACATACGCCAATTGTAACCAGACCGTCCAAGACAGCCACTTGAAATTCTGAGAATGTGTTCTATCCCCGCTCGACAGTTTAGTATCTTTCTTGAGTCCTGTGACCGGGTGAAAACACCGTGGATGTACCCATAAGAGAAGTCTCAAATCTGCCAAGGGTTAAACGTTTATTAATAATAACAAGATATAAAACTAGAAGGGTGGTTGGTACTGCCAGCAGGTCATAAAAAGTATACACTCCGTTACATGTACAGTAGATTGTGGAGAGAGCTTTTGGAGTAGCGACTCGAAATTTTCAACGTTCGTTCTAGAAGCTCTGCCCAACTTGACCTGTGCTGAAAAATCCAACAACCGTGCGCATAGCCCGTGGGAGCCTCACGCGCATGCGCATACGCTCTTTTCGAATTGGACTTGAGGAAATGCGCAATTCGTGTCTCCTTTCCAGGCATCCGATGGAGCAACTATTCGTGAATGCTGAGTGAAAATTTCGTGGAAATCCGCGGAGAATTCGCTGACATACAGCGTTTTTGAAGAGAGGAGGTAATTTTCTGAATTTGGTCTTTTTCAAGTCGGAGCGAAAGAAGAGGGCGGGAATGGGCACAGTCTCTCGTGGGCCCCCCTCTCTGGGGTAAGTCCACTTAAAAGTTACAATAGAGCGTGACTGACGGAGGGATGGCTGTAAATCAAAGTAGTTTCTTTCAGAACAGCACCCAGGGATCCCATCGCAACCTTGAAACCTATGAGAATCATCGGAAGTAAAAAGTGAAAAGAAAACGGCGGTGAGTAGGTCTTTGGCGGGAAAAGATGAATGAGAATTTGCATACAAGACATTAAAATAGCACTTCAGACATACGCTCACTGTGTCCAGACTGCTGAAGGCAGCGGCTTGCAATTTTCAGAACTTGTTCTACGTAGCCTGGCCGACATTTGGGCATAAAATCGAGTATTCTGACCGCGTGGAAAACACCACGCCTCGCGTGGAAACCGTGGGGACGGTTCAATACAATGAAGTTTCCATTCATTATTTACCTGTCAACGGCAGAGTTTGGCATTATTTCTGTCTGATGAACTGTTCAACTTTAACTATTTACACCTTTATATAGGACCGAAAGATCACTGCATGCTTACCAATATTCAGGTACTGATTTTACGAAAATAACAATTATTTCAACAGTACCCACTTGGGAACTCTCAAATCTGCCAAGGATTAAACTTTTAATAATAACATGTAAAACAAAAGTTGTCATACTTTGCTAGCCGCATGCACCCATAGACAACAGTCAGCACTCAATCAATTAGGAATGGAGTAAATTGAGACTTAAACTTAACAAATTCTGAAAAATGGAGTTATTTTCCACGGCACCTATCTTTATGCATCCGAAACAGGGATTGGGTTAAACTTTACAGCTACCTTATCAAGGAAAATCTTCTTGGACTTGAACTGTAAATCTGAATGTCAACAGAATTTTCAGATATTACCAAAATCACAATTATTCAGACAGTACCCATATGAGAGTCTCAAATCTGCTAAGGGTTAAACTTTTAATACTCACACATAAAACAAAAGTTTTCATACTATGACTGCTGCATGCAGCTATTGAAAACATTCAGCACTCAATCAATTAGGAATGGAGTAAATTGTCAATTCATCGAACCAAATTCTGCAAAAGCGTGAGTTTTTTGGACAGCATCTATCTTTATGCAAACAGAATGGGCATATGGTTAAACTTTACAACCAAACGTACAACCTAAAATATGCTCGATAGGTAATTGTGAATACGAACATGTGCATCACTTTTCGATATACCATTCGTAAATGGAAGAAAAATGAACTAAAAATGAGCCACTTTTATGAACGAGTTAAGGGTACTCGAATTCAAGGCTCGAAAACGAGTTTAAGGTTAAAACTTTGAAATGAATATATAACAGCCAAATTATTCTTGGATGAATGCTCAAACTTCTCATAGGAAACGTTTTGAAAAAATGTGGCCGCAGAGCTGAGAAATTGCATGTGAAAATTTACCAGTTTTTCCAAAATTGCACTTTGCTCGGAATTTTGAGGTCAAAAGGGAGCAACGTAAGTAATACAGCTTATGTAGTCAAGTGTAGTAAGTCATGCGTAAATATAATGAAAGCTCCAGCCAAATCTTCCTGGGTCTTGTTTGAGAATGGTGGCAAAACGTAACATTGTGACAACATTTTGCACGGTTTTGGCAGAAAAAGAAAAACTTCAGAAATGCCATGATCCAGGTGAGAAACTTCTAATGAAGCTCTACATATGTGCCAAATTTCAGTAGAATAGTAAAGAATCCATCAGACAAAAATCATTGAAATAGAAAATAATGTTAATACTAGAGAAATAGAATTTACTGCATCCAGTAAATCAAGCTTGTAAGAAAAGAGTTAAAATATCTATTGGGAAAAAACTATATAGAAAGAGAATTTATGGAGGGTTATTTTCGGGAGTAACATATCAATGGAATGGATTTTCGTAAACAGTATATACAGATATTCATAATGGAATCAGAACAATTCTTCTAAGAAACCAGAAAAGGCATATATGTGCACAGCATTCAAAAGGTTTGTCCAGAGAATGCGTTAGGTGTCCAAAAATGTGATTCCCAGCAATACTAAAAATTACACTCAGTTATCCCTGGGCGACCTCAGTGACCTTGTCCACATTGTGAACCTCTATGGAGTGTTGACTCATTTGGTGTTTGTCCCCATGTCTATGTGTCATACAATCCTTGAGATATGAGCGTGACCCACTTTCAAAAATTTTGGCCACGCCCACTTTTTTACGTCAAAATGCATGTGTGTATGTCAGGAATGCTTCAGGGGGTCAACAAATGTAATTTCTAGCAATTATGAAAGATGGACTTAATGACCCCGAGGTGACCTCCATGACCTTGACCCATATTTTGAATCTCCATTGAGTGTCGACTCATTTGGTGTTGGTCCCAGGTCCATATGTCATACCATGCTTGAGATATGAGCGTGACCCACTTTCAAAGATTTTGGCCACGCCCACTTTTTTACGTCAAAATGCATGTGTGTATGCCAGGAATGCTTCGGGGTCAAAAAATGTGATTTCCAGCAATTCTGAAAAAATGCACTCAATGACCCCAGGTGACCTCCGTGACCTTGACCCATATTTTGAATCTCCATTGAGTGTCGACTCATTTGGTGTTGGTCCCAGGTCCATATGTCATACCATGCTTGAGATATGAGTGTGACCCACTTTCAAAGATTTTGGCCATGCCCACTTTTTTACGTCAAAATGCATGTGTGTATGCCAGGAATGCTTCGGGGTCAAAAAATGTGATTTCCAGCAATTCTGAAAAATGCACTCAATGACCCCAGGTGACCTCCGTGACCTTGACCGATATTTTTGAACCTCCATCGAGTGTCGACTCATTTAGTGATGGCTCCAGGTCCATGCATCACACCATGCTTGAGATATGAGAGTGACCCACTTTCAAAAATTTTTGGCCACGCCCACTTTTTCATGGAAAAAACGCACGTCTGAATTTTTGGGAAGCATTTGGAGGTCAAAAAATGTGATTTCCAGCAATTATGAAAAATGCACTCATTGAGCCCTGGGTGACCTCGGTGACCTTGACCCATATTTTGAATCTCCATCGAGTGTCTCATTTGGTGTTGGTCCCAGGTCCATACGTCATACCATGCTTGAGATATGAGCGTGACCCACTTTCAGAAATTTTGGCCACGCCCACTTTTTTACGTCAAAATGCATGTGTGTATGTCAGGAATGCTTTAGGGGGTCAAAAAATGTGATTTCTAGCAATTATGAAAAATGCACTTAATGACCCCTAGGTGACCTCCGTGACCTTGACCCATATTTCGAATCTCCATCGAGTGTCGACTCATTTGGTGTTGGTCCCAGGTCCATACGTCATACCACGCCTGAGATATGGGCGTGACCCACTTTCAAAACACCCCTACAGACACCACTAATACCCCAGGAATCTGAAAAACATAGGTGGACGAGAACATGTGACTTTCTATCAACATGCCAAAAATTAAGGAGATAGGGCAATTCGTTTTCGAGTTATCTTGCGGACAAAAAGAGTGATGAGAAGACAGAAGAAGAAGAAGAAGAAGAAGAAGAAGAAGAAGAAGAAGAAGAAAAGAAGAAGAAGAAGAAAAAGAAGAAGAAGAAAAATAAACTGTGCAAAAACAATAGTCTGTGTGTTTCACACAGACTAACTATGTGAAGACAAATGAACCATAATTTTATGGACAAATTGAATGGCTTAGGAATCGAGTTCTGGTTTCAAACTTAGTTGATGGTAATGAAGGAAAATTGTTTTTTGTGTGCAAAGAGTCTTGAACCAGCGCCCCTCTACTCCAATTATGACTGAAGACACTACACCTTTCGCGATTTTTCACTATTTCTGGAATTATTCATTACTATTCAGATGGGTCGATGAAGGAATATGACAGAAATCTAATGCTTCAGGTAATGAGTTCAACAAACAGGCTAGGTGAGGGGGTGGGGAGGGGTTGGGGTTGTTGAACTTAGTACCCGATCTTTTCTACTTACTACTAACGAATTCCGGTGCTGTTGAAGAAAGACTGATTAACTGATAGAAGGTGTTTTACCCATAGCAGACATGTGATAAAAATATGTTTCTTGTTCTTGGCTATGTACGAAATCTGACTATTTAAGAAGGAGCATCCCAATAGCGTTTCTTTCATCATTTGTTGTTGCTAGTCTATTGAATCTCACGAGGGTGTGTGCCTTCAAACTTTGGTCAAAGTATTGGTCCCACACTGTGTCTACCCCGCAGGTGAATTCATACTGTGGCTTAACATAATGGAGAAATACCTCTGAAACATAACCTCGAAAAGTCTCACAGCCTGGTGTTTGTTCCGAAATGTTTGCGATCACAGAACCTTCGAGGGCAACAACACCAGTGTTCAGGCTTTCGTGTTCGTTCATATTAACCATTTGTTCTGGACACTTCTCAAGATCTGATTTTTTTTCAAAGTCGAAGCTCTATACTGAGATAGAAATGTAGAAGTGAACGTTTTCTTGAGTGAATAAGTTGATACATCTCCCTGTCCTGTTCAACAAGATCTGTTCTGCTTTGCGAATGAGGCACATTCATTCTCCAGAAGACAAGGCTATTTTCTCGCTTTCAAAATGAAAATATTCTTCATAACGGGTTTAATTTTTGAGACTTTTGTTTGATCATACCTTATATCAATTATAAATGCTGTGCCCTGCATATCTAGAGAAAGAGTATGTAAACAGATCTGTCTCATTCCCATGTACTCAGGATATCAAACAAACAAAACTGTCAATCGGGACAAATATTGATGGTTACACATGACAGATATGATCTACCCTGACAATAGTGTACACGGGCAAAGGGTTACCTAAAAACATATGCTGGGGAGATGTCCGTCAAATTGAGTCCGGTGCTGTTGAAGAAAGGCTGATTAACTGATAGAAGATGTTTTACCCATAGCAGACATGTGATAAAAATATGTTTCTTGTTCTTGGCTATGTACGAAATCTGACTATTTAAGAAGGAGCATCCCAATAGCGTTTCTTTCATCATTTGTTGTTGCTAGTCTATTGAAACTCACGAGGGTGTGTGCCTTCAAACTTTGGTCAAAGTATTGGTCCCACACTGTGTCTACCCCGCAGGTGAATTCATACTGTGGCTTTACATAATGGAGAAATACCTCTGAAACATAACCTCGAAAAGTCTCACAGCCTGGTGTTTGTTCCGAAATGTTTGCGATCACAGAACCTTCGAGGGCAACAACACCAGTGTTCAGGCTTTCGTGTTCGTTCATATTAACCATTTGTTCTGGACACTTCTCAAGATCTGATTTTTTTTCAAAGTCGAAGCTCTATACTGAGATAGAAATGTAGAAGTGAACGTTTTCTTGAGTGAATAAGTTGATACATCTCCCTGTCCTGTTCAACAAGATCTGTTCTGCTTTGCGAATGAGGAACATTCATTCTCCAGAAGACAAGGCTATTTTCTCGCTTTCAAAATGAAAATATTCTTCATAACGGGTTTAATTTTTGAGACTTTTGTTTGATCATACCTTATATCAATTATAAATGCTGTGTCCTGCATATCTAGAGAAAGAGTATGTAAACAGATCTGTCTCATTCCCATGTACTCAGGATTTCAAACAAACAAAACTGTCAATCGGGACAAATATTGATGCTTACACATGACAGATATGATCTACCCTGACAATAGTGTACATGGGCAAAGGGTTACCTAGAAACATATGCTGGGGAGATGTCCGTCAAATTGAGTCCTGTGTCATGAATGCTTTCTCTCAGAAGTCGATGTTTCGTGTCAGAGATAGGGTGATATTCGTTATAATCCATTTAAGCTATGGCTGCTGTGAGTAGGGGTTTGCCCAGCAAAAAAATGATATTTTAGCAGCTGCTAGTATTATCTCCCTCAACGATCTGGTCTTTATGTTTGTGTGTCGTACCGGTATACGGCCAAACTCATTCCAAAATCATTGGAAGAAAATCCGAATTGTCATATTAAATCACAAAAAATTCACTTTTGGCTGATTTCGACAGATTTTCGGCATTGTAGTCCTATTTTTCACGGACTTCATTTACAAAGTGAAACATATCAATAAGCATTGGGTATTTTTCAACCTATACCAGTCTGATTTGTTCCAGAAAAACTGTATTTCTAGAATAATGACATTTTAAATCAGCCTACATAGAAATACATAGAGCATGGCGGCCATCTTTATGTTGGAGGTAATCTTGGTTTTGTCGAGTGGCACATTGCGCAAAACTGGTCAGTACTGTTATATGAGGCCACATACTACATTTTACGCTTGTATCACTAAGTGCTAGAGTGTAAAGTGATATTTCGAATCAGCCAGCATAGAAATTCCTCGCCCGTGGAGGCCATCTTGAATTTGGCGGACTTATTCAATATTTTCGACTGGAACCTCGGGCAGAAATGGTCAGTAGTATAATGTGAGGTCACATACCAAATTTCACGCCTGTATCTCTAAGTGAACGATTTTGCCTTATTTTCACATTTATCCACTCTACTAGTAGGCAGGAGCCAGGTTTTATTATTGTTCTTAACAGTTTATCGATTTAAACTGATTCTTACTAAAACATTTCTTTGTTACTTAATCATTTTTTAACCCTTTACCCAACGTAACGGCCAAAACCGGTCAGTGCTATTCACAAAAATCGCCAATTAATTTTCATTATATTTTCATTTTTTGTCTCAAAAACATAGGTTATGGCCTCTCTTTGGAACGAGTTCGTTGAGCTCGTTCCACCGAGGGGTCATAACCTATGTTTTTGAGACAAAAAATTAGTTATTCAAGAATTTTGTTTACAAGTGTCATCTGCATTTCATGTTAGGTAAAGGGTTAATCATAGTTAATCTTTTTTTAAAAATCCTTCTGCAAGATTATAAAAATAATGGGTGGGCTTGAGGGTAAAAATGTGGATGGTCTCCCCAAGGGTTCATTATCTCCCAAGGCGTTAGCCGAGGGAGATAATGGCCCCATGGGGAGACAAGCCACATTGTTACCCATAAGCTCAGTCATTATTTTTTTTTTATTTTTACGAATAAAGATTCCGTTTTGGTACAGTTATTTATGGATTATTGTCTCAGTCATATATTGAAGAGGAACCAAAGTTCCTAATTTTTAATAGGGAAAGAAGTGAATGACAATGTTCAGTGCATTTACTGTCCTTATTTTCTAGCATTTCCTCTATTTCAGACTGATAAATATCGACAAATCTTCCTGTAGATATTTTCTGAGTTTACATTATTTCACAACGCGGAAGTCGTTGGGTAAAGAAACTACATGCACGTCATCACGCGCTGAGCAACAAACAATACGTCGGATGTCTCCGCAAGCGTTGTCTGGAATCTTCGGCTGAAGCGGGTAATAATGCCACAAGCCAAGACCAATACCGGGTCTGGACCTGCGTCGCTGCATGCAATTGATCTGAAAATTAGATACACGATACAACTCATCATTATGAAGCAGCAGACCAAATATAAAATCATTCCCTTTCATAGAAGCCAAGAAAACTTTGACGGAAGAAGAGTTTCGGACGGACTGACGGGCGGACTGACGGAGTCGAGCGGTTACTAGACCTGCTCTGCCGCTGGCGACGCAGGTAAAAATTATTGATCGGCATTATTCACCGCGGGTGGAATAATGTGAAATGTTTAATGGGATTAAAGAGGGGATTAGCATAACATTTGTAGATGAGGTATAATAAAATAAATTATTTGCTGCTAGTTTATTTGGAGTGAGTAAACAGTGAGTAAATAACAATCAGGATATTATTTTGTAAAAGTTAATAATAGTCTTGCACTTTTTATTATCTATATTTTGATCATTTGTGTTCTTTTCGAACTAAATACTTAAAAAATCCAGATAGCTCTACATTACAATAGCATATTTTGAGTGAAACAAGGTGCCATCTGCAACGCTTTAGCATTGCAGATGGCACCTTGTGGCATTCTAGGGACGACGCATGGTTAATTTGTTATCATTTACCACCAGATTCCATTCCGCATTAAAACCTTCCAGTTGGCATCCCAAAAATACATTGGCACTAAAAAGAAATTCTACTTGGCACCAAAACATTTTGGGCCAGCGTGAACACTAAGCGAGATTCAAAGGTTCCTGAAAGTCTACTGCTGCCATATTTTGATCGGTAAGATAACAGCAAACTCTAGTTGAAGGTACCCGAAATATCAGAGAACAAAACTTGTTAGGTTCGCTTGAGAAATAACTTTCTAAACCTAACATTTGTTTTTCTAGGAAATGCCATTTTCTTGTTTTCATTTACGCCCTGCTGTGGATGCCTTTATAAACCGAATGTTGCGGAAGCTGTTTGAATTTGAATGAGTTTTCAAACTATAATCTTCTTCTTCATATAGGAAGAATAGTGTAGACCTGAGTGATAACTTCCGAGTAATGATATGTACATACTGATTATAGCAGTTATCAGACAAATTATTTTCCAAATGCTGATTGGACTCCAGTTGCTTGTACTTGATTTTAATTTTAAGCAGAATAATGTTAGAAATATTACTCACCTCTCCTTCGCCCAACGACATGGACATGTGGAATGACGTCTGAAGGGGCGACTTTGTGCAATCGCTCCTCTTGAATATTACAAAGGGAATTATAGCCTACACGGAGTGGGTCCCTCCGCACATGGGGCTGTAATTTGCATTAGTGCCGTAATAGTAACGATCAGATGAAATGATTTCTATGAGAGTTTGTTGTATCATGTCACGATTTGGGGTGACTGGGGTTCTTTTTAGATCCGGTGAAAGAAAATGAAATAATTTCCATGATTTATTTACAAATGAATATACAATAAATTTGATTCTGCAAGTAAATCCCCGAGTGTGTATCGTGTAAGTGTCCCACCGAGTAATGCCAATCCAATCTATTCTACACGATATGGGTTAATACTAAACCATGCAAAGCACCAAACAATGTGCAAAATATGACCAACACCCTGAGACAATAACCAAGGGCAAACCACACAGAAGTCACACACTCTCCCCACACAGAAAATACACGTACTCACGTAATGCTACCACACAGAAATCACACTAATACGGAGATACGACCACAAAGACCACTAAGACCACTAAGTATAAATTATCAACAGTGGGAAAGTTTCACACCAAGTATAGTATAACTTCATAACCACGATTGGACTGGGTACGCTACCAAATATGCTTGTGTATATATTTGTACCGCTGTTTGTATGTGCATTTGCTACTACCCAAAAGTAAATATACATTTCAAGTCACTTAGTCTATATCGCTCAGTCACAACTACCACAAGGCGACAGAGTTATCAAAATCTTTTGAATGAACTACTGGCTTGCCATACAAACACTGTTCATCACACGATAATGTCGTAGGAACAAATATCACTGGATACGGAAATATATTGGCTAAATCTGGCGCATGGAATCCAACGTTTATAAATAACTGGCAACTGGATTTTCGGTTGCAACAATTTTATGCGAATAACACAGATTGTTCATAGATATGCTCATTGTGCGGTTGATTGGACGGACGTCTGTAGAAGTGTAGAAACGATTAAAACTGAACAGACTAACAGTCTATAATTATCAACGAGATTTCTGCAGTTATAAAACATACATACAGTTCTTACTGTCGGATGGACGTACGCACAGTTCATAAACAACTCTACGTCCGTACAAGTCACTTTATCTCTGTTTCTCATTTACATAGAACCAGCTTACCCGTCGCCATGCAGGAACTGGTAATACACTACCCATCAAGAGTTCCATTTGCAGATGCACTTCAATTCCAACCACAGGTATGCATTTTATATGTTTACGCGTACGTTACATCAAACATTTTTGTGTGTGTCTGTACACTGGAGATCTACCCGACAGAATGCCCCAACCGACAAACAACCGTCCACTACACTTCGAATGAACAACGCAATTTAGTTAACGAAATTCTCGGGACACTCGGACCACACACTTGACCAAGATACAATCTATTCAGAACGCACGAACAAACATCATACCCATAGCCTGTACATTCAACTTGTACCAACACACTCTCAACGTGCATTTACCCTTCCTCACCTCACCATTCATTTCCCTACTAATTTGTGCATTTATTTTCTGACATATCACACTTTTCTGTTGTCATGATAATTGATCCTTAGCTACCCTCAACGCAATAAATGCTGTTAAAATATACATACAAGTCATTTTCAGAGGTTAGTTCCGGTGAAAACATTTAGATATAGACAGTGTCCGTCAGATTCACTATATATATGGACAGTTCTTAAGTTTAGGGGTGATATTTCAGCATAATGAAAATATAATTTACATGTATGCGAACGCCTGTTTGTTCGACGATGAGAATCTGAAATCGCGAGCCGACTCGTTTCGTGTAATGAAAACGAAGATACCAAGTTCATGACTTCCGAATAAAATATTCCCATTTCTAAATTTAAAAACAAAAATTGTATGAATAAAATCTATATAAAGTAATGCTTAATTCATTACAAATCTAAGTATAAAACTAGACTTTATGATTCTGGAGAATCATGGCTTTTCCCGATGAGATTCCATGATTCTTCATGACCCCACAATGTCTGATGAATTGTTTTTAACTGTCTCACTGAAGTTCCTTCATTGATGTTATGAGAAAGGTGAGTATAGTAGTCTCAAATGACTTGGCTCGATCCTAATTAACACCATAATTATGGAAACACTGGAACTACCAGCGCGACTGAAGAGAACAATAGCAGCTCTGGGCATCTCTTGCCCTGTCACCTGGACTGTCCGGGAGACAGGCAAGAGAGTCCATCTGAACTTGGAGTTCGTCATTGAAGAGCACAACACCTTCTTCGGGGAGAGGTAGCACCTTTTGTGAGAGGAACCCCTCTCACACTGGTCCTCACCCGAAGAAGCCTGGACCTGGCCCTGAAAAGAAGAAGATGAAGAAGAAGAAGGGTCCGTCCACCAAGCGCCGGGATTCCAGGCGCCTGGAGGCCTTCCGGAATAGGAAGAAAGAGGTGAGCGAGAGGATGGAGGTCCTGGAGGCAGCTGCCAGTTCCCCTCCTAGTCCCACTAGTACACCCAACCAACTGCCAGCTCCTGAGCCGGTACTGTTGGAGGAGGAACGTCTGGTGGAGACTGAGGAGGAACCGGAGGTTGCCTTTTCACCACCTCCCACCCCTCACTCCCCACTTCCTTCTCTACCGGACAGCCCGGGTGTGTCAATCTCAGCAACACAGCCACCTAAGTCTGCAGTCACCGCCGAAGAATTAAGGAGAATAATAGAGATGGGAAGGCGGGCAGTTCAGATGGGAAACCGAATCGCCTCCGAAACCCACGAGTTCAGGGAACAATCTAAGGCAGATCTCAAAAAGGAATTAGACGCAATCCATTCACCAAACTCAACACTAAACTCAACATCGTCGACTTCCACATCACAATCTCAACCACCTCCAAAGAAAAAGAGCCGGAAGAAGCCTAGACGGGGTTAAGCCACCTCCCTCCTTCCTTTTCCTCCTCCACCGCGCATTGACATCCTACAACAACAACAAACAGCTAACGAGGGTTGAAAGGGGCTTGTCCTCCAAATCGTCCCTGCGCGCCTTCGGCGCGTCAAACTATTTCGTTCGTCTCAAATGACTCAGTTAATAAGAAAATTGTTTAGCTAAAAACCATCATTAACGGTGGAGTGGGTTAATATCAATATCGTCGTCCGACAAGTTAATGACCCACAAAAGGAGTTATGTTTGTTTGACACATACCCACTGAGTGCTGTGTCTATTTGAAAATGGTCCATTTTATCTCAAATATATCCAAAATATTGATGTCTGGCAGCTTGTAGAGGGTTAACAAGTACTAACAGGAATATTTTTCCATGCAACTTGTAATGTCACACTAAGAACTGCAAATGACCATTTTTTCTTTAAAATCTTCCAAGATGTTTTCAGAGAAATCCCTGCGCATACGCTCTTTTCCAATTCGACGTGACGAAATGCGAAATTCATGTCGCTCTTCATGGAAAGTGATGCCACAACTATTCATGAACAAGGAGTGAAAATTTCATGGAAATCTGCCTAGAATTGGCTGAGATATGGTGTTTTGGAGAGAGGAGGTAATTGTTTGAATTTGGTCCTTCCTTTTCAAGCCAGTTCGAAAAAAGACGTCGGGAATGGGCGCAGAATCCTTCAGTGCCTCCTCGCTGGAGTAAGTCCACTTAAATGTTACAATTGTGTGTGACTGGTGGAGAGTTGACTGTAAATGGAAGTTGCTTCTTTAAGACAGCCAACAGGGATCCCAACACAACTTTTAAACCTACGAGAATCTCAGAAGTTTAAAGTCAAGAGAAATTGGCGGTGAGTGGGTTTCTGGCAGGCAGGAAAAGATTGATGAAGATTTGCATATTGGACATTAAAATAGCACTTCAGACATACACGAACGGTGTTCAGACCGCTGGAGGCAGCGACTTGAAATTTTCAGAACTTGTTCTACGAACCCTGGCCGACATTTTGGGATCTGTTTGGAGTGTCCGGACCGCGTGGAAAACACCACGCATCGCTTGGAATGTGAGAGTACTATTCGTCCCGACTCTATCAGTTTAGAATGGACACGGGCAGTGTTGTAGACGACTGTAGAGCTGCGATTGAGCATAACGTCCCAGGTTTCGGTGCCACATTGCCTAACCAGCTCCAAAAGAGCGTCGGGGGAGGGGTATCCGGACACTATCTTTAAACCTTAGATAATCGTCAGAAGTTGAAGTGAAAAGAAATCGGCGGTGAGTAGGTTTTTTGGCGGGTAACCATTAACGAAAATTTGCCAATTAGACATTAAAATTGTACTTCTCACAAACATGAAGCGTGTCTAGACCGCTGAAGGCAGCGACATCTAATTTTCAGAACTTGTTCTACGCACCCTGGCCGACATTTTGGCATCTGTTGCGAGTGTCGAGGCCGCGTGAAGAACACCACGCATCGCGTGGAAAGTGAGAGTACTATTCGTCCCGACTCTATCAGTTTGGAATGGACTTGAGGACTGTTGTAGACTACTGTAGAGCTGCGATTGAGCATGAAGCCGGAGTTTTTTGTGCCAAATTGCCTAACCGGCTCCAAGGTATGATTTTTCGTCTGTACATCGCCCAGATCGACTGTAGTTTATACCGTTACCATACGTTGAAGTAGCCTTTTGTCATTTTCGCCACTTTCGCCCCAGATTTGAGGGTACCTTCCTTCAACCCCATTTTATAGCAAAATCTAGCCATGCTCCCAACAACGCCCTCTCCCCGTCGGCCCTGGTGCTTCTAAAAATAGAAAGGTCAATGGGTAGGGGCCCGTTAGCAAACAAACGGGGGCAGGGCAGGTGTACTTGGTGAAAAACAGTTGTGTGAACATCCCCAGAAGTGAAAACCTATGCTCAGTGGCTGTAATCAAGATGTTAATTTAGACTCCCATTACGGCCAAGATACTACAGAATGCAAATGGGTGGGTGGCGGGCATCATCACTGGATCTAATGTTGTATTTCATGTTTTCTTTATATTCTATTTATATTTTTGATATCTCTCTCTCTCTCTCTCTCTCTCTCTCTCTCTCTCTCTCTCTCAGTTTAATTTGTGTTTGTCTATAATGTTTATAATATTTAGATTTTGCTAGATTCTGTTATTTATGGAATACGTTCTGCCATATTGTAAATTATTAGTCACCGTACAGGAACGGAGGGGCTTCTAAGTGGTAAGCACTTGTCCTCCAATCCTGATTTGCATTGTCAAATGGCAAATAAAATATGTTTAATCTACTCTAACAGTAGGGGGGGGGGGGGGGGCATGTGTCCCAGGTAAAAAAAACAGCAGGGGGGGGGGGCAGGTGTCCTAGGTAAAATAAACAGCATGGGGTGGGGGTGTCCCCGCTAATTAATTTTAATAGCAGGCAGTTGTTCATGGGGCAGGTGTCCTATCCCACTGCCCAGTATTCCAAATTTTCTATGGTACTTGGCCTTGACGGAAATAACATTTCAACAAGAAACAACGGGAAACCTATTTTCAATAAAGCTGCAAATATAATCTTGGTTTTAGGACCATTCCATGGACATTTTAAGCCTACTGCGATATCGACGTTTCTTACTCTCGTCCTTTCACCACACCGCAGTATTTTACCCGAGTCGAGTTCTGACGTCATGCAAGTTTGACCGACATGCTTTCAATTTTGTTATTGACAACATATTTATAATTTCGTGCTTACTGATCCGAATTTTGAAAACGACACACGCAATCCCGAAAGCGTTTTCTGAAAAACACGATTCTGTAAAAGGTTTTAGTGAAATTTGATTATTTTTTTTATTTTCAATTTCGATGGCTCTTGTTGAAAAGGTGCTAATCACTGATCGTCCCTAACGAGATCAAAGACACGCCGTAGTTTAATAACAGACAGAGAATCTTCTAAGAATATACATGCGCATTTCTAAAATGCAATAAATCAAGTGTTTTTTCACGTTTTATGAGAGAAATATGTCCAATTGTATCATTGAATCATTTTTAGGTATATGTGGGTGAGAAATTTTCTATACGGACAAAATACAGGCTAAATAAAATATTTGCCATTATTTTCCGCAGACGTATTTTTGTCTTTGCTTCTTGGGGAAATTTCTTGCTGATAAATACAACGAAGGTGTGTTATTTTGGTCAGAACCGTTAGGTGGTCGGGTCCGAAACCGCACCTCGCAGAAGATTTAGTGGGGGGTGTCGATTTTACAAGTAATGTAGGCAGCGTACACGGCATGGGCTGTCTGTCTTTAATCAGACAAAACAGGGTTAAGGCTTGGTTTTTTGAATACCCTTATTTATTTATTTATTTATTTATTGGTGTTTAAGGTCACATACTTCTGCACAATGGCTAATCGTGACCGTGACAGTTTTAAAGGTGGAGGAAGCCGGAGTACCCGGAGAGAACCATCAAGCATCGACGAGCAACTGTCAGCTCCTCAACATTCTCACTCTGTTCAGGCTCCGCTCAGGCAGGGTTACAGAGGTTGAAGACATGTGTACCATCGACGTGCAGTATGCCTTAGTACACGGGGACATCGTGCCCCCATGTCGGCAACCGGGCCAAAGTGCCTTGCCCAAGGACACAACGTGAGTCGTCCCAGACGGGGATCGAAGTCGGGACCTCTAGCATAGAAGTACAACAGTCTACCACTGAGCCACCGCGCTCCCTTGAATACCCTTAATACTATCATACATTATCCCTCAGGAATTCTAAGTCTGATAAAAGAGGACATGTTTATCTATTGCATACCCATTTTGCTGCCCGAAAACAGCCGATTTTATTAAAATTTTGACGTTTAGCAGCCTGTAGAGGGATTAACAAACGACTAGCGGAATATTCTATCTATGCAATTTGTAAGACCTGCCAATGTCAAATTGTTCTTGAAAATCCCCAACAAGCAGTTAGCGAAATCCACGGAAAATGTAAATTTTAAGCGTTTAAGGGGCATCTCTCCTTATTCAGTCCAAAATGGGTTAAGTTTCATTCTTTTAAATACCCTTACTACTTACAAACCTTAAACACCAATAAATAAATTAGATTCCATGATTTTTTCTTGACCCCACAGTGTCTGATGAATTGTTTTTTAACTGTCTCACTAAAGTTCCTTCATTGATGTTATGAGAAAGGTGAGTATAGTAGTCTCAAATGACTCGGTTTGGGTTTGATAAAAAAAAATGTTTAGGTAAAACCCATCATTAATGGTAGAATGGGTTAATATCAATATCAATGTTTCCCTATCAGTTTTGCGTCCGCTAAAAGAAGTTACGTTTCTCTGTGGCATTTCCATTTGATGTTGTTGGTGTCCAAAAACAGACCATTTCCTCAATTTTTTTACATTTAGCAGCCCATGAAGGGTTAACAAATGCCTACCAGAATAATTGATCCATGCAACTGGTCATATGACACCAAGACCTATCAACGGCCATTTTCTCTTGAAAACCCTACAAAATGTTTGTAGAAATCCAGGGAAAACGAGTTTTTAAGCTTTTGATGGGTATCCCTGTTAACCTCCCCAACAGGGGTTAACGCTTGGCTTTTTGAATACCTTTATTACTTACAAAAATGGTCCTCTGTGAATTCCACTTCAAACAAAGGAGATTATGTTTATCTTTCATGTATACATTAGGTGCTGTGCGTGTCTGAAAACAGTCCCATGTTAACAACATTACGATGCTTGGCAGCTTGTAGATGGTTAAAAAACGCTCACCGTAGTATTTTGTCAATGCAACTTGTAATGTCACATAAAGACCTACGAATAGTCAATTTGTCTTGAAACCCTACAAGTTACCGTTAGGGAAATTCACAGAAAATGGGAATTTAAAGCTTTCAATGGATATCTCTCTTTAGCCTGCCCAAAATGGGTTAAGACGTCGACTTTTGAATACCCTTACTACTTACAGAAATGTTTCCATATAAATTGTACGCGCGATAAAGGAAGGCACTTTTCTTTGTGGTGTACCCTTTGGGTGCTGTTGGTGTGCAAAAACAGCCCATTTTATCGCAATTTTGACCTTTAGCAGCCCGGGGAGGGTTAACTAATGCTGACCGGAATATTTTGTTCATGCGACTTGTAATGTCACACCAAGACCTGCAAATAGCCGATTTTTTCTTGAAAACCTACAAGATGTTGTTAGAGAAATCCACAGAAAACGGGTATTTTAAGATTTTAATGGGTATCTCGGGGAGCGCGGTGGCTCAGTAGGTAGAGGTGCAGGCTGCAAGCCGAGAGGTCCTCGGTTCGAATCCCACCTGCGGCAACCGCGTTGTGTCCTTGGGCAAGACACTTCATCCCCATTGCCCGCATGGGGGCACGATGACGCCGTGTACTAAGGCATACTGCACGTCGATGGTACGCATGTCTTCAACCAATCTAACCCTGCCTGTGCTGCAGTGCGGAGTTACGATGTTGGGGAGCTGGCAGCTACTCGTCGTTGCTCGGTGGTTCTCTCCGGGTACTCCGGCTTCCTCCACCCGTAAAACTGTCACGGTCATGATTAGCCATTGTGCATAAATATGTGACCTTAAACATCAATAAATAAATAAATAAATAATGGGTATCTCTCTTTAACCAGCCCAAAATGGGTTAAGACGTCAAATTTTGAATACCCTTACCACTTTCAAAAATATTTTCCGATCAATTTTGCGTCCGATAAATGAAGGCCCCTTTCTCTGTGGTATATCGTTTGGGTGCTGTTGGTGTCTAAAAACAGCCCATTTTATCACAAATTTTTACGTTTAGCAGCTCGGGGAGGGTTAACTAATGCTGACCGGAATATTTTATCCATGCATCTTGTAATGTCACGCCAAGACCTGAGAGTGACCAATTTTTCTTGATAATCTACAAGACTCGTTTAGAGAAATCCACGGAAAACATGAAGTTTTGAGCTTTTTGGGGGTATTGCTGTTTAACCAGCCCAAAACGGGTTAACACTTGTTTTTCTGAACACCCTTATTGCTTACAAAAATGATCCTCTGTGAATTCCACTTCCAATAAAGGAAGTTATGTTTACCTCTCGGGTATCGTTTGGGTGCTGTGGGGGTCTGAAACCGGCCCATTTCATCAAAATGTCGATGTTTGGCAGCCTGTGGAGGGTTACCATATGCATCGCCTAATATGTCGTGTGTATCAAAGGTTGTGTCATAGGCAGGTCTAGTAATTATGAATATTTAAAAAAAATCCTAAAGACGTGTTTCGAGAAAGTGCCGATAAACCCCAATTTTGGCAGTTTTTTGCCAATTCTGGCGAAATAGGGGTTAAATCGAAAATTCCGCTTCGGTACATTTTTAGATTTTTTGCCACTCTATGCATGTGCCAAATTGTGTGAAAATCGGTTCGAAGATGGCTTCTGAATCGTACGGACAAAAATGTGTGGAAAAAAAAACAAAAAAAAACAAACAAAAAAAAACTAGACTTTATGATTCTGGAGAATCATGGCTTTTCCCGATTAGATTCCATGATTTTTCTTGACCCCACAGTGTCTGATGAATTGTTTTAAACTGTCTCACTAACGTTCCTTCATTGATGTTATGAGAAAGGTGAGTATAGTAGTCTCAAATGACTCGGTTTGGGTTTGATAAAAACATGTTTAGGTAAAACCCATCATTAATGGTAGAATGGGTTAATATCAATATCAATGTTTCCCTATCAGTTTTGCGTCCGGTAAAATAAGTTACATTTCTCTGTGGCATTTCCATTTGATGTTGTTGGTGTCCAAAAACAGACTATTTCCTCAATTTTTCTTTACATTTAGCAGCCCATGAAGGGTTAACAAATGCCTACCAGAATAATTGATCCATGCAACTGGTCATATGACACCAAGACCTATCAACGGCCATTTTCTCTTGAAAACCCCACAAAATGTTTGTAAAGAAATTCAGGGAAAACGATTTTTGAAGCTTTTGATGGGTATCCCTGTTAACCTCCCCAACAGGGGTTAACGCTTGGCTTTTTGAATACCTTTATTACATTTCAAAAATGATCCTCTGTGAATTCCACTTCAAACAAAGGAGATTATGTTTATCTCTCATGTATACATTAGGTGCTGTGCGTGTCTGAAAACAGTCCCATGTTAACAACATTACGATGCTTGGCAGCTTGTAGATGGTTAAAAAACGCTCACCGGAGTATTTTGTCCATGCAACTTGTAATGTCACATAAAGACCTACGAATAGTCAATTTGTCTTGAAACCCTACAAGTTACCGTTAGGGAAATTCACAGAAAATAGGAATTTAAAGCTTTCAAGGGATATCTCTCTTTAGCCTGCCCAAAATGGGTTAAGACGTCGACTCTTGAATACCCTTACTACTTACAAAAATGTTTCCGTATAAATTGTACGCGCGATAAAAGAAGGCACTTTTCTTTGTGGTGTACCCTTTGGGTGCTGTTGGTGTGCAAAAACATCCCGTTTTATCCCAATTTTGACCTTCCGCAGCCCGGGGAGGGTTAACTAATGCTGACCGGAATATTTTGTTCATGCGACTTGTAATGTCACACCAAGACCTGCAAATAGCCGATTGTTCTTGAAAACCTACAAGATGTTGTTAGAGAAATCCACAGAAAACGGGTATTTTAAGATTTTAATGGGTATCTCTCTTTAGCCAGCCCAAAATGGGTTAAGACGTCAAATTTTGAATACCCTTTCCACTTTCAAAAATATTTTCCGATCAATTTTGCGTCCGATAAATGAAGGCCCCTTTCTCTGTGGTATATCGTTTGGATGCTGTTGGTGTCTAAAAACAGCCCATTTTATAACAATTTTTACGTTTAGCAGCTCGGGGAGGGTTAACTAATGCTGACCGGAATATTTTATCCATGCAACTTGTAATGTCACACCAAGACCTCAGAGTGACCAATTTTTCTTGAAAATCTACAAGACTCGTTTAGAGAAATCCACGGAAAACATGAAGTTTTGAGCTTTTTTGGGGTATTACTGTTTAACCAGCCCAAAACGGGTTAATACTTGGGTTTCTGAACACCCTTATTACTTACAAAAATGATCCTCGGTGAATTCCACTTCCAATGAAGGAAGTTATGTTTACCTCTCGGATATCGTTTGGGTGCTGTGGGGGTCTGAAACCGGCCCATTTCATCAAAATTTCGATGTTTGGCAGCCAGTGGAGGGTTACCATATGCATCGCCTAATATGTCGTGTGTATCAAAGGTTGTGTCATAGGCAGGTCTAGTAATGATGAATGTTTAAAAAAAATCCAAAAGACCTGTTTCGAGAAAGTGCCGATAAACCCCAATTTTGGCAGTTTTTTGCCAATTCTGGCGAAATAAGGGTTAAATCGAAAATTCCGCTTCGGTACATTTTTAGATGTTTTGCCACTCTATGCGTGTGCCAAATTGTGTGATAATCGGTTCGAAAATGGCTTCTGAATCGTACGGACAAAAATGCGTGGAAAAAAAAAAAAAAAAAAACCCCAAAAAACTAGACTTTATGATTCTGGAGAATCATGGCTTTTCCCGATGAGATTGCATGATTTTTCATGACCCCACAGTGTCTGATGAATTGTTTTTAACTGTCTCACTGAAGTTCCTTCATTGATGTTATGAGAAAGGTGAAGATAGTAGTCTCAAATGACACAGTTTGATAAAAAATTGTTTAGGTAAAAACCATCATTAACGGTGGAGTGAGTTAATGTCAATATCGTCGTCCAACAAGTCAATGACCGACAAAAGGAGTTATGTTTGTTTGACACATACTCACTGAGTGCTGTGTCAATTTAAAAATGGTCCATTTTATCTCAACTGTATCCAAAATATTGATGTCTGGCAGCGTGTAGAGGGTTAACAAGTGCCAACAGGAATATTTATTCATGCAACTTGTAATGTCACACCAAGAACTGTGAATGGCCATTTTTTTCTTTAAAATCTACAAGATGTTTTCAGAGAAATCCAGGGAGAACAGGAACTTTAAGCTTTTGATGGGTATCATTGTTTTTCCAGCCCAAAACGGGTTAAGTGTTGTTTTTGGAATACTCTTATTACTTCCAAAAATAATTCTCAGTGAATTCTACTTCCACTTATTTTGATCTCTCCTCCCAACTTCAGGTGCTGTGGGTACGCAAACACAGCCTATTTTATCAACATTTTGATGTTTGAGAACCTGCATAGGGTTAACAAATGTTTACAGGAATATTTTGTACATGCAACTTGTAATGTCACACTAAGATATGAGAATGGCCATTTTTTCCTGAAAATCTACGGGATGTTTTTAAAGAAATCCTCAGATAACATGTATTTTTAACCTTTTGAGGGGTATCTCTCTTTAACCAGCTCTAAAGGGTTAATGCTTGGTTTTGTGAATATCTTCATTACTTACAAAAATGATCGACGGTGAATTCCACTTCCAATGAAGGAGGTTATGTTTATCTCGTAGGTACACATTTGGTGTTATGGTTGCCCAAGAACAGCCCATTTTCTCCAAATGTCAATGCTTGGCAGCCTCTGGGGGGTTAACAAATGCTTACCGAAACATTTTGTTCATGCAACTTGTAATGTCACTCGAAGACCTGCGAATGGTTAATTGCTCTTGAATTTTTTTTTTTTTAGAAATCCACAGAAAACTGGAATTTTAAGCTTTTAAGGGGTATATCTCCTTAACCAGTTAAAAATGGGTTAAGACCTCGATTTTTGAATACATTTACTACTTACAAAAATGTTTCCCTGTCAGTTTTGCGCCCGGTAAAAGAAGTTACGTTTCTCTGTTGTATTCCCATTTGATGTTGTTGTTGTTCAAAAAGAGACTATTTTTTCAAAATTTTGACATTTAGCAGCCCATGGAGGGTTAACAAATGCTTACCGGAATAATTTATCCAATCAACTGGTAATGTGACACCATGACCTATCAATGGCCATTTTCTCTCGAAAACCCTACCAGATGTTTGTAAAGAAATCCAGGGAAAACATAAATTTTTAAGCCTTTGATGGGTATCACTATTAGCAACCACAAAATGGGTTAACGCTTGGTTTTTTGAATACCCTTATTACTTACAAAAATGGTCTTTGGTGAATTCCACTTCCAACAAAGGAGATTATGTTTATTTCTAAGGTACACGTTGGGTGATGTGCGTGCCTGAAAACAGCCCATTTCAACAAAATTACGATGCTTGGCAGCCTCTAGAGGGTTAAAAAACGCTCACCGGAATATTTTGTCCATGCAACTTGTAATATCACACAAAGACCTGCGAGTCGTCAATTTTTCTTGAAAACCTACAGGATGTTTTTAGAAAAATCCACAGAAAATGGGAATTTTAAGATTTTAAGGGGTCTCTCTCTTTAGCCTGTCCAAAATGGGTTAAGACTTCGACTTTTGAATACCCTTACTACTTACAAAAATGTTTGCGTATAGATTGTGCGCTCGATAAAAGAAGGCACATTTCTTTGAGGAGTGCCCATTGGGTGCTGTTGGCATCCAAAAACAGCCCATTTTATCACAATTTTGACATTTAGCAGCCCGTGGAGGGTTAACAAATGCTCACCGCAGTATTTTGTCCATGCAACTTCTATTGTCACACCAAGGCCTGGGAGTGACAAATTTTTCTTGAAAATCTACAAGACTCGTTTAGAGAAATCCACGGAAAACATGAATTTTTTAACTTTATGGGGGTATTGCTGTTTAACAAGCCCAAAACGGGTTAACGCTTGGTTTTTTGAACACCCTTATTACTGACAAAAATGATCTTCGGTGCATTCCACTCCCAGTAAAGAAAGTTATATTTATCTCTCGTGTATTGTTTTGGTGCGGTGGGATCCTGAAACTGGCCTATTTCATCAATATTTCGATGTTTGGCAGCCTGTGGAGGGTTACCATATGCATCGCCTGATATGTCGTGTGTATCAAAGGGCGTGTCACAGACAGGTCTAGCAATGACGAATGTATAAAAAAAATCTACAAGACGTGTTTCGAGAAAGTGCCGATAAACCCCAATTTTGGCAGTTTTTTGCCAATTCTGAGGAAATAAAGGTTAAATCGAAAATTCCGCTTGGATACATTTTTAGATTTTGTGCCCCTCTATGCGTGTGCAAAATGTCGTGAAAATCGGTTCGAAAATGGCTTCTGAATCGTACGGACAAAATGTGTGGAAAAACAAAAAAAAAAACCCAAACCCCCCCCCCCCCCCCCCCAAAAAAAAAAAATAATAATAATCCGTAGAAAAACAATAGCCTTTTCCAGAGGGAAAAGCCTAAAAAAAAAAAAAAAAAAAAAAAAAAAAAAAAAAATAATAATCCGTAGAAAAACAATAGTCTTTTCCAGAGGGAAAAGCCTAACTAGACTTTATGATTCTGGAGAATCATGGCTTTTCCCGATGAGATTCCATGATTTTTCATGACCCCACAGTGTCTTGTTGTTTTTAACTGTCTCACTGAAGTCCCTTCATTGATGTTATGAAAAAGGTGAAGATAGTAATCTCAAATGACACAGTTTGATAAAAAATTGTTTAGGTAAAACCATCATTAACGGTGGACTGGTTTAATGTCAATATCGTCTTCCAACAAGTCAATGACCGACAAAAGGAGTTATGTTTGTTTGACACATACCCACTGAGTGCTGTGTCAATTTAAAAATGGTTCATTTTATCTCAAATGTATCCCAAATATTGATGTCTGGCAGCTTGTAGAGGGTTAACAAGTGGTAACAGGAATATTTATTCATGCAACTTGTAATGTCCCACCAAGAACTGTGAATGGCCATTTTTTTCTTTAAAATCTACAAGATGTTTTCAGAGAAATCCAGGGAGAACATGAATTTTAAGCTTTTGATGGGTATCATTGTTTATCCAGCCCAAAACGGGTTAAGTGTTGTTTTTTGAATACTCTTATTACTTCCAAAAATAATTCTCAGTGAATTCTACTTCCACTTATTTTGATCTCTCCTCCCAACTTTGGGTGCTGTGGGTACGCAAACACAGCCCATTTTATCAACATTTTGATGTTTGAGAACCTGCATAGGGTTAACAAATGCTTACAGGAATATTTTGTACATGCAACTTGTAATGTCACACTAAGATCAGAGAATGGCCATTTTTCTTGAACATCTACGGCATGTTTTTAAAGAAATCCTCAGATAACACAAATGTTTAACCTTTTGAGGGGTATCTCCCTGTAACCAGCTCTAAAGGGTTAATGTTTGGTTTTGTGAATACCTTCATTACCTACAAAAATGATCGACGGTGAATTCCACTACCAATGAAGGAGGTTATGTTTATCTCGTAGGTACACATTTAGTGTTATGGTTGCCCAAGAACTGCCCATTTTCTCCAAATGTCTATGCTTGGCAGCCTCTGGAGGGTTAACAAATGTTTACCGAAACATTTTGTTCATGCTTGTAATGTCACTCGAAGACCTGCGAATGGTCAATTGTTCTTGAATTTTTTGTTGTTGAGAAATCCATAGAAAACTGGAATTTTAAGCATATATATATCTCCTTAAACAGTCAAAAATGGGTTCTGACCTCGATTTTTGAATCCATTTACTACTTACAAAAATGTTTCCCTGTCAGTTTTGCGTCCGGTAAAAGAAGTTACGTTTCTCTGTTGCATTCCCTTTTGATGTTGTTGTTCAAAAACAGGCTATTTTTTCAAAATTTTGACATTTAGCAGCCCATGGAGGGTTACAAATGCTTACCAGAATAATTTATCCAATCACCTGGTAATGTGACACCATGACCTATCAATGGCCATTTTCTCTTGAAAACGCTACCAGATGTTTGTAAAGAAATCCAGGGAAAACATAAATTGTTAAGCCTTTGATGGGTATCACTATTAACAACCACAAAAGGGGTTAACGCTTGGTTTTTTGAATATCCTTATTACTTACAAAAATGGTCCTCGGTGAATTCCACTTCCAACAAAGGAGATTATGGGTAATTCCCAGGTACACGTTGGGTGTTGCGCGTGTCTGAAAACAGACAATTTCAACAAAATTACGATGCTTGGCAGTCTGTAGAGGGTTAATAAACATCCATGATTTTTTATGACCCTGGAGTGTCTGAAGAATTGTTTTAAATTGTATCATTAAAGTATTTTTATTGATGTCTTGAGAAAAGTGGGTATAATAGTCTCAAATGACCCAGTGTGATAAAAGAACGTTTTGGTTAAATCATCATTGTTTGTGGAGAGGGTTAATATTAATATCAGCGTCTGAGAATCAGCGTCTAATGTAAATAGCCCATTGTATCTCAAATTTACCTAAAATTTCGATAGTTGACGGTTTGTTGAGGGTTAATGAAGGCTTGCGAGAATACTTCTTCTCCAGGGTTTATTTGTTCTTAAAAATCTGTAAGAACCAGTTGAAGATATCCACAGAAAATGTGAACTTTAAATTCTTGAGCATGTCATGTATAGTCCCTGTATCAATTATCTCCTATTAGACCACAGCTGTTATGCATGATTATGTCATTTTTTCACACCTTGTAGAGCTCACCTGTCACCTGTCTGTTTATAGCAGAAGTAAATTTCTCTCCAATTGGTTTTTCCCCGTAGGATTAGTTTTATTTATTACAATGAAGATATCCATACATACAACGACAGACATGAAGTTATAAACTACAATAATTACATACGAAAATAGGAAGTGTTGTTTGTACATATGTGTAGATAAAATATACCCTGGGACGGAGAAGGGGAGTATAACCGTCTTAAAAAAAAACTAGTATATATCTAGCCCCACTGCCGGGGGAATGTTGGCGCCATGCACCACTGCATTTGATAACCAACAGAGTAGTAAATATACCTGCCCCCCCCCCCTTCCCATGTTGGGGATCCCCACCTTTATTGTAAGTTTCCTTAGGCACAACATAGCGTCAGTAAGATAGATATATACTGCCACGTCGCCACTCTGGGGCGGAGGAGGGGCAGTGTATAGCCGTTTTACAGACTATTATACACCTGGACCCACTGTCGGGAAAACGCTATAGTGTCAACACTATTTGATATTATAAGTAACTGATCCCATTGTAGCTAACGTTATTTACTGCTTTCTTATCGTGCAGTGGCGGAGCGGTGGCATTGTGGTAGCCGGTTCTCGTCAGATCACCGAAGTTAAGCAACGTTGAGCCTGGTTAATCATTGGATGGGTGTCCGTCTGAGCGATCAATTCGGACTCCCATGCTGTGTCCTTGGGCAAGGCACTTAACTCTAATTCTCCATATGGGGGCACGATGCCGCCATGTACTAAGGCGTACTACACGTCGACGGTACGCATGTCTTCAACCAATCTAACCCTGCCTGTGCTGCAGTTCGGAGTTACGATGTTGGGAAGCTGGCAGCTGCTCGTCGTTGCTCGGTGGTTCTCTCCAGGTACTGCGGCTTGCTCCACCCGTAGATTAGCCATTGTGCATAAGTATATGCCCTTAAACACCAATAAATAAATAATAAATGATATCATGCAGGGCAGTGTGGAATACGAGGTGAGGCGTACCTTTCAATGTGTGTTTGGTTGGAGAAAGAGGCAGCGGGGAGGTGGTAACCTTGGTAATTTTGTTTGGATAAATCGACCGCTGGCGACCGATGAAGCGGGACGCGGTGAGAGTGGAACTTATGGGAGGTTATTCTTGATAATAAATAAATATACACTTACTTTTGAGTTCATACAGGGTGAGTATAGTAGTCTCAAATGAGAATGGCCAATATTTGTCTTGAAAACCTACGAGAGGCTTTTAGAGAAATCCTCGGAAAATATGATTTTTTAACCTTTTGAGGGGTATCGCTCTGTAACCAGCCCAAAACAGATTAATGCTTGGTTTTGTGAATACCTTCATTACTTACAAAAATGATACTCAGTGAATTTCACTTCCAATAAGGAAGGTTATGTTTATCACGCAGGAACACATTGGCAGTGCTCCAGATAATTTTTTTCCCCGAGGAGTAATTAATCCCCCATATTGACCTCAGGGAGTAACAGGACTAAAACCTGAAGTATCATGTACTCCGTGACAGCTTATTGTGTTGTTACTCAGTACTATCAGTTCGGAAAAAAGCCTCACCCAGAATTTCAGAATTTCTCCGCCTAATTCCATTCGATGAATATTACAGTTCTAATTTAAGAAGTTTTGTTTTTATTTCAACACAACAACCTTGACTCATTGATAAGCAGCAAGGCTTCACATGCTTTTGAATGAAAAACATGTACCCCCCCCCCCTTTTTTTCTATATTTTAATTTATCAACCCCGAGATAAAAAAGAGGGTGACCGGCCCGGGTGTGACCTGTCTCGTACATTTCCACCTCCCAGTGCTTATGGACGCTTCGCACTACTTTTGAGCTATGTTAAGCCTAGGAGTGCTTTCATTGGAAGAGTGGAAGGTGGGCTTGAAGAAAAATAGCGATGTATGTATTTACGTCTTCTTTCCTACGACAGCCTAAAATTTCAAACCTTCACTTGAAAATACACGACCAATTTAATCTTGATAAACATTTGGAATAATAATTGGAATTCAGGAAACAATATTTTTACGTGTTTGTAAATGCTAAAAACTAAATGCACTTGAATATTCTAACTTAATTTCTACTGAGCATAGAAACGAAAATACCGGCACAAAATCGCAACCAGTAATGCTTATTTAAAAATTCTGAGTCCTCGACCAAAGGACATTTCGACCTTTGTGTGTTTTGAATTATGGATGATTCGCAACATGTACGATTCGGACCAGATTCCTGGACAATTCGGACCAGATGATTGGACGATTCGGACCATATTTATGGACGACTCGGATCGTGTTTATGAATGATTTGGAATAAAAGTCTGAACGATTTGGAGCGTGTTTCTGGGTGATCTAGAAGCATAATTTGTAAGCTGTTTGGATCAATTTGTCGGAGGAATAAATGATTTTTGGTAAAGTGAGCAAAACGTTTCAACGAGAGCGTCAGAATCCAGAAATCTGGTTCGAATCGTCCAAAAAATATCTCTTCCGAATCGTATATAGTCTGAATCGTCTCGATACCGTGTGTTTTGGCCCTGGACGTTTCGGGCAGAACCACTCTCTGTTAGGTGTGCGAAGAAATGCTCACGCAAAATTAAAATTGCACAAGCGATACGCATGCGATTATGAAATCAAATAGCGTGCCTAATAATTCCAGGCATGAATTTATACTGATATCACAAAACCTTTATGACATGACCGGCGAATACGACAACAGAAATGATCGAAAGCGTAAAATTAAAAACATAGGCGTAATCTGTGCTCCCTCAATTTCTATTTGGGTTGTATTTTGCAATTTTTGATGCGTAAAATACGCCTTTACGCCCGTTATCTGGAGCACTGATTGGGTGTTATGGGTGCCCCCAAAACAGCCCATTTTCTCAAAATGTCTATACTTTCCAGGCTCTGGAGGGTTAATAATTGCTTACTGGAATATTTTGTCCATGCAACTTGTAATGTCACTCAAAGACCTGCAAATGGTCAATTTTTCTTGAAAACGTGCTAGATTTTTTGGAGAAATCCACAGAAAACGGGAATTTTAAGCTTTTGAGGGATATATCTCCTTAACCAGTCGACAATGGGTTAAGACCTCGATTTTTGAATATCCTTACTACTTACAAAAATGTTTCTCTATCAGTTTTGCGTCCAGTAAAAGAAGTTACGTTTCTCTGTGGCATTTCCATTTGATGTTGTTAGTGTCCAAAAACAGATTATTTCTTCAATTTTTTTTACATTTAGCAGCTCATGGAGGGTTAACAAATACCTACCAGAATAATTTATCTATGCAACTGGTAATGTGATACCAAGACCTATCAACGGCCATTTTCTCTTGAAAACCCTACAAGATGTTTGTAAAGAAATCCAGGGAAAACGATTTTTAAGCTTTTGATGGGTATCCCTGTTAACCTCCCCAACAGGGGTTAACGCTTGGTTTTTTGAATACCCTTACTACTTACAAAAATGGTCCTCTGTGAATTCAACTTCCAGCAAAGGTGATTATGTTTATCTCTCGTGTATACATTGGGTGCTGTACGTGTCCGAAAACAGCCCATGTCAACAAAATTACGATACTTGGCAGCTTGTAGATGGTTAATAAACGCTCACCGGAGTATTTTGTCCCTACAACTTGTAATGTCACATAAAGACCTACGAATAGTTAATTTTTCTTGAAACCCTACAAGTTACTGTTAGGAAAATTCACAGAAAATGGGAATTTAAAGCTTTTGAGGGATATCTCTCTTAGCCTACCCAAAATGGGTTAAGACTTCGACTTTTGAATACCCTTACTACTTACAAAAATGTTTGTGTATCAATTGTACACTCGATAAAAGGAGGCGCTTTTCTTTGTGGTGTACCCATTGGGTGCTGTTGGTGTCTACAAACTGCCAATTTTATCACAATTTTGATGTTGAGGAGCCCTTGGAGGGTTAACTAATGCTGACCCGAATATTTTGTCCATGCAACTTGTAATGTCACACCAAGACCTGCAAATAGCCGATTTTTTCTTGAAAACCTACGAGATGTTTTTAGAGAAATCCACAGAAAGAGGGTATTTTAAGGTTTTAATGGGTATCTCTCTTTAACTAGCCGAAAATGGGTTAAGACGTCGAATTTTGAATACCCTTACCACTTTCAAAAATATTTTCCGATCAATTTTGCGTCGATAAATGAAGGCCACTTTCTCTGTGGTATACCGTTTGGGTGCTGTTGGTGTCCAAAAACAGCCCATTTTATCACAATTTTTACGTTTAGCAGCTCGGGGAGGGTTAACTAATGCTCACCGGAATATTTTGTCCATGCAACTTGTAATGTCACACCAAGACCTGGGAGCGACAAATATTTCCTGAAAATCTACAAGACTCGTCTAGAGAAATCCACGGAAAACATGAAGTTTTGAGCTTTTTGGGGGTATTGCTGTTTAACCAGCCCAAAACGGGTTAACGCTTGGTTTTCTGAACACATTTATTACTTACAAAAATGATCCTCGGTGAATTCCACTTCCAATAAAAGCAGTTATGTGTATCTATCGTGTTTCGTTTGGGTGCTGTGGGGGCCCGAAAACAGCCCATTTCATCAAAATTTCTATGTTTGGCAGCCTGTGGAGGGTTACCATATGCATCGCCTGATATGTCGTGTGTATCAAAGGTCGTATCACAGGCAGGTCTAGCAATGATGAATGTTTAAAAAAAATCTACAAGACGTGTTTCGAGAAAGTGCCGATAAACCCCAATTTTGACAGTTTTCTGCCAATTCTGACGAAATAAGGGTTAAATTGAAAAATCCGCTTCGGTACATTTTTAGATTTTGTGCCCCTCTATGTGTGTGCAAAATTTTGTGAAAATCGGTTCGAAAATGGCTTCTGAATCGTACGGACAAAATGTGTGGAACCCCCCCCCCCCCCCCCCCAAAAAAAAAAAAAAATAATAATCCGTAGAAAAACAATAGTCTTTTCCAGAGGGAAAAGCCTAACTAGACTTTATGATTCTGGAGAATCATGGCTTTTCCCGATGAGATTCCATGATTTTTCATGACCCCACAGTGTCTGATGAATTGTTTTTAGCTGTCTCACTGAAGTTCCTTCATTGATGTTATGAGAAAGGTGAGTATAGTAGTCTCAAATGACTCAGTTTGATAAAAAAAAATTGTTTAGGCTAAAAACCATCACTAACGGTGGAGTGGGTTAATGTCAATATCGTCGTCCAACAAGTTAATGACCGACAAAAGGAGTTATGTTTGTTTGACACATACCCATGTAGAGCTGTGGCTATTTGAAAATGGTCCATTTTATCTCAAATGTATCCAAAATACTGATGTCTGGCGGCTTGTAGAGGGTTAACAAGTGCTAACAGGAATATTCATTCATGCAACTTGTAATGTCACACCAAGAACTGCGAATGGCCATTTTTTCTTTAAAATCTACAAGATGTTTTCAGAGAAATCCAGGGAGAACATGAATTTTAAGCTTTTGATGGGTATCATTGTTTATCCAGCCCAAAACGCGCTAAGTGTTGTTTTTTGAATACTCTTATTACTTCCAAAAATAATTCTCAGTGAATTCTACTTCCACTTATTTTGATCTCTCGTCTCAAATTCGGGTGCTGTGGGTATGCAAACACAGCCCATTTTATCAGCATTTTGATGTTTGAGAACCTGCATAGGGTTAACAAATGCTTACAGGAATATTTTGTACATGCAACTTGTAATGTCACACTAAGATCAGAGAATGGCCATTTTTTTTTGAAAATCTACGGCATGTTTTTAAAGAAATACTCAGATAACACAAATGTTTAACCTTTTGAGGAGTATCTCCCTGTAACCAGCTCTAAAGGGTTAGTGCTTGGTTTTGTGAATACCTTCACTACTTACAAAAATGATCGACGGGGAATTCCACTTCCAATGAAGGAGGTTATGTTTATCTCGTAGGTACACATTTGGTGTTATGGTTGCCCAAGAACAGCCCATTTTCTCCAAATGTCTATGCTTGGCAGCCTCTGGAGGGTTAATAAATGTTTACCGAAACATTTTGTCCATGCTTGTAATGTCACTCGACCTGCGAATGGTCAATTGTTCTTGAATTTTTTTTTGTTGAGAAATCCAAAGAAAACTGGAATTTTAAGCTTTTAAGGGGTATATCTCCTTAACCAGTCAAAAATGGGTTCAGACCTCGATTTTTGAATCCATTTACTACTTACAAAAATGTTTCCCTGTCAGTTTTGCGTCCGGTAAAGGAAGTTACGTTTCTCTGTTGCATTCCCTTTTGATGTTGTTGTTGTTGTTGTTGTTGTTCAAAAACAGGCTATTTTTTCAAAATTTTGACATTTAGCAGCCCATGGAGGGTTAACAAATGCTTACCGGAATAATTTATCCAATCACCTGGTAATGTGACACCATGACCTGTCAATGGCCATTTTCTCTTGAAAAAGCTACCAGATGTTTGTAAAGAAATCCAGGGAAAACATAAATTTTTAAGGCTTTGATGGGTATCACTATTAACAACCACAAAAGGGGTTAACGCTTGGTTTTTTGAATACCCTTACTACTTACAAAAATGTTCCTCGGTGAATTCCACTTCCAACAAAGGAGATTATGGGCAATTCCCAGGTACACGTTGGGTGTTGCGCGTGTCTGAAACAGCCCATTTCAACAAAATTACGATGCTTGGCAGTCTGTAGAGGGTTAATAAACATCCATGATTTTTTATGACCCTGGAGTGTCTGAAGAATTGTTTTTAATTGTATCATTAAAGTATTTTTATTGATGTCTTGAGAAAAGTGGGTATAATAGTCTCAAATGACCCAGTGTGATAAAAGAACGTTTTGGTTAAATCATCATTGTTTGTGGAGAGGGTTAATATTAATATCAGCGTCTGAGAATCAGCGTCTAATGTAAATAGCCCATTGTATCTCAAATTTACCTAAAATTTCGATAGTTGACGGTTTGTTGAGGGTTAATGAAGGCTTGCGAGAATACTTCTTCTCCAGGGTTTATTTGTTCTTAAAAATCTGTAAGAACCAGTTGAAGATATCCACAGAAAATGTGAACTTTAAATTCTTGAGCATGTCATGTCTCGTCCCTGTTTCAATTATCTCCTATTAGACCACAGTTGTTATGCATGATTATGTCATTTTTTCACACCTTGCAGAGCTCACCTATCACCTGTCTGTTAATAGCAGAAGTAAATTTCTCTCCAATTGGTTTTTCCCCGTAGGATTAGTTTTATTTATTACAATGAAGATATCCATACAAACAACGACAAACATGAAGTTATAAACTACCATAATTACATAAGAAAATAGGAAGTGTTGTTTGTACATATGTGTAGATAAAATATACCCTGGGACGGAGAAGAGGAGGACAACTGTCTTACAAACTAGTATATATCTAGCCCCACTGCCGGGGGAATGTTGGCGCCATGCACCACTGCATTTGATAACCTACAGAGTAGTAAATATACCTGCCCCGCCCTTCCCATGCTGGGGATCCCCACCTTTTATTGTAAGGTTCCTTAGGTACAACATAGCGTCAGTAAGATGGATATATACTGCCACGTCGCCACTCTGGGGCGGAGGAGGGGCAGTGTATAGCCGTTTTACAGACTATTATATACCTGGACCCACTGTCGGGGAAACGCTATAGTGTCAACACTATTTGATATTATAAGTAACTGATCCCATTGTAGCTATTTATTTACGGCGGAGCGGTGGCATTGTGGTAGCCGGTTCTCGTCAGATCACCGAAGTTAAGCAACGTTGAGCCTGGTTAATCATTGGATGGGTGGCCGTCTGAGCGATCAATTCGGACTCCCATGCTGTGTCCTTGGGCAAGGCACTTAACTCTGATTCTCCATATGGGGGCACGATGCCGCCATGTACTAAGGCGTACTGCACGTCGACGGTACGCATGTCTTCAACCAATCTAACCCTGCCTGTGCTGCAGTTCGGAGTTACGATGTTGGGAAGCTGGCAGCTGCTCGTCGTTGCTGGGTGGTTCTCTCCAGGTACTGCGGCTTCCTCCTCCCGTCGATTAGCCATTGTGCATAAGTATATGCCCTTAAACACCAATAAATAAATAATAAATGATATCATGCTGGGCAGTGTGGAATACGAGGTGAGGCGTACCTTTCAATGTGTGTTTGGTTGGAGAAAGAGGCAGGGGGGAGGTGGTAACCTTGGTAATTTTGTTTGGATAAATTGACCGCTGGCGACCGATGAAGCGGGACACGGTGAGAGTGGAACTTATGGGCGGTTATTCTTGATAATAAATAAATATACACTTACTTTTGAGTTCATACAAGGTGAGTATAGTAGTCTCAAATGAGAATGGCCAATATTTGTCTTGAAAACCTACGAGAGGCTTTTAGAGAAATCCTCGGAAAATATGAATGTTTAACCTTTTGAGGGGTATCGCTCTGTAACCAGCCCAAAACGGATTAATGCTTGGTTTTGTGAATACCTTTATTACTTACAAAAATGATCCTCAGTGAATTTCACTTCCAATGAGGAAGGTTATGTTTATCACGCAGGTACACGTTGTGTGTTATGGGTGCCCCAAAACAGCCCATTTTCTCAAAATGTCTATACTTTCCAGGCTCTGGAGGGTTAATAATTGCTTACTGGAATATTTTGTCCATGCAACTTGTAATGTCAGTAATGTCACTCAAAGACCTGCAAATGGTCAATTTTTCCTGAAAACGTGCTAGATTTTTTGGAGAAATCCACAGAAAACGGGAATTTTAAGCTTTTGAGGGGTATATCTTCTTAACCAGTCGACAGTGGGTTAAAACCTCGATTTTTGAATATCCTTACTACTTAGAAAAATATTTCTCTATCAGTTTTGCGTCCAGTAAAAGAAGTTACGTTTCTCGGTGGCATTTCCATTTGATGTTGTTAGTGTCCAAAAACAGACTATTTCTTCAAATTTTTTGACATTTAGCAGCCCATGGAGGGTTAACAAATACCTACCAGAATAATTTATCTATGCAACTGGTAAATGGCTTCTGAATCGTACGGACAAAATGTGTGGAAAAAAAAAAAAAAAAAAAAAAAACCCCAAAAAATAATAATCCGTAGAAAAACAATAGTCTTTTCCAGAGGGAAAAGCCTAAAAAAAAAAAAAAAAAAAAAAAAAAAAATAATAATAATCCGTAGAAAAACAATAGTCTTTTCCAGAGGGAAAAGCCTAATAACTATTCGATGATGCATGCTTGAGTTGTTCGAAGAAGATGGATGGCAGCATTTGCCAACATGTCGAATACACCAGATTACACACGATTGAAAGATTCTTGCGAGCCAAGACTTGTACAAAAGTGATAGAGCTCCAATCGTTTAGAGCATATAACGAGCAAAAAAAGTTTTTTTTTTCATTTTTCATTTGTTTTAAAAAAGCACTGAGAAATTCTTGTTGGCGTCCTCCTAATATTTAAAAAAAAACATCAAGAAAATCTCTGTGAAGGACTTTCTTAATCCGTTAAAAATCAGAGTTTAATATAACGATTACATGATGCATGCTTGAGTTGTCCTAATGTTTCCAAAATATTCATCCAATTTTTTATATCAACACCAGTACTATTATTTATTTATTTATTTATTGATGTTTAAGGTCACATATTTATGCACAATGGCTAATCATGACCGTGGCAGTTTTACAGGTGGAGGAAGCCGGAGTACCCGGAGAGAACCACCGAGCAATGACGAGCAGCTGCCAGCTCCCCAACATCATAACTCCGCACTGCAGCACAGGCAGGGTTAGATTGGTTGAAGACATGCGTATCATCGACGTGCAGTACGCCTTAGTACACGGCGTCATCGTGCCCCACGCGGGCAATGGAGATGAGGTGTCTTGCCCAAGGACACAAAGCGGTTGCCGCAGGTGGGATTCGAACCGAGGACCTCTCGGCTTGCAGCCTGCACCTCTACCTACTAAGCCACCCCCCCCCCCCAACACCAGTACTTCATGTACATTAGTTTTTCTCTTTTTATCGACATCATTCAACTTGAAGAGGTATTTTACATCATGTTACTTTGATACAGACTTAAAAGCTACTCACTGAAGTTAAAATGACTTTGTGTTATCGTCAAGTTTTCCCCTTTCGTTCTCCCACTTCAGCGTTTCAGGGTGTTTCCCCTTCAGCCACCACACTCATGACATTTGAAACACCTGGTTGTGATGATGTCTTGTAGACATTAACATATTTTGTACAAAACCCTTTGAACCCGAGAGGCCGCTTTTCCGGCCCAGGAACATGGCACGCCATACTTTTATTAAGTGTGATGGCTGCTAAGTTAAAGTGCCCCAAGGCTGCACGTTGAAAATATTATTGGTCTACACCTGAATAATAAATATTTACTCTTCCAAATGCTTTCATTGAACTGACATGGAAAATACCAACAAGGATCAATGGAGCAACAGCATCAATCTTTGTCCGTGGGTTGATCTTTTAATTCCACCCGAATTTTAGACGCTTCTTGAGGACATTTTAGAAATATAATTTCAACTCAAAACACTTGTCTAAAATGTGTTTGTAATTCTCAGAAATTCTCAAATAGAGACGGACTTGTAGTGACGTCATCGGCTTTCAACGTCCATCAAATTACAGTGCACCTAATTCTGGGAAAACGTTGCTATTTTGTTTTCGAATTTTAAAAACTCGGTATTTTTAACTGTTTTAGAATTAATGTCATTTTCGACGTTTGTGTGTGTGTGTGGCCATATTTTGTGAAAGCTCTACCTCACAAACTGCAACAGACACCACTATGATATTTCACAAACTCCTAAATTGAAAGCTCCATTTGAGGAGCAAATCATTTTTATTCAGATTCTCAAAAATATTGCAGTAAGTTGTTATTTATTTACCGATCCCTATAAGTCATTCCACCTTCGTTGGATGACTTAACCCTTTATCCAACGCAGACGATATCAAAATCAATTATTAGTCTGTGTGAAACACACAGACTATTGTTTTTGCATGGTTTCTTTTTCTTTTCTTTTTTTCTTCTTCTTCTTCTTCTTCTTCTTCTTCTCCTCCTGTCTTCTCATCACTATTTTGTCCGCAAGATAACTCGAAAACAAATTGCCCTATCTCGTTGATTTTTGGCATGCTGATAGACTGCCACAAGTTCTCGGCCACCTATGTTTTTCAGATTCCTGGGGTATCAGGGGTGTCTATAGGGGTGTTTTGAAAGTGGGTCACGCCCATATCTCAGGCGTGGTATGACCTACAGACCTGGGACCGACACCAAATGAGTCGGCACTCGACGGAGGTCAAAATATGGGTCAAGGTCACGGAGGTCACCTAGGGGTCATTGAGGGCATTTTTCATAATTGCTGGAAATCACATTTTTTGACCCCCTAAAGCATTCCTGATGTACACACATGCATTTTAACATAAAAAAGTGGGCGTGGCCAAAATTTTTAAAAGTGGGTCACGCTCATATCTCAAGCATGGTATGACGTATGGACATGGGACCAACACCAAATGAGTCGACACTCGATGGAGATTCAAAATATGGGTCAAGGTCACGGAGGTCACCTAGGGGTCATTAAGTGCATTTTTCATAATTGCTAGAAATCACATTTTTTGACACCCTAAAGCATTCCTGACATACACACATGCATTTTGACGTAAAAAAGTGGGCGTGACCAAAATTTTTGAAAGTGGGTCACGCTCATATCTCAAGCATGGTATGACATATGGACCTGGGACCAACACCAAATGAGTCGACACTCGATGGAGATTCAGAATATGGGTCAAGGTTATGGAGGTCACCTAGGGGTCATTAAGTACATTTTTCATAATTGTTAGAAATCACATTTTTTGACACCCTAAAGCATTCCTCACATATACACATGCATTTTGACGTAAAAAAAGTGGGCGTGACCAAAATTTTTGAAAGTGGGTCACGCTCATATCTCAAGCATGGTGTGATGCATGGACCTGGAACCAACACTAAATAAGTTGACACTTGATGGAGGTTCAAAAATGTGGGCCAAGGTCACGGAGGTCAGCTGGGGTCATTGAGTGCATTTTTTCAGAATTGCTGGAAGTCACATGTTTTGACTCTCTAAAGCATTCCTGAAGTCCATACATCCGTTTTTACGTAAAAAGTTGGTGTGGCCAAAATTTGTGAAAGTGGGTCATTCTCATATTTCAAGCATGGTATGATGTATGGACCTGGGACCAATACCAAACGAGTCGACACTCGATGGAGATTCAAAATTCGGGCCAAGGTCGAACAGGAGTCATGAGGGCTATTACCAGAATTGCTGGAAATCATATTTTTGAACCTCCTTGTGCATTCCCTTGATTGGTCCCTTTGAATGCTGTGAAGATATATACCTTTTCTGGTTTCTTGGAAAAAATTATCTGATTTTTGAATGAATATCTATAAATACTGTCATTGAAAACCTATTTCTTATTTCTTTAAAACTATTTTATCCCCAAAATAAGCCTCTAAAGTATTCCCATTACATTCATAGAGGGGCTAAGCAGTTAGAGGTGCAGGCTGCAAGCCGAGAGGTTCTCAGTTCGAATCCTATCTGCGGCAAGTGCCTTGTGTCTTTGGGCAAAAACACTTCACCCCCATTGCCCACATAATGGCATAGTGATGATGTGTACTAAGACATACTGCATGTCGATGATACACTTGCACTAACCCTGCTTGTGTGGAGTTAGCATGTTGGGGAGCCAGGCAGTTGCTTGTTGTTGTTGTTTGGTGGTTCTCTGTGTTCTCTGGTTTAATGCATCCGTAAAAACTGTACAACACGAGGCAGCCTAGCTGTTGAAGTGTCGTTAAACCCCAATAAATTAATAACATTCATAGAATGTCTTCTATGCACTGTTTGTCAACATGATAACCCAAATACAGTCAATCCTATCTCAATGTTTTTGGTATACTGATAGACTGCCGGCCATTGGTACTTGGTCATCTATGATTTGGAGGCATGTGGAGCCTTAGGGCTCTAGATGTTAAAATATGTTTACAACATTTACTGGGAAATGAGTTAGCTGAAGCAGTAACCATTATCTAAAACAGAAATCTCCAGAGAGAAAGCTGAGATAGAATTCTTTGTTACATTGAACAGCACTGTATATTTATGTTGTATCATGTTACAAAACTTCAGTCTCAATCACTGAAGAGAGAGAGAAACCTTCACTTTTCAAAGCATTTTTTTTTAAAATCTATTTATTCTCAATCATAACTCAGGATTGAGAGGTTTTGGGATGGAGTGGTGTGTGGCTTTCTGGAAACACCTATCACAGTTACAAAGTAATAAAATGGAATATTTGAATGGTCAGATTTTAACCCTCTTAATACTTCGATGTGAATAAAAAAATATCTTTAATATAACTCATGGCTACAGAATGTTTTTCGCTTTCGTTTCTGAAACATTTAATTCTATGTGGAATGGGAACCTTTTCAGTGTGTTTTCCAAACTAAGGGATTCTTAACCCTTTAGCCAACATAACGGCCAAAACCCGTCAGCTTTATACACAGAAATGTCTATTCAGTTTTAATTACTTTTTCATTTTTGCTTGAAAAACATAGCTTATGACCCTTCATTGGAATGAGCTCATTTTTTAAAGGATTATTTATTTATTGGTGTTTAATGTCACATATTTCTGCACAGTGGTTTACCATGACCAGGACAGTTTTACAGGTGGAGGAAGCCAGAGTACCTGGGGAGAACCTCCGGGCAACAGCGAGCAACTATCAGATTCCCCACATACTAACTCCACACAAGCAGGGTTAGCATTGGATGAAGACAGGTGCACCATCGATGTGCAGTACGCTTTAGTACACATCGCCACCATGCACCCACGTGGGCAATGGAGTGAAGTGTCTTGCCCAAGGACAGAGTGAGGACCGCTCGACTTGCAGCCTGCACCTCTGCCAACTCAGCCACTGCGCCCCCATTTAACCCGTCACCCAACGCAGACGATAGCAAAATTTATTATTTCAAATATCATTTTTTTCAAATTTTCCAAACAATTTCAACAAAACCATATCATGGGACCCCTCGTTGGAACTAATATTTTTTCAACTTCTCAATTTGCATATTACGCGGGCGGATGCGGCCGATTCGTTGGGTAAAGGGTTAAAGGATTAAAATGGAATATTTAAAGCAAATATTTTAACCCTCTGAAGATCTTAATATGGGGGCACGGTGGCGCTGTGTACTAAAGCGTACTGCACTTCGATGGTGCACCTCTCTTCGAAAAAAATCATTGAGAATAATGAAAACCATTTCCATTCTCACAGTGTTGTTCTAAACACACATGGATATAGATGGGACCTCGGTATTTTGACAATGCCAATAAGTCTTCAGACAGGCTCTCGGGGGGTCTTCAAGGCCTTTCAACGTCTACATTCCAACATTACTGAACCTTTTTACTTGCAATATATTTTCCAGAGGTACCATGCATGCACTTCATCACTGCCTTGCTAATATGAACATTTGCCATCATCTACAAATATGGCAGATCCGGAGTTGGTGGAGCCAATATTTATAAAGTAGTTTATACTTATACTTCAGGTTTGGTATGACTTATAGTAATGGTACCTACACCAAATGAATTGAAACTTGCTGGACGTTCAAAATGTGGTCCACCTCTATGCGGTCAAGAGAGGTTATTAAATGCATACTTTTTCGACCTATTAGGAATTTCATTTTATACAAGTTAATGCAGTTCTGAAGATTATACATGCATCTCATCATTCAAACAAATGGCAGCGGCAGTAATGTCCATTTCTTATTCCTTGATCGAACCCTATAAATGGTGTGCACATATATGCCTTTTCGGATTTCTGAGAAAAATTGTTCTGATTCCTGTATGAATATTTTCTCTATGAAAGAATTTCACAAAAAGCAGTAGGGAAAAAGCTGTGACTGTCACATACAATAACATGATCTATTTATTTAATCTCATTGTACAGAATTAATTCCCAAAACAAGTTAATATAAAAACAAACAACTTGATCATGAAGAATTCTGGTGTACATGTAATTGTAAAACTACACTGGAGATTTGTTATTGAAACCTATCACAATACTGTCAGGATGCCGGTAAAATATGCAATACTGACATAGTTGACTGTACTATTAACTGTGTTAGTGCTATGACTGTTTAAAATTAATTTATTAGAGAAGTTCTAGTTTTATGTATGCCTTGTTTATGTCACTAGATGCTCTTTTATGAGCAGGCCTTCAAATGAGCTCTTGGGGTTTTTAAGGTTTTTATGACAATATCTCAGACATAGAGTCTATGCACCTTTTGTCAGCGCGACAACTCAAATACGGATCGTCCTATCTCGATGCATTTTGGCATGCAGGTTAACAATAACCAGTTTGCACTCATCTATGTTTTTTTCACCCGTTCCATCTGAATGACAGATGACAGATCTGAAGTTGGTGGAGCCATTGTTTCAAAGTGGGTTGCGCTCATTCTTCAGTGTAGATGTAGACATGGGACTACACCGACTGAGTCAAAAAGTGCTGGAGATTCAATATACGGTCCACCTGAATGAGGTCATCAAGTGCATATTATTCAGAAAGACTGGGAAATGCATTTACACCTTAATGTATTTCTAAAGTTTATGAATGTATTTCATCACTCAAATTAGTGGGCAAAGCCAAAATTGTCCATTTCTGATTCGTGTATCGGACCCTTTGAATGCTGGTCACATATATGCCTTTTCTGGTTTCTTATAAAAATTGTTCTGATTCCTGTATGAATATCTGTAAATACTGTTAACGAAAACCCATTTCTGATTTGTTAAAAAATATTTTACACCAGAAGATGAGCCTCCATAAATTCTCTTTCTGTAGAGTTTATTCCTGATACTTTAACCCTTTTCACACAGACTTGAATTTGTTTCTCTAGTTTTAAATATCATTTTTTCAAATTTTTCAAAAAATTTCAACAAAACCATATCATGTGAACCCTCGTTGGAACGAACTCGACGTTTTGTTGAATTTTTTTGAAAAATAATATTTTTTCAACTGCTGAATTTTCATATTACGTGGGCGGATGTGGCCGATTCGTTGGGTAAAGGTTAATAAAGATTCTGTGATTCATGTTTGAGTTGTCCGAATTTTGTTCGAAGAAGGTAGGGGCAGACTAGTCCAAGAAAAGTTACCAGGGATTGCACAGACGGCCTCAAACTCGGAGGATGTTTTGATTTTGTGAACTGAACGAATGCGGATTCCTTGTATCTGAACGATCAATGGAGGACAAAGAGGACATTTCGATAGCATTTTGTACCATCTTCATCGGTCATTCGACAAAAATGGGTCTACCGGGTGTGGGGGTGGACCCATCGGGAAGACCATATTTCTACCCAATAGGAGAAAATTCTGATTTTTGAAATTGAAGGAACGCTCTTTCCTTTTGTTCTGTGGCAGACCAGACTGCTTGCATCTTGAAATATCCTCCACGTGGACTTGTGGACTGCCAATGGCAGTCCACACAGAGAACTTTTCGATGTACCGGCAGTCTGTGCAATCAGATCCATTTCGCCTTTTGGTCATTTCACGAAATTTCACGAATCAACAGGTGTTGGGCTGCATCAGTTTTGAGTGCCCCAGGTGGAACCCAACAGGGGGCCCATCGGGAATTTTCCCGGTGGACCATACGGCCAGTCCGCCTCTGGAAGAAGGTTGACGGAAGCAATTGCCAATATGTCGAATACATTAGATTAGATATGTTTAAAAGATTCTTGTGAGCGAAGACTTGGACGTTAGTGACAGCAGTCTATTCCAAGCCCAAATCGACCTAACTTATCGGGCGATAAGCGAGCAGAAAGTGTTTTTGTTGAATTCTCAATATTTATAAAAAAAAAAACATTGTGTCGAGGGAGTTTATAAATAAATAAATGAAAGTGTCAATGACACTGTAGCTCAACTTGACAAACTTGAACTTGGTAAGTTATAAATGAAATGGCAAAATTGAAGATCATTGGTACCAATGTCATTTTTTTGCCAGTGGCAACATTTATGACAGAAACTGACGAAAATCGATAGCTCCCATCTAGAGGCCTCCCCAAACAAGCATGCCAGGTTTCAAAGCAATCCGATCATAAATGTGCCCTGTAGGGCGTACAAAAGGGAAATATTGTGGTCTGACTAGACTAAATTCTAAGAACGTTGGCCGTGGCAACTTTTTTTGACGGAAATGGAAGAAAATCGATAGCTCCCATCTAGGGGTCACCGTAAATAAGCATACCAGGTTTCAAAGCAATCTAATCATTAATGTGCCCTGTAGGGTGAGCCAAAGGGAAATATTGTGGTCTGATTAAACTAAGTTCTAAGAACGTTGGCCGCGGCAACATTTTTCAACGGAAATTGAAGAAAATCGATAGCTCCCATCTAGAGGTCTCCCCAAACAGGCATACCGGGTTTCAAAGCAATCAAATCATAAATGTGCCCTGTAGGGTGTGCCAAAGGGAAATATTGTGGTCTGACTAAACCGAGTTCTAAAAACGTTGGCCGCAGCCACATTTTTTTGACGGAAATTGAAGAAAATCGATAGCTCCCATCTAGAGGTCACCCCAAACAAGCATGCCAGGTTTCAAAGCAATCTGATCATAAATGTACCCTGTAGGGTGTGCCAAAGGGAAATATTGAGTCTTCTGACTAAACTAAGTTCTAAGAACGTTGGCCGCGGCAACATTTTTTGACAGAAATTGAAGAAAATCGATAGCTCCCATCTAGAGGTCTCCCAAAACAAGCATACCAGGTTTCAAAGCAATCTGATCATAAATGGGCCCTGTAGGGTGTGCCAAAGGGAAATATTGAGGTCTGACTAAACTAAGTTCTACGAACGTTGGCCGTGGCAACATTTTTTGCCGGAAATTGAAGAAAATCGATAGCTCCCATCTAGAGGTCACCCTAAATAAGCATACCAGGTTTCAAAGCAATCAAATCATAAATGTGCCCTGTAGGGTGTGCCAAAGGGAAATATTGTGGTTTGACTAAACTAAGTTCTAAGAACGTTGGCCGCGGCAACATTTTTTGACGGAAATTGAAGAAAATCGATAGCTCCCATCTAGAGGTCACCCCAAACAAGCATGCCAGGTTTCAAAGCAATCCGATCATAAATGTACCCTGTAGGGTGTGCCAAAGGAAAATATTGAGTCTTCTGACTAAACTAAGTTCTAAGAACGTTGGCCGCGGCAACATTTTTTGACAGAAATTGAAGAAAATCGATAGCTCCCATCTAGAGGTCTCCCCAAACAAGCATACCAGGTTTCAAAGCAATCTGATCATAAATGGGCCCTGTAGGGTGTGCCAAAGGGAAATATTGAGGTCTGACTAAACTAAGTTCTACGAACGTGGCCGTGGCAACATTTTTTGCCGGAAATGGAAGAAAATCGATAGCTCTCATCTAGAGGTCACCCTAAATAAGCATACCAGGTTTCAAAGCAATCAAATGATAAATGTGCCCTGTAGGGTGTGCCAAAGGGAAATATTGTGGTTTGACTAAACTAAGTTCTAAGAACGTTGGCCGCGGCAACATTTTTTGACGGATATTGAAGAAAATCGATAGCTCCCATCTAGAGGTCACTTCAAACAAGCATACCAAGTTTCAAAGTAATCTGATCATAAATGCGACCTGTGAGGTGTGCCAAAGGAAATTGTGGACGTACGTAGTAACGTACGTACGTACGTACGTACGCCGACGGACGAGAAGTGATGGCAATAGCTCAGCTTGACTTTGTCAAGTTGAGCTAATAAGTAAATAAATAAATAAATAAATAATTTTTTCTAAAAAAAAATAAAAATCAGCAGTCAAAGGCTAATATGAAAATACGTGACACGTAATGGTGCACACCCAATATTGTTAATTTCGGTAAATATTGCAGACCCCAAGCAAGATTTTTCAGGAAAGAGATGGTATATATCGCACGAAACGTGTTGTACAGCGACATGCAATAAACAAAGAACCACACATGTACTGTATGTTCATATGTTAGTAATGGGGCCTCATTGGCCGGACCCCGGAAGTGACGTCATGTCACGTGACCTAGTGCCGCCATGTTGTGTTGTCATGGTAACCCGCGTGAGCGGCCATGTTGTGACGTCATCCCCATAGTGATACGTGATGTGAGTGCGCATGCGCAGCGCGTGTTGTTAAGGTGATACATGTTTCCATCGTCCATTTTGTATACTGGAGGCCGCCATCTTGGTTTCTATGGTGGCACGTAATTTCTATGTTACCCATTTTTTTGCAATAAGACGGGGTATGTTCGGAGGGTATGTTCGATTGTAGAAGAGTAAATCTGATTACCACAAACAGCCCGACAATCCCTCCAAATCACCAAAATCCACTCCAACTTTTACTATTTCGAATTCTTCCAGAATTCTCTGCTTCTATCTATATATGTAATAGTTATCGTTTATCTGGCCGTGTTCCTTTATTCTAGAATATACTCCAGTAGCGTAGAAGAGCCTATCATATGGAACAGCTTTGCTTATTATTACTATATTTAGCAATTTCTGGTCTATTCTTGTTAGTTCTGACCCTATTCCAAGTACTCTTGTTGTTTCATTTATCTAGATAATAACTAACCAATCAGATTGCTTGAATTCACATAACCTATATGCAGAGTTATCTCCCTTCTGTATAATAAAAGCCTATATCCAATGGCCATATCCCATGGAATCCCATTTTTGCAAAACACCTGTGGCTATGGAATCCCTTTTTTGTCGTATGAAGCCATGAGGAATCCAAATTTTACGGACTCGGCTAGGAATCTCAATAACGGAATGCCTTATATGTATACAGGGGAAATCTGATTCAACCTTGATCAATGTTATAGTCGAGACTGAGATAGGTATAGCTAGGAAGTAATGGATGAGATATGGGGCAGAATAACAGAAGCCAATAGTACTGGTACAAGGCCGCAATGGAACAAGACTGCTGTAGAAGCTAATGATAGGACAGATAGGCCATAGACCTGTAATGGCCTTGGAGCTTTGGCAACAAGATGGAAGCGGTTGGTAAGACTACATTAGACCCATTGAGGGCTTTTACATAGCCTAATGCGACACAAAAGGGATTCTCCAAAAGGTATCCTCGATAGGTATCCTCAATAGGTATCCTCAAATAATACAATACCAGGCCATAGGTATCCTCAAATACTGAAATGAGGATAAGAGTCGTATTAAAAATCCCTCATTGAGGGATTTTTAATGGTCCTCATAACCTCAAAATTCAATGAGGCTATGAGGGATAATAAATGAGGACTCATTGAGGGCTTTTACATAGGCCTCATGGCCTCATACGACAAAAACGGATTCTCCTAAAGGTATCCTCGATAGGTATCCTCGAATAATACAATACCAGGCCATAGGTATCCTCAAATACTGAAATGAGGCTAAGAGTCGTAGTAAATTATACCTCATTGAGGGATTTTTAATAGTCCTCATAACCTCAAAATTCAATGAGGCTATGAGGGATAATAAATGAGGACTCATTGAGGGTTTTTACATAGCCCTCATGGCCTCATACGACAAAAAAGGGATTCTCCTAAAGATATCCTCGATAGGTATCCTCGAATAATACAATACCAGGCCATAGGTATCCTCAAATATAGGCTTTTATTATACAGAAGGGGGATAACTCTGCATATAGGTTATGGGAAATCAAGCAATCTGATTGGTTAGTTATTATCTAGATAAATGAAACAACAAGAGTACTTGGAATAGGGTCAGAACTAACAAGAATAGACCAGAAATTGCTAAATATAGTAATAATAAGCAAAGCTGTTCCAAATGATAGGCTCTTCTGCGCTACCGGAGTATACTCTAGAATAAAGGAACACGGCCAGATAAACGATAACTATTACATATATAGATAGAAGCAGAGAATTCTGGAAGAATTCGAAATAGTAAAAGTTGGAGTGGATTTTGGTGATTTGGAGGGATTGTCGGGTTGTTTGTGGTAATCAGATTTACTCTTCTACAATCGAACATACCCCGTCTTATTGCAAAAAATTGGGTAACATAGCAATCACGTGCTACCATAGAAACCAAGATGGCGGCCTCCAGTATACAAAATGGACGACGGAAACACGTATCACCTTAACAACTCACATCACGTATCACTATGGAGATGACGTCACAACATGCCCGCTCACGCGGGTTACCATGACAATACAGCATGGCGGCACTAGGTCACGTGACATGACGTCACTTCCAGGGTCCGGCACCGGGGTCCGGCCAATGAGGCCCCAAACGTGCGAGCTATACTACTTATGTTAATGTGGCGACAAATATGGCAATTGAGAAATTTTGAAAGATTGTGGAAGGATCAAACTTCAAACAAGCTATAGTAAAACAAACCATCATTTTTTAAACTGGCAAAAGATCACAATTCAATGGCAAATAGATTCATTAGGGTTTAACAATACTTTCAAAAACCAAGGCTATATTATAAGCGGGATTGTACGTCAATTTCAATAACTATGGTTATTATATCACGTTGTCAGTTCCCAAGATCCTTCCCACCCTTCAATACCTAGACGAGCAAAATAGTCGTACGTGGAGTCACTCGTTCAGGCAATTACCCTATGGCTCATTTGTTCGATGGGATTCTGGTCGTTCGAGCAAACTGAGATGGTTAGCAAGCCTGTACTAGTGCTAGTAATGGTACAAGGCTGCAAGAGTGGAAGAAGACTACAGGATTTGGTGACTACTGTAAAAGCTAATCATAGGACAGACGATGGCAATATTGGGAAAATCAGTAATAGTGGTGTTGGAGATATGAAGATCATGGAGAGGTCTAGAACTGGGCAGATGCTAGGAGCTAAATTATCATCAGATATATATAGTACTACATCATCATGTCATAGTTATCCTCCTACACCCCGATGAACATTAAGAGTCGTAAAAGAAATCGCTCTTTCGATACTCATCTGCTCAATGGGATTTGAGTCATTCGAGTAGTGACTTTTTCAGTAACTGCTCAAAAGCTTATTTGCTCGATAAGATTCGAGTCGTTCGAATAATACCTATGCCTGCTTGATTGTATTTTGGGTTTGAGGATCATAGAGGACTTCGTTATACACAGGGAAGGCAAAAACAGAGACGACCAAGACAAAATAGACTGTTGGGAAAGGCAAAACAGGCCAGGAAATAGACGGATAAACCACAGAATATATCGGGATAGATAAAATACCGACACTATGGCGCACATCCGAAACAATAAAGTTACTCTTATACAAAGGAATGCGTCTATTGTTGGGCAAAAATAAGAATTCTAGGGGACAACAGATAGAAACCGAATATTTAGTGGGAAATCCGCACTAGAAAAAGAACTGTTGGATTTATTTGGGTAATTTTACAAAATATTCGAACAAATACAATTACTCATACCAGGAAACGCACCTTAAAGCACGGCATGCTACTCTTTTAAGCCCAAAATTGAGGAATCCGTGCCAAATAAAGTTGTTTTGATGGTTTAGAGAGATTCAGATTCAGATTCAGATTCTTTATTCACGATATACATATATGTATGATGTAAACAAAAATAAAGATTATGCATGAGTAACAAATAGCATACCGTGGGAAGTGGCATAGCCAGATTGGCTGTCTACCTGCCACCCCCTAAAGGAAACATAACTCACGAACAGACTGTGACTAGATGAGTAAACATAGGGCGATTTGTCCGGTCTATGATAGGGATGCTGGTTCTTCCGTTCCTTGGGTCGAAATTACGTTCAAGTGTGAGAGGCTAGGATAAGAAGCCAGCGGGAGGGTGGTGTTTCTGTTTAGGCAGAGTCCGCAGAGAGCAACCTGCTTGCTAAATTACCATCATTGCTCCGCATTAAATTCAAGAGACACAATTAGTCAAATCGAGTGGATAATATCGTTCCAACTAGAAAGATCATGATCTTTATAATTGGACGAGGGGTCAATGTCGGTGGGCGCACCATGGGAAGCGAATGCCGTAAACTAGCTGACAGCATTTAGGTGACGGTCAGTTCACCGCATGCGACTTCCCATGATTAGCCGACCGACTTGACCAAACACTTGCTTAAATACGTGTTCCAGAACGCAAATTCGTTCCTCAAGAGTATTGTTTGGAGCTTCTTAACCGTGTGTGTCTCTACGCGAGGTTAGTGGGGCAACTAGAGGGGAAAACTCTGCAGGTTGCATTGGACGAGGGTGCAAGATTAAGACATGTCGCACGACTAGTATGTTTCTATTGCGGATTTGTTTAATTTGCTAAAGTGTCACTATGATCAATATTTACTAAGTACAGTCTGGGCAGTAGGGATTATCGCAACGGACATACGTCGAATATGACGAAAGGAATGTTGTGGTCAATGTTTTCTTAAATGTAGCCCTGTTACTGATATTTCGAATTGTGTCGTCTAAAGCGTTCCATAGTTTCGGGATGGCGTATAGATGAAGTTTATCTAGGGTTCGTGTACGTGTTTTTTCTATGTATAAATGTCCCGACTGCCGGGTTGTCCTACCGAGTGGGTTGTCAGTAACCTTGAAAGTATCGTTAAAAGAAGCCGGTAATCTGCCATTTTGCCAGTCATGCGCGAACAGTAATGCATGCAATTTGAACAAATCTTCTACTTTGAGTATTTTATTTTCCTTAAATAAGGGGTCTGTATGGGAATTGTACTTTTTGTTATTTATTATTCTTAATGAGCGCTTTTGCATGATAACTAGTTTATTAACAGCTCTTGAATTGCCCCATGCTAAAATCCCGTACACCAGATGACTATGAACCAGAGCGTAGTACAATGTTTTCAGGACTTTGCGTGGGAGAATGTGTTTTACTTTGTTGAGGTTATAATTTGCGTGAGCTATTTTCGAGCATAGCCTAGATATATGAGCTTTGTAGGTTAAGTGTTCATCAATGCTTATTCCAAGAAATTTTAGAGATTTTTCTGTCTCACTTCCCCCGACTTTGCTTATCTTTTGATTATTTATTTTTATCTCTTGGCAGAAATTATTATTCTTACCTTTATTTGGGTTAAGTATAATATAAGTGGTTTTTTTAGCATTCAACAGCAGTTGGTTCGCCGAGCACCATTCAAATATTTTTTGAACTTCGTTGTTGAAATAGTGAGTTATGGCATTCCCGTCTGAACCGGAGCAGTGTACCGTGGTATCATCCGCAAACGACAATAGATCGAGTGATGTTGATTTACTAATATCGTTGATATATAGAAGGAAGAGTACAGGGCCCAGAATTGAGCCCTGTGGGACTCCACAGCTTTGTTTCGCTGAATCTGATTTATGTTCTTCGTACATAACATACTGAAGCCTGTCAGACAGGTAACTTCTGAACCAATTATTCGCGAGGCCTCGGATACCATACTTTTCGAGTTTACATAATAGAATTTCGTGATTTATCGTGTCGAAGGCCTTTGACAAATCCAAGAACAGTGCTAAAGTGCTGTTTTTATCCTGTTTATTGTTTTCTGTTGCGGTGCTTTTCAGAAGTTGGAGGATTGGGTGAATGGTGCTATGGCGTTTTCTAAATCCGTACTGGTGGGGGTATAAAATATTGAATCTATTTAGAAAATTTGTAAGTCTCGTTTCCATTAGCTTTTCCAGTACTTTTGAAAACGCGGGAAGTATACTAACAGGTCTGTAATTGGTAAATCTATGCTCGTCGCCTGTTTTGAATATAGGTATCACTTTTGCAATCTTCATCCTATCAGGTACTTTGCCATTAATAAAAGAATTATTAATAACATGTGTGAGGGGATCCAATACTTCGTTTATTGTTTGTTTAAGAAGACTACTAGTTATACCATCGCAGTCTTTTGATAATTTGGGCTTCATTTTATTTACTATTCGGCTGACTTCTGTGGGATCTGTGGGTAACAGATAAAAGTTATTGGAGATATTAGTGTCCATGTAGTCTAAATACGTCTTGTTTGGTTTCTGAATCTGGTCGGCTACAGCCTTTCCAATGCTGATAAAAAATTTGTTGAATTCGTTTGCTATGTTATTTGCTTCTTTTATTTCTATATCATCCTGTATAAAAAACGATGGCAACCCCCTTTCGCGTATTCCCTTATTTATAGCTTCATTTAAGATTTGCCATGTTCTTCGCATATTGTTTCTATTTTCGTTTAAGATGTCTCTGTAATAAATGGTTTTGCACTGCTTTTTTACCTTGTTGAAGATTCTACAGTAGTTTTTGTAATTTAATACGTTCTGTTCGTTGGGGGTCTTAAGTTTTTTGTTGTAGAATTTTTCTTTATTGATAGAGGATATGATAAGCCCCCTTGTGATCCAAGGCTGCTTCTTAATAAATTTCTTATTCTTACGAACACATTTGTACGGAAAAGCTTTATCGTAGGCTTTCATGTAGATGCTAAGAAAAGTTTCGTATGACTCGTTGGGACAATTCGACTCCATTACCGGGTTAAAATCACTCTCTGAGAGAAGTGTTTTGAATTCGGCGATTCTTTCTGCGTTTATAATTTGTTTCAGAGTGAACAGTGGTGCGTTACATATTTTGGGTGTAACTTCGACGTAAAAAACCCCAAAATGGTCTGATACATCCGATAAAATTATTCCCGGTAGTGCTGTTTGTGAAGTATTGTTTGTAAAGATATGGTCTATCAAACTAGCAGAATGTCTAGAAACTCTCGTCGGCTTAGTAATATAAGGTAAAAATCCCTGGCTAAACATGAGATTAATAAATTCTTCTGTCTTGGAGTGTGTTGATGCCTTTAAAAGGTCGAGGTTCAGGTCTCCCATAATATAAACTTTTTTATTTTCGGAATTCAAAACATCCGTTATTTCAGTTAATTTTGATAAGAAGAGGTTGATGTCGGCTTTAGGTGGGGTGTTGGGTCGATATATGATGCCAATAATTTTGGAGTTATGTTTATCTTTTATTTCTATAATAGGGATTCGAAGACATGAGGAATGAAGACTGAGATGTCTCTTCTGACTTTATATGTTATCCCTTCTTTAATGTATAGCCCAACTCCTCCCCGGCCATCATCATCATCGGGTCTCATACATTTTATAATAGGGGCATAACCTTCAAGTTTAAACGAAGTGTCTGGAGGAATACGGAATATTTCGGTAAGTCCTATTATGTCGAAAGAATTTTTTTCTGTTTGTAAATTGCATAACAAGTGTTGGAAGGAATCCCAGTGAGCTTTTAGACTTTGGCAGTTAATGTGAAATAGTGAGAATCCGGCATCTAAATTGCTAGTCTTAGACCGAAAGTCACTAGGCGAAAAGTATTTACAATCGTTTATGTGGTGTTTGAATGGGGATTCATTATTTTCTGGTAGGGAACATACTTTTTCATTGTGAAGTCGGATAAAGTCGTACTCCGCTTCCATCTGCACCTCGTCGAGCGCAATGCTACCCGCCATTATGTGTCGACATGTCACCGTACCTTCCCGCTGGATAAGAATACCGTAATTTCTTTGGATGTTTTAATTCAAGAATTAATCCAAGGTGAATATAGTAGGAGTTCAAGATCCGGACACTGTGGCAATGTTTAATGAGGGTTGAATTGGTAGACGAAAATGTTTTTATTTTTGTAGTCACAGTCTGTTTCGGTTTAAGCATATGATTTGGTGTCAGATTGGGAACACAATAATTCTGTACAAATATGGTAAAAACACTAAAATATGTACATAAATTTGCTGAATTCAGCATCACGTCATTTGGTATCTTGGATGGGTATGAAGCTTAACTGGAGAACTTAGTGGATAATGTGAATGTGAGGATAGGAGGAAAAAACTAGACTTTAAATGGAAGCCTTACAATTCACCCTGACCAGGTGAATGGATGAGTGACAGAACACGGGTCGTTAGGTGCCAAGTCGGTGAATGATTGATACATTACTGGAGAAAACAAAGCATGTAATCTCGCTGAAAGTCTCTTATTAACAAATACATATAACTTAATAAATTTTTTCGCAATTGAACAAATTCCGATGGGGGAATTTGTGAACAACTTTTATTTATTTATTGAGTTTTCGCATATTCTATAACGGTTTTTACTAGTACCGTATTTAAATATCATGCATTGAAACTCGAGATAAATGTGTTCGTACGCGATGTACATTGGGTACAAATAACGAATTCTTTTGTACTCTCTGATGCCTTGTTAAGTGGGTCTTTTTTTTCATTGGAAGCACTAATGATTGATTGACAGCAATTCACACCACATCAATAGTTGTGAGTTTGGGCAAAGTTTGGACTACAGTGGTGCAGTACTGACGATGGGGGCGGGGGGGGGGGGGGGGTAGATCAATGGATTATTACGCCAGTGAAAAATGCGATTAGTGGATTGGTGAATAGAAACTTGGAGTTATCCAAAAAATGGGTTGTAGAATGTTTGGTTGGTAAACATCAGGTATACTTCTGGTCGTACATAATTGTGTTATATCAATAGTAATAATATGTGTTACACAACAACTCATAACAATAGTTATTAACTTAGTGGAGTTTGGACTGCGACAAATCATTCTGTTCCGTTACTGAATGGCACTTCAGCAGACGAGTTTAGAATTTAAACGGAATTACCAGAAACCGTGACTAATGAGAGTCTCTGATTATCACATGTATTTCACCCAGGCATCCACTCACTCACCCACCCACCCACCCACTCGTGGATGGATGGATGGATGGATGGATGAGGAAAGTACATATATGTGAGTGAATGAGAGAATAAATCCTAACGAGAAGACAAATGTGCATGCATTCATGCACCCACCCATGCACCCACCCACCCATGTATGTATGTGCTTGTATGTGAGTGAATGAGAGAATAAATCCTAACGAGAAGACAAATATGCATGCATTCATGCACCCACCGACCCACCCACCCGCCAACCCAGGCATCCACCCACTCACCCACCCACCCACCCACCCACTCACTCGTGGATGGATGGATGGATGGATGGATGGATGGATGGACGGGTGGATGGATGGATTATACCTATGAGAAATGTCAAGTGAGGAAAGTCTATGAGTGAATGAAAGAATAAATCCTAAATGGAAAAACTGTATCTGTTATTCTAGTTCTATTTCACATGTAGAACAGTCCTATGAGAGCTGTGGAATATTTTGCGAAATTGATAAGGTGAATTTAAGAATCAACTTCCCACTTCACTCCTTCTAGTAATTGAATAGGAGAATGAGTGAATATGTGAGTGAATAAGTAGCGGATGAATAAGAGAATGGATGGATGGATGGATGGATGGATGGATGGATGGATGGATGGATTATACCTATGAGAAATGTCAAGTGAGGAAAGTCTATGAGTGAATGAAAGAATAAATCCTAAATGGAAAAACTGTATCTGTTATTCTAGTTCTATTTCACATGTAGAACAGTCCTATGAGAGCTGTGGAATATTTTGCGAATTTGATAAGGTGAATTTAAGAATCAACTTCCCACTTCACTCCTTCTAGTAATTGAATAGGAGAATGAGTGAATATGTGAGTGAATAAGTAGCGGATGAATAAGAGAATTTTGGTTCGCGGTGCAACAATAAATTAATGAAATTTGGTAAGGTAAATTTAAGAATCAACTTCCCAATTCACTCCTTCTAGTGACTGATCAGGAGAATGAGTGAATGTGTAAGTGGATAAGTAGCGGTTGAATTGATGAATAAGAGAATTTTGGTTCGCGGTGCCGGGTTTGGCTACTGATATTCTCCGATGAACTCATACCTTTAATTTACAATAAATTAATGAACGGTTGAAGAAGTTTCATTGCACAGATTAACCGAACGACTTTTTATTCAAGTTCTCATTTTAGACATTCCAACACGGCTCTCGCGACCACCGTTTTCAAATGTCCTGCATGAAAATACGAATTCAATACAAATATACTCCTTTAAACTACAATGGCATTGTTAAATGGTATGTTGGGTGTTAATTCTAATGAGTATAGTCTGGCACTTCACCATAACAGTTATAAGGCAGGGGAGGCTTTTAGGAAAATATTTCTTTCCCTGTTTGGCTGACATGAAGACTGTAGGGGTGGGGGAGGGGGGGGGGGGTCATTTGGCAAAAAATATACAACAAAGCAGGAAACATGTGTTGATCAAACAACACTTAAAAAATCTAACACTTCTGTCAATGCGTTTGGGGATGGGAATAAATAGTTTTTTGCAATTTTATGTCAGGTTCCCGAACACATTAATAAACAAACTACCCTTCGTAGTTTCGTACCAGATTCCCGAACACAGAACTCAGTTAATTTGAGCACTATATTCGAAAACCCATCACGAAACCACGAAAGAAAACCGATGTTTCGGTAAAACAGTGGCTGAAACTTGACAGCTATCTCTGTTCCTTATATATTTTGAGAATAATATTTCTTTTTTTGTTTAACTGACCCTCCTATCCCTGTGGTTGAGGATGTAAATAAACAGCTTTTTGTGATTTGTGTCAGTTTCCCTAACACATTAATAAACAACTTATCGTGATTTGACTGATAAATTTTGACAATGAGAATTGTCTGGCACTTCACCATTGCAGTTGAAAGGCATCGGGGTGGGGCTATTAGAAAAATATTTCTTTCCCTGTTTGACTCACATGAAGACTGTTGGGGGATTTTGACTTGTTAATAGAAATGTTCATAACTAGTGATTGTTATTGGTGAATTTATCACACTATGGAGGGACTTAGTGAGTGTGTAGAAACTGTGACCAGGTAGAACATGTCTTTCTGGTTGTAAATTCCGTTTAAGCACCAGGTGTAACGAAATAGCAAATTGAATGGACGAGTATGCAAATAAGACTAAGTGAACGAGAAGACGAATATGCATACATTCATACATCCACCCACCCAGGCATACACCCACCCACTCGTGGATGGATGGATGGATGGATGGATGGATGGATGGATGGATGGATATGGATGGATGGATGGAAAGTACATGTATGTGAGTCAATGAGAGAATAAATCCTATCGAGAAGACAAATATGCATGCATTCATGCACCCACCCACCCACCCACCCACCCGCCAACCCAGTCATCCACCCACCCACCCACCCACCCACCCACCCACCCACCCACTCACTCGTGGATGGATGGATGGATGGATGGATGGATGGATGGATGGATGGATGGATGGATGGATGTGGATGGATGGATGGATGGACGGGTGGATGGATGGATTATACCTATGAGAAATGTCAAGTGAGGAAAGTCTATGAGTGAATGAAAGAATAAATCCTAAATGGAAAAACTGTATCTGTTATTCTAGTTCTATTTCACATGTAGAACAGTCCTATGAGAGCTGTGGAATATTTTGCGAATTTGATAAGGTGAATTTAAGAATCAACTTCCCACTTCACTCCTTCTAGTAATTGAATAGGAGAATGAGTGAATATGTGAGTGAATAAGTAGCGGATGAATAAGAGAATTTTGGTTCGCGGTGCAACAATAAATTAATGAAATTTGGTAAGGTAAATTTAAGAATCAACTTCCCAATTCACTCCTTCTAGTGACTGATCAGGAGAATGAGTGAATGTGTACGTGGATAAGTAGCGGTTGAATTGATGAATAAGAGAATTTTGGTTCGCGGTGCCGGGTTTGGCTACTGATATTCTCCGATGAACTCATACCTTTAATTTACAATAAATTAATGAACGGTTGAAGAAGTTTCATTGCACAGATTAACCGAACGACTTTTTATTCAAGTTCTCATTTTAGACATTCCAACACGGCTCTCGCGACCACCGTTTTCAAATGTCCTGCATGAAAATACGAATTCAATACAAATATACTCCTTTAAACTACAATGGCATTGTTAAATGGTATGTTGGGTGTTAATTCTAATGAGTATAGTCTGGCACTTCACCATAACAGTTATAAGGCAGGGGAGGCTTTTAGAAAAATATTTCTTTCCCTGTTTGGCTGACATGAAGACTGTAGGGGTGGGGGAGGGGGGGGGGGGGCATTTGGCAAAAATATACAACAAAGCAAGAAACATGTGTTGATCAAACAACACTTAAAAAATCTAACACTTCTGTCAATGCGTTTGGGGATGGGAATAAATAGTTTTTTTGCAATTTTGTGTCAGGTACCCGAACACATTAATAAACTACCCTTCGTAGTTACGTACCAGATTCCCGAACACAGAACTGTACCAGATTCCCGAACACAGAACTCAGTTATTTTGAATACTATATTCGAAAATCCATCACGAAACCACGAAAGAAAACCGATGTTTCGGTAAAACAGTGGCTGAGACTTGACAGCTCTCTCTGTTCCTTATATATTTTGAGAATACTATTTCTTTCTTTGTTTAACTGACCCTCCTGTCCCTGTGATTGAGAGATTGTCTGGATGTTTGTGGTAATTCGATGTATTCTAGTTCACTTGAATTTATCCACATGAGACCTCTCAACATTCATTTAGCACTACGTGCTACAATTGTAAGCCCTAGGTGGGGGTTCAACTTTGCTAAGTCTGTCTCGGTAGTTTTGGATTATTAAGAGGGATTGTCGGGTTGTTTGCTGTAATTAAATTTACTCCTATTCAATCGAACACATCCTCCGAACACACCCCGTTCCTATTTAGAAGGTTTTGGGTCCCATAACGACCATGTGTTACCATAGAAACCAAGATGGCAGCCTCAGATATACAAAATGGAAGACGTACACTCGTCTCACCTCAACAAAATGCGCTGCGCATGCACACTAGGACCACGTATCACTATGGGGATCACAAGATGGCGCTCACGCAGGCTACCATGACAACCAAAAATAAAGTAACTGGGCCATGTGCCTATGACGTCACATGAGATCCGGCCAATGTGGGTCGATCGGGTACATGATCTACTACTAACATCAAGCCGAGAGATCCACGGTTTGATCCCCAGCAGGGGTAACTGCTTTGTGTCATTGGGCAAGGCACTTAATCATGATTGCTCAAGTGGGGGCACGGTGGCGCAGCCATGGGGGCGTTCTGGGGGCACCCCCCTCCCACAAAAAAAAAATAATTCCAATAGGATCACCGATCCAATGTCGAGTTGTGACAGCACAAAAGTGGGTTTAATCATTATCAACTTATCATCTGGAAACCAATTGTTTACAATTTACTATGTGAAGGGTCACTGTCACCTTGACCTTTGATTTACTGATTCCAAAATAAATAGGGCTCTTTCTTGCAATAATGCCAACCTACCTATGAAGTTTCATGAACGTGGGTGGAACCATTGTCAAATTATCATCTGGAAACCAATTGTTTACGATTTATTATGCAGGCCTGCCAAAATTAGAAATTTGCGTAACCTGAAAATGGGTTGCGTAGAAATATTTTGCAACAGCTTTTTTGTTTTTGCGTAACCTATTTCATTGGTTTGTGCATATCTAAGACGTTTTTGCGGGAGTGAAAAATGGGTCCCACAGAATGGCTGTCGCGGGAGTTTTGCATAACCTGAGAGATCACTCTCGCGATTTTGGCAGGCCTGTTAATTATGTTCAAGGTCACTGTGACCTTAACCTTTGACCTAGCGAGTCCAAGATAAATTGGTGTCTTCCACTCAACTAGGCCAACATACCTTTGAAGTTTCATGAATGTAGCTTCAACCGTAGTCAAGTTAGCATCCGCAAACCAATTGTTTACGATTTACTATGTTGAAGGTCATTGTGACCTTGACCTTTCACCTAGCAAGTCCAAAATAAATAGGGTTCTTCATCTCACTGATGCCAGTAGGTAATAAATGCCGATTCCAACTCAGATGTACATGTACATGTACACGTACATCGATGTTCACCTCCATAGGGTTTAGTGTTAAAATCGTGTTCAGGTACACGATTTATTGTTTTTTTTATGGTGATTTGGAATCGGCTTTGCCGATTCCACATCACTGGATTCTATATACACATCGCTCAAGAGTGAAAAAAATGTATGAAATTTTAAGGAAAAAGAGGTTTATCGTCTGATTTGGAATCGGCAAATGGGTTTCCCCATAGGATTCAGTGTTAAAATTGCGAGCAAAAAACGTGTTACCGTTTCTAAATCATCATCAAAAAGTGGTTTGCTGATTCTAAATCATCCGTTTCTGTACACGATTTTAACACTGAATCCCTATGGAGGCATACACGGAAATCCATTTGCGGATTTTACGTCAGAAATCGAATCGTGTATGGTACACGGAAAAGAGGTGATTTCGAACCGGCAAACCCACTGCCACGATGATAGTAAAAACTGACACACATGTTTTTGTTGTGATTGAATGAAGGTTTTCGTTCAAAAGAGTCGACTATAAATATGAGTGTCAGTTTTAAAAGAGTTGCATGAATGAAAGGCATTCGTTCAAAAGAGTCAACTATAAAATATGATCTGTAAAAATAGACATTCATGTTTTGTTTCAATGTAACGAAAAGAAATTGAGTTTAGAAACAATTAGAAAAAATCAGAGGTAAAAATCGTTTGTTCGCGTTTTGTCACTGTTAATTTTGTGAAGTAATCTTAATAGACACTTTATGGAATGTTTGATGAAATTGTCGCTCCTGTTTTTGTTGTGATTGAATGAAGGTTTTCGTTCAAAAGAGTCGACTATAAATATGAGTGTCAGCTTTAAAAGAGTTGCATGAATGAAAGGCATTCGTTCAAAAGAGTCAACTATAAAATATGATCTGTAAAAATAGACATTCATGTTTTGTTTCAATGTAATGAAAAGAAACTGAGTTTAGAAACAATTAGAAAAAATCAGAGGTAAAAATCGTTTGTTTGCGTTTTGTCACTGTTAATTTTGTGAAGTAATCTTAATAAACACTTTATGGAATGTTTGATGAAAATGACGCTCATGTTTTTGTTGTGGTGTGAATGAAGGTTTTCGTTTTTAATGTATCGTTTTAATAATGTATAATAAAACGCATTTTCCACTCAATTAGGTTTGAGTGGTAAATTTTTAATATATTCATGATAATGATCAGAGATTTGAATGAATCCTTCTAACGTTAAATTAGAAAAACCAGTTTCTTTTATGTGCTAAAATTTTTTTAACTGTCTTCAAAGGTTCTCTCTTAATTCGACATTGAGTGAATGGTTTTTTGATATATGAATGGAAATTCCTTTTAACAAACGTAAATTACTCTCAAATGCGTTAAATCAGAAACTGGTTTGTCATGTGCTTAAATGTTTTTAAACTTTCAAATTTTCCCAATTCAATCAATACTAAGTTGAGATATGAATTTTTTTAGTTATTATATTAAAGACAGAAGATTTTTATTAACTTAAAACATAAAAAAATAATTATACATTTAATTTTGAAAATAATAAAATAACTCACATCAGCATACTTAAATGAACATTAACAATTAAAAACGAAAAATGTTTTTACAGATGGATTCTAGATGCCGAGATCAAATTTTAGACAAGTATGAAGGTGCTAAGAAGGGCATTCAATCGGCTGACAGAAGCAGACGTCTCGGAGAGATGGATCTCAGACGCGAGACCACAAAAATATTGACGGAGAGTCAAGAGCTAAGCAAGAAGGAGATAGTTGAAGAATTGAGACCTATAAAAGAGAGTTCTTTCAGAATGGGTTCGTTGCCCGGTAGTTTTGAAATCGATATTCCTTTCAATCTACACCGGATTATGTTCCCATGGGAATTCAAACAGACGTGAGCGACGATGCAACTTCGATTATCACCACTGATAGTGTCGCGTCGTCCGAGGATGGCAGTAAGAGAGATCTGTTGTATGGATTTTATAAGGATTCGGATGGTAGAACTTTTGTCGGCGATACAGAAGTCGAAATAGGTGATGATGAATTAACCGTAGGCTCGAATAGGTACGAATTAACTTCCGGACTAGACAAATTGCTCCTTTACGACAAGCCTAGTGATTACACGGAACAGGGTTTCGACAATTACGGCGACATTCTGGTTCAGACCCATGCCATGAAGAGAAATAACGATGCCAAAGAGACGAGACCCAAAGCCAACAGAGGTTACAAGTGGACGAAAATAGTGAAACCCATATGGGATATGAATAAGAAGTTCGTCGAATCGATGACTGGCAAAGGGGTGAAAACCACTTTTCTTCCGAGTGATTCTGACGCTCTGTCTCAGAGATTGAGATTGTTGATGGCTAGTAGACGGGCTGGTAACACAGGGTTAGGTAATGAAATAGTTACTATATCTGACGAATTGTTAAGACAGAAGGTTTTGAATAAAAACCATAAAAAAAGGCTGATGAACGAATTGAAGGATTGATGTATATATAATAAGTAGAGAGAAACAAACAAACAAACAAATATATATAATAAGTAGAGAGAAACAAACAAACAAACAAAAATATATAAAATAAAAAACAGTAAATTTTTACCCTAGAATAATAAAAGTATTTAAACAACAAAACGATTTACCAGTGAAAAAACAAAATATATTATAAAAATAAAAATATATTGGTTATAAAGAACAGGGGATACGTCAGAACTTATGTTCAAGGGGGTTCTGGCATTGTTGATTCTATAATGTGTGCGTTCACGAGCGATGCGGGTAGAAAACTCGCATCGACTGCATTTGAGGTCAGTAAGAAGACGGCTTTGGATACTGGTAAGAAAGCCGCTTCCGAAGCCACTGGTAGGATAGCTTCTGTGGCTGGCAAGAGGGCAGCCGACGCGTTGATCGACAAGTTCATCAGTCCACCGGCGAAGCTAGCTGCGTTAGAGCGAATGCCGAAAAGTTGGAAAGATTTTAAGGATACTGTGGTACCCATACAAGATTTAGCTAAAATGACGAGTGGATCTGGATTGAAGAGAACTCGCCACGGTGTAATATAAGTAAATAATAATATTAAAAACTGAGTTTGAAAAACATAAAAAATTGTGTTTGAAAAAATCTAAAATAACAAACAAAAAAAATAAAACAAAGATGAACATTAAAGATATGTCTTGGAACGATCCCGCGACTAAGAGGTCGAATAATGAGTTCTTTCCCAAAAGCATAAGAGGCTTGATAGTGGGAAAATCGAATTGTGGAAAGACCAATCTGTTGATGAATCTGTTGTCCCGACCCGACTGGTTGGATTACGACAGATTGTTTGTGTTTGGCAAGAGCTTGTTTCAACCCGAATACAGATTGCTTCGAGAGTGCATGGATCGTAGATTGCCCAAGGACGTCATAGCCAGAATCTTTGACAGTAGGGAGGAATTCGACAAAAGTGAAGCTCCTCTTTCAACCATTTTGGATGGTGCGGCGATGGAACTGATGAAGAGAAATGCATCTTCGAATGTTGAGTGTCGATTTTATGAGAACGCTAGCGACGTTCCGGATCCTAGAGAATTGAAATCGGAAGATAAGAATCTCATGATTTTCGACGATCTGCTTTTGGAGAGACAGAACCGATGCGAATCGTATTACGTTAGGGGTCGACACAGCGACGTGGACTGTTTCTACCTGTCACAGAATTATTTTCGATTGCCCAGACAGACGATAAGGGAGAACGCTAATTTTCTATGTCTCTTTTGCCAAGATCTCAAGAATCTCAATCACATCTATGGCGATCACGTCGCAAACAACATGAGCGTGGCGGAATACAGGAGATTCTGCAAGAGGGTTTGGGATGGAGGACTTTACAATTTCGTCGTGATTGATTTGACTAGTGAATTTAATCGCAGAAAATATCGGTGTGGATTCGACAAGTTTTATGTTTCTGATGATAATAAGATAGAGCGTGAAAATAAAAAAAAATTAGAAAATAATAAATCTTCAAATAATTAGTTTTGAAAAAATAAAAAATAAAATTAAAATATAATGTTCGAACAAGGAGAATTGTTAGAATGGATAGCCGAGAATACGGCTGCAAAACAATCCATTCAAATCGTGGTGAGTGGCGATTCGACTCGATTCACTACGAAATTCGAACCTTCCATCGAATTGAATAGAGAGAAAAGATACGAGATGGCGCTGGTGAATCTGGAGACTTATTATTCCGTTCCCAGCATCACCGAAAAAGAATAACTTGTTCAAGTATTCCGACGGAGTGGATTGGTTGGAGATTCGAATTCCCAAAGGAAGTTACGACATAGACGATTTGAACAATTACATTCAGACGTGAATGAAGACGGATGGAAAGGGAAGCAACAAGATCAGACTCGCTCCCAATCCTACTACCTTACAGACGATGTTGGATTTGGAAGATAATTTTCGAGTGGATTTCAACACGGACGATTCTATAGGCAAGATGCTGGGATTCGATCGAAAGATGTATCGAGGCCACACGGCATCTGAAAATACGGTCGACATTCTCGCAGTAATAGCATTCTGGTAACGTGGATGTGATTGCTGGAAGCTACGTGAATGGTAGCGCTCAACTGACGATCTATTCCTTCTTTCCACACGTGTCGCCGGGTTATAAGATCGTGGAGCGACCTCGAAATTTAGTTTATCTACCAGTGATTTTAGACATGTTGTATAGTCTCAAAACCATGTTGACGGATCAAAATGGTGAACTGTTAGATCTTCACGGAGAGAGGGTGACGATACGATTTCACATAAGAGAAATATAAAAGCAAAAAAAAAAAATATTGTGTATAATATATATAAATAACAAAAAATAAATAAACGCAATATTAATTTTACAAAAATTATTTAATATAAATAATTATCATTAAACAAGAAAACAATTGAAGAAAATATATTTTAAAAAAAGAATTATGACAGAATACGTGAAAAAAAACGTGAACATATCCGCAGGACAGAGGAAGAAACTTGAGAGAGCATTAAGAACTCAAGGCGAGGCGGTGAATTTCAAATTCACTCACGAAGATCTGACGAGAGCCCTCTCAGGATTCGATTGCCTGGACCAAAAGTCAAATCAAAAGGATGGAGAAAGCGATTCGTGATGGAAGAGGGTTGACGGTGAGATTGAGTTCCGCTCAATTGAGATACAATTTGAGAATGAAAGGTGGTTTCATACCGCTATTGGCAGGAATCGCCGCAAAAGCATTACCCTTCGCCGCAAAGGCACTACCCTTTCTCGGAAAGACTCTCGGCATGGGAGCTCTCACGGGACTTGCGAGTTCGGCAGTTGAGAAATTAATGGGTGGCAGCGGACTGTTTTTGAAGAAGGGAGGAGCCGTGTGTCGTGTTCACGTAGATGACAGCGGTAAAGGATTGTATCTACAGCCCGTTAGAGGTGACAACTCTTTGAGTGGAAACGGTTTCTATCTGAAGAGTGGACGGAACGTTGAGCGACTTAGCAAGGGTTTGTTGTTTGGTGAGAATTCACCATTTAAGAATATACTGATTTTGAATATGTTATTATAATATAAAATTATATAAAATATAAATCATAGAAAGTATAAAATAATATATAAAATGAATAAAAAGGTGGAGAAACAATTAGACGATAATGATGAATATAGCGAGATAGAGTGCGAAAAAGATGTGGAAAAACGATTAGACGCTAATGATGGATATCTTAGGAAAGGAATAATAAAAGAGTTAAATAAAGATTGGGATATGCAGATGAAATTTAGAAGAATGAGATGTTTTCCACCGTCACCACTATCTTCTGAAGAGAATGGTAATGATGCGAGTGTTACCAAGAGATGCACACCATTCGTTCATAATTATGATTCGGATAAACAAATGTGTTGTTATAAAAAACTTAGCATATCACAAAAAAAAAAAGAAAAGAAGAATCAACGCTGAAATTTAAGAAAAAAGGAAACGTTATTATATTATATGGGTAATAGTGAAGAAGGAAAAAAAAAAGTAATGAGATCTAAAGATGATCTCATTACTTTTTTTCCCTTCTTCTTCGCTAAAAAAATCATTCTCTCTATTGTTTATATTTCCAAGTCCGTTATTAGCATGTTGACACTCGTGTTTTCTCCTTTTTCGAAAATGTGTTGAATGTTTATCTTTACTCTTTGAGTTTTTTTACATCAGTGAACGCGCTCTCACCACCCGATTTGTCCACGAGTTCGAGTATGATTTTTGGATATATGTAACTTCCATAGAACGTCAGATCTTCCTTGTCGAATTCTTTATCTTTAGCGATGACGATTTTATGCAGATCGCTTTGGTACTCGTAAAACAAATCGAGCATGGCTTCATCCAATTTCAAAGACATCTTATATCTATCGTATTTATACTTTAAATTTTGTATTTTAATAATTTGTTTAAAAAGTTTTGTTTTTTTTTACTCTTTATATATATATAAAAAAAAGTTTTTTAATTTTAATTTTCTTTAATGTGAAAATTTTTTTTTTGTAAAAGTTTTTTTCTCTTTATATATATAAATAAAAAGTTAAATTTTAACATCCTTTTTATCTCGTATTAATTCAATTTTTTTTCAGGTTTAAGAACATAAAATTGTTTAATTTTTTTGAAGGAATTAAAACATATATAAACAATTTTAAAACGTTTTAACAAATTATCCAAAAAAAGTAATGAGATCATCTTTAGATCTCATTACTTTTTTTCCTTCTTCTTCGCTAAAAATCAATCTCTCTATTGTTTATATTTCCAAGTCCATTATTAGCATCTTGACATTCGTAATTTTTCCACTTACGGAAATGTTTTGAATGTTTATCTTTACTCTTTTGAGTTTTTTTACATCGGTGAACGTGCTCTCACCACCCGATTTGTCCACGAGTTCGAGTGAGATTATTGGAAATATGTATTTTCCATAGAACATCATCAAATCGTTCTTGTCGAATTTTCTGTATTCGGTGATGATGATATTATTCAGCAGATCACTTTGGTACTCATAAAACAAATCGAGCATGGCTTCATCCAATTTCAAACACATCTGATATTTGTTGTCGTAGCGCTCTAAGCTCTCCATCTCAACCTCGTTCAATTCAATGGGATCGTGTTGTTCTAATGTATAGATATTAGAACCTAACTGCTTACACACTTCGACTTGTTTCAATTCCAATTCGCATCTTTTAGGTGTTGTTGTCATGATCGATTATTTGTTTTTGTTTTTGTTTTATGAATTCTTGCAAATAATGTATATTTTAAATTTTGTATTTAAATAATAATTTGTTAAAAAAAAGTTTGTTTTTCTCTTTATATATATAAATAGAAAGTTAAATTTTAACATCCTTTTTTTTTTGTATTAATTCAATTTTTTTTTTCACGTTAAGAACATAAAATTGATTAATTCTTTTTGAAGGAATAAAACATATATAAACAATTTTTAAAACTTTTTAACAAATTATCATTAAATACAAAATTCGAAAAAAAAAAAAAAAATTCAATTTTGAAGTAAAAACAATGATCAAGTCCGAACATCTGAATTATAGTTTAGAACGTGCAAGACTTCAAATGTTTAAAAATTGGCCTTCACGTCTTGCTCAAAAACCCGAAGATTTAGCTGCTGCGGGTTTCATTTATGTGGGTAAAAGTGATAGAGTTAAATGTTTTTGTTGCAACATACATTTAATGAATTGGGAACCTCACGACAGACCTTTGGTAAAACACATAAATAATACCTAAGGTCTTTGCGATTATTTGAAGAAGATCCAGTCATTGGGATTGATTAAAATTGAAAACGAAGAATGGGAAAGAAATAAAAACGAGAGTTTATTAAGGGGTATTTTACAATCCGGATACACGAAGGAACAATTGTACAATACATTGAATTACGCAAACAAGACGTTATCTCAATTCTTGACTTTAGAAGATTTGATTCGATTCATGAAAGAAGCAGAGGAGTTATCATCTGTTGAGAAGGAGTCGGGTAATATGAACATGTGTCTGCTTTGCGAAAACAAATCCGCAAACATTTTGTTTCTACCGTGTGCACATTTGTGTTATTGTAAGGAATGTTATTCTGGAGATGAGAAAACGTGTTCGTTTTGCGAACAAGAAATAAAAGCGATCGTAAATTGTTTTGAATAAAAAAAAAACATGAAAGAAAAAAAAAATTGAAATTAAAAAACTTTTTTTTTATATAAAAGAGTAAAAAAAAAAACTTTTTAACAAATTATTTAATACAAAATTCTAAAAAAAAATATTCTTACAAATGGAGCAAACAGATAAAAAATATGGAAAATTTAAATGAGAAAGCCATACCTCAATTGAACGAGATTAGTAAACTATTAAAAATTTCACATTTCAGAAATCATAGAACTAAATAAAAAAAAATTGAAGTCATACAGAAATATTTGCGAAACGATGGAAAGGCAAACAAAATGCCGATAGCAACGACGTCAAAAAATGCATCGGTTGTGAAAAATGAGAAGAAGAAGAAAAAGATAGTAAAAGAAATCGAAATGCCGACGTCGAAAAAACCAAAAACGTTTCGATTGTGAAAAATAAGAAGATGACTAAACGAAAAGCCATTGAAGAACTTCAAGTTTCAAAAGAAAAGAAAAGAAAAACTAAAACAAAAACGAGTGATGCACTTCAGATTCTAGACAAACGAGATATATCGAGCGGAATTCGACGAGCAATGAATGAAGGGAAAGGAGAAGAATATCTAGCGCGACTCGCCGCAGAACTATTTCAATCGAAGTCCATAGAACAAGAGAGTGTGATCAAAGGCATTTTTAAAACTTTCGACGTGGTTCCCTCGTTGAAGAAAATCGATCCGAAATTGTTCATGGAACGGGTGAAGAAAAAAGTATTGGATTTGTTTCGCCAATACATGAACGTGGGACTAAAAATTAAGATGATACTCCATTGCGTGATGAATAAAATCGACGTGAAGTCCGGTGAGAGCATCGTGAAAAATGCATATTTCAGATCTAATGTTGAACCCGTATTTCGAGGTTCAGATTTATCGGACATTTTCGAAAAGATGAAAGACAAAATGTTGACGTCTCTCGCGAATTATCAACATGAAGGTAGTAATTGGACGTTCGATGAGGTGTTGAAACTCAAAATTCACATAACTGAAAACGATTCGTTGAAAGGGTCTGCCTACATGAAATTACCGTATTTCTTAGCTAAAAAAATGCTGTGATCAACGTAAGAAATGAAGATGATCAGTGTTTTAAATGGGCAGTCACCTCCGCTTTATACCCTGTCAAAATGAACCCTGATAGAGTTTCTCGTTACGAGGAGACTTCTAAAAATCTCGATTGGACCTGAGTGACTTTTCCAATGCAGTTAAAACACATCGAACGTTTCGAGGCTCAAAATCCCACTATAGCGGTGAACGTCTTGGGATACGACGATGAAAAACGAACGATCTATCCTCTCAGATAGACTTCGTATCTCGAAAGAGAAAAGACGATTATTTTATTATTGATTTCGAATGGTGACAATCATCATTATTGTTGGGTTAAACATCCGAGCCGATTACTGTCGAGACAAAATAATAAACATGAACATAAGGTATGTTTATGTTGCAACTGCATGAACGCGTTTCACTGTGAAAAATCGTTAGCGAAACATCAGAAATATTGCAACGAAATATACGACAAATTCAAAACTCCGGCGAAAATGATCATCACGCAAGAGCAACAGGACGAAAATAACAGAGCCACCGAATGTCACATATGCAGACAATCATTCGACGAGAATTCGGAGGAAAATAAGAAGGTCAGAGACCACGATCATTACACAGGTCTGTATCGCGGTCCGGCTCACAACAAGTGTAATTTAAAATATCGAGACGCCGTTTTCTATCCAGTGTTATTTCACAATCTCTCGGGTTACGACAGTCATCTGTTCGTGAAAAATCTCGGCACTTCCCACAAAGAATTAAATTGCATCGCGAACAGCGAAGAAAGATACATTTCCTTCACGAAATGGAAGCTCATGGAGAAAAAAAAGAGTAATCAATGGAGAGACGTTGGAAGAAAAAACGAAATCCATTCATAGAAGCATACATTTCATCAACAGTTTTGAATTCATGTCGACCGCTCTGGAAAAATTAGTTGATAACATGAGTAAGGATAAATTTAAAATCACGAGCGAACATTTCGGAGAATGAGTAGACGTCATGTTGAGGAAAGGAGTCTATCCTTACGATTACATGAGCGATCTAAAGAGATTTGAAGACACCGCACTACCTTCGAAAGAAGATTTTGATTCGGAATTATACGAATCCGACATTTCCGACGAGAATTATGAACACGCCAAAAACGTGTGGAAATCTTTTGATATGAAAACCATGAGAGATTATCACGACCTCTATCTGAAGACCGACGTTCTGCTCTTGGCAGACGTGTTCGAGAATTTTTGAGACGTCTGTCGCCGAATTTACGATCTAGATCCCGCTTGGTATTTCACCGCACCCGGTCTGGCGTGGGACGCTCTGTTGAAGACCACCGAAGTTCAATTGGAATTATTATCCGACGTGAACATGTTGCTCATGTTCGAAAGGGCTGCAAGAGGTGGCGTCTCGATGATCTCCCACAGATATTCTGAAGCTAACAATCCCTACATGAAAGAAGGTTTTGATTCGAAACGATCAAATAATAATAATATAATATATACACTTATATAGCGCACGTATCACAATTTTGAAAGAGTTCCAAGGCGCTTTACAAAGATATTAGTAGGAATAAAAATTTAAGTATACAGTCCTTCCCCCATGTGTTCTTTAAAAATATTTTTCAAAAAGTAATGTTTTCAATTTGGATTTGAAGGAGTTAATGGAAGAGGCAGACTTGACGGATTCAGGTAAGCTGTTAAAAAGTTTAGGACCACTAATGCTGTAACAACGGCCTCCGTATGTTGACAAAGTATACGATTTTTCCTTCAAAAGGGTTTGACCTGCTGAACGAAGGAGGCGTTTGGGTCTGTAAGTTTCAACTAGCTTGGAAATATACTCTGGAGATTGATTCAGGCATGATTTGTAAGTGAAAAGGAGAATTTTAAACTCTATTCTAGCCTTAATGGGGAGCCAGTGTAATGTTTTTAATTTGTGAGAAATGTGGTCCCTTTTCTTTGTTAAAGTAACGATGCGAGCTGCCGTATTTTGTATGACTTGTAATCTGTTAATCTGTTTACTGGTAATACCATAGAGGAGTGAGTTGCAGTAATCGAGTCGTGATGATATAAATGCATGCACAAGACATTCTGGGGCATTTTTCGTTAAGATTTTCCTCGCTCGACCAATTTTTTGAATATGTAAATTAGCTGACTGACAGATTTTTGAAATATGAGGCGCCATGGTCAAATGATTGTCAAAATAAACGCCAAGGTTCCTAACAGTTGTAGATGGGTTTATTACCTTGTCGCCTACTTTAAGGCAGGGTAGTGTATCTGGGGCAGGTCTATACCTAGATGTAAACACTATGAGTTCTGTTTTCTCGTCATTCAATTTTAATTTGTTTACCAGCATGAATTTCCTAATGTCAATGATACAACGATCCAAAATTTGAAATTTAGTTTCTATGTCCAAACTATCTGTCGGGTCAATGTCTGTGCAGATCTGTGAATCGTCGGCATAGAAGTGATAATTTATACCATGGGAGCGTATAATTTCCCCCCAGGGGCTGCATGTAAAGTGTGAAAAGAATGGGGCCTAGGACCGATCCTTGAGGTACCCCGAATCTGAGTGGCACAAGTTCCGACTGAGTGCCATCAATTGTAACACATTGAGACCTATCTGATATGTATGACTGGAACCATCTCAGTGCTGACTCACCAATACCTAATTGAGCGAGCCTATCGGATAGAATCGTATGGTCAATGGTGTCGAATGCAGCTGAGAGATCTAACAAAATTAACATAACTGCTTTTCGATGGTCAATGTATTGAAGAATATCATTTTGGACACTAAGTAGAGCTGACTCAGTAGAGTGTCCAGGACGATATGCTGACTGCTTAGGTTCCATTAGTTGGTGGTCATCTAAAAACACCCTTAGCTGTTGAGCTATTACCTTCTCAATAACTTTGGATATAAATGGCAGGTTAGAAACAGGTCGATAATTTTTCAGTTCACAAGGATCTAATGAAGCTTTTTTGAGAAGAGGTGTAACTAGAGCTGTCTTGAGACATGGGGGCACATAACCATTTGATACAGACTCATTAACAATTTTTGTGATGGAATCAATGAGAGCAGGTAGACAAGATTTTAACAACGAAGTGGGTATTGGGTCCAGCGCACAACTCTTGCTTGGCGAGGTCATGATGATTTTTTCAACAGTACCCTTCGGCACTGTTTCAAATTTCAACAGACTTCCAGACATATTGGATGATGTGCTGGGAGAGGAATTCACGCTTATAGCTTGCGTTTCATCAAGTAGGTTCCTTATTTTCTCAATTTTAGAAAAAAAAAAGTCCGAGAATTTGTGAGCAATTGTAGCATTTGAGAGCTCAACTGAGAATTTAGGTTTATGCCTTGTTTCCATAGACTGTAAAATTTTAAAAAGTTGCTTTTGGTCAGATTTGCAAGCTTCAACTTTACAACATAGAAACTGTTTCTTAGAGAATATTATGAGATGCTTCACAACTTTACACTGGGCAATAAACATTTCACGATGTATTGTTAATTTGGTACGTCGCCATTGCCTTTCTAGCCTACGCCGCTTTTGCTTGGATGCAACAATATCATCGTTCATCCAGGGTCGGGCAGCATTTGCTGAGATGGACTTTGAAAGTACATACAGTATTGGGACGCTAATAATCTGTACGGTTGGGCTATGAGTCATCCTTTACCGATTGGAAATTTCGAATGGGTGACGGAACCGGAAGAGATGCAAAAATGGAGAGACTATCCTTGCATTTCGATTTGAACTATCCAGAAGAATTACACGATCTACACAACGATTATCCGCTGGCTCCCGAACGAATGGAACCGAACGAAGGAGACGAGGAAAAACTTATTCCCAATTTATTTAACATACGTAACTACGTTGTCTACAGCGAGAATTTGAAACAATACGTTAATTACGGGATGAAATTAGTCAACATACATCGCATCATTCGATTCAATGAAGAACCTTGGATGAAAAAATACATCGATCTCAACACGAATCTCAGAATTCGAGCTGAGAACGATTTCGAAAAAGATTTCTTCAAACTCATGAACAACTGCGTGTACGGTAAATCGATGGAAAACATTAGGAAGAGAACCAACGTTCGACTCGTCACGTCTGAGAAAAGAGCTAAAAAATTAGTGGCGAAACACAATTACAAACACCGAACCATATTCGACGAAAATCTAGTGGCCATTCACATGCAAAAGACGCAGCTGAAGTTCGACAAACCATATTATCTCGGACCGATCATCTTAGATATCAGCAAGCGATTGATGTACGAGTTTCACTACGATTACATCAAATGAAAATTTGGTCATAAAGCCAAACTACTGTTCACCGACATGGACAGTTTAGTTTATGAGATAGAGACGAAAGACGTCTACCGAGATATATCTCAGGATGTGGCCACGTGGTTCGACATGAGCAATTATCCCGTCGATCACCCGTCCAACATTCAATCGAACGACAACAAGAAGGTGTTGGGTAAATTTAAGGTCGAGAGTGGCGGTAAACAAATCGTCGAATTCGTGGGCTTGAGACCCAAACTGTATGCTTATCGTCTAGAAGATGAAGAGATCAAGAAGTGCAAAGGGGTTAAAGCGTGTGTGGTGAAGAAAAACATCTCTTTCCGAGAGTATAAAGATTGTCTGTTTGGAAGTGGTCCGGTGTATAAGACTATGAAATCGATTCGAAGTAAAAATCACGACTTGTATACCGAAATAGTCAACAAGATTTCGCTGTTTGTCGTGTTAGAAGATAAAATAAGGACTTTGGCACGCGGACATTGGACTTTGGATCTAATTTTAGACGATATGAATGTGGATGATTGGATTCCAGATATGATTGTAGATGATAGGATTCCAGAAAATCAAGAGGAATTAAATGGATTTGAAATTATAGAAACCGATAGAGACATCGAGAGTTAGTTTAAAAAGAAAAATAAAAAAATTAAAAAAAATAACGTCATTTTAGTGAATTATAATAAAATAAATAAATGAATAAAAAAAAAAATATATATATATACGCATTTATGAATAAGAAAATAGAGATATCTGTAGAAGGTGTCGTCTTACCTAACGAACCCCTATCCAACATTGATCTGTCAAATGCGGCGAAGGATTTGAAAATCAAAGATTTTCTAGGTGTGTTTTCCAGAGATGCCTTGCCGAAGAGAAGACCTCGACAATTGGAAAGCGAAATTTTAAATCTAGACGATTTATAGGGTGAAGGCACTCACTGTGTGGCGTGGTTCAAGAATGGGAAGAATAATTATTATTTCGACAGCTACGGAATCTCACCGCCGAAAGAAATAAAGAACTATTTCAACAAATCGATGGTTCGTTACCAAACGGAATGAGTGCAATCACCAGATCAAGTGTTTTGCGGTCACCTGTGTCTCTCAGTTCTCAGGAGATGGTCTGAAGGAGATCGGTTTCAAGCCATTCTCAATGATTTACATTAGAGAGAGATTTTTTTTATAGTATATATAAAGATAAAAAAATTATTTGAAAAATTTTTTATCGAATAAAAACGAAAAATAAATAAAATAATTCATTTTTAATAAACTGCGTTTGAAATATATTTTTAAAAAAAAAACAAAAAAAATCTCAAAAACAACATGCCAGTCGATAAATTTGGTAGAAGTGACGACGAAAAAGTCAACCTACGAAAGAAGAGGGAGATGTTCAAAGTCGACGATGGTTACGATGTTGCCAACTTGGACGAACGTTACGTTCGGAGATACGAACCTCGAGAGGAACCTTTGAACATGAACGATAAGAAGCTCTACAATCTTCCCGAGCCGATAGATCTCGCAGATGCTGCAACTAAAAAATACGTTGACAGGGGGAACGCCGATACGAACCTCGAGAGGAACCTTTGAACATGAACGATAAGAAGCTCTACAATCTTCCCGAGCCGATAGATCTCGCAGATGCTGCAACTAAAAAATACGTTGACAGGGGGAACGCCGATTTCGAACGTATCATGCTAGATAATTACGTGGATAAAACCATGACCGACGATCTCGATCTGAAATCCAAACGTTTGGTGAACGTCGCAAATCCCATAGATCCCACGGATGCCGCGACCAAGAAATACGCGGACGACTCTCACGCGAGATTCAGCGAACACTTGAGAAATAGATACGTTCAGAAAATGATGCACTCGGAATTGAATGCCAATTCTAACAAGATAACGAACGTGGCCACTCCCACGAATCCCAAGGACGTGGCGACCAAACACTACGTAGATCTGGAACAGAGAAAGTCTTACAGATGAGAAATGAAATCGGATCTGAATGCGGGATTCAACAAGATATTGAATCTGTCGAAGGTCGACAACACGGATGCGGACTCAACCGTGGTCAACAAGGTCTACGTAGATTCTGCCGTGATACGATCACAAGAATATCTAGAATCGCAAGTGGACGATCTCTACCTGAACAAACAATCTGGCAGAACCATGGAGGGTGGTATTGACATGAATGGTGAGAATTTATTCGGACTCAGTCACGATCCCGAATTCGATTCCAGCGCAGTCAGCAGAAAGTACGTGGATGACAACTCGGTCTGGAGAAAGGGTGACATCATGGAAGGTAAACTAGACATGGGTGGACACGCGCTCACGAATCTACCGGATCCCGTGAACATGACGGATGCCTGCACCCTGATTTCAGTGGTGGAGAAAGTCAAATATGCTAGACAATTGATCACCGTGTGGGCCCAGGAGGCTGGCACCTTAGATGAGGGAAAAGCTGAGTGGTCTTTCGGAAATGGAGGTAGCAGATCGAAACATGGTCAGGTGGGATATCCCATGCCGCTGGGAGGTGAAATCCTTCGAATGAGTCTGGCTTCCTCGGATTTGAATGACAGAGCGGTCGTCAATCTTATGGTGAATGGAGCAGAGAGCGATAAGAGATACAGCGTCGAAAAGACTGAGAATCAACACGCGAATGTTAGCACGTTCGGCACGACTCTCAAAGTGAACGCTGGAGACAGGATTAATTTCGTTACGAAAACCACTAATCCCGAAGCCGCCACTTCCATGGTGAGTCTACTGATCGAACTAGTTCCTTTGAACAGTGAACGCATGGAAAATAATGAATTAAAAAAAAAAAAAAAAATAATGTGTGATTTATTAAAAACAAACAAAAAAAGTAATGAAATTTAGAAAGATGTTTAATCTCTCTAGATCACATTACTTTATTTATTTTTTTGTTTTTTTTTTGTTTTTAATAATTACACATTACTTTTTTATTTTTTTTTTGTTTTTTTATTTTTTTCACACACGTCTCTCATCGAATGATCGACATCTTATTTCCATCCGATTCGAATTGTAATTCTCTGTCCAGCAGGACCAGGGTGAAGGCTTCGGTTTTTCGTGGCACGTTCCTATCGAATTGCATCTTGATCTGAATATCTAAGACGCTACTCTTGAGTCGTTCACTCTGTTTACTGATGTCGAATACGAACATGGGATACATCGACTTGTATTCGCCAGGAGATATGTTAGGGTTGCTCATCAATTCGTCTAGACCGTGATACTTCTTTCTAAAATCAGCGGCGTCGCCGTACAGTCTGCAGAAATCGTTCTTGTCGAACGACGCATTGTAATCGATAGCTGGATATATCGTGGCGTTCAGAATCACTTGCATGTTTCTCAAATGGCAGTGATCGAACAGCGACGCATTCTTTTCCTGAGACCCGTCCCTATCGGTCTGAAACGCAACCACGATGAAACGCGGTCTCTCGGAAGCGGATTTCACCGTTAATCTCCAATCGAAGTGATTTGTGGAGAGAGGAATGCTAGCGGTGTCGCACTGTCTCCTTCTAAATCTCACGGGTAATTTACTCTTGGATTCTCAGGCCTGGTCGTTTGAAAAATTTACGTGAGCGAAAAAATCGCTCTCGTGGCATATACTTGCGCAAGCGAATCACTCCCGCTACACGGTAAAGGCTGTCTTTGATGGGTGGGTTTCTGTTTGGTGTTTACAGTTACCGGTACTGAAGTTAAACTTCAAACACGGGCTGGTGCACGATACAGAAACAGAAAAAACAGGAAGTTGCTTCCAATATCATCATTCATGGCCAGAATTCCAATTAACAAAACGCTGACATACCTTGAATCCGTGTTGTATGAAGTTGTTTGTGCTGTACAATTAATAATCCGCATTCAAATAGAAGGCTTCCATCGTAACATTTGCAATATCAACATGTATTTATTTATCCACGTGAGACAATTGTCACATTTGTGTTGAAAATTAATGTGGCATTGTGGGTCTTGACACTATCACATGATTACTAAATCAAGTTACTGTCCAATCAGACAATACAGATTTAAATTATTCGGCGCCCGTTTGAAAGAAGCCGATTGATTAGTAGAATTGTTTTACTATAACCAATCACATTAGCGTAGTAGAAATTATGAGATTTTATCATTCATGAATAAAAAATTTGGTTCATTTATTCTGTGGAACTGACGGAACACATGATCCACTCACCTTGGCCGGCCAACTTGGGGAAACTTGTCACAGCGATATTGCTGCCATTTCATATTCCATGCTAAATCTATCACACTGTTTACAAGAAAAGATAGCATGTTGAGTGAAAAAAAGTAGCCAAATGCAAAGCTAATTAAAGATTACATTTTAGCTATTTTTTTGCACTCAACATGCGATATCATATGAGACGATAAACTTGTCAATTCCAGACATTTTCGACACCGACAGTCAGGAATCCTTTGATGTGCGTCATTATTTGAAACTGGAATTCAATTGTTATCCAAGTGTACAGACAGTGTTCCAGACAAAGAATATTATACTGACCCTGTTCAGTGCCATATGACTGATGCCGTGTTCCCTTCAACTCAATTATGGATACTTACCAGGATCGGGAATCGGCCATTTGCGCGAGCGATTTTTTCGCTTGCGTGGGGTCGACTTTACGCGAGCGATACGCGAGCGATTTTACCGCTCGCGCCAGAATGCCAGGCCTGGATTCTATGATCTTGTAGAGATGCGCTTTTTTTACGATCGAAGGCTCCACGTATGGAATGAACCACGATATCTTGTGGAGAGTTATTTTACCCACATTGGTCGCAGTGAGTGTCACTATTGCGTCGTCGTCTCCTTTTCGAATCAACATCAGACTGTGTTTGAATCCGTACCTGATCTTGTTGTAATCGTCTGCAAATCCGAAGATGTGTTTCAAAGGTATCCTGAACGAAAACGTTCCTTTAGGTCTGGACGTCTTGACGACGTAGTCGAATATCAAGGTGGCGCCGGCGCTAGCAGGGTCGACGGTGTCTTTCACCCACAACTGATTAAGTCCTTTGGATTTCGAAAAATCATCAGGATACGTCAAGAGTCCGAACATCGTGGTGGCCTGACCGGGATGAAACACAGATTCTATCTCTTGTCCAGATAGCATGTATTTTATATTACTGAATAGATGCATGACGCCATTACTGGCTAGAGTAACCGTGTCGTCGTTGGCGTAGTCGCTCCCATCTTCCTTGGTGAGACGTCCCTGCACCACTATGTAACTCTCACTAGGATGTATGAATAGATGTTGAGTTTCGACGTTGATTCTTATCTCTCCCGCATTGTTCAAACTCGTTCCGGTTACCGGTTCGTATTCGTGAACCTCATATTCTTGAATACTTTCATCTTTCACTATGCTTTGTGCTATATCTAGTATATTTGTCATTTTAAAGGATTTTTGTTTATTAATTAGCTTGCTTTTTTTTTATCTAAAAATAGTTTTTAATTATTTTTTATTATTATTTATCTCTCTTATATATATATGTGTGTAAACAAGAAAATGTTAAAGAGAGTAAATAAAAGAAATTTGTTTTCTTATCAAAACTTTGTCTTCTGTAATTGTTGTTCATAAAACTTTCCGATGATCTCTTGTCCATCCAAAGCTTCGATTTCGTAAGTCACCGGATCGGTGTGAAATATTTTGATTATCACGAAGATTCCCGAGGTCCATCGAGGATTATAACCCTTTTCAAAGTGCTTCTTATAAGCGTAGATTCTCACTCGATCACCGACCGCAAATTTTGGCGTTCTAGACTTCTTCCTAATCTTAGATCTTTCAGGATATAGATTCACGTAGAATCGTTTTTCATTTCGAGGATCGCTAGCTTCCACAGGAGTCATCTTGATCGATCTGTGTCGCGTGTTGTTGTAATCTTTGACCAGACCGTTCAGAGCGTATATGTATTTCTTGGTCGAATTTGCAGTGAAGTATCTGTGCATCTTTTCCTTCATCGTTCGATTCCAACGTTCCACCACGCTGGCTTTCTCTTCGTTTTCGATCGAGTAGAGGTCGACCAATCGATGAACGTGCTTGTTGTAGAATTTCTTTCCCTTATCCACCCACAATTTACTCGGTTTTTGAGAAGACGAGTCGAACACGCTCTTCAGAGCCTCGGCGACGCAAGGTCCCGATTTATTCTTCAAAGCTCTGATCCAACCATATTTGGAAAACACAGTCGATGACCGTCAATAGATATTTGACACCCTCGTTCCACCTCGAAAACGATCTCATGTCAACCAAGTCGGCAGACCAAATATCATCCAAACCCTTCATGAACACCCTTCTCTTTCGAACTTTACGCACGATGGGTTTGTGTAACTCCTCGGCCAATTCGCTCGTCAATAATCGTTTCTTCTTCTTTTCTGATGCGCTTTTTTTTTTGAACGCCCCATCCGAATCGACGTTTCGCACCGATCAGATTGCCGACCAGCGAACGTTGTATCTTCTCTCTCCTGCTTGGATTCGATATGCCTCTCAATTTCCCCAACATGTTTTTATCGCAGACGTCGTTGCGAGTCTTGGTGTCGGGATGTCTGGCGTAGCACAGATCGTGATCATACACGGCCGCGTCCACCCTATTCACAGGTTTGCTCCAAGATTTAGGAGTCAGATCGGCGTTGAGTCTCTTGTTCAATTTCGTTCCGGGTCCCGTGAAACTGTGACCAGGCAGATGCATTTCGAAAGGTTGATTATTGATCATTTTATTCACGATGCCTTTACCTTTGCTCGCGTTCTTTTTTTTTGACGAATCGAGTCTTGATAGAACCACACACGTCGCAAATTCCACGAAGCATCTGTCTATCGTTTTTAGTTCGTACTTCTCGAGAATTACTCGTCTAGGTAACTCTCTTACACTTTACGCAATACATTTTTAAGAGTTATTTAAATTAATTTCGTTTTTATTTTATATATAAATTAAATAATTAATTCTGTTCTTATTATATATATATATATATTTTTTCAATCGCTGCTCTTGAGTACTATCATCTTACTGAATTCCTCCCTGGCCTCTTTCCTCCCCTTTTCCACGAGAGAATCCTTCATCTCTTCTTTGATGATCTGACGAGTCTTGATTCTCACGGCTTCTTTCATGGCAGCGTATTTCGTTATCTCGCTCAATATCGCGAAGTATTCTCCGTCCGATATCCTACCGTCTTTCAACACCATAGAGATCATTTCGGATATCATGTCGATCTTGGAGTCGGCCAAGACGCGAATCTTGTCGTGTTTCCTCGCCTTCAGATATAATTTCCTACTCAAAAAGTTTCCGAGCGTGCTAAACAATCCGGCGGCGAAAGCCACTCCTTCTATGGTTAACACGATCGGAATACCGACCGCGGTCGACAACAATCCGATGCCTGCCGCGTGTAAACCCATGGAAATTGGGATGAGTGTCGTGTCGATCGCGTTGATGAATTTCACGAAACGCGAATACTTCTTCTTGAGAGAATGATGAGAATCTCTCTCTCGAGTTAGATACTCTTGGATTCTACTGATTTGATCAATGCGATACCTCTCTCCTCTTTCTTTTTCTTCTAGCGACAGTGCCGTTGGCAAAACGCTGATCGGATTCTCATCCTCGTCGTTCACTAACATCGGATACAATTTATTTCTGGTTCTCATTTTTGTGTTTTTTTTTCTTCCTAATATGAGATAAAAAATTTATGTGTGTATTTATTTTATTTTCTATTCTCCCTTATTTTATATCAACGAGAAAACTTAGACGTATGCTTCATTGAACAATAATTTCATGACGCATCCCTTGTCTTCTATAGTCAGACTTTTACACGCCAATTTCAGTTCTTCCGAAACTGTGGGCTTGCTTTGATCCTTACAGAAGAGTAATCTCTTCCAAAACGCGATCACTTCGTTGATTTGAACGCGTTCAAATGCCGGTTCGAAATACTTGACGACCATATCTTCCCTTTCCATCGACAGACATGAATGATTTTCGTGATTGAAGTCTAGGTGATCCCAACATCCGACGCATCGTTCTTACAAGAGGCGACCTAGTTGTTCGTTCACACAGAATGCGTAGGCTCTCATCAGCATTTTTAAAAGAAACTTTGCTCTAATAGTCTGGGAAGCGCACATGATTTACTTATTTTTTTTATTATCTATTCGATTTGATATATTTATTTTTTAAATAACTATTTATTTATATATTTTTTTTCTCTCCTATATATATCAATCACTTTTTAATTTCCTCAGGAAACGTGGTAGTGGGTTTGCCGGTTCGAAATCACCTCTTTTCCATGTGCCGTACACGATTCGATTTCTGACGTAAAATCCGCAAATGGATTTCCGTGTACGCCTCCATAGCGATTCAGTGTTAAAATCGTGTACAGACACGGATGATTTAGAATCAGCAAACCACTTTTTGATGATGATTTAGAAACGGCAACATGTTTTTTGCTCACAATTTTAACACTGAATCCTATGGGGGAAACCCATTTGCCGATTCCAAATCAGACGATACACCTCTTTTTCCTTAAAATTTCATACATTTTTTTCACTCTTGAGCGATGTGTATATAGAATCCAGTGATGTGGAATCGGCAAAGCCGATTCCAAATCACCATAAGAAACGATAAATCGTGTACCTGTACACGATTTTAACACTAAATCCTATGGAGGTGTACATCAATGTACGTGTACATGTACATGTATATGTACATCTGAGTTGGAATCGGCATTTATTACCTACTGAGTCCCTCCTACCTATGCAGTTTCATGAATGTGGGTCGAACCATTATCAGGTTATCATCCGGAAACCAATTGTTTTGATTTACTATGTTCAGGCACTGTGATCTTGACCTTTGACCTACTGAGTCCAAAATAATAGGGTTTTCCTCTCATGAAAGCCAACCATTACCTACGTATGAAGTTTCATGAATGTGAGTTTAACCATAGACAAGTTATCATCCGGAAACCAATTGTTTACAATTTACTATGTTCATGGTCACTGTGACCTTGACGTTTGATCAAGCAAGTCCAAAATAAATAGAGTACTTCCACTCACCGATGCCAACCTACCTATGGAGTTTCATTTACGTGGTTCGAACCATTATCAAGTTATCATCCGGAAACCAACTGTTTACGCCCTCCGACCATTCACCAAACTATAAGTCGAGCTTTGACTTCGTCACAACTTGACTAAACAAGAGGCCCCAAGGGGCTGTAATCGCTCACCTACCAAAGTGGTTCAAAGAAGTATTTGGGGTCACATTCAGTTATACATGGTTCATCAACACTACAAAGGAATGAAGTCATGAAAGGCAAATTTTATCGAAAAACACTGAGGAATGGATTTGAAGAAACCTGAACCTAACATGCTCTCCATGCCACCCCCACCTCGCCCATAGTGAGCCCAAATAATAAGCCAGGGACTCGAATTGAACAAACTTGAACCTGATCCCCCATGAGATGTTATATACCAAACATGAAAGAATTCTGACTGGTGGATCTGAAGAACTTAGGGGTTTTTAAAAGAAATGTCCTCACATTGCATTAAGTTCCCATAGGCAGCCCAAATATAAACCCAGGGACTCGTTTTGAACAAACTTGAATGTAACCCCCCTATATATGTTGTATACTAAACATGAAAGGATTCTGACTGGTGGATCAGAAGAAGATTTTTAAAGATATTTTCTCAAATTGCACAAAGTTAAACTTTAAGCTCCAATAGAGAGCCCAAATACTAACTGAGGGACCCGATTTGTACAAACCTGAATCTGCCCCCCCCCTCCCCCCCCCCCCCCCTCCATCCTATAGAGATGTTGTACACCAAATATGAAAGCATTCATACCCAATACGAAAACTTTTTAAAGAAATTTCCTCATATTTCACCAAGTTAAAATTCGGGCTCCTAGAGGGAGCCCAATTATTAACCCATGGACTCGATTTGAACAAATTTGAATGTGACTGACCCCCACCCCCACCCCTATAGAGATGTTATATACCAAATATCAAAAGATTCTAAATGATGGTTCTGGAGAAGTAGATCTTAATAATTTTTAAAAAAATGTATGGGTGCTAGCAGAGTAATGCCCCTTGTGGTGCCCCTTGTCGGCGGCGCAAGTTTGAACTGACATATGATAAGGAACATGCACACCAAATTTGGTTCAATTTTGTCCAGTAGTTTGGGAGGAGAAGTCGATAATGTAAAGTTCATGACGGATGACGACGGACGGCAAGTGATAAGATAAGCTCCCTTCGGTGAGCTAAAATGAGCCATACGCCCCCTCCCTCCCTCCAAGATAACCCATATAGGGAACATCAGGCAAGACATTTTAATATCGAGATATTTATACTTGCAGAATGTATAAGGGGGAGGGGTGCGTAATAGCAAATTTATGTGTGATATCCGACCTATCTCAATTTAATGACACAAATGTTATCAATCATTTGCCAGACTCGAGAAAAAAAAACGTTGCCGGTGTTCCGTCAAGGATTTACGAAATAACGTCGCCGTTATTTGGTAATTTATCCGTTTCTTCTGGTCCGGGTTCGCTATTTAAAAGAAGAATCTCTTGGGGCGGTTGGAAAATAGAAATCGTTAACAAAAGTAAGACGGTAATATTATTTGATAAGCAATTGCTGCCAGTTTTAAAAAGCATTAAACGGCTATTTGTCTTTATTTTGTGTGATATCATTAGACATACTTATTTAATTCTATTCATTTAGTTTCCTATTTTCAGTCAAATTTTTCAACAAACAAGAGGCCCCACGGGGCCTGAAGCGCTCATCTTGTACAGAACACAATTTAAACAGAGTCCAAGAATGAGTCTACCATTCTTGAGCAAGCCATCTCCATAGGCTACACTGTCAATCCTTGAGTCCCTCAGGAGTGACAAAAATAATCTGGGCATCATGCCTTTTCTTCAGTTGATCATAAGTAAAATGTAGAGCTCCCCTATGAAGCCCCTTGATACAACCTATGTGGATTAATCTTAGTACCTCTAGAGGGTACTGAATACAAAATTATTAATTCTTCAGCAAAATGGCCAATTCCGGCTCCCATAGAGAGCCCAAATATTAACCCAGGCTCTTGATTTGAACACAGTTAAATCTAACTTCCCTAGAGATGTTGTGTACCGAATATGAAAGCATTCTGACTGTTGGTGGTTCTGGAGAAGAAGATTTTTAAAGAATATTCCCCATATTACCCTATGTTAAAACTTCGGGCTGCTGTAGAGAACCCAAATATGAGCCAATGAGCTTTATTTCAACAAACTTTTATCTGACCCCCCTATGAATGCTGTATACCAAATATCAAAAGATTCTGATGATTGGTTCTGCAGAAAAGATTTTTAAAAAAATTTGCAAATATGCTGACTCAGCATTTTTTCGATGCCCATTACAGAACACGCTGACATAACCGATGGCAATTTTTTTTTTTACCATTCAATTCTACTGGTCATAAGGATACTTCATACCAAATAAAAGCTCTCTGTTCCGCAGGGTTTGGGAAATATGGGCGTTTGAAAATATTTCTATTTTTAGCTCCCAGGGTTCCCATGGGGATGCGGGAATTTTGTTTTTGCATGGGTCAAGTACTTATGACCCAATACTACCACAAACCAAATTTGGTTCATACCGGACCATCGGTTCAGAAAATAGAAATTTTGGGCGGGGCCAAAAATCTTACTCCTCCTATTACAAAGCCAAATATTACTTCACGAACTTCGTTTGAACAAACTTGATTCTACACCTCATATGGAAGCTCGACAGCAAATACCAAGTCATTGTACACACTGGTTCTTGAGAAGATTTTTAAAATATTTTGGAGCATTTTCCCCCACTCCCTCCCTATGGGGCTGGGCATGCTGAGTTGAACAAAAATGAAATGCCCCTTTGGGACCATCACTCACACAAACTTTCACTTGAATTGGCCCAGTGGCTTTCGAGGAGAAGACCAAAACATGGTGTTGACGGACGACGGACGGATTGCGATGAGATTAGCTCAGCTTGACTTTGTCAAGATGAGCTAAAAAAAACCTTCACTATTGGTATGGCGAGGGCCGGTCGCCGGGCAGGCGGCCCTTTTTGCCAAAAACCTTAGTCATTTCTGGACGGATTTTGATATTTGGTGTGTGGCTTGATATTCATGTGCAACACCCGGTGACGCAAAATGGGGTGTTTCCACACTTTTTCGCAAGAGTTATGGCCATTTGTTAAAATCTACTAATTTTGAGCTTGATAGCGCGATACTTCAACAAACGTCAACCGATTTGACAGATATTTGGCACGTGGGTTTCAAGGAACAATGTCTTGGTCGAGTTCGAAAACAGGCTCAGACCGATGTACGCTTGAAGAATTATTGGGCTGACCGTCATGTTTTGCAAATTTTGTGCTTGATACTAATGATACTGTTGATAGCGCCCTAACATGAACAACTGTTAACCGATTTGATTTTTTTTTTATTATTGTATGGGTTTCCAGGATAATTGTCTCGATCAAGTTCGAAATTGTTCGGTCCGATATATGACCGCAGAATTATTGAGTTGACGTAGTCATTTTGTTCAAATCAGTTATTTAGAAAAAGGTCCTCTCATGCTTTTTGGTTCATAGTTACCCACCGTTGTGTTATCCACGAAAACACGACCTCACATCCGGTCCTACTATTTAACGAACACAAACGAACATAAACGAACATAAACGAACAGAAGAGAAAATAATAGGAAATACAAGTTAAAAATGGTTGAGGGTGCATATGCAGGTACATGTGGGTATATATTATTCGTTTGTAAAATTTTATTCACTTCTGATGAGTATTTTGATGATTAATAAGGTTTATAAAATGTGCGACGGCGCGAAATTCTTGTGTTCGTTAAGTAGTAGCCTGCTTGAAGCTGTCGACAAGATGTGCGACAAAGGTGTGAAATCAATTAGCTGTCTATCTGAGGAAGAATGTCGCTGAGGAAAACAGCGAAAATTAGGTTTAAGAGGATGGCAAGCGCCTATTTTAATCGTGTGTAAAATTGTATCCACGTCTGATGAGTATTTTAGTGATAAATAAAGATTATAGCCATTATTTGGATTGACAAACATGCATCAAACTCTCGCTTTGGATTCCGAGGACGCATCACGGCGAGTCGGAGACAAACCGTCATCTACCCTTAGAAAGCGGAGCAAGACTCGGATACATGTAGCATATTGTACACCCACATAATGGTAATAATCTAAAGATCTTACAATATCTTGGGGATAAGTCATTAAAGCCCAGTTTAAGCTTTCCTGAAAACTTTCCCCGAACAAGCTCACCCTCCACCAACGCGGGCTCCCACTAACCTGAGAGGACAACCAGGCGCGTAGCCAGGAAAAAGTTTCCGGGGGGGGGGGATAACTGGCGGGGGGGGGGGGGGGTATAGCCATCAGATGCGCGAAAGGCGGGGGTGGGGTGGGGGGCCTGGGGGTCCTTCCCCAGGATTTTTTTTTTTTGGAGGGGGCGTATGGGGAAAATTTCCCAGGAAAATTTTAAAATCTAAGTCTAACTATATACTGGCGGGAAACATTTGGAAGGGGGTACAGCTACATTTTGGGGAGGGGGCACCTGCCCCCCTGTGGCAACGACAAATCCCGGGACACCTCCACCCACCGGTGCAACATATTAAAAAATAAAAAAATAATAAATTCGGAGCACGGGCGAAGGCTAATAGTATTGGACTAGATAAATGTTAAACTCCCCTCATCCTTTGCCCGGGCTTGGGACCGGCAGACTTAACAGAGTCAAGTCAGGCGGATTTAGAGTTGTTGTTTTTTCCAAAATGTCTTTGTCGGTGCCCACATGAATTGAAAAGAAAATCAGAATATATCTACCAAAGAAGTAAATATAATAATTGTTTGGAAAACATACCCCCCCCCCCCCCCCCCTCCCCACCGGCAGACTTAACAGAGTCAAGTTAGTCGGATTCAGAGTTGTTGTTTTTTCCAAAATGTCTTTGTCGGTGCGCACGTGAATTGAAAAGAAAATCAGAATATATCTACCAAAGAAGTAAATATAATAATTGTTTGGAAAACATAAAAACTCAAAATCCGCCTGATTTGACTTTGTTAAGTCCACCGGTGCTAAGCCCGGGCAAAGGATGAGGGGAGTTTAAAATTTATTTCTAATTTTTTTTTTTTTTAATTTAAAGCTTGTTCGGGAAAGTGTCCAGGAAAGCTTAAACTGGACTTCAATGCATGACTTATCCCTAAGATATTTTAAGATCTTCAGATTATTATCATTATGTGGGTGTACAATATGCTACATGTATCCGAGTCTTTCTCCGCTTTCTAAGGGTAGATCACGGTTTGTCCCCGACTCGCCGTGATGCATCCTCGGAATCCAAAGCGAGAGTTTGATGCATGTTTGTCAATCCAAATAATGGCTATAATCTTTATTTATCACTAAAATACTCATCAGACGTGGATACAATTTTACACACGATTAAAATAGGCACTTGCCATCCTCTTAAACCTAAATTTCGCTGTTTTCCTCAGCGACATTCTTCCTCAGATAGACAGCTAATTGATTTCACACCTTTGTCGCATCTTGTCGACAGCTTCAAGCAGGCAACTACTTAACGAACACAAGAATTTCGCGCCGTCGTAGATTTTATAAACCTTATTAATCATCAAAATACTCATCAGAAGTGAATAAAATTTTACAAACGAATAATATATACCTGCATATGCACCCTCAATCATTTTTAACTTGTATTTCCTATTATTTTCTCTTCTGTTCGTTTATGTTCGTTTATGTTCGTTTGTGTTCGTTAAATAGTAGGACCCCTCACATCGGCGATGAGGATCATTTCTATAAATAGAGTTGTTGAGTTGACGTTCGTTTCGTGATTGATCATAATTCAATGATTCACATAGATTATTATTTAATTTATTGTCCTCACACAAGGTGAAGGGGAAATAAATTTGAAAAAAGAGTTTCAATCTGGCCTAATTATTGATGCCTTTCACACGTACACATGTCCTAAAATAAACTGATTTTGCGTCCATTGCTTCAATAGATTAGAGAAATTGTGTCCCACTCCCCCTCCCCTCCCGTCCCCTCCCCAGTCCCCACCCCACGAAACAAACGTAAACGTCAATTTTGTTTCTAAAATTGGGGTTGCAGCTATATTATTCAGCAATACAGACACTGCCATTTTAACTGCCATTTATCCTAACAACTGATGTCAAATTTTCTTCTGCATACTGATGTGGTAAAAAATAGCCCTCAATGAATGTGACCACCCCCCTCCCCCCTCCACCCACCGCCACCCCCCTTTTCATAAAAAAAACTATGATACAATTCATAAATTAATTGATGTTGACACAAAACAAACATCTTGCGAAAAAACTATCACAAATGGGAAATTTATACTGATGTGGTAACATTTTTAAAAAAATAGCCCTCAATGAATGAGAAAAGAAAAAATTAATTACTGTAAAACAAAGAAAAACACCTATAGACGAGAGGGAGTAGGCAATCTCAAGGTCCGTAGGCAGAAGAAGGGTAAAAAATCCGAGTGTGAGGTGAATAATACGGAAATTAGCCATTGGGAACTCTTAAAATAGCCTGCTTTTCCTTGGAAAGAACCGATTTCAGCGATGCGGGAGGAAAAGATTGAGCCTTCTTTTTCCCCACCATCACAGAAGCCGGTTTAGGAGTGCTAGTCTTAATTTTTTTCCTGGCGCGACCAGATTTCTTACGGGGTCCCACCGCCCCTCCCGCGATCGCAGCAGCAATCGGAGAGGGGTAATCCGAAGAAACCTCCAAATCTCTTTTAAGAGTAGAAAGAGGAATAACATCCTCATTGGCATCCTCCATATCCAGATTCTGACAGCCAGCGGGAGGATAGGGATGGGGAAATAACGTCCACCTCCGGCGTGCCAACCACATAATCCCCCTCCACCAACCGGCCGTCAGCACCACGAACTGCAACTTCGCAAATATTACCCACATCATGTACATCTGCATGCACATCTGCATGCACAACGTGAATTCCAACCTGTGGGGGTCAGAAGCCACAGAAGAGTCAGTGACAGATTTTCCACCGGAAATAGAAGAGTGAGTCTCGGAAACAGCTGAAAGGGATCGTTCCAATTGTCTAGAAACATCCAATTGACATTCCCTCAGTTTCTGAATCTTCTCGCGGATCTGATCGGCGTGGTACCTGGTTGGTTGACGGATCTGGATCGTCCGTGGAGATCACATAAGTAGCCTCATTTGACTTATGCTTAGGCTCAGAACGTACAGCGTCTGCATACTTCTGTGGAACGGAAGCAACTCGACAATCTTTCCGGATGTGGCCCTCGCAGCCACACTTCAGGCAGAGTGGGGGGTCTACCTGGCATTGTGATTAAAACAGTTCACCCACTCACCTGAAGCAAATGAGGAATGCGTGCGCAATCCTCAATGGAGGCAGTGATTAGAACAGATCGCAATCCTGAAGCGATATCCTTGTTGAAAGTGGTTTTCAAAAAATTTATATTTTCAGTTTTCCCGAAAGAACTTAAAGAGTTTTTCAAACAGTTGTTCGGAACGTGCAGAGGAAGCCAGTGAATTTTCAACTGTACTTTTTGAGATGTCCATGACGAAAGTGTACACACACGATTTCTGTCGGTTGTGGTGATAGAATGTAGTTTGAGAAAGTCCTCTGCAACGGTCACTCTGGAAAAAACAACATACCACTCGTGAGTGGGTCTTAGTTTATAAATTGGTTCGATGGAATCTGCAGGCACAAGTGGTTTGATGGTGTCATAGAGTTTTGTCCGATACGTCAAATGGATTTCGACCTTGAATCGATATTTTTGTATTTTTGCTGTACAGGCCTGAAGAAAATATGACGAATGTTTATAGGTATCCATGGAGATGAATAGCACGGTAAGGAGAGTAAACAAGGTCATCGAACTGAACAGTTTCACATTGTGAAGAAAACAAAAAAGGGTTATAAAACCCACAGAGGTGGAGGATCGTATGTTGGGAAGCGATATCACACTCTCTGTCATATTATTTGCCAGACTCGAGAAAAAAAAACGTCGCCGGTGTTCCGTCAAGGATTTACGAAATAACGTCGCCGTTATTTGGTAATTTGGGGGCGCGGTGGCTCAGTAGGTAGAGGCGCAGGCTGCAAGCCGAGAGGTCCTCGGTTGGAATCCCACCTGCGGCAACCGCGTTGTGTCCTTGGGCAATACCCATCACCCCCATTGCCCATGTGGGGGCACGATGACGCCGTGTACTAAGGCGTGCTGCACGTCGATGGTACGCATGTCTTCAACCAATCTAACCCTGCCTGTGCTGCAGTGCAGAGTTACGATGTTGGGGAGCTGGCAGCTGCTCGTCGTTGCTCGGTGGTTCTCTCCGGGTACTCCGGCTTCCTCCACCCGTAAAACTGTCACGGTCATGATTAGCCATTGTGCATAAATATGTGACCTTAAACATCAATAAATAAATATAAATAAATAAATTTGGTAATTTATCCGTTTCTTCTGGTCCGGGTTCGCTATTTAAAAGAAGAATCTCTTGGGGCGGTTGGAAAATAGGAATCGTTAACAAAAGTAAGACGGTAATATTATTTGATAAGCAATTGCTGCCAGTTTTAAAAAGCATTAACCGGCTATTTGTCTTTATTTTGTGTGATATCATCAGACATACTTATTTAATTCTATTCATTTAGTTTCCTCTTTTCAGTCAAATTTTTCAACAAACAAGCGGCCCCACGGGGCCTGAAGCGCTCATCTTGCACAGAACACAATTTAAACAGAGTCCAAGAATGAGTCTACATTAAGCAAGCCATCTCCATAGGCTACACTTTCAATCCTTGAGTCCTTCAGGAGTGACAAAAATAATCTGGGCATCATGCCTTTTCTTCAGTTGATCATAAGTAAAATGTAGAGCTCCCCTATGAAGCCCCTTGATACAACCTATGTGGATTAATCTTAGTACCTCTAGAGGGTACTGAATACAAAATTATTAATTCTTCAGCAAAATGGCCAATTCCGGCTCCCATAGAGAGCCCAAATATTAACCCAGGCTCTTGATTTGAACACAGTTAAATCTGACTTTCCTAGAGATGTTGTGTACCGAATATGAAAGCATTCTGACTGTTGGATCTGAAGAAGAGAAATTGTAAAGAAATTTCTTCGAACTGCACCAAGTTCAAATTTGGGCTACCATAGCGAGCCCAAATATTAACCTATGGATCCGATTTGAACAAACTTGAATCTGACCCCCTAGAGATGTTGTATACCAAATGTGAAAGCATTCTGATAAGTGAATCTGAAGAAGAAGATTTTTGAAGAAATTCCCTCATATTGTACTAAGTTAAATTTCATGTTCCCATATGGAGCCCAAATATTAACCTAGGCACTCAAATTGAACAACCTGGAATCTGACCCCCCTAGAGATGTTGTATACCAAATATAAAAGCATTCCGACTGGTGGATTTGAAGAAGAAGATTTTTAAAGAAATTTCCTCATATTGCACTAAGTAAAAATTTGGGCTACCATAGTGAGCCCAAATATATACCTAGGGATCTGATTTGAACAGACTTGAATCTGACCCCCATAGAGATGTTGCATACCAAATATCAAAGCATTCTGACTGATGGATCTGAAGAAGATTTTTTTTAAATTACCCTCCATATTGAACAAAGATAAAATTTGGGCTTCCGTAGGAAGCCCAAATATTAACCCAGGGACTTGGTTTGAACAATCTAGAATCTGACCCTCATAACAATGACGTATACCAACTATTAAAAGATTCTGACTGGTGGTTCTGAAGAAGAAGATTTTTAAAGAATATTCCCCATATTACCCTATGTTAAAACTTTGGGCTCCTGTAGAGAACCCAAATATGAACCAATGAGCTTTATTTCAACAAACGTTTATCTGACCCCCCTATGAATGCTGTATACCAAATATCAAAAGATTCTGATGATTGGTTCTGCAGAAAAGATTTTTTTAATTTTTTGCAAATATGCTGACTCAGCATTTTTTCGATGCCCATTACAGAACACGCTAACATAACCTATGGCAATTTTTTTTTACCATTCAATTCTACTCGTCATAAGGATATTTCATACCAAATAAAAGCTCTCTGTTCCGTGGGGTTTGGAAAATATGGGCGTTTGAAAATATTTCTATTTTTAGCTCCCAGGGTTCCCATGGGGATGCGGAAATTTTTTTTTTTTTGCATGGGTCAAGTACTTATGACCCAATACTACCACAAACCAAATTTGGTTCATACCGGACCATCGGTTCAGAAAATAGAAATTTTGGGCGGGGCCAAAAATCTTACTCCTCCTATTACAAAGCCAAATATTAATTCACGAACTTCGTTTGAACAAACTTGATTCTACACCTCATATGGAAGCTCGACAGCAAATATTAAGACATTGTACACACTGATTCTTGAGAAGAAGATTTTAAAAATATTTTGGAGCATTTTCCCCCACTCCCTCCCTATGGGGCTGGACATGCTGAGTTGAACAAAAATGAAATGCCCCTTTGGACCATCACTCACACAAACTTTCACTTGAATTGGCCCAGTGGCTTTGGAGGAGAAGACCAAAACATGGTGTTGACGGACGACGGACGGAGAGCGATGAGATTAGCTCAGCTTGACTTTGTCAAGATGAGCTAAAAAAAACCCTTCACTATTGGTATGGCGAGGGCCGGTCGCCGGGCAGGCGGCCCTTTTTGCCAAAAACCTTAGTTATTTCTGGACGGATTTTGATATTTGGTGTGTGGCTTGATATTCATGTGCAACACCCGGTGACGCAAAATAGGGTGTTTCCACGCTTTTTCGCAAGAGTTATGGCCATTTGTTAAAATCTACTAATTTTGAGCTTGATAGCGCGATACTTCAACAAACGTCAACCGATTTGACAGATATTTGGCACGTGGGTTTCAAGGAACAATGTCTTGGTCGAGTTCGAAAACAGGCTCAGACCGATGTACGCTTGAAGAATTATTGGGCTGACCGTCATGTTTTGCAAATTTTGTGCTTGATACTAATGATACTGTTGATAGCGCCCTAACATGAACAACTGTTAACCGATTTGAATTTTTTTTTATTGTATGGGTTTCCAGGATAATTGTCTCGATCAAGTTCGAAATTGTTCGGTCCGATATATGACCGCATAATTATTGAGTTGACGTAGTCATTTTGTTCAAATCAGTTATTTAGAAAAAGGTCCTCTCATGCTTTTTGGTTCATAGTTACCCACCGTTGTGTTATCCACGAAAACACGACCTCACATCGGCGATGAGGATCATTTCTATAAATAGAGTTGTTGAGTTGACGTTCGTTTCGTGATTGATCATAATTCAATGATTCACATAGATTATTATTTAATTTATTGTCCTCACACAAGGTGAAGGGGAAATAAATTTGAAAAAAAAGTTTCAATCTGGCCTAATTATTGATGCCTTTCACACGTACACATGTCCTTAAATAAACTGATTTTGCGTCCATTGCTCCAACAGATTAGAGAAATTGTGTCTCACTCCCCCTCCCCTCCCCAGTCCCCACCCCACGAAACAAACGTAAACGTCAATTTTGTTTCTAAAATTGGGGTTGCAGCTATATTATTCAGCAATACAGACACTGCCATTTTAACTGCCATTTATCCTAACAACTGATGTCAAATTTTCTTCCGCATACTGATGTGGTAAAAAATAGCCCTCAATGAATGTGACCACCCCCCCCCCCCTCCCCCCACCGCCATACCCCTTTCCATAAAAAACTATGATATAATTCATAAATTAATTGATGTTGACACAAAACAAACATCTTGCGAAAAAACTATCACAAATGGGAAATTTATACTGATGTGGTAACATTTTTAAAAAAAATAGCCCTCAATGAATGTGCCCCCCTCCCCCCCCCCCCCCCCCCCCCCTCAGTATACCCCTCTTCATCAAAAAACGTGATATAATTCAAAAATTAATTAATGTTGACACAAAACAAACAACTTGTGACATTAAATATCCCACTTGTGATCGTTTTTAAATCACATTCAGGCTTCTGAAGACATTTCACATCATGTGTTTGGTGACTCATTTGCAATGTTTTGTAAAAAAAAAAAAAGAAACAAGAGGCCCCAGGGGGCCTGAAGCGCGCATCTTGAACAGAACACAATTTAAACAGAGTCCAAGAATGAGTCTACATTAAGCAAGCCATCTCCATAGGCTAAACTGTCAATCCTTGAGTCCCTCAGGAGTGACAAAAATAATCTGGGCATCATGCCTTTTCTTCGGTTGATCATAAAGTAAAATGTAGAGCTCCCCTATGAAGCCCCTTGATACAGCCTATGTGGATTAATCTTAGTTACACACCTCTAGAGGGTACTGAATACAAAATTTTTAATTCTTCCGCAAAATGGCCAATTCCGACTCCCATAGAGAGCCCAAATATTAGCCCAGGCTCTTGCTTTGAACACAGTAGAATGAACTTGAATCTGACTTCCCTAGAGATGTTGTGTACCGAATATGAAAGCATTTTGACTGTTGGATCTGAAGAAGAGAAATTGTAAAGAAATTTCTTCGAATTGCACTAAGTTCAAATTTGGGCTACCATAGCGAGCCCAAATATTAACCTATGGATCCGATTTGAACAAACTTGAATCTGACCCCCCCTAGAGATGTTGTATACCAAATGTGAAAGCATTCTGACAAGTGGATCTGAAGAAGATTTTTGAAGAAATTTCCTCATATTGTACTAAGTTAAATTTCATGTTCCCATATGGAGCCCAAATATTAACCTAGGCACTCAAATTGAACAACCTGGAATCTGCCCCCCCCCCCCCCCCCCGAGATGTTGTATACCAAATATAAAAGCATTCCGATTGGTGGATCTGAAGAAGAAGATTTTTAAAGAAATTTACTCATATTGCACAAAGTAAAAATTTGGGCTACCCTAGGCATAGTGAGCCCAAATATTTACCTAGGGATCTGATTTGAACAAAATTGAATCTGACCCCCTTAGAGATGCTGCGTACCAAATATCAAAGCATTCTGACTGGTGGATCTGAAGAAGATGATTTTTTTAAATTACCCTCCATATTGAACAAAAATAAAATTTGGGCTTCCATAGGAAGCCCAAATATTAACCTAGGGACTTGGTTTGAACAATCTTGAATCTGACCCTCATAACAATGATGTATACCAAACATTAAAAGATTCTGACTGGTGGTTCTAAAGAAGAAGATTTTTAAAGAATATTCCCCATATTACCCTGTGTTAAAACTTCAGGCTCATGTAGAGAGCCCAAATATGAACCAATGAGCTTTATTTCAACAAACTTTTATTTGACCCCCGCTATGAATGCTGTATATCAAATATAAAAAAATTCTGATGATTGTTCTGGAGAAAAGATTTTTTAAAATTTATGCAAATATGCTGACTCTGCATTGTTTCAATGCCCATTGCAGAGCATCCTAACATAACCGATGGCAATTGTTTTTTACCATTCAATTCTACTGGTCCTAAGGATACTTCATACCAAACAACAGCTCTCTGTTCCGTGTGGTTTGGAAATATGGGTGTTTGAAAATATTTCTATTTTTAGCTCCCAGGGTTCCCATGGGGATGCGGGAATTTTATTTTTTTTTTGCTTGGGTCAAGTACTTATGACCCAATAATACCACAAACCAAATTTGGTTCATACCGGACCATCGGTTCAGAAAATAGAAATTTTGGGCGGGGCCAAAAATCTTACCTCTCCTATTACAAAGCCAAATATAACTTCACGGACTTCGTTTGAACAAACTTGATTCTACATCTCATATGGAAGCTCCATAGCAAATATCAAGTCAGTGTACATGTACACACTGGTTCTTGAGAAGAAGATTTTAAAAATATTTTGGAGCATTTTCCCCCACTCCCTCCCTATGGGCCTGGGCATGATGAGTTGAACAAAAATGAAATGCCCCTTTAGGACCATCACTCACACAAACTTTCACTTGAATTGGCCCAGTGGCTTTGGAGGAGACGACCAAAACATGGTGTTGACGGACGGGAGACGACGAACGGGGAGCGATGAGATTAGCTCAGCTTGACTTTGTCAAGCTGAGCTAAAAAAAGCCAGTTTTCTCAGTTAAGGCACCTAGAGTCATTGGTATGGTACTGACAAAAACATAAAACACTCCTTTTTTCAACATTATGACCAGTACTGCTCATGTGGTATCTCTTAGCACTGTTAAAATGCCTAAAAGCATCCAGTATTGATTCTGTGGTGCTGTGCTTGAGCAGCAAGTATCCATTAGGGCACTTTCACAACCTTGGATTTAATCCCCACAAACACCCATTCTGATAAAAAGAGTGAAATTGTGGAAAATATGTCTCCAAGGAGGATGAATGAGATATTTTCTTAAAAAATTTATCTTTTTTTAGTATTTACTATATTTGTGAGTGAATGGGGGGGGGGGGGTGCAGGTAGAGTGTAACAAATAGTCAGCTGCCAGTTATTGAAAATGTACAACCAGGCAAATGAAAACCAAAGAAATGCTTTGTCTGATGGACAGAGAGAGACATGCAGTCACACAAATTGAAAGTAGAGTGTGAAAAAGAGCAGTGCTCAAAATAACTTTTTTTTTGCGTAGCAAAATGCTACACATTTCCAAAAAATGAATAGCATTTTGTAAAAATTACATAGCTATTTTTCTATACCCGAGTTATGTTATGCTGTTTTGTATTGAATTCTTCTAAGTAGATAGAATAGTTTCCTTCCATTTCTGGGCATTTCGAAATGATTTGCAACACATGAAACACTTACTATGTTTTTTTTTAACTGAACTGCCTTTAAGGGTTGCATGGACTTGTATATTTTCTAATGGCATCTCGGTTGTTTAATAGAGTTCTCAAAATGGAAGTTGGGATTTTTAATTTGATGGGCTTGGAAGTTATTTTTAATGGACATTTTATGCAAAATGTTGTAAAAACAGGAAGAATTTAAACCAACAGAATTCATCTTACATATGAAGTTGCTGATGATGCTTGATGGAGAGCTAATCTGAGTTATGCCTGGAATGTTCCACAATCAGAAGAAAAGCGTCAGTGAACTAGTTTTCAAATTTGTTTGCAAATTTTCATTTACATTTTGCGATACAAGATAATCAACTGCAGCCTAATAGGCTGCAGTTGATTATCTTGTATCGCAAAATGCTATACATAATTGAACATTGTGTAGCTTTTTGCAAGTTTTGCATAGCAAAACGCGACGCGACACCGCTTATTTTGAGCCCTGAAAAATAGTCAGCTGCCAGCTATTGAAAATGTACAACCAGGCAAATGAAAACCAAAGAAACGCTTTGTCTGATGGACAGACAGACAGACATGCAGTCACACAAATTGAAAGTCTACACAGAAATAAAAACTTGACATACAATGGAAAATTTTGTTAGAGGAGCCAGGACAAGATGCTCAAACGGAAAAAAAAACCTCAATGGACCCGGAGTGCTGCAGTACCAAAGCAAATCATAGGAAACTGAGAGTGTATGAGATTGACTTTAGTTTCCCAAAACATACTGTACAGTCTTTCCAATTGTTTCTCATCAACTGAGGCTTCAGTATGGGTGGGTGACTTGATTTAAGGAGAGAATAATATTTCACAGTTGTTACTGTAGTTTTGTGCTGTAACATGGGAACCGTGACAACAACACTCGATCTAAACAAAATTTGATCGCATCTCTTTAATTTTGGGATTCAAATATCTTTGTCAAGTATAACCCTTCAGAGAACTTTTTCCGACCCAAAAACAGGGGGTCGTACATCAAATAAGAGGGAAAAATTAGTACTAGACTACTTTATTAGTACAAGACAAATTTATTGGTAGCTGTGCACAAATGCCATTCACTCACATTTGCAACTTTATTATGTTATTTTTTCCACTGGACCCCACCCCCAAATTTGTGTTCCAAAATACTCTTACAATGAAGAAATTATTTTCTAACATTTTTTAACCCTTTACCAAATATAACGGTCAAAAGCTGCTGGTGCTATTCACAAGTATTGCCTTTCCATGTTCATTATTTTCTTGGTGTTTTTGTGTCAAAAACCTAGCTTATGACCCCCTCATTGGAATGAGGTCATTCCAATGGTGTAAAAAGTCATGTTTTTGACACAAAAAATTAGTAAGTCAATAAGTTTGTGGGCAAGGGTAATCAGCTTTTCATGTTAAGTAAAGGGTTAACAGCATAATTCAGACAAACATCTAAATACCAGTACATAAAAGTGCAATATGGGTATTCTGGCTGTGGGTTTGAATGGGGATTTGAAAGGGGGTTGGAAGATTCAGGGCTCGCAAATAGTGAAAAAAACGTGATTGCCCGTCGGGGGGTAATACTTTTTGCCGGTAAAAAGGACGGTAAGTGAAAAAAACTACATTTTAAAGTACTAAATGTACCTCTGAATGTGTGAAAAGTGATTATTCAAGGAAGCTTACGCAATAATAAGTATATAGAAGGAAGATTAAGTATTGTTTGTTTTATTGTAGACTATTTACAAGACAGTTTGTTTTATTGTAGACTATTTACAAGACAAAATTGATCATTTTTCCATCGTCACTGATCGATACGCCATTTTGTGCAGGGAAAACAACGATTTCGCTGAGGTGCACGACGGTTTGAATATTATCATACTTGCTCGATGGAGGTGCAGCTAATTTTAGGTGTTTCTGTTCACTACGAGGGGATTTAACAGAAAGTGTTTTTGGAGAGAAACCATTTCTAATTTGAAAATAGTCTACAATAAAACAAACAATATGTAATCTTCGTTTTATATTGCGCACGCTTCATTAAATTGTTACTTCACACTTTCAGAGGTTCATTTAGTAAAACAGTTTTTATACGCTTACCGTCCTTTTTACCGGCAAAAAGTTGTGTTCAATCTTTTTTTTTTAAACGGGGGTTCACATTTTATTTTCAGTTAGCGTTTCGCCAAACACATGCCGAGGTGATAATAGATATTAAAACCATACATACATCAGTGGAATGAGTGGATACGAGTTCTAGATTCCTGAAAGTTCCACCTCAGTGATACTCACATGAGCCTGTTAAGACTAGGGCCCCTTGTGCTCACTCCACCAATCCCTATGTGTGAGCTCACACGGTGTGTGGGTGGGTGGGGGGCAAAGGGAGGCAGGGGGGGGGGGGCTGCGGGGCCCCAAATATGCAAACCGTAACTTACTGTTTTTAACCCCGACGTTTCCTCAGGAGGCACCAGAATCGATCTGAGAGCTTCAAAATTTGAAGAAAAAAAATATCCGGAAAAGGGCCCACAGCCGTGGGAGGGAATACGCCAAATTCCATATTTCAAGCCATTGAAATATGCCAGCGTTGTCGATCTTGCCCTCCCCCCCCCCCCCCCCACACATTTTCGAAATTATGGGAAATGGATTATATATATATAGCGGGGCGTTGCCAGGATTCTGTAATGGTGTGTGTGTGGGGGGTGGGGGGTGGCAAGAATGCTTCACTTCACACTTTCAGAGGTACATGTACATTTTGTAAAACAGTTTTTATACGATTACCGTCCTTTTTACCGGCAAAAAATAGTCTACAATAAAACAAACAATACTTAATGTTCGTTATATATATTTATCATTGCGTACGCTTCACACGTACGTACATCAGTAGATACTAGTTCTAGATGCCTGTATGTCCTACCCCAATGATACTCACAGGCGCTTATTAAGACTGGAGTGCCTTGTTCTCACTCCACCAATCCCTATGGCCTATGTGTGAGCTCCCTGTGGTAGACCGGTGGGGGGGGGGGGGGGGGGGGCTGAGGGCCCCCAAATGCAAACCATAATTCAAAATATCCTGGGAAGGGCTCATAATCGTGGGAGGGAATACGCACATTTCCATAGTTCAAGCGTTATATCGATCTTCCCCCCCCCCCCCCCCTCCACCATTTCGAAAATATGAAATGGATTTTTTTTATCTAGTAGGGGCGTAGCCAGGATTATATAACTATAATGGAGGGGCATTTTGGTTTTTTTTTGGGGGGGGGAGGGGGGCAATCATGATATTTGGAAGGTCGTTGTGGGGTTGTGGGGTTCCCCCCCCCCCCAAAAAAAAAAAAATGCAAACTGGAACATACTGTTTTTAACCCCTACCTTTCTTCAGGGGGCACCAGGATCGATCTCCTCCAGTGTGAGTAAAGGTGAGGGCAGGCACCACAGAGTCACTGGAAGCATATAAATAATTGAATGGCGATGTTCGTATATAGCGCTGGCCGATTTTGGCCGTTACAACTGGGTTTTGTACAAAATCATGTTTTTTTGTTGTTTCTTATTTTGATATTACTCGACACGATGATAAACTCTGTTCAATAAATTATGTTCACAAAGATCTTTGTTGCTTTTTATAAGTTGCTTGGTAAGCCAGCATGGCGACCAAAATCGAAGACTAGGCTAGTGTCCAATCCCTGTACATGTTAATTCCCTTCTCTATATTGCCTGCCCAGTAAGCACATACGATTACATTGAAACTGGCATCTGAACACAATCCCTACTGCTTTTCTCTGACACACACTGGCGCTTTAGGCTATTTTGAACTTGCACTCCAAGATTGGGCATCAAGTAATTGGAAGCATTCCAAATCTATTGCGGGCGATTGGAATTAATAACTAATGAATTGTTTACGATAATTTGTCTCTGGGGAGGTCTAGCCCTAGTTCTAAATATTATGATTGCCCCCCCCCCCCACTTCATAACAGAATCCTGGCTACGCCCCGCTAGATATATAATCCATTTCCCATAATTTCGAAAATAGGGGGGGGGGGGGGGGGGGCAAGATCGACAACGCTGGCATATTTCAATGGCTTGAACTATGGAATTGGGCATATTCCCTCCCACGGTTGTGGGCCCTTTCCCGGATATCTTTTTTCTTCATAATCTGAAGCTCTCAGATCGATTCTGGTGCCTCCTGAGGAAACGTGGGGGTTAAAAACAGTAAGTTACGGTTTGCATATTTGGGGTCCCGAAGAACCCCACCCCACCCCCTCCACTCCCCCTCCCACCGGGCCCACCACTGTGAGCTCACACATAGGGATTGGTGGAGTGAGCACAAGGGGCCCTAGTCTTAACAGGCTCATGTGGGTATCACTGAGGTGGGACTTACAGGAATCTAGAACTAGTATCCACTGATGTATGTATGGTTTTAATATTTATTATCACCTCGGCATGTGTTTGGCGAAACGCTAACTGAAAATAAAATATGAACCCCTGTTTAACCCTTTACCTAACCTGAAAAGCAGACGACACTTGAAAAAATAATTCCTGAATAACTAATTTTTTTCATTTTTTGTCTCAAAAACATAGGTTATGACCCCTCGTTGAAACGAGCTCGACGAGCTCGTTCCAACGAGGGGTCATAACCTATGTTTTTGAGACAAAAAATGAAAAAAATAATGAAAATTAATTGGCGATTTTTTTAGAATAGCGCTGGCCGGTTTTGGCCGTTACGTTGGGTAAAGGGTTAAAAAACAAAAAGCTTGAACACAACGTTTTGCCGGTAAAAAGGACGGTAAGCGTATAAAAACTGTTTTTACTAAACGAACCTCTGAAAGTATGAAGTGACAATTTAATGAAGCGTGCGCAATATAAAACGAAGATTAAGTATTGTTTGTTTTATTGTAGACTATTTTCAAATCATAAATGGTTTCTCTCCAAAGATACTTTCTGTTAAATCGGATCCCCTCGTAGTGAACAGAAATATCTAAAATTAGCTACACCTCCATCGAGCAGGTATGATAATATTCACCCCGTCGTGCACCTCAGCGAAGTCGTTGTTTTCCCTGCACAAAATGGCGTGTCGATTAGATTAGATTAGATTAGATTTATTGCAAAAAACACCTTCGATGAGGCAGATTGCACACAAGTAAGTTATGAATAAATTTGTAACTGAAATTACAATACAATCTTTGTACCTTCAGTGTCGATGGAAAAATGATCTATTTTGTCTTGTAAATAGTCCACAATAAAACAAACAATACTTAATCTTCTTTCTAAATTCTATATACTTATTATTGCGTAAGCTTCCTTAAAAAATCACTTTTCACACATTCAGGGGTACATTTAGTACTTTAAAACGTTGTTTTTATACACTTACCGTCCTTTTTACCAGATACCGTCCTTTTTACCGGCAAAAAGTATTACCCCCGTCGGGCAGACTTCTTTTGGGATCTGGTTGCCCGCCCCAGAAAATGGTGGCCCGGCATTAGAGCTGATATTTGATTGCTCAATTTGTACACATTTGAATGTGAATCGATCAGATATATGACAACAAACGATGTACAACAACAGGTGAGGTGGTGAAAGATGGGGAAACTGTCACAGATCAAGATTCAGTTCACTGTTGTGCAAAAAAGCCATTCACCATGCGTCATGACATCTGACACGTCGGATTGGGAAGTTCGAACCGTAACACCCAGGCCTCCCCCTATTACGTAACTGCCTGCAAAGTATCCTGGTTCACTGCGCTACGTTAACTTACTATCTCAACTGAGAACTAATCTCAAACATATTCTTACGTATCGTTTGTTGAACATAGTAACAAAAAAATAAATAAGTACCTGACCAAGAGGAAGATCAGCAACAGAGACCGTTGCAATGCTGAATGAGCGCAACATGCACTTTCACTTTCGAAAAACGATTTCTGGGAAGGTAATGGTTGTGTTTGAATCTTTGTTCGGGACATTATGAGTGCACAGTATTGTCTCTACAGGGATATTACGTCACGCCATTCTCGGTTGCTTATCGTGCCGGTGCACTCCCGATATCTGGGAACATTGATTCAAATACAACCAGACTCCACTCGTGTGCATTACTGAACAATATCAAAATTTGCCCTGAATGTCGCTGTGGGTGGTTTGAGTGTGTGTGTGTGTGTGTGGGGGGGGGGGGGGGGGGGGGGGGGGGGGGGCTGTCAGCTGAGCCTGTTTCTAACAGTATCAGTGGGACTCCGACAAGGCTAGTCAGTACCTACGACACGTGTTGACCATTTGTTTAGGTTTGTTGAATAATTTACATGCAAATTCATGTAACCCTTTTTTCTCAACTGAGCAACTATTTCGGAAAGAAGGTCAAAGAACTGTTACATACCCTAATAGGCTCTGACTTACAGTATTAATACTGATGAGTCCTCTTGTAGTAGACGTAAGAGTTAGACCTAGTAATGATACTTCATACCATAAAATGGGTGTCAAATTTTATATTGTGATTACAAAGCATCAGCCTGACAGGGCCTAGTTTACATGTTATTAACCCTTTACGTTTCAGTGGCCTACTTATGTAATATTCAAAACCGACTAACACAACACCTGATATCACTATTCAATCTTGTTTTTTTTTATATTTTCATTATTGCTTCCAATATATAGGTTATAACCCCTTATTCATTCCAATGAGGGGGCCCTGACCAATGTTTTGAAAGCAAAGCACGGACATCTTTAGTTGCAGCACAAGAATTTTTTCATGAGTGTCGTCTGCTCCCAGCGTTATGTAAAGGGTTAAAATGCATGTCGTTTCAGTGCCCATGCATTGATCATGGTAAACAACACAGTACGCTGTGAGTTAACTGAAATATGCGAGAACTTTATTTTCAACTAAAAAATTAAAAGAGTTACAGGGTAATAGTACCTTGCCCAATAGATATTGCCAGAAATAACTTTTGTCGAAGTCTCTACATTTTCTCCAATAAAACCAACCAAACATCGATATGATCAGAGTCAGCTCAACCAGCTGGCTCAGATTTTATCAATATTTGTATGTTTTTATGGCAAATTTACAAGTTATTGAATATATAAGAAGGTCAGGAGTGCCTGTGGCACTGTGCCACAAGCATTAAAATAACAGTTTTTTTAATCACTATCAGAGTCTGGATCTGAGTCTTGCCCACTTAGTGTTTTGTCATTTATTTCCGACGAGTCTGACTCGCCACCAGGAATACTGCAAGTCGGCTCCAGTTCTACAGCGGTCGTCCGTTTCTTCTCGAGTCGCTTTGGTGTTTTATGTGATATGTGTCGTTTCCTTTGCCCAGAAAGCAGCCAGTGATCAAGAGCAAAATCTGGGGAGAATGTTTCAATCGACTCACCATCGTTGGAGATCAGCATTAAATCATTGAGGGTGTCTGCCTTTAAAGCTGTGCGCTGACTTCGCTTAATTCTGTTCATGCAAGAAAACCCCCTTTCACAAGTAGCTGTTGACGGAGACAATGTCAGTCCAATATTAACCAAAGACATTATATTTTTCATGCTTTCTGGATTTTCATTCAGTAAGTCGGCATACACATCATTGAGCTTCCGTCCCCTGTGGGATGCCATCCAGGGCTCGCAAATAGTGAAAAAACGTGATTGCCCGTCGGGCAGACTTCTTTTGGGATCTGGTTGCCCGCCCCAGAAAATGGTGGCCCGGCATTAGAACTGATATTTGATTGCTCAATTTGTACACATTTGAATGTGAATCGATCAGATATATGACAACAAACGATGTACAATAACAGGTGAGGTGGTGAAAGATGGGGAAACTGTCACAGATCAAGATTCAGTTCACTGTTGTGCAAAAAAGCCATTCACCATTGTTTTGAAAGCAAAGCACGGACATCTTTAGTTGCAGCACAAGAATTTTTTCATGAGTGTCGTCTGCTCCCAGCGTTATGTAAAGGGTTAAAATGCATGTCGTTTCAGTGCCCATGCATTGATCATGGTAAACAACACAGTACGCTGTGAGTTAACCCTTTACCCAACGTAACGGCCAAAACCGGCCAGCGCTATTCTCAAAAATCGCCAATTAATTTTCAAAATATTTTCATTTTTTGTCTCAAAAACATAGGTTATGACCCCTCGTTGGAACGAGCTCGTCGAGCTCGTTCCAACGAGGGGTCATAACCTATGTTTTTGAGACAAAAAATGAAAAAAATTAGTTATTCAAGAATTTTTTTTGCAAGTGTCGTCTGCTTTTCATGTTAGGTAAAGGGGTAACTGAAATATGCGAGAACTTTATTTTCAACTAAAAAATTAAAAGAGTTACAGGCTAATAGTACCTCGCCCAATAGATATTGCCAGAAATAACTTTTGTCGAAGTCTCTACATTTTCTCCAATAAAACCAACCAAACATCGATATGATCAGAGTCAGCTCAACCAGCTGGCTCAGATTTTATCAATATTTGTATGTTTTCATGGCAAATTTACAAGTTATTGAATATATAAGAAGGCCAGGAATGCCTGTGGCACTGTGCCACAAGCATTAAAATAACAGTTTTTTAATCACTATCTGAGTCTGGATCTGAGTCTTGCCCACTTAGTGTTTTGTCATTTATTTCCGACGAATCTGACTCACCACCAGGAATACTGCAAGTCGGCTCCACTTCTACAGCGGTCGTCCGTTTCTTCTCGAGTCGCTTTGGTGTTTTATGTGATATGTGTCGTTTCCTTTGCCCAGAAAGCAGCCAGTGATCAAGAGCAAAATCTGGGGAGAATGTTTCAATCGACTCACCATCGTTGGAGATCAGCATTAAATCATTGAGGGAGTCTGCCTTTAAAGCTGTGCGCTGACTTCGCTTAATTCTGTTCATGAGTGGTATGTCTCGGGCTTTTCACCCCTTATTTGGGGGATCTCATCGGGGGATCTCATGTGACGTCATAGTCACGTGACCCAGTGTCGCCATGTTGTGTTGCCATGGTAACCCGCGTGAGCGGCCATGTTGTGACGTCATCTCCATAGTGATACGTGGTGTGAGTGCGCATGCGCAGTGCGTGTTGTTAGGGTGGCTCGTGTTTCCGTCGTCCATTTTGTGTACTGGAGGCCGCCATCTTGGTTTCTATGGTAGCACGTGATTGCTATGTTACCCAATTTTTCTGCAATAAGACGGGGTATGTTCGGAGGGTGTGTTCCTTTGTAGAAGAGTAAATCTAATTACCACAAACAACCCGACAATCCCTCCAAATCACCAAAATCCACCTGAAATCACCGAAATTGACTTTATTTCCCCAATTGATCGGCTTAGCACGTAGTGCTATAGTACCGAGAGGCTATCGGGGGTGCATTCGACTGAAGTGGAGTAATTTTCTGGTTCGGATTTTCCCAGAATCCTCATTTAATTACCCAAATAAACCCGTCAAGTTGTATTATTTCGAATTCTTTCAGAATCTCTTTTTTTTTTGGATCCCATGACGTTTTATTTCCTTATTAAGAATAGCACGTAGTGCTATAGGATAAATTTACCCAGAATCCATTATTAAAATTATAAGTAGGACCCATATGTGTACATGAAGGCCATGAAGCTAAGTTCCACCATATACTCATATGAGGATCTACCCAACAGATGTGTCGTACGAGGTCTAATTTACTATCCCGCATTTTGATTTTTCTTTGTACTTTGATGGAAAGTTAAAAAAATAATAACACTAAATATAAATTTAAATTTCTTTTATTCAACAACAAAAATACATCTTTTTATGGTATGTAGATTGCCAGATATTCATAAACAGTCTTTCTGCAGATTGGACATCTTCTGAGTGGTTTACAGCAGTCTTTGCACAGGCACAAATGGTTACATGGTCGCGGAGCGACATTGGCTTCAGCTAATAAACACACACTACATTTTGTCCTCCGTGAATCTTCTTCTTCTTGAAATGATGTGTCCATTTCTTCTTCTTCTCTGATGGCCATTTCTTCTTCTTTTTCAACGTCCATGAATTCAGGTGGTAAATTATGAATGTAATAACAGTCTGGAGAATATTTTCTGTGTTCTTCTATAACATCATCTTCTGTTTCCCAGAAACGAACAATAATACCACAATGAAAACATTGAGTTCTGTCTCCTGTCCCCAAATAAAAGAATCCAGCTTTTGTCAGTTCATTCGGGATTTTCACACTTTCACTTTGTAACATGAATTGAAATGTCTTGAGACGATTTTCCTCCAATGCATACTTGATGTGTTTTGGTGGTCTTTGTTCTGGTGTCTTTCTTATTTTTTCTTCTCCACGTAATAACTGCTCCAGTACCGGTGGCGGAACATCACGAAAATACGTTTCGAATGAAACGCTCATTCTCTCTACAAAGTCTCTTGAATTTCTTGTTTCTTGGTTTCTTGATTGATAATCATTCAGTGCCATCCTGATCAAACATGGAATAGTGAACATTCTTCAATCCTCTTTATCTTCATTCTTCTTTGGTTTTCTTTCTCTTTTTGGTTTGGGTTCTCCTATTTCAAGACTTCTCTTCTTTGCAATATCCACTGCTTTGGTCACTTGTTCCCAATCTCTGGTGGTAAACTGGAACCCAACGTCGTTCTTGAACAGTTGAATCTGTAAATCGTTGTTAAGTTTGAAGACGGTCACATTAGTAGACAACCTTCTTCTTTGGCTGTCGAAACACAAATGAGCTGGACACCAAGTGCACCAGTTTTTACAGTTTTCCTTCAATGCAGCGACATCTAGTGACTGGTTTCCTCTATGACGTCATTAACCAACACATCATTATCCATTAGATCAGTGGTAAACATGTTGGATATGGTTTCCATCGGTACACCGCGACAGCGATGTTTCAAGTAAAACAAACAGTATTGTCCACACACTGGTAATGGTCCTTGAAGGCGTTTCGTATTATACTTCCAATATCTGGAATTCTTCTTCAGGAAATTCTCGAATGGTCTGTGTTGTGGTGGTAATCCATAGGAATCAAAGTATTCAGCGTTGTGGTGACTCACAAAGAGAGCCACCCAATGTTCTCCTTTTCTGTGGTCTGGATCCGTGTTGGCTATCAAAGCCACTGGTCTGTGATCTGGTAATCTTCTTGGTAATTTGTTTCTTGAAAATACACCCAAACATATTCTCTTCAAACAACTATCTGATCGATGTGCATTCTCTAACTGCAACGTGTTCATGTTGAGTAATCGAAGATTACTTGTCTATTCTTATCCACTTCTATGATGTTCTGGAATTCTGCATACACCAGTACGTTGATTGTGGTTGGTAATGGGTTTTCGAAATGGACTTCTAGTCTCAAGTTTCCTCTCTTCACCAGATCGAAGTGTTGTCCATGTGATAGATCTGGAGTCAGGTCGAATACGAATAGGGTGTATCCATTTATGTACTCTTCTCGGCTGATGTGGTTTCCTTCATTCTCATACATTTGTCCAGTTCCTTAGAACAGAGTTGCATAACATCTCGCCACTTCTTGTTGTTCGAATCTAGGTTGTAATGGTTTGGCTGGAATCTGCTGCCCATCCACGTACAATGCCAAGTAATTGATTTTGTAGTTCTTGAAATTATATGGATTTTTTGAAAAGTTTCCATTGAAAGCATCGTTGTCTACACATCCCACTACGATGCGTTTAGGTAGTTGGCCTAAAAATAAGTTTTCTTGTGTAATACTCAGAGTTCATTTCGGCACTGAAAACACCTTGGTTTCCACACGATCGATAGGATATTTTGCAGTTGCTTTTGTTAGTGCTTTCTCGTGAGCCATTCTCACGAATGATTGGAGTCTCTCTTTGCGTACAAACATGGATACATCTAGAATTTTGATCTTGTATGTAGCGGTATCGGCCATCAATGCGAAAGCATCTTTGGCTCTATTCATTTTAACATGAACATTAACTCCATTTAGCAAGTAACGAGTTTGGAAAAACATGTCCAAATGTAATCTTCCAGTCATGTCCACGATTTTACTTTTCTCTATAAATTTCTTTCGAAGAAGAAATCCCTTGTTATCATCTGTCAAATCTTCCATGTGTCCGGCCGTATCCTTGTACCATAATGCATTAGTCAGTTGTGACTTCTTGGCAGCTGGTCCATAACTCAACAAAGTTTCTATGAAAGCTCTGTAATGATAAGTGTTGTTGGAAGGAGATACCAGTTTTTCATTCAAGCTGATATCGATTTGATTAAATAAGGAATGCATCCATAAATTAACTGGGCCCACTTTGGCATCGGATGCAATTGATGCCCCATTGGAATCTACAACCGTTGCTTTAACATACAAGTATGTCTGTGCCAAATTCAAATAATCATCTCCTAATCCTGCGATGTGGAATTCTATTGGACCACTGTTTCCTATAGTCGCCAAAGGCCTGTGTTCTACCCATTGCCCATGTTCCACACTAGTCTGTGTTGGTGGTATGGAAAACAAGTCGAGCTCGCTGTTGACACACTCACAAGATTTTTCATTAATGAGAGACATCATGCACCGAGATGCTCTTGGGTCTGAACAGTTCTCCTTCTTTTTGTCGATTTGCTAGTTTTGCGTGGTGCGGGCCTTTTTATACTTTTCCTACCGGGTGGTTTTGAACCACCAACCACTTCATTCCAAGCTCCTGCACCAGCCTCTTTGACTCTTTTGATTGCTGCCTTTTTTACATTTTTCCCTTCAATGACATCTTCGGCAAAGGCTGCTCCTTTTCTCAATAACTGTTTTCCCACGGTCCTGGCTGTAGTTTTCAATAAAGGTGACACCATATTCTTCAGTCCTCCCAATATACTTCCCAAACCATATCCTCTCTGTATTTGAGCTCCAGAAAAAGCCGGTAGACCATTCCCAGCTTGTTTCGTGTAATATTCTTCATATAATTTGGACTTACAACAGTAAGTCATGTTTATGTGAAATGAAGAGATCTACGATTTCTGAAATGAAGTGTCACTGTTTCTTTCCCGAACTCGAATGGTACTATGGCTCCTGTGTCACCCCTTATATACACCTGGACGGTACTGAAATGTTTTCGTTCTACTGGTACATAATACACATTCTCAAATGTTTTAGAGATGATATCCCCATATTTCCCACGTACGGGTACGATACGAAGAAGTGGTATTCTTGTATCTCCTACGACTTGGTCACGAACCAAGTCACAATATACATAGAGTGAATAAAATCCTTGGTTGACATCGGCAACTCTGGAAGAATTGTAAGTTCCTGATTTAAAAACACACTCATTAAATCCCAAAATATTTTGAAGAGTAGGGCTCAATGTGACCACGACTCCATCACGTACCGTGATACGAACTTTACCAGTCACTCTATCCAGTTCAAAAGCTACCTTATCGTGACGAGGCAAGAGTAATTCTTTAACACCATTGATAGCTCGTATCACATCAATGGGATCCGAATAACGACCTTCCTTGAGAGTAAGCCGGTAATTCTTTTTCGAAGACCAGAACACTGTAACGAAAGCTTCTTCTGCACGAATATTGAACCAAGTATTTGGATACTGAATCTCTGCCAGACCTACTTCCCATTCTCCCGTGAGATTCACTGGTTGTGATAACTGAGTGGTGTACGTAGTCAACGTGTTTTCTGGAAACACGTTCATAGAACTATTACTTGGTAGAGTCAAATAAAACATTACTTTTTCTTAATGGTTGGATTTGGTAACAAATATCCTATGCTACTACTCAAGAGAGCAGTCCACAACTTGCTGTCTGTGTTTTCGAGAGTGAGATTAACGACACTGGTAATGATGATGATATACAAAATGATTATTTGTGAAAAATAAGTGATTTCGCTCCTTGGAATTCTTTTACCAAACAGAGGCCAAGAACCGTTCGATCCTTCTTCCATTTTGAAGAAACTTCAGAGGTTCACTTCCTTTTATAGGTGAGCTGACTCTGTTTGATCCACGAATTGAACGAAGTTGGGTATCTCAACCACTTTACGAACAATTCCCTTTTCTTACCTCGACCACGTTTCTTGAGTACGTGTTCGATTTTGTACATAGTTTTATGTGAAACTCGCTGAAGCTCTTCAGTGTAGAATGACCCTTTCAATATTTCTCCATTATCATCTTGTAACATGTATGTGACTGGATGTCCTTTCTTGATGGCTACTACTGTGAATAACTCTTCGGTCCAATTGGGCAAATAACCTTTCTCAAAAGTTTTCTTAACTTTATTGATTCGCACTCTGTCTCCTACTTTGTACTTTGGTGTCTTGTTTTTTATGGGTTGCCCATACAACCTTTGCCAAACCTCTTCTTGATTTTCAAAGTTCACGGCAATGGGGGCCATACCTATACTGCGATGATGAGAATGATTATATGATTTCACCAAGTTTTGAAGTGGAAAAGTTAGTGTATTGTTCTTGGTAAAATATTTCCACATTTTGGTTTTCAAAGTTCTATTGAATCTTTCTACTATGGAACATTTTGTTTCCACATTTTGTGTTGTGAAAAAGTCGACTTTGTGATCTTTGAGAAAATTCTGAAATTTTCTGTTTAGAAATTCTTTGCCTTGATCAGTTTGTAATTTTTCTGGTTTACGACCTTGTTTGAAAATTTTACTAAAAGCTTTCACGATGGAATCACCAAGTTTATTTTGTAATGGTATCACCCAAGCATATTTACTAAATACATCTATACATGTCAACAAAAATTTTATGTTTTTGTTGAATTTACTTATGTTTGAAACATCTACCAAGTCAGCTTGCCATTGTGCATCTATACCACTAACTATTACTTTTCTTCTACGAAATGTACGACGAACAGGTTTGTGAAGAGTGTATGTGTCTTGAGTCTCTAACCATTTTACAACTTGTTTGGTTTTTTTCTTGGACGCTCTACGAAGAGCGTCTACACCACCAAAACTACCAGGCACTTCAGAATCATAGTACAATGCTTCCATGACTGCCTTGTTCAAGTGTCAACTCTATTTATACCTTTTTTTCGGTCCACTTTGGCGTTTCTGTTTTCTTTGGTTGTTTTGGTTCCGACTTTATCGGTGCCTGTTTCATAAAATCCCAACGTTCTTTATGACCAATTAATTCTTGGGGTATGTTACTATCTCTCAAAGCTTCGGCCAACATTTCCCATCCCTTTGGTTGGAAAGATTTTCGTCTTCTAAGTAAATCGTTTAGAAGATCTGTTACATTCGACCCTACCACTGTTTGATCTTTGTAGACTAATTCACCCTTCTCATTCCAAGATATATTTGGGTCACTTCTAATACGATTCAACAACAACTTGCCCTTTCTCTTCATTGTCATAGGTACAGAATCGAGAATGTCTTCGTCTTTATTATCTTTCTCGAATTCGACTTTAATTGGTCGAGGAGCCATTACCTTTTGTTGAAATGTCAAGTATCTTTGTAAAATTTGATTATATTGAGTCATCTTTTCATCAGCCGAAAGAAAAGGGGCATCGAGAATATCTCTCATTTCTCTATCCAGTGATGAAACAGCCAGTTCATTCGGTTGTCTTGGAGTCTCTTATAGACGTTCCAATAACCTTGGTTCTACCAAAGCCATCTTCTTTGCATATTCCATCATCCAAATATACCTTTAACAGCACCCAATAGTACAGGAGGTAGCAATGCCCCCAAGAATCCCCCTTTCTGCAAGATTTGTCTCCTCTTTTTGTCAGATGTACCTTTGTGTGCCACTGCCCTCACTAGTTGTTTCTGACGAACGAGTTTGGTTCTCTGAGCTTTGGTCAAAGGTGCTGCTCCCTTCAGTATATTCGAGGCACAGTCACACAAACAAGTTATCAATTCTTTGTCTGCATGTTTTAGTATGGATTTGATGAGTGTGGGTTTCGATTTAATAAGAACCTTGAGAAGAGCGATGTTGCGCTTGAGACGGTCAGACATGCTTCTGACTCGAGTCAGACTTGTTGCTCCCCTTTTATACTTTTCGGAGGTACATATATTGGGTTTCCCCAGGAAAAATTTGACTTCTTAATCTCATGTGTTCAGGAGTATCTTGTTTGAGATCTATTAAAATGTAACCATATGGTGTCGAAGTGGCATCTTCGAAAACTTCTCTCAGAAACTTGGAATGACCAGGATACATCTGTGCTGCCAAGTGTGAGATCTGAGAACGATCCCTAGGATTTTTAAACAAGATCATGTAATGACTATTGAGAGCTACAGTCCTATGGACTTTATTTTTATCGAATAAATTTTGAACAATGTAGATCACACTAATGTTACGGTGATGACTACCTTTAGTAAATAATCTAGACACTCGAACATCTGCATCGAGCATCAGATCATCCAATATGACTAAACTATCAGATTTTAATTCTTGAGGGAGACCCTGTACGAATTCTACTTGGGGTAAAGTATTGTATAATGGTTGCCATTCACTATAACACCAAATGATGTGACTTGGGACAGGTGATATAATATTTTGAATGTTTTGAATAACCCGATTTACAAAGGATGATTTACCACTACCCGTGGGACCACACAATAAACAAGTGAATGGATGCTTCCAACGAGGATCCATCTTTGTTGTTCTATGTGGGTACTACTTCCCTTTTATACCTTTTGGGGAGGTGGCCCCACTGAACGTGGGGACTACTCCCCCTTTTATACCTTTTGGAGAGGTGGCCAATATGAACCGTCATCCAAAAAATATTTAAAATTGGTGGCCCTCTGACTTACTGGCTGGGGACAGTTTAAGTTTGTTTGATATTTGTCAAGAAGATAAACATCAAATAACTTAAGCGTCATTACCACCTTTTTTTCTTGTTTCTTCATTTATACTTTTTTTTTCTTTTTTCTTCTTTTTATAAAAATTTACAACATCTATTTACATCTTCAATTAGAATCCAATTGTAACAGGTTTCTTGATGGTCATAAATTCAATCACCAAATCCAAAATACAACGTCTCTGTTCATTTGTGAGAGGTTTCTCGAACATATCTTCATATTCTTTCTGTACTGGTGGTGGATTCATTCCAGAAGTATTATGGTGCCACAGTAGATGAACATCATTCTTGTTAACTCTTTCAAGTGCGTCACTAAAACATGTTATAATCTTCTCTTCTTCAGACATCATTAGGCATACATTATGCTGAATCTGACTTGGGTGAACGACTGTACATCCATAGCATTTTTCTTTCATCACAGCGTCAATGTTCTCTTCGAAATAATGAGCATATGCCAAGCAAAGTTCATGCTGCAAGCGAACTTGCCTGAGTTCACTATCAATTTCATCAATGATCAATGGTCGTAGTTGGGTTATTCTCACTGTGATCTTCTTCTTCTTCTTCAAAGGTGGTTCTTGATTTGGTTTTTTAAGTCTTCATGGTTAGTAGGTTTAGTGTCTTCAGTTAAAGTTGTTTGTTGGGTTTTGATGGCTGCATCTACTTCTTCTATTTGAGATTTCAAGGCATTCCATTCTTCTAAAGATAGAGCAATACCAGTCTTCGTAGGATAAGGTTTCTGGTCTTTTCCCTCAAAGTATCTTCTGAGATGAATCTTCAGTTCACCCTGGTACTGGGTGACGTTAGCATAAGTCTGCTTGGTGCCAATTCGGAACATCTTCTCTGGTCAATGGTTCGATCGTGAATGATGCCAAGTCCATGCTTTGCCTAATCTTATATATCTTTGACGGACGTGATTGAAAACATCACCCCAGTTGAACAAATTTTGATTGAGTTTTTGATTCTTGGTTGGGGTTTGTGTTTGTTTCCTATAGGAGTATAGGTTAAAGTTGGAAAATTTAGAAAATTAGTATAGAAAGTAATGGGAAAGAAACACAATGGGAATACAGAAATTTGATTGGTTGATTAACTTCGATCTGATTGGTCAGTTTGGCGATCAAACTGCAATCTTGATGCTTAAACTGTAGGATATGGCCCTCTGCATTTTATACTGGCTTGGGACAGGTCAAGCTACAAACCTCTGTCCAATGGAGATAAGTCAAATAGCTCGAGTGCATTCCCACCCCCTACAGTTCGTATTCTCTTTGAGGGAATTTTTTTTTGTTCATCAAAAAAGAAAACGAAAACAACATGTCCAACTTAGCAATTTAGTTTTTTTCTAGTGTAAAAAATTCTCATTTCTTTTAAATATTCACAACAGAGAATTTCTTAGTAATGATGATGATGATGATTTATTCCTTTGGTTATACAATAGGGGTAGCCTAAAAGACACCAGGAATCAACTTTAAAAAAAAAATGAAATGAAACTAAAAAGTAAAGAAGTATCATCTGGTTCCAATAGGTGTAACCTAAAAGATACCATGAATCAACATGTTTTTAAAATAAATGGAACTAAAAAGTTTTGAATGAAACTAAATTTAGAATAAAGAAGTATCCTCTGGTTCCAATAGGTGTAACCTAAAAGATACCATGAATCAACATTTTTTTAAAATAAATTGAACTAAAAAGTTTTGAATGAAACTAAGTTTTGAATGAAACTAAAGAAGTATCCTCCACTTCCAATAGGATTAGCCTAAAGTATATCAGGAACATGATGATGATGATGATAATGATGAAAAAACTCTCTGTATTAGAATAAATAACAAAAATTGAAAAAATCTTTACACTAGAAAAAATGTATTACCTTGTAAGACTTGCTATTTAGAATTTTTTTTTTTAAGACTGCCATATAGGACTTTATGAGGACTGCCATAAAGGACTCTTTACTTGTGAAAAGACTTGCCATAAAGGACTTTAGAGAATGCCATATAGGACTTTGAGGACTGCCATAAAGGACTTTAGAGAATGCCATATAGGACTTTATGAGGACTGCCATAAAGGACTTTTTACTTTGAGAAAAAACTTGCCATATAGGACTTTATGAGGACTGCCATAAAGGACTTTAGAGAATGCCATATAGGACTTTATGAGGACTGCCATAAAGGACTTTAGAGAATGCCATAAAGAACTTTAGAGAATGCCATATAGGACTTTATGAGACTGCCATAAAGGACTTTAGAGAATGCCATAAAGGACTTTTTACTTGTGAAAAAACTTGCCATGTAGGACTTTATGAGGACTTTTTACTTTGTGAAAAAACTTGCCATAAAGGACTTTAGAGAATGCCATAAAGGACTTTAGAGAATGCCATATAGGACTTTATGAGGACTGCCATAAAGGACTTTAGAGAATGCCATATAGGACTTTGAGGACTGCCATAAAGGACTTTAGAGAATGCCATATAGGACTTTATGAGGACTGCCATAAAGGACTTTTTACTTTGAGAAAAAACTTGCCATATAAGACTTTATGAGGACTGCCATAAAGGACTTTAGAGAATGCCATATAGGACTTTATGAGGACTGCCATAAAGGACTTTAGAGAATGCCATAAAGGACTTTAAAAATTTGATGAGCCTAATATGATTGAGTAGACCACCTAAAAACCATTTCGATTTTTTTTTTAGGAATTTTTTTGATCAACTAAATAGAACTTTTTGTAGGCAAAAGCTAGACTTGGTTCAGGTTTAAGAAAAATATGACACTCACTCAATTGTTTCTTCTTTAAATCTCTAGTGGTGTGGTACTAACTCCATCTTCTAAAACTCTTCGTTTTGGGTAGAAATATGATAGTCCATCTCTGCTCTGCTGGTAGGTATACATAGTGTTGTCATTCATCACAAATCCTCGGTTGATGCCAGATCCACTTTGTTGAGTCTTCAAAACTTGCAAATATCTGTCTTTCGTCAAATCATTGTGGCGTTTGCTGATTCCCTTACAACTGAATTTATTGGTGGCTCCGAAACAATAATATGTTTTACTACACAGTCCAACAATGCCGGTTCCTTGCCATTCTACCTTAAACAAGCCTGGAGTTCTCCTGTCAAAAACGCTTTCTTTCTTGGCAGCATGAGGGTGACAGCCATTCTTTGCCTTCTAATTTGGTTTTTACATAATCATCTCTGTGGAAATCACAACACTCTGATGGAAACCACTTGTGATTCTCTTTGTAAAATTCTACTCTCTTCTCTGGTTTCACTAATTCATCTACGGATGATGACGAAGTACATATATATGCAGAATCTGTGTCCATTTCAGCATATTCGAAATCTTGGCGGTTGATAAAAGTATCGATGACATCATAATAGAACTGAAGCATCCGGAGTTTCGCATACTGGTAAACAAAGAATCCGATGTGAAGTGGCTGATCCAACTTGATTGTCTTCTTGTTGAGTTCGACTTCATATAATGTATCATCTAATGGATTCAAGGCTCTGAAGGACATGTCATTTACAGCTTTGGTAACTTCTTCGTCGTCGCAATAGCACACACGTCGATGCTTCTCTTTGTTGGTGACGGTTTTGCCATATCCAGAATTTCCCAACAGCTTCATGGTGTCGGCAACGATCGACTTATCAGGGTCAACATCTCCTTGTCTTCTTGTTTCAGATACTTCATCTCCAAATTTTTCAAAACATCTTCTTGGTTTATATTGGATAACTTGATAGACGTGATCAACTTCAATACCATGCTGGAGGTACCACTGCAGTAAAGGGGTTGCAAATAACATTTTTTTCCGCTCCATAGCTTCCGATCAAACTTCTACGGGGTTTCTTCGTGATTCCATTCTTCTCGGCAAAGGCCTTCATGTGTTCACCAATATCATCTATGAAAATATCTGTATTCTTGAAGATAGGTGTCATCTCTTCAAAGTACTCTTTCAGGTGATCTGGTACATGTATATCACATTCGACTAAACCAAACAGTTCACCGGACTTCACTTTGTTCAGTATTTCTTCCTCTGTCATCGCACCATCTATTTTGTCTGAAAAGTTCTCTTTCAGGAAGGCTTTGAGTGTGGCATCGGTCTTCTTCATCTCTCTCCACTCACACTCCCAGATTTCAATAAGTTTATAGCCCAAATCGGTGATGTACTTTGCATTGGTACGGGTGTCTTGTAGTAGTTCTTTCATCGGTTTATCTCTGACTTCATTATGGATGATAGGAAGGCCATTCTTATCTTTCATGCAGGTATGTCCGTGCCAGAAGCAGCCATGGAACTGGTATACAGTCTGTGTCTCTTTGCACCAACCATCAACAGGCAACTGTCTTCGACCAATCATTTTTTCAGCTCCGTTAAACTGATGTCTGATGTGGATGTCATCTCTCATGGATAAAAACTCTAACCATTGTTCAGCCATTTTACCATACTTCATTGGATGTTCTGGTTTAAACTGGTTTTCTTCACGACGTCTAATACTCCAACCCGTTGGCATCTCTTGCATTAGGCACCAAAGATATAATGCATTCGCATCAAAGCCTATAATACTTCCACATGGTTTTGCTTCTTTGCCATATTTTGTTTCTCTGATTCGGGTAACATCTTTCTCGTGGTATCGGTTGAAGATAATTGAAGGTCCACCAACGATATTATCTTTCACCAAGTGATGCAAGTCTTTATTCTTCTGGTTAAATAATGTGAAGTAAGTTTCATCATTCATGGTCTGGAACAGGTATTTCAACGTGAGGCCCGGAACACTGATACCATCTTTAAACATGTCGATGTGGCGTTCTTGGTAGAAAGCAAACTGCTTGTCAACTGCTTCAAGGAATGGTTTTACATCTCGGTTATTATACCAGATCAGAAAATCACGGAAAGTTGTCATCTCCAGGTCGTTCCATACATGCTGGCAGTACTGGTATTCTTCATTGGATACATTTTCTTTTTTGAGAGAACTGTAGAAGGCTTCATGGTCTGGTAGGTGGTCTTGATCCAATTTGTTCAAGCTGTCGATCCATTCATATGGTAAAAATCCCTTTGTTACGGAGCAGCCAAATGCTTTCAAAAACTTGTCATAGCTGAATCCTGGAGCGAGGTAGTTTCAAATATCAACAAACTTGAAAGATTCTGTCGAGACGTACATGTAGTTATTCGATTTCTTCACTGCAAACTTGAGTGGATTCTGTCTCTTCAGGTATGTCATCAGTTCACGCTTGACTACATTCATATCATATTTTCCAGAGTTGAATCCGATGACGGGCATCTCTTGCAGATAATCTTGAAATTTCTTCTCCAATTTTTGTAAAGGGTGCATCTTGGATGTATCTTCTCCAGTAGCTCTGGCTTCCGCTTCCAGCGTTTCATCAATTTTCTGTCTGAGTTTAAACAAGGTCCAAGCATGATAGGTCTGCATCAGTTGGTGCCAATGAGATGAAATAGCTGTGAGGTATGTCATCATTTCTTCAACAAGTTCTTGAGAATTTCCATTTGTAATGAAACATTTCGGTTCTTGGTATTCTGGAACATTACTACATATGCTCACACTCAATGGTCGGTGTTCTGCTTCCCATATCAGTTTATCACTGTCAGCAGGTAGACTGGATTTGACAAAGTAACTTTCAAAATCAAACGTTGCACGGTATGGATAAAACTTCTTCTCTTCAGATACTTCTATACCTTCATCTTCTAACAGATCAAATATGGACTGGGATGGATGGTATACACCGCCAACATACTGGTAATTGACTTCATCTGTACAGGTTTTCTCGTGACGATTGAGTCTGTAAACCTTTTTCCATAATTTGCCGCATTTGCGGCATTCAAAGGATTTGCAGTATTGGTCTATATCGATGATGTAGCTAAAATGGTTCTTGTAAACGATTACATACATGGTATCTTCATACTTTCTGTGAGATCTCTGTACTAATATGGCAACAATTTGGTCATCATCATTCTTGACAAGTTCATATACTTGGATATTTACTTCAAAACATTTCTCCAAGTCAGGTAATTCGGCTAAAGTTACTCCACGGAATTCATTCTTTGGCTTCTTTGTATACTTGTTGTACATGGCATCTGTTGTATTATTCAATGTGTGTGCTTTGGAACCACTCCATAAAGCTAAAGAGCGGAAAATACACAGGTTGTCATCATAGGTAAAATAGTTATTTTCATCTTTCACCAAAGCATTTACTGCTTTGTTCTGGAGAATGTAGTCAGGAAGATCTTCTACCATTCCAATTGGGTGGTCTTTCAGCTTATTCACATAAAATGTGACGTTGGTAACTCTCTCCACAAGCCATTTGGTGTTGGGTCGTTTTAATTTGGCCCATTCCAGGATATCTTCTTCCATGACATCATCAAGGAATTCTTCAAAGTCTTCTTGGCAGTATACAAGCTGTGGAACATCAAGTACCCGGGCGTTGTTTTGAGATGGATGGTAATACTTCAGTTCATTCGTTTCATTGTGTAGCAGGATAAAACCAAAACTCAGATTAATTTTAAATCTTAGCTGTTGTGGCAGAAATATGGTAGTCATCAATTCATCAGTCATCATCTTCAGGTTCACATCGTTGATCCGGTAGTTATATTGGTCTTGGACTCTTCTGTTCATCATGTGGCGAGTTCTAATAGAACTCCAGTTATCTTCGTACACGGTCAATATCTCATCTGGCTCTTCTTCAGACATCATATTCTTTTCAAACTCCATTGGGTCAACATCATAATGGGTGGTCGTCGTGGTCCGTGGTTGTTTAGGTGGTCCTCTCTTCGGTTCATCAGTCTTCCTTTTAGATGGTACAGGAACTGGTCGGTGGGCAACGCTCTTGTGTCGATTAAAATGGAGTAGTTGGTTAAACTCCTGGCCGCATTCCATACATGTATATATCTCCAAACATTTCTTCAGGTGTTGATCTAGCTTGTCTTTCCTCGTAAAGGTCTTGTTGCAGTTGGTACAATCGTGGGTCTTCTTCTCTCCGGTGGCGTGCTGGGTGCGTACATGGCGATCTCGATTCGTTCTTGCAGTAAAGGTCTTCCCACACTCTTCACAGGCGTAGACATCAGTTCTGGTAACGGCAGTAGCAGCTTCAGACATCTTCATAAATTTCTTGCAAAGGCAAAATTGCTATAGAAAACTCTCTAGCGATGTGTTCAGCTCGAAGGATCGAAACAGAATGACGCGACGTTATTCTTCTCCGGAATTTATTTAGACGTGACGGACGTTTTTGAAAACGTCACGACGTCACAACGTTTTTTCATCGATATTTTCATTCTCGATGGGTGTTTGTGTTTGTTTCCTATAGGATTATAGGTAAAAGTTGGGAAATTTAGAAAATTAGTATAGAAAGTAATGGGAAAGAAACACAATGGGAATCCAGAAATCTGATTGGTGGATTAACTTCGCTCTGATTGGTCAGTGTAAAAACATCTTGATCCTCATTAATTTTATTATTTAAAATCATGTAGTTAGGGGGGTCATTTAAAGAAATTGCTAAATATAGACACTAACAATTAGTTAGGGGGTCAGTTAAGGATGTTACTAAAAATAGAATATATAAAAATATAGTTCCAAGTAGAAGCAGAGGATTTCTGGGTAAATTTATCCTATAGCACTACGTGCTACTCTTAATAGGGAAATAAAACGTCATGGGATCCAAAAAAAAGGGATTCTGAAAGAATTCGAAATAATACAACTTGACGGGTTTATTTGGGTAATTAAATGAAGATTCTGGGAAAATTCTAATCCAGAACATTACTCCACTTCAGTCGAATGCACCCCCGATACCCTCTCGGTACTATAGCACTACGTGCTAAGCTGATAAAATGGGGAAATAAAGTCAATTTCGGTGTTTTTGGGTGGATTTTGGTGATTTGGAGGGATTGTCGGGTTGTTTGTGGTAATTAGATTTACTCTTCTACAAAGGAACACACCCTCAAAACATATCCCGTCTTATTGCAGAACAATTGGGTAACATAGCAATCACGTGCTACCATAGAAACCAAGATGGCGGCCTCCAGTATACAAAATGGACGACGGAAACACGTATCACCCTAACAACACGCGCTGCGCATGCGCACTAACACCACGTATCACTATGGGGATGACGTCACAACATGGCCGCTCACGCGGGTTACCATGACAACACAACATGGCGACACTGGGTCACGTGACTATGACGTCACATGAGATCCCCCGATGAGATCCCCCAAATAAGGGGTGAAAAGCCCGAGACATACAACTTTCATGCAAGAAAACCCCCTTTCACAAGTAGCTGTTGACGGAGACAATGTCAGGCCAATATTAACCAAAGACATTATATTTTTCATGCTTTCTGGATTTTCATTCAGTAAGTCGGCATACACATCATTGAGCTTCCGTCCCCTGTGGGATACCATGATTGGAACCCCCCTCTGCTCCTAGTACTATGATGGGGAACCATGGTTTAATTACATTTGTTAATACATGTGTACATGTTGGGTAAAATAGGTTGTTATTTGGCATTTGCTGGAGGCTGTAGTGTGCCACTGGAGGCTACACTTGCTCAAGATGTGAATTTGCTTGCAATATATACATGCAGCCCTTATTGCTGACGATGACAAAAACATACTTTTCAAAACAATAAAAAAGTATTGTAAGGTGTGTGGTACCCCAATGAATTTTTAAATGTGAAATAATCTCTCAAAATAATAATTAAATCAGGTTCGGATGCCAAATTATGTATTTCCTAAATCAACCCCAATCCTATCAAAGATACATTTTACCTCTTTCATGTGACAAAAGAGTCATTTCTGCACGAGAATTCAACTTTTGGCTTCCACTGAGTTAAAAACATGGGAAATTTGTTCTTTGAAAGAAAACTGTCTAAACTGTGTCAAATGGCTTAAAAACTACTGTTGCCTCCAATACATTTTTCTACTCTGTTATCTAATGAGTTAGCTGAGAGGTATCCTAACAACTGATGTCAAATTTTCTTCTACATACTGATGTGGCAAAATATAGCCCTGAAGGTGTTCCCCTAGTATGCCCCTTTTTAGCCAAAAATATGATAAAATTCATAAAGTAATTGATGTTGACACATAACAAATCTCTTGTAATATTAAATTTCCCATTTGTGATAATTTTTAAATCACATTCTGGCTTCTGAAGATATTTCACATTGCGTTTGATGAATGTTTTGCCATTCTTGTGAAAGAAAGCCACAGTTTCTCAGTTAAGGCATCTAGAGTCATTGGTATGGCACTGACAAAACATTAAACACTGATTTTTTCCAACAGTATGACCAGCTGAGCACTGCTCCTTTGTTTTAGCATAGCACTGTTAAAATGCCTAAAACCATCAAATATTGATTCTGTAGTGATGTGCATGTCCCACGAGTACATGTACCCACAAGAGCTCATTTACAACATTGGATTTAACCCCTACAGGCACCCATTCTGATAAAAAGAGTGAAATTAGGGAAAATGCATGCATGCCTCGTATCCAGTGAGGATGACTCAGATATTTGCTTCAGGAATGTAGTGCTCTTTAATGTTTAATATATTTGTGTATGTGTGTGTATGGGGGGTGGGGGGTGGGGGGGGTCAATTGCCAGTTATTGAAAATGTTGAACTGTGCAAATGAAAACAAATCAACACTTTGCATGATGGACAGACAGACATGCAATCACATATCTTGAAAGTGACAGTCTACATGTACATAGGAATGGTATGATGGACAGACAGACGTGCAATCACATATTTTGAAAGTGACATTCTACATTTACATAGGAATACTGACTGACATACAATGAAAAATATACTGAGAAGAGCCAGGACAGGGTTGTCAAACAGAAAAAAACTCAGTGGACCCTGAGTGCTGCAGTACTAAAGCAAATCATAGGAAACTGAGAGTGCATGCTGTCAACTTTCTCATCAGCTGAGGGGTTCAGTATGGGTGGTAGAGGGACAATTGTTAATGCAGTTTTGTGCTATAACATGGGGACCCTGACAGCACTAGTATCAGACTACTATATTGCTAGCTGTGCACAAAAGCCATTCATTCACATTTGCAACTTTGTTACTTTTCCCACTGTACCACCCCCACCCCCGCCCCACCCCCTTTCCCCAAATTTATGTTCCAAAATACTCTGTGAATGAATAAATTGTTTTTTAACATTTTTAATCACTCACTCAATGTAATGGCCAAAACAGGCTAGCACCATCCACCGAAACTGCCATTCTATGTTCATTATTTTTGCATCAAAAACATAGCTTATGACCCCTCATTGGAATGAGCTCGTTCAGCTCATTCCAGTAGGGGTCATAGCTATGTTTTTGACACAAAAAATGAAAAGAAATTAGTTATTCAAAAGTGCTATCTTCTTTTCATGTAAGGTAAAGGGTTAACATCATAATATGGAGAAAGCTTCTATTAATCATTCACTCGATGTAATGGCCAAAACCGGCTAGCACCATTCACCAAAATTGCCATTCAATGTTAATTATTTTTGTATTTTTTGGCATCAAAAACATAGCTTATGACGCCCCTCATTGGAATGAGCTTGTTCAGCTCATTCCAGTGAGGGGGGGGGGGGGGGGGGCATAGCTATGTTTTTGACGCAAAAAATGAAAAGAAATTAGTTATTCAAAAGTGGGATCTTCTTTTCATGTAAGGTAAAGGGTTATCATAAAATGGAGAAAACTTCTATTACATGTGTATACCAGTGAATACAAGTGAAATATGGGTTTGAGAGGTTATAGTGTGCTTCTCAGTTCTGGATGCCACACTTGCTCAAGATACATTTAACTGCATTATTTTTGGCAATATATGGCCTTTATCGCCGACTGTGACAAAAATATAACTTTTCAAAAAATAAAACAGTATTATTCAGTCTGTGGTTCTCGAATGAACATTTAAATGTGAAATATGTGTACATGTAACATCCCCCAAAATATAATTAAATCAATGTTGGAACTTGGAAGCCAAAATACATGTACATTTACATATATGTATTTCCTATAATCAAACCCAAACCTTCCGAATGGTAACCTACAAAACTTTTCCCTGACAAAAATCCTCGCCCCCCCCCCACCCCACCCACCCACCAATCATTTTCACACAAATTGGTACTACCCTCAAAAACTGTTAGGGGGATTTTTGCTAAGTGTGTAAAAATGATTGGAGGGGGATTTTTTGTAGGGGGGATTTTAACCTACATTCTAATCCTTCCAAAGATATACTTTACCTCTTTCATTTGATAAAAGAGTCATTTCTGCATGAGAATTCACTGCTTTCTTTAAAAACTACCCCAACCCCAAAATAAAACTAAATCTGCAACATCAGACAATAGCTTAGGGAAAAATCTGTCTCAGTTAACCATACTGCAAGAGAAAGAGTGGTCCCCCCCCCCCCCCCACACACACACACAAAACAAAATGAATGTCAATTTTGTTTTAAAAACTGGTGTTGCAGCTATAGAAATCACCAATATCAATAGACAGTACCATTTTATCCTAACAAATTATGTCAAATTTTCTTCTACATATTGATGTGGTAAAATATAGCCCTGAATGTGTCCCCTAGACCCCCAGCATAGCTGCATACCCACTTTGGCACTTTCATCCAAAACTATGATATAATTCATAAATTATTTGATGTTGATACAAAACAAACCTCTTATGATATTAAATTTCACATTTCTGATAGTTTTTAAATCATATTCTGGCTTCTTAAGATATTTCACATTGTGTTTGATAAGTATTTTGCACTATTTGTAAAAAAAAAATTTTTAATGCCTGAAACCATCAAATATTGATTCTGTAGTGCTTATGCTGCAAGTACCCATAAAGGCACTTTCGCAACCTTGGATTTTATCCCTACAGACACTCATGACCCATTTTGATAAAAAGAGTAAAATTTAGGAAAATACAATGTACATACAGTTTTCCAGAGAGGATGAATCAGATACATGTATTTGCTTCAAAAAGATAGTGCTGTTTAATGTTTAATATATTTGTGTATGTGTGTGTGTGTAAGGTGGAGGGGACTTCAGTGTGAAAAATAGCCAGAAGAGAGTTACTGAAAATGTACATGTACAACCGAGCAAATGAAAGGCAAAGAATCGCTGTGACGCTGTCTGTGATGGACGGTTCTTGGACAACTTGCACCCTGGACGATTCATACCACAATTAGGGGGTACAAATTGTCTTGACAATAAGGTACAAATTGTCTAGACAAAAGGTACAAATTGTCCCAGTAAAAGGTATGAATTGTCTCCTTTTTGGTACAAGTTGTCTCAAGTAAGTGTACTAAACTGTCTCATGTATTAACTATTTAAATGTTTTTGACTCATGTTTTGGCTGAGTGAAATGAAAATGAAAAGTCGACGGAGTGATAGTAATGCAAACATAAACATATGCATGAAACAACCAATCAAAACAAGATTTATGAACAGAAATGAAACTTCAATGGGTGAACCATCACTTAACAGCATAAGTGAAAAAGCGAACTCTAGTCTTATCAACTTTGGGTCCGAATGTGGTAAAAGAAAATTTATAGTAGATAGTATAAATGAATGTGGTTTTACAGTTAAAACACTATTTTTTTAATGAAGCCACAATAATTCTTTAAATTGATGAAGTTCTAACAATAAATAATTTTATGACGCCCCAAATAATAAGTTAAAGAGCGTGCTGCCTTAATAATTTAATTAATTTAATTCTGAGCTCCCTCAATAGAGCATTTTCTTTTTGACGTTGTGACGCTGAATCTTTTAAGTGTCTACTTGCTTTTTACTTTAAGTCATGAAATTTGTTATTCTGTGTCTTTTTAAAATAATAGAAATGACATCGCCGTTTTTTATCCTTTCTCCAATTTATAATCCTCTCCCAACCCCATCTCCAAGTATATTTTTTCAGAGGGGGTTAATTAAGCAGGGTATGAATTTGCAGAACAGGATACAAATTGTCCAGAGGGGGGACGAACTGTCGGATACTGCCCAGAGGAGGGGTACAAATCGTCCAGACAGAAGGTACAAATTGTCCTGGGAAAAGGTACAAATTGTCCAGACATCGGGGTACGAATTGTCCAGCAAAAGGTACCAATTGCCAGAGGTACGAATCGTCCAGGCTATGAGCTGTCCAACTCACTGATGGATGGATGGATGGATGGATGGACAGACAGAAATGCAGTCACACATTTTGAAATAAATTCAATTTCAGTTTCCTTTTGAATGCTAAAACAAACTAGAATTAGTAGAAATGAAATATTTTCTATGGAATCAGTGTGAAAATGTTATTTAGAGGTCGGTTCTGGGGAGATTGGTATTTAGGCTTTTTAAAAGTTTTTTGCCATTTTTGGAGAAACATACATACTCAAGTCTAAATATCAGAATCCCCACCTCCAGATGTTGGTCAGACGAGGAGGGCGACATTGACTAGTAGTTTGAAGATGAATTCAGTTCTATTCTGGTTGTAATGCCTTAAGCATCCTGGAATTAAAACATTGTTTACAATACCAAAACACAGAGGAAGTGTACATGTAATTTAAATGGGAGTTCTGAGTGATTCTGGTATTTAGCCTTTAGGAAAACACGTCGGATCACAAAATTGGCTGGCCGCTACACTGTAACTCTGACAGTCTTAAACTGACATTGTATTGTATCACTGGTAAAAATAGTTCATAGATTGGATCCAGTGAACTTGCGAAGAAAAATCTAGGAAATAAATGAATAGGTATCGCTGTTCGCGTGCATGTCTGTTTCTGTAAAATTTTACTACAACTTGAACAAGACTGCATGCCCGTGTTTTGAGAACAAAGATTTCCCCAGACCGTACGTCAACATAACTTGAATTCATCCGAACTCCGGCTGTTTCTAAGGAAATCACACTAAGTTCCCCACAAATGAAAAACTGGCCCACTAAAAGTGTCAATAAATTACTTGTTTTATTTTTTATTCGTTGTCAACAATTTGTGAAGTGTACGTTCTCAGTTAAAATTGAAACTGGGCTTTGTAAAGTAAAAGTGTTACTTTATATTGGTGAAATAACCCGATGAATATTTTACTCACCAAATTGGGTTCGATTATGGTTATTCCTGGAATGTTTCTTTGTCTTCGTAAATCTATTTTTGTCTGTCTTTTTCCCAGAATTCCACGCTCCTTTTCGCACTGCCCCGAAGGTGCCCGTGATGCCTGCTGCCCAGAGGTACTTCCCTTATACCAATTCCACAACACTCTTCCCCCCTGCTGTTGAATTGGAACACCTGTGACAGTGAGAGCCCGCTGCGGGCCCAATTTGGCACAGGAATCTGGGTTGTCGTCCGTGGGTTGACCTCCAACAGTTGGACATCAAAATCGGGAGCGAGTTCGGAAAAATCCAGGGAATCGGGAATTCCATATGATGATTTCTACCCCCATTTCCAAAACGAACATAATAATGATTGATCAATTCTTTTGATCCGAACCCATGAATATTTACACTCAGTTTATTTACAATTTGGGGGTTGAGCTGTTCAACTCCCCAAAGGCTGATCCAGCGGCTGTCGCTGGATCGGTGGTGCATGTAGTATTTAGTTCATGCCATAGAGAGCCCTGGCATTAGCCGCAGTGGCTTCCAGAACCTCTTCTAGGCTTCGGCCTAAAATCCTTGCTATTTCGACGGCCACTTCACCGACCACCGCTGGCGTAGTGTGGGGACGCCCCGCCCTGCCAAAGTATGGAGCGTCAGATTCCAATAGCAGGCGGTTGGGGATGGCCCTCAATCCTTCCTTCTGTACCTCACTGAATGACCTCACTGCCCCCGTGACCCCAAAGTAGGTAAGGGGGCGGTGGTAGGACCAGGCATGCACCACATCGGCAGGTCCCAGGAAACAGTGGAGGTGGATGGGGTGTTCACACACGGTACCTGCCCTGATCTTCTCCAGACCGTTGTATGTCACATCCAGGTTTAGAGGATCAGATTTGGGGCCCCTGAAGTGTAGTACCAGGGGTTTGCTCACTGTTCTAATCAGGGCTATCAGCTCTTTGAATGCCCTGTCCTGGAGCACAATTTCCTCCGAAGTGAGTTCGATGGGCCGGTCGAGCCCGACTTCCCCAACCGCAACAACTGCGGGGTCCCGTATCAGAGCTCGGAGCTGATCCATCTCCCTGGTGTATTGAGATAGCATGGAGTATTTTTTGGGGTGACACCCCACCGCCACCACCCAGGAGGGGTCGAGAATTACCTCGGAGGGATATTCCCCGGGGTCACAGAACACCTGTACCCCCCCCCCCCCCCCACACACACACACACACTACCTGAACAGGAACGTCTGCTACCAGTTGGGTTTTGGCCAACATGTCCACAGCGGATGTTGGCCCGATCTGGAACACCTTGCCGATCCTATCAGGGTGGAAATGGGAATCAATAGCCACCTTTGGCTTAGGTTCCCCCCTCAACATTTGGCTCCATGTTCCCGAATGACAACTCCCAAAGTCCAGATCCAGGAGTGAAGGAAGGCCTGTGGTCATCGTCTTGCGCCTTGTCTGGTCAATGACTATCTGAGGTCCCCGTGGCGGGAACCCCGGTGGAGGTCTGATCCCTGTTTCCTGCGGACTGTTCAAGCTGGATGACTTTTTCCCCGATGTTGGAGTGGTTTGTCTCCGCAGCGTCTCCTCCCGCTCCTTCAGCATGGCCGGTTCTCTTCTCGCTGCTGGAGTTGTTGACCTCCCATGGTCTTCTTTCAGCTGCCCCTTTCCTGACCGCTCCCGCCGTGGCCCAGCCTTCTCTCTCCGACGCTGTGATTCTCTGCCCCTGTCAGAACTGGCCGCAGCGGCCATGGACTGTTTCTTGGACTCTTCCCGGTCTTTTGATCTGCTTCTTCTGCCCCTTACTCTGATGTGGGACCGACTGCGCTTAAGGGGCTTCGACTCCACAATCTTCGGGCTTGCCTGGTGCGGCGCACGTTCCTGTACGAGTCCAGCACAACGACAGCAGCTGTCATCGCATCTGGAGCGTCTTCTGGTCTCATGCCAGGCCTCACCTTGATCCTGGCATCCTCCACTTCTACCGGCTCGATCTGCTGTTTCTGCAGCCGGGTTAGAGTCATCTGTATCAGCAACAGCGGTGACACCGACTCTGTCCATGTTTTCTGGCTTGGGGGCGACAGGCGGTTCAACAGGGTGACCAGGACTATCCAGTGAGCGAGGCACGCCGCAGAGTTTATTTTGGGAAAAATGATGAAACCCTCCCTAGGGACCTTAACCTTTAGATCGGTGGCGTACCGAACCAACAGGTCCTCTTTGAACTCCCCTGTTTGTATAACTCCAGGAAGGGCAGCAAAGTCCCACTGGCGGTTTATTTTAGCCACCAGATCACCAAGCAGCTGCTGCCTGTCTCTCTGATCTGGCTGGCTATCTGCGGGGCAGAGTTCTTTGGCCAGAGTTTCCAAGTCCTCGATGACCTGGCAACGGATACCGCTGGGCACAGTGCCCTGAAAGCCGTCCAGTTGCCACCAGTGGGTTGGGAAATGGCCCCCGTAGCAATGGCGTTTGACCCTGTTGTGGCCCTTGATTTCTCTGCCGCAGGCAATGATTGGACACCTGTTAGCTGGATACGAGTTGGGTGCTCCTGGTAGTGCCAGTGGCAGGTTAAACGACACCGACTTCTTCTCCGTTGGATGGCTCACAGGCGGGACTGCAGCGATCCCTACTGTAGCTTCTATGCTACCCAAGAAGCTTCTCACATATGGGATGGTCGGATCCGTCTTCAGGCGTACATCCCTGACCATGCCATGCATCTCCTCGCTGCGAGGGTCTGCATGGATTTCTGTCTTTGGACAGGTAGCAGGTCTACTCTTACCTGTCATGTCTTGTCCCTCCTCTGCATTGGTGGATGACCTCCCTGACACAGCGGCAGGTGAGAGGTCTGTCACATCGGGCTCTGAAATGCTGCATTCCGGCTCCGACCAGAAACTTTCACTGTCACTCATCTTTGCTTTCTGGAACATAATAACATGGTCATTAGCATTTGGGGCATCGGTAGGTGTCAATCTGATCCCCCTCCTCTGGGGTGATATTCACGCACAAACCGTGATACCATACCCTACAGTACTGAGTAGTCGCATTGGATCATGTACCTGCCGTCGTATCTTCTGCGGCACGTACAGTATACCCCTGTGGACTTCAGGACAGCTACCTGTCCTGTTTCCCCAAACCTTTCTAGGCATTTAGTGAGCCATGGGGCAGGGTTTTGTCGTGGCACGCCTTAAGGCGATCATGATTCGCCACAACTATGGCATTACTGAAAACCAATTTGAACAGGTAGGGGGTATAGACCTCCGCCACAATGCCCGGGCCCTTGCAAAAAGGGGATAATTTCCCATTTCGACCATTTTTTACGGCCGTATCCAGCAGATAGACAGGGTCACCTACTTTGTACGAATGCTTTTTCAGGCTGACATCGTAGTCCCGTTTCATCTTTTGGCCGGCTGTTTTCAGGGACTGACGGGCTCGTGACATTGTTTTATCTCTTTTTCCAGATTTTGAACGTACTCAGGCGCTGAATTTGCAGTGGTACTGGTTTTGGGTTTGAAGTTGAACACCAGATCTGACGGGTGGTTCACCTTCTTGACCAACATCAACTTGTTTGGGGTGAACCCAGTGAGTCGGTGGGTTGAGGATCTCAACGCCCCGGCTAACTGGGCCAGATATTTGTCCCAATTTTTCTGGTTTTTGTCTACAAACCACCGGACGGAGTTCATCAGGGTTCGGTTCTGTCTTTCCACTGCACCATTTGCCGACGGCCGGTATGGTGTCGTGCGTGCTTTGTGTATCTGAAGCAATTCGCAGACGGCCGTGAACAGCTTGCTTTCAAAACATGGCCCTTGATCAGTGAACACTTGGAGTGGGCACCCGAAACGGGAAAAGAATTCATTTACCGCTGTGACTGCAGTGGTCTCAGCTGTTTGGTCTGGGAGGGGAATGCATTCTACCCACTTGGTGAATTGGGCAGTGATCATTAAGATGTATTTATTTCCCCTCTCACTCAGGGGGAGAGGTCCCAGGAAGTCTAGGTGTACTCTCGCCATGGGGACCCCTGCCTAATAATTTATTTGTTCCCATTTTGCGTGTCGGGTGACTTTTTTTCCCTCGATTGCATTGGGGGCATGCCGCGACAAAGGTTTTAATGTCTTCTGTGACCCCATACCAATAGTAATTTTGGCGAACTCTAGTAGCTCTTGTTCGGGCACTCCTTGATGGCCGGACGCAGGGATATCATGGGCTGGTATGAGAATTTCTGCAGCAAACTGACTTGCGATAACCAGTACCTGACTTCCGTCCCTCTTAGTTTTGTGGAGGACTCCGTTTTTTAGGATAAACCGCTTGCCAGATATATTTAGTTGCCATGCTGCAAATAAACAACTCACCCTCTCCTAGTTCCTCGCCATCTTCAAGCCATTCGATGACTGGAGCCAAGTCGGGGTCCAACCGTTGTGCCTCGGCTAGCTAGTCCAGCGTACATATCTTTGCCAGGAGGGGAGGGTCATCTGATTGAGAGGTAAGCCTCACAGCGAGGTTAGGCTCTCGGTTCCGTGAATATTCTAAGTCTAATTGGGTGTGGGTCCAGCCTGTCTCTGGGTCAACAGCTCCCCATTCTTCCCGGACATCCACCCAACCGTCAACCGGACCTGTGGTGGGATCAGGGTTTTCTTCTGTCTGGGTCTTCGACTCGTGCCTTGGGTTTTGCATCTGAGATACCGCTGGAAGTTGCCCCTCGTCCCCCCCCCCCCTCCCAGGAAACGAGTGGACCCTTGGGTCAGGGGCACTCCGTAATCCACGTCTTCCTCGAACTTAGTCCAACTTTGCTGAAGACGTCGACAATACTTGCAACCTCTGCAAGGCAAGTCGGATAATGCACATCCCGCAGTGTAGGCATTGCATGTGTTGTCACCGGATATGCGGGAAAGGGAATCGGCATTGGTGTGCTTCGACCCTGGGCGGTGCTGGACGACCATATCATAGTGGCTCAGCTCCTCCAACCACCTAGCAATTAGGTGTTGGGGATCCTTGAAATTCATGATCCACTTCAGGCTACTATGATCTGTTCTCAGCACAAAACGTTTGCCTAGCAGGTAATGTCGGAATTGGCGTGTGAACCGTACTACCGCCAACAGTTCTTTCCGGGTGGTGCAGTATTTGGTTTGTGTGTGTGTGGGGGGGGGGGGGGGGGGGGGGGGTCAGTGCAAAACTCCCATATGCAATTACTTTTTCCTTTCCATCCTGGAGCTGCAACAGTTCAGCTCCGATGGCAAAGTTACTTGCATCGGTGTCGAGGATAAACAAGTCTTTGGGATTCGGTAGGGCTAATAACGGGGGTGACGTCAAAATAACGGGGGTGACGTCAAAGCCACTTTCAGTCGGTCAAAAGCTTCTTGCTGGTCCGCGCTCCAGACGAAACTGTTTTTTCCAGTTACAGCGTACAGGGGTTGGGCGATTTTGGCATAGTCCTTTATGAATGACCGATGACAATTTACTAGGCCACAAAAAACTTTCAACATCTGTGGTACATTTTGGTAACGGCCATTCTTTCACCACCTGAATCGATGGGTCACTCATTTGGACTCAACAGGGGCCTACTATCCTACCCAGGAATTCTATACTCTTCTGGAAAAATTCGCATTTGCTGGGCTTCAATTTCAATTGGTACTTTCGGAAACGTAAGAACACTTTTCTTAGGTTTTCCATGTGATCCGCTACTGTGGATCCCATAACCACTACGTCGTCTATGTTACCCAGGCAGATTTGCCAGTTTAACCCCTGTAGTACCAGGTTCAGTACCTTGCACCAAGTGTAAGGGCTTCCGGATAGGCCAAAAGGCATTTTAATGAATTCGAAAGCTCCGTATTTGGTCAGGAAGGCAGTCTTGCATCTGTCCGACGGCCGGACCGACACCTGGTGATATGCTGCCATGCAGTCTGCTTTGCTGTACCACTGGTTGCCACTGCTCAGTGCCCCCAAACAGTCATCTACTCTCGGCAATGGGTAAATCTCTTTTCTTGTAACTGCATTCACTTGGCGGTAATCAACGCACCAACGCAGCGTCGAATCACGTTTTTTCATGCACCAACACCGGTGCTGCGGCCCATTCTGACGTCGAGGGTTGAATGACCTTAGCCTCCAACAGGCGTTTGAGTGTTTCTTCTTCTTTGTCGGCGAAGTGGACCGGCACCCGCCGCATGCGCTGTTTGATGGGGCAGGCATCCCCCGTTTCGATCGGATGGGTTATTTCTGTAAAGTTCCCCAGGTCGAATTCGTCCCGGGCAAAAACATCCTGAAACTGAAACAACAGCTGTTCCAGCTTCTCCGCTTCTGCCCTGTCGAGAAATAGGGCTGAGCGTTGGAATAAATCAGCCAGGTGCTCAGGTAACTTCCTGGTTGGTTGTGAACAATGATCGACTGAAATCTTGCTGACGTCAGTGACAATTTCTGTTCCCGAGTCAATGCGTGGGTGTTCATCGAGTACGTTGTCTGGAGATTTTACGCACGCGACCGCAGGAATTTCGAGAGGGGTACTCGTAGTGGAAACTTCTGGGTCACTATCTTTCGGACCAGCAACCACTGAATCCACCTCTACGCCCTCCCCTATTTGTTCACGTTTCCTGAGCGACAACACACTGTCGCTGGGGTTCAGGACACAGACGTGAGGGTCCTCATAACCCCGATGAATTGTTCTCAAGACCCCCAGTCCCTTTAAGGCAAATGGTTCCACAATAAACTACGGTAGCTGGGGATTGATTTCACATTGTAGGATTACGGCTGTTTGGGGTGGAATGACCGTTTCCCTACAAACTGTTACTCGAGCGACTTTATTATTGTCGGAGGTCCTGGACCTTATGCGTGAAAAGTCCATGCCCAGCAACATCGTATCCTCGATGGGTGCCACATACACTTTTTCATGGCACTGTTGGTCCCAAACTTTGATTTCAACTAGGCTGCCAGTCATCTGACTATCACGTGCTGCTGTATTGAACTTCAGGTGGGTTAAGATGGGTGGCTTTTCCTCGAGTATGCTAAACAATCTGTCAGAAATGATTGTGACATCAGCTGCTGTGTCCACAACTGCTCGAGTCGGAAAGCCTGCCAATGTCAAGTGGACTTCGATAGCTGATGATGACTTGACCCTTTGAATGGTAAGCTCCCAGGGTTCCGTTAACTGGTTTGTTTCAGATGGCTTGGGAAGGTCCTTTCCTGATTTGGGGGCTGGGGTCAGACCTACAACTCCACCCCCTCTTCGTATGAAGCTGTGTCAACCTTGAATCTCACATCCTTGTTCGGTCGATTGTTGGGGTTGCGCGTGGGACAGTCCCTACTGTAGTGACCGAAACCCTGGCACGCATAACATTGGGGCGACCTCTTTTGGGGCGATGGCGACCTAGGTCTGTCACCACTTTTGGACTCATCGTCCGTTGGAGTGTCTGGGGGCCTTCCCCCTCTACCAGCTAACTTTTCCACGGTGGAAGTCAGCTTGTCAACTTTAACATTGAGGCTTTCCATACTCGTCTCCAAGGCCAAAGTGCGGGCTTTCACTGAATTATAATCCCCCGTCTTCCGGTCTGAGTTGGGGGATGACGAGCCCTGGGATTGAGGTGTTTTCCGATCAGTTGTCCGCACATTGTCATTTGTCTGGCCTTGATATCTTGGGCGGCCCCTTGCTGGCGATTTTACCATTCGCACCCTTGATGGGCTGCCCTCACTATGTGTTTCGTTGGATACGCAGCGCACCTCGCGGCGAGGTGACTTGGAGCCATGAATCGCTGCTGCATTATACTGATGCCAGCGAATCTTGTTGATAGCTTCCTGCATGGTTGTGGGTGTTTTCATACCCACTGCTTCTGCCGCTTTGGCATCACTGCAGCCCTGTCAAAATCTGAGAATTGCTTGTTGATTGGTGAACTCTGGCGTACACGTGCGAAAAGCTCTGGTGGACAGTGATAGCACTGTTTCTGCCCACTCTTCGAGAGATTGTTCTGGCTGTTGTCTGGCTTGTTGAAACCTTAACTGGGACGTTTCTGGCAGATCATGGAACCCGAAACGATTTTCCAACTCACGCAGCAGTTGCGAGATGTCAGAATTTGGGTTCCTCTCATTTAGTAGCGTGAAGTATTCGCTGGCTTTAACGTTGAGGCCCCAGCACAAAGCTTGCCTCTGCTCCTCCTGGTCCCACTGTTGGGAGGCAGAATAGCTCTTGAACTTGAGTTGGAAAGGCAGCCACGGACCAGACCCGTCATAATAGACAGTCGAGGCGGATGCGGTTTGGCATAGGGACCGTTGCGATCCCATCTGGTGCGTTCCTCTCCTCAACTTTGCCTTCCTGGGTTGGCTGCTGAATCTGCCCTGGACCTCCCATACCTAGTCCCTGGACCCCTGGTGGAGAGCCCAACATTTGCACTCCCATTTCGGTCTGGGTTGTGCCCGGGACCCCATTTGGCGGGTACCCGATTTGGTTCCGTCCCTCCCCGAAAGGTGTCGAGGCTGGGACTGTGTGGGGCCACTGGCTGGTGAGAGTGGCATTCTGGACTTAGCAATCCCCTGTGTATGGTTGGGGCACTGCACCTGCCGGATGAGTTACCGGCAGTGTAGTCGACCCTCCCCATACCCCACCTTGGGGAAATCCACGGAGTTTCTGTCCATTGCGTTTTTCGGACGTTCCGTTGGAGATGTGCGACTGTGAAAAGATGCTTTATTGCTCTGGAAAGGAGTTACTTTGAACTATGGGTTCGCCCCACAGCTAAGTAAGTGTGATGAGTTACCTCGGTTATCGAGGGTGTCCTGGGCTGGCTTCAACTGCTGAAGCACCTGGGTTGGTGGGGTTTCCTGTGCTGGTTCTGGGTGATGATTTGGCCTGGGCTGAAATGAGACGCGTATGTCTTGGGGCTGGGTCACACAGTGTGGCCTGCCCGTCTGGGGGTAGTCAGGGAGATTCTGGTGGCTCATTTCCAATTCCCAGTTGGATGTGTTTCTCAAATTATTATTGTTCTGCATTCTACCTATTGGATTTGGATAGGCCTGGTAATACTGGTCTGGGCCCATATTTCCAGAGTATTGGTCTGCTTCTCTGTTCCGACAATGCTGTGTCCGGGTTTGGTACGGGCCCTGTGGTCCTCAAATCTGGGAGAAGGGCGGTCTCGGTACCCTGGGGTCCTATGGGAATATTCGGGTTGGACATGCCTGCCCGAATTTGACCAATGGGAGCCTTCCCAGCTGTCAGGTCGGTCGCGGTGATCTCGACCGGGTGTCCGGGGGTGATCTTCTGGGTAGTAGGTATTCTGTACCTTTGCCTCCCACCTAACACTTGAAGCTCTATCCACATTATTTGGGCCTTCTGTCCAGCCGTTGGACATCGACCTGAAAGGTTGCAGATGTGGACCCTCTGAGAACGATATGGGCTGGTGTGCCTCATGTGGTGGTGTCCTATTCCCATACGGAGCCTGCTGATGCTGTGATTTGACAAACTGGGGCATTTCGTAGCGCTGGATTCCTTCGGGATAGCTTCCTTCAGGCCCATTCTGTGTCGGGGGATGGACACCCCAATCCCTTTGTGACAATGATGAACGGATCTCTTCCACTAGCCTGGCCTTCTCGTCATGAACATGGTCCAGCCTCACACCGCTGAGGTGATTGACTAGCCATCTTGGAGGGCTGTTTCCCCTCATTGGTGATGTGTGAGGGTATTATAAACAACAGGCTTTGGAACAGCTCCAGCCTCCCGACCCTTTTCCCTTCCTCCCTTCCACTGTGGAGGGGAGCCCTGATACAAGGGTTCCTGTGGGTGGTAGGTATGCGCACCCCCTGGGGCCTGTCCAGGTGACTCGTTGTTCCTACTTGAATCCAGAACCCGCATTAGGTCATGTCCTACCAAGGGAGTGTGTGATCCTGACGACGAGTCCCAGGGCCGCGTGTCCAGTGTGGATTGTTCAGCGTTGTAGGGTTTAGCCTGCACATCTGATTTGCCATGGTTCCTTCACTGAAGGTATGAGTGCCCCCCCCCCCCCCCCACACACACACAGTGGAGGGTGGCGGTGTCAGAACTTGTGGGGGTGGTTGACAAAGAGGCAGTCCCTTGTCGTCCTCCTCCCCCTGCAAACTTTGAATAATTGTCCTGTTGAATATGGTTGTTGGTGACCACATCGGGGGATGGCCTCGAGAAATCCAGTGACTGCCACTGTTCCTGAGCCCCCGGAAATGTGGGATAGTTTGTAAGTTTTCTCGGCTCAAAAACTGTAGTTCACCCCGTTTGTCAATGATATGTGCAGCAATGGTTGGTCCCACTTGCGGGACCAACTGTAGCTCCTCAAAGGAGGCAGTGTTAACATTGATTTTAGCCATTGATATCAATGGGTGTACTGTATGGCAATATTCAAATTTTATTTGTTGGAAAAATATTTGTCACAATTCCGAAAATCCCAATAATAACAGAATAAAACAGTGTCAGTGTTTCCCTTTCTCCCCGTAACTTAGATTGTGAAACGGACTATAGACTATAGAGGAACAACAATGAATTGTGCCAAACAATGACGACACAGTTTCGGGGTCGTCCGAACTTTGCACGCGAAGACAGGTTTTTCAAGTGCACTGCGTAAATATCAGTGAATACGGGACAATTTGAATGTATCCCGCGAAATTTGTAACAACAAGTTTAAAACTCACCTGCCAACATATCTTATATGGCAAATGAAGGAACTGAACTGAATAAGGAAGTGTGACAAAAGGTTACCAAAAAAATGTGTGCCGTCGAAAAGACAATGGCTGCCGCGTCGTCAGAGACGAGGCGACGGGAGGCCGAAAAAAAAGTTTGGAAACTTTTCAAAAGTTTTCACCTTATGACGTTCGCTCTACTTTGAGGCGACGCCAGTAAAGTAAAAGTGTTACTTTATATTGGTGAAATAACCCGATGAATATTTTACTCACCAAATTAGGTTGGATTATGGTTATTCCTGGAATGTGTTTCTTTGTCTTCGTAAATCTATTTTTGTCTGTCTTTTTCCCAGAATTCCACGCTCCTCAGGTGCCCGTGATGCCTGCTGCCCAGAGTTACTTCCCTTATACCAATTCCACAACATTTGAATCTGACGAAACCAGCAACGGGCGGCATTGGCACTTCGAACTTTCAAACAATACCTAACTCGCCAACAACTACCTAACTTCCAAAGTCACTTCATTACTTCATTATTTATCATAGTTTCCAGCATTCTGCGACAATATATTTTACATAATGTTCTTTGAAAAGCCCAAAACAACTAAATATTCGTTACAATGATTCTGGATTTTTTGCCAATGGGAGAGCCACGCCGCCAGATGGCACCCCAAACTCTGTTGCATGGTATATAGAAAAATTATAAAATCATGGACACGTACCTATTACCTATGTGCACACACGCCATTGCGTGGGTGTGCACTATCAGTCCTTAAACCTTTTTGGAAACTTTCAGTATTGGAGGTTTTCCTTAAATCTGGGGGAGTGCATTTCACAGTGAGGGAGCTGCAAACGTGAATGATCTTTTACCCACAGTAGGTTTTATTCGAGGCACGACATGAAGATTCTCTGAAGATGATCTAAGATACCGCACTTGTTTGTGTAAAATGATAATCTCTTTCAATGGGATGTCCAATCTAACAAATTTCAGGAAATTTTCTCCAAAGTCCAAAAGTGGCTAAAAAGAAATAACCCCAGTAATTATAGACCAAAATGTTTGGAAAGAAACATAGAACATATGAAAACTGAAATTTGCCATGGAACTGTTGCCGTGTGGTTAATAGTACTGCCTGAAAGTCTGCTATGGCAGAAGTAAGAGACCAAAATTTTGACAATAAACTACTTTAAAATATCGGAATGGCTGTGTTTTGCAATTCTTCTAGTACAGATTGGGAAAAATCTTTTTGTCATTCATGACAAGAATGAGCCAGTAACACTATTTCCAGTCCATGGTATCTGCAGTTTCCAAATACTGCCGTTTTGTTTTGTTGTTGTTTTGATGAAGAAAGTTCAGTCGGGATCAACTCCATACAGTTCAGAGAACCAGGCATGGAGGCACATGTGACTTCATGAATGAAAAATGAAAATTGCTCATTGTGAATATTTTGTAGTAATGATACCATATAATTCTGTTGAGGATGGTTTAATATTCTCGGCAAATTCACAAAAATGGTCCCATTGAGTCGATTCGGCCTGAGTCGATTGGGCCCCGGGTCGATTGGGCCCCAAGGTAAGTTGAATGGGATTTTACTTTAGACCATATTGGGACAAAAAACAACAAACACTTGATTTTTTATCTGTAATTTATTCCATATCGTACACAAAAACAGAGACAAGTTGAAAAACAGCAATAAAAGCAACAAATAAATACAGAATGTAAAGAAGAAGTTGTATTAAAATCGAAACTATTTTTCATTGTACAGGGATTTCTATGTCATTAGGAAATTACGATTTTCTATATTTCAGGGTAACTTGACGGATTTCTAGGAAACTTCCATTAACAAACTTTCATTTTCTTACTATCCCGACCTGATAATTTTGTATTAGTTTCAATTTTAATCCATTTTCTCATAACCGAGTGGAAACAAGAAGATGTATTAAACTTGTTCTACAGATACGCTTTGTTCTTCTGTGTTGCTTTCACTGTTGGGCTCCGATATCTGCTCAGAAGAATTGTCAGTGGTCCCTTGCTTTGCGCACAGGCAACATGTTGGCTGAATGGGAAGTCAATCCTTCGCCCTTTTGCGTCCATATAAAAATCATAGTTTATACCAGTTTCACATTTCCTATGCTGCCATTGCCCACAAATATCGCATGCTGCCGCGGTCGAACCTCTCTATTACATTTGGCGCAATAATATATCGTTAAAGACTGAATGTTGCAACCGAATGAATGAAAGGTTTTAGCTCGCCGAAGGCGCGCAGGGACGATGTGGGATTTACAAATCCCTTTCGACCCGGTTAACCTTGTTTTATTTCACTTGGATCACACAGGCCTAGCTTTCCTATTGTCTCAAATAGAGTCTGAGGGGGTATGCACGTGGTTAGAATTCCCGGCAGTTTACGTTGGAGTGATATATTGTCAATACTCAACCCCTCAACGCTATTAAGACTATTAGAGAGTGGGCTCTATTCGGTTCCAGCTCGGCGATGGTAGAGGCTAATGTTTACATGGATTATTTACTTCCAATTCGTTTTTTTTATTTCATTTTGTACCTTGGATGTATTCAGTTTTGTTTTCTTTGGACTTTTCATTCAGCGCATAAAAAGTAGGTTGTTTTTTGTTATTATTATTTTCGACAAAGTGAGTCGATTCGGCCTAAAAAGTGAGTTGATACGGCCTAAACAAAGACCGAATCGACTCGGCCGAATCGACTCAAGTCCGAATTGACCCTGAACCATTTATATATCTGATCGAATATCGGTCGATTTGCACCATTGCCTATCTGCACCGGTCGATTTGCACGATCTCAAAAGTCGATTTGCACCATCGAAAAAGTCGATTTGCACCATCGAAAAAGTCGATATGCACCACAAAAAAGTCGATTTGTACCACCTATAAGTCGATATGCACCATTAAAAAACGGATAATAGTTTTAGTATTTTTCTTTTGTTCCACTTTCGCTCAATTAATAATGCTAACACTCGCCACTATTTCTCAGAAATTCACCCGACATGAGCTTCTTAGAAATTGCGGCAAGTGCTTGCATTATTAATTTAGGGGAAATGGAACAAAAAAGTCTTGACTAGGTTAATTGAGAAACCTCCACGTAACTGTGTGCTAATGAGGTAAATTGTGAGAAAAATATCTTGTTTTTAGGCAGCTAAAAAAAATGTGTTTTCAGTAGTTTTAGTATTTTTATTTTGTTCCACTTTCGCTCAATTAATAATGCCAACACTCGCCACTATTTCACAGAAATTCACCCGACATGAGCTTCTTAGAAATTGCGGCAAGTGCTTGCATTATTAATTGAGGGGAAATGGAACAAAAAAGTCTTGACTAGGCTAATTGAGAAACTTCTGTAACTGCGCACTAAAATGTAAACATTTTTCTGGTTCCACTTTCGCTCAATTAGGCGATTTTGACTTGTGATGTGACTCAGTGTGTCTTTTAACAAAATCTTTTTGCTGGTTAGTTTGTAACGTTTGTTGAAGTTTTTATTCTGGTCGTTTTCTACTTTTGTAACTGTAACTGTGCTACCAAGTGCTTTAATAAAATATAAGAGTTGAATGAAAAAGAATGGTGTTTCTTATCTTTATCCGCCCCCCCCCCCCCCCCCCACACACACACCTTAGTCTTATCTTCAATAATGAATTTTGCCCAAGTAGTCCAAACTTGGACCCAAAGTCTGTAATATAATTTTTTGGTGTGGTACATCCCACAGGACGTACCGCACCAAAAGTTATTTTACAGACTTTGGGTCCAAGTTTGGACTACCGTCTCAGCAGATTGATAATGTGTCTAATGGCTAGGGACACACAGGCGTAACATCCCAGCAAACATTTCAGATAGGACCAATATCGGCCCAATATCTGTGCCCATAACGGCCAGATTTTGGATGCCGATATCGGCCCGGGCAAAAGTTTGCAAAGTGGATGCTATATCGGCCCAATATTGGTTGCCGATATCCCAGCCAGCATAACCACATCGGACCGATATCCAGCCGATGTAGTAAATGATATCGGCCCGACAGAGGGCTGGCATAGGTCCGCATTGATTTTGCTACACGGCAGAACATCAGCACGATATCGTTTACGATGTCGGGCCGACATTGTTTAACGATTTCGGACCGACATTGTTTAACGATGTCGGGCCGACATTGTTTAACGATGTCGGGCCGACATTGTTTAACGATGTCGGGCTGACATTGTTTAACGAGGTCGGGCCAACATTGTTTAACGATGTCGGGCCGACATATTTTTAACGATGTCGGGCCGACATATTGTTTAATGATGGCGGGCCGGCATTGTTTACAATGTCCGTGCGATATGCAATCAGGGTTGGGCCGGTGTATGTTATAAACAGCGGGGTTGACCTTGGCCCGTCCTAATTTTGTAACACTAGGAAGAATATAAATATCGACCTGACAATATTGACCCACACAATTTTGTCTCTCATCACCATGGATTCATCTTCACAAGCTCACCCGAAGCCTGATACCAAGAGTTGAGAAACCTACTTTTTTCCAAGCCACTCTCACACATTCCGGATAAGTAATCCAAGAATAACAGTTAGAAACCTGTCAAGATTTGCATTCAGAAGAACTCATTTTTATTACATGATTTCATTTATTCATAAAAAAAAATATTTTTCTTCAGTAATAACGGGGGTATATATCTCCCTTAGCTCACCAACAGATGCCCAGTGAATACCCCATGCTTCTTACAAATAATCACACAATTAGCGTTCAACATTTTTCTCAAAATATTGTATCAATGAGGGTTAAATATCATAGCTATACAGAACAAAAGTAATCAAAACATAAGTATATGCAATAATAGCAATGACTGCAAGATATAATTGAAATCATTTTTTATGTCTGCGATAAACAAAAACTTGGACATTTTGGGAAGAGTTAAAAAAAATTAAAAATGTGCAATGGATAAACGTCACATCTAGCTAAGACTATGCTAAAATATCAGTGGCTTCACTAGGTAAAATAAGAGTTGCACCAAGCTTGGCAAAAAGGGAGGTAAACAGAAAGTCAGACATTTAAACCCCGGCTAAACAGGAACAGCGAAAAGCAGAAAAAAAATTGCTTAGATGAGGGTTAAGTGTCATAGGGTCATAGCTACAAAAGTACAATAGCAATAAAATACATGTATATTCAAATACCAGCAAAGAATAAAAGATAAAATTAAACCTCCATATCTCCATGTATGAACTAAGCAGAAACTTATATAGATATTTAGGAAAGTCTTGAAAAAGCCTAAACGTGAGAACTGGACTAAAATTATTCATTTATTTATTGGTGTTTAACGACACTTTCTACTGCCGGGGGCACGTCACTTCGGACAGTTTTACAGGTTGAGGAAGCCGGAGTAACCGCCCTGGACCGGTTCGGTCCACGGTCCATGGATGGACTTCGGCCTGGTCCTTACCGGTTGCCATTGGACTGGACCACTTTGAATTAGTTCAGACTTTATTTCCGGTACTTACCGGTCCGGTCCAATTTTTACGTTGGGCTAACTATCACGATCCACCCCAAACATGAACATTCTATTAACAACGTCATATCAACGGATTCTGAGGAATGCGGTCATAACAGCCTACTGTTGGCGACGCGCAAGTTGCGCCCTGTCTTTGACGGGACCCAACTGAGTATACCCGAGTTCTCGTTTTCTGTGCTGAAAATGACATTTGAATCATATCCCCATGCTTGTTAAAGACTGTTGCGAGGGCCCCCTTCCACCGCAATGGTATTTAACCGGCATGGTGTTTGGGTTCAGATCCAAAGGGGTACTTCTATTCATTTCAGAATAAGCTAGAGATAACACCCTCTCACCACATTTTTGTGATTCGTTTGCAGTTAACGGTTAGTCGTGAAATGGCAGTAATATCATAGTCCGAGTGGTCATCGGAGTCGTTAACATAACTTGTTGATAAACTATCACCAAAGTCATTCTCATCACCAGTATCATCGATAAACTCTGCAGGTGAATCGATAGATGTATCAAAAGAAGACACATCACAAGCACTGACGAAATCTAAACTGGCTCTTTTCAAATTCTGGTTCTGAGAATCTGTATTTGGTGTGCCGTAATGGGAAACGTGGGAGTCCGAAAAATGGGTGGAACTGTCTCCTACTTGTTGATCTCTATTAGTATTAGTTTTAAAAGTAATACAATCATTGGAGTCGTGAACTTCTTGTTCGCTGAAAATGAAATTCAGATTCTCAGTCACGTTTGACTTAATTTTTCTATACGACTCCCAGTAAGAACTTGATGCCATTATAAAAGACCATAAATAAATGTTACAAAAATAAGGGCAAGTGCTGCTAATTTAACAAGCCGCTGATCAGATACAGATGTTTTAGATTAGTGATACGAGCACAGCAATTCAAATTAAACTGGCCGCCATTATATTTACCGGTAAAAGACAATTAACTTAACACACGGTTATGTATGTTTTGGCACTTGAAATGACATATCAGAACAGCAAAACAATTCACGTTAATCTTTATTGAAAAAGTAAACTTGAGTAAAGTGAAAAATTCAGTTTGTGAAATCCAGAATGCTAATAACTTTTCGCAGTCTAGTAGAACGTGATCATCCAACTCGGTTCCTTTTCGTGTTATGCTCCGTATCATCTGACATGGTTCATCGGCCTAATCTTTTTAAGTTTCAGAAACAAGTTCCACTTTTTTCAACTTCGACTTCAAAGTTTTACTTTTATCATTTTATTTCACTTTTCGTATCTTAAAACTGAAAAGTTTTTCTTTCAATTTGATGTTTCTAATTTTATAACACTGACCATATTGTCGTGCGTCCACAAGCCGATGTTGGTCCGTTATTGGCAAATGACTATAAAGTCTTATACGTGCATGCCATGGGTCCGATATCGGCACGTTATTCTTAATTGGACATTTACAACATGTAACCGATATTGGAAAAAGATAATTAACTTTGCAAAACCATATCAGTCATCCCATGTACAATGAATTATTAGGCCTATTTCATTAGAAAGTACTATTTTCCCTTTTCCAATTAAGCAGATCAGTGCACTTATTTATTTATTGGTGCTTAATGTCATATACTTCTGAACAATGGCTAATCATGACCTGACAGTTTCATGGGTGGTGGAAGTCGGAGTATCTGGATAGTACCTTGTCCACGGACACAACGCGAGAAAAGCTGGATGGGGATCGAACTCGGGACCTCTAGGTTAGAAGTTCAACAGTCTGCCAGTGACCGGGCTCCTGGCGCACATGCTTATAACAACTACCCTCCAAATCTCCATACCGCCTGATCGACGAGAGTAGTATGTCGCGTACGTTTGAGGGATAGGTTGCAGGATCTCATTGCAGGATCTCATGTGACGTCATAGTCACGTGACCTAGTGGCGCCATGTTGTGTTGTCATGGTAACCCGCGTGAGCGGCCATGTTGTGACGTCATCTCCATAGTGATACGTGGTGTGAGTGCGCATGCGCAGCGCGTGTTGTTAGGGTGATACGTGTTTCCGCCGTACATTTTGTATACTGGAGGCTGCCATCTTGGTTTCTATGGTAGCACGTGATTGCTATGTTACCCAATTGTTCTGCAATAAGACGGGGTATGTTTTGAGGGTATGTTCCTTTGTAGAAGAGTAAATCTAATTACCACAAACAACACGACAATCCTTCCAAATCACCAAAATCCACCCGAAATCACCGAAATTGACTTTATTTCCCCATTTTATCGGTTTAGCACGTAGTGCTATAGTACCGAGAGGGTACAAGGGGTGCATTCGACTGAAGTGGAGTAATTTTCTGGTTCGGATTTTCCCAGAATCCTCATTTAATTACCCAAATAAACCCGTCAAGTTGTATTATTTAGAATTCTTTAAGAATCCCTTTTTTTGATCCCATGACGTTTTTTCCCTATTAAGAGTAGCACGTAATGCCGAGGGGGTGTGTTCGTTTGAAGTGGAGTAATGTTCCCATTTTTTTTGGATCCCATGACGTTTTATTTCCTTATTAAGAGTAGCACGTAGTGCTATACGACAAATTTACCCAGAAATCCTCTGCTTCTACTTGGAACTATATTTTTATAAATTCCTACGCTCTATTTTTAGTAACATCCTTAACTGACCCCCTAACTAATTGTTAGGGTCTATATTTAGCAATTTCTTTAAATGACCCCCTAACTACATGATTTTAAATAATAAAATTAATGAGGATCAAGATGTTTTTACACTGACCAATCAGAGCGAAGTTAATCCACCAATCAGATTTCTGGATTCCCATTGTGTTTCTTTCCCATTACTTTCTATACTAATTTTCTAAATTTCCCAACTGTAACCTATAATCCTATAGGAAACAAACACAAACGCCCATCGAGAATGAAAATATCGATGAAAAAACGTTGTGACGTCGTGACGTTTTCAAAAACGTCCGTCACGTCGAAATAAATTCCGGAGAAGAATAACGTCGCGTCATTCTGTTTCGATCCTTCGAACTGAACACATCGCTAGAGAGTTTTCTATAGCAATTTTGCCTTTGCAAAAAATTTATGAAGATGGAGTCTGAAGCTGCTACTGCCGTAACCAGAACTGATGTCTACGCCTGTGAAGAGTGTGGAAAGACCTTTACTGCAAGAACGAATCGAGATCGCCATCGGAGAAATACCCATGGAGAGAAGAAGACCCACGATTGTACCAACTGCAACAAGACCTTTACGAGGAAAGAGTATCTCCTTGACCATCTGAAGAAATGTTTGGAGACATATACATGTATGGAATGCAGCCAGGAGTTCAACCAACTACTCCATTTTAATCGACACAAGAGCGTTGCCCACCGACCAGTTCCTGTACCATCTAAAAGGAAGACTGATGAACCGAAGAGAGGACCACCTAAACATTCACGGACCACGACGACCACCCATTATGATGTTGACCCAATTGAGTTTGAAAAGAATATGATGTCTGAAGAAGAGCCAGATGAGATGTTGACCGTGTACGAAAATAACTGGAGTTCTATTAGAAGTCGCCACATGATGAACAGAAGAGTCCAAGACCAATATTACTACCGGATCAACGATGTGAACCTGAAGATGATGACTGATGAATTGATGACTACCATATTTCTGCCACAACAGCTAAGATTTAAAATTAATCTGAGTTTTGGTTTTATCCTGCGACACAATGAAACGAATGAACTGAAATATTACCATCCATCACAAAACAACGCCCGGGTACTTGATGTTCCACAACTTGTATGCTGCCAAGAAGACTTTGAAGAATTCCTTGATGATGTCATGGAAGAAGATATCCTGGAATGGGCCAAATTAAAACGACCCAACACCAAATGGCTTGTTGAGAGAGTTACCAACATCACATTTTATGTGAATAAGCTGAAAGACCACCTTTCAAGTTTGTTGATATTTGAAACTACCTCGCTCCAGGATTCAGCTATGACAAGCAAGTTTTTGAAAGCATTTGGCTGCTCCGTGACAAAGGGATTTTTACCATATGAATGGATCGACAGCTTGAACAAATTGGATCAAGACCACCTACCAGACCATGAAGCCTTCTACAGTTCTCTCAAGAAAGAAAATATATCCAATGAAGAATACCAGTACTGCACGCATGTATGGAACGACCTGGAGATGACAACTTTCCGTGATTTTCTGATCTGGTATAATAACCGAGATGTAAAACCATTCCTTGAAGCAGTTGACAAGCAGTTTGCTTTCTACCAAGAACGCCACATCGACATGTTTAAAGATGGTATCAGTGTTCCGGGCCTCACGTTGAAATACCTGTTCCAGACCATGAATGATGAAACTTACTTCACATTATTTAACCAGAAGAATAAAGACTTGCATCACTTGGTGAAAGATAATATCGTTGGTGGACCTTCAATTATCTTCAACCGATACCACGAGAAAGATGTTACCCGAATCAGAGAAACAAAATATGGCAAAGAAGCAAAACCATGTGGAAGTATTATAGGCTTTGATGCGAATGCATTATATCTTTGGTGCCTAATGCAAGAGATGCCAACGGGTTGGAGTATTAGACGTCGTGAAGAAAACCAGTTTAAACCAGAACATCCAATGAAGTATGGTAAAATGGCTGAACAATGGTTAGAGTTTTTATCCATGAGAGATGACATCCACATCAGACATCAGTTTAACGGAGCTGAAAAAATGATTGGTCGAAGACAGTTGCCTGTTGATGGTTGGTGCAAAGAGACACAGACTGTATACCAGTTCCATGGCTGCTTCTGGCACGGACATACCTGCATGAAAGATAAGAATGGCCTTCCTATCATCCATAATGAAGTCAGAGATAAACCGATGAAAGAACTACTACAAGACACCCGTACCAATGCAAAGTACATCACCGATTTGGGCTATAAACTTATTGAAATCTGGGAGTGTGAGTGGAGAGAGATGAAGAAGACCGATGCCACACTCAAAGCCTTCCTGAAAGAGAACTTTTCAGACAAAATAGATGGTGCGATGACAGAGGAAGAAATACTGAACAGTGAAGTCCGGTGAACTGTTTGGTTTAGTCGAATGTGATATACATGTACCAGATCACCTGAAAGAGTACTTTGAAGAGATGACACCTATCTTCAAGAATACCGATATTTCCATAGACGATATTGGTGAACACATGAAGGCCTTTGCCGAGAAGAATGGAATCATGAAGAAACCCCATAGAAGTTTGATCGGAAGCAATGGAGCGGAAAAAATGTTGTTTGCAACCCCTTTACTGCAGTGGTACCTCCAGCATGGTATTGAAGTTGATCACGTCTATCAAGTTATCCAATATAAACCAAGAAGATGTTTTGAAAAATTTGGAGATGAAGTATCTGAAGCAAGAAGACAAGGAGATGTTGACCCTGATAAGTCGATCGTTGCCGACACCATGAAGCTGTTGGGAAATTCTGGATATGGCAAAACCGTCACCAACAAAGAGAAGCATCGACGTGTGTGCTATTGCGACGACGAAGAAGTTACCAAAGCTGTAAATGACATGTCCTTCAAAGCCTTGAATCCATTAGATGATACATTATATGAAGTCGAACTCAACAAGAAGACAATCAAGTTGGATCTGCCACTTCACATCGGATTCTTTGTTTACCAGTATGCGAAACTCCGGATGCTTCAGTTCTATTATGATGTCATCGATACTTTTATCAACCGCCAATATTTCGAATATGCTGAAATGGACACAGATTCTGCATATATATGTACTTCGTCATCATCCGTAGATGAATTAGTGAAACCAGAGAAAAGAGTAGAATTTTACAAAGAGAATCACAAGTGGTTTCCATCAGAGTGTTGTGATTTCCACAGAGATGATTATGTGAAAACCAAATTAGAAGGCAAAGAATGGCTGTCACCCTCATGCTGCCAAGAAAGAAAGCGTTTTGACAGGAGAACTCCAGGCTTGTTTAAGGTAGAATGGCAAGGAACCGGCATTGTTGGACTGTGTAGTAAAACATATTATTGTTTCGGAGGCACCAATAAATTCAGTTGTAAGGGAATCAGCAAACGCCACAATGATTTGACGAAAGACAGATATTTGCAAGTTTTGAAGACTCAACAAAGTGGATCTGGCATCAACCGAGGATTTGTGATGAATGACAACACTATGCATACCTACCAGCAGAGCAGAGATGGACTATCATATTTCTACCCAAAACGAAGAGTTTTAGAAGATGGAGTTAGTACCATACCACTAGAGATTTAAAGAAGAAACAATTGAGTGAGTGTCATATTTTTCTACAACCTGAACCAAGTCTAGCTTTTGCCTACAAAAAGTTCTATTTAGTTGATCAAAAAAATTCCTAAAAAAAAAAATCGAAATGGTTTTTAGGTGGTCTACTCAATCATATTAGGCTCATCAAATTTTTAAAGTCCGTTATGGCATTCTCTAAAGTCCTTTATGGCAGTCCTCATAAAGTCCTACATGGCAAGTTTTTTCTCAAAGTAAAAAGTCCTTTATGGCAGTTTTTCTCTAAAGTCCTTTATTGCAGTCCTCATAAAGTCCTATATGGCATTCTCTAAAGTCCTTTATGGCAGTCCTCATAAAGTCCTACATGGCAAGTTTTTCTCAAAGTAAAAAGTCCTATATGCCATTCTCTAAAGTCCTTTATGCAGTTTTTCTCTAAAGTCCTTTATGGCAGTCCTCATAAAGTCCTATATGCTAAAGTCCTTTATGGCAGTCCTCATAAAGTCCTACATGGCAAGTTTTTCTCAAAGTAAAAAGTCCATATGGCATTCTCTAAAGTCCTTTATGGCAGTTTTTCTCTAAAGTCCTTTATGGCAGTCCTCATAAAGTCCTATATGGCATTTCTAAAGTCCTTTATGGCAGTCCTCATAAAGTCCTATATGGCAAGTTTTTTCTCAAAGTAAAAAGTCCTATATGGCATTCTCTAAAGCCCTATATGGCAAGTTTTTTCTCAAAGTAAAACGTCCTATATGGCATTCTCTAAAGTCCTTTATGGCAGTCCTCATAAAGTCCTATATGGCAGTCTTCAAAAAAAAAATTCTAAATAGCAAGTCTTACAAGGCAATACATTTTTTCTAGTGTAAAGATTTTTCAATTTTTTTTATTTATTCTAATACAGAGAGTTTTTTCATCATTATCATCATCATCATCATCATGTTCCTGATATACTTTAGACTAACCCTATTGGAAGTGGAGAATACTTCTTTATTTTTTAGTTTCATTCAAAACTTAGTTTCATTCAAAACTTTTTAGTTCCATTTATTTTTAAAAAAATGTTGATTCATGGTATCTTTTAGGTTACACCTATTGGAACCAGATGATACGTCTTTATTCAAAATTTAGTTTCATTCAAAACTTTTTAGTTCCATTTGTTTTAAAAAATGTTGATTCATGGTATCTTTTAGGTTACACCTATTGGAACCAGATGATACTTCTTTACTTTTCAGTTTCATTCAAAACTTTTTAGTTTCATTCAAAACTTTTTAGTTCCATTTATTTTTAAAACATGTTGATTCATGGTATCTTTTAGGTTACACCTATTGGAACCAGATGATACTTCTTTACTTTTTAGTTTCATTTCATTTTTTTTAAAGTTGATTCCAGGGGCGCGGTGGCTCAGTAGGTAGAGGTGCAGGCTGCAAGCCGAGAGGTCCTCGGTTCGAATCCCACCTGCGGCAACCGCGTTGTGTCCTTGGGCAAGACACTTCACCCCCATTGCCCATGTGGGGGCACGATGACGCCGTGTCCTAAGGCGTACTGCACGTCGATGGTACGCATGTCTTCAACCAATCTAACCCTGCCTGTACTGCAGTGCGGAGTTACGATGTTGGGGAGCTGGCAGCTGCTCGTCGTTGCTCGGTGGTTCTCTCCGGGTACTCCGGCTTCCTCCACCCGTAAAACTGTCACGGTCATGGTTAGCCATTGTGCATAAATATGTGACCTTAAACACCAATAAATAAATAAATAAATATAAAGTTGATTCCTGGTGTCTTTTAGGCTACCCCTATTGTATAACCAAAGGAATAAATCATCATCATCATTACTAAGAAATTCTCTGTTGTGAATATTTAAAAGAAATGAGAAATTTTTATGATAGAAAAACTAAATTGCTAAGTTGGACATGTTGTTTTCGTTTTCTTTTTTGATAAACAAAAAAATTCCCTCAAAGAGGATACGAACTGTAGGGGGTGGGAATGCACTCGAGCTATTTGACTTATCTCCATTGGACAGAGGTTTGTAGCTTGACCTGTCCCAAGCCAGTATAAAATGCAGAGGGTCATATCCTACAGTTTAAGGATCAAGATTGCAGTTTGATCGCCAAACTGACCAATCAGATCGAAGTTAATCAACCAATCAAATTTCTGTATTCTCATTGTGTTTCTTTCCCATTACTTTCTATACTAATTTTCTAAATTTTCCAACTTTAACCTATAATCCTATAGGAAACAAACACAAACCCCAACCAAGAATAAAAAATTCAATCAAAATTTGTTGAACTGGGGTGATGTTTTCAATCACGTCCGTCAAAGATATATAAGATTAGGCAAAGCATGGACTTGGCATTCATTCACGATCGTACCATTGACCAGAGAAGATGTTCCGAATTGGCACCAAGCAGATTTATGCTAATGTCATCCAGTACCAGGGTGAACTGAAGATTCATCTCAGAAGATACTTTGAGGGAAAAGATCAGAAACCTTATCCTAAGAAGACTGGTATTGCTCTATCTTTAGAAGAATGGAATGCCTTGAAATCTCAAATAGAAGAAGTAGATGCAGCCATCAAAACCCAACAAACAACTTTAACTGAAGACACTAAACCTACTAACCATGAAGACTTCAAAAAAACAAATCAAGAACCACCTTTGAAAAAGAAGAAGAAGATCACAGTGAGAATAACCCAACCACGACCATTGATCATTGATGAAATTGATAGTGAACTCAGGCAAGTTCGCTTGCAGCATGAACTTTGCTTGGTATATGCTCATTATGCCGAAGAGAACATTGACGCTGTAATGAAAGAAAAATGCTATGGATGTACAGTCGATCACCCATGTTAGATTCAGCATAATGTAAGCCTAATGATGTCTGAAGAAGAGAAGATTATAACATGTTTTAGTGACGCACTTGAAAGAGTTAACAAGAATGATGTTCATCTACTGTGGCACCATAATACTTCTGGAATGAATCCACCACCAGTACAGAAAGAATATGAAGATATGTTCGAGAAACCTCCCACAAATGAACAGAGACGTTGTATTATGGATTTGGTGATTGAATTTATGACCATCAAGAAACCTGTTACAATTGGATTCTAATTGAAGATGTAAATAGATGTTGTAAATAGACGATTTTTTATAAAAAAAGAAAAAAAGAAGAAAAAAAGTATAAAATGAAGAAACAAGAAAAAAAGGTGGTAATGACGCTTAAGTTATTTGATGTTTATCTTCTTGACAAATATCAAACAAACTTAAACTGTCCCCAGCCAGTAAGTCAGAGGGCCACCAATTTTAAATATTTTTTGGATGACGGTTCATATTGGCCACCTCTCCAAAAGGTATAAAAGGGGGAGTAGTCCCCACGTTCAGTGGGGGCCACCTCCCCAAAAGGTATAAAAGGGAAGTAGTACCCACATAGAACAACAAAGATGGATCCTCGTTGGAAGCATCCATTCACTTGTTTATTGTGTGGTCCCACGGGTAGTGGTAAATCATCCTTTGTAAATCGGGTTATTCAAAACATTCAAAATATTATATCACCTGTCCCAAGTCACATCATTTGGTGTTATAGTGAATGGCAACCATTATACAACACTTTACCCCAAGTAGAATTCGTAGAAGGTCTCCCTCAAGAATTAAAATCTGATAGTTTAGTCATATTGGATGATCTGATGCTCGGAGCAGATGTTCGAGTGTCTAGATTATTTACTAAAGGTAGTCATCACCGTAACATTAGTGTGATCTACATTGTTCAAAATTTATTCGATAAAAATAAAGTCCATAGGACTGTAGCTCTCAATAGTCATTACATGATCTTGTTTAAAAATCCTAGGGATCGTTCTCAGATCTCACACTTGGCAGCACAGATGTATCCTGGTCATTCCAAGTTTCTGAGAGAAGTTTTTGAAGATGCCACTTCGACACCATATGGTTACCTTTTAATAGATCTCAAACAAGATACTCCTGAACACATGAGATTAAGAAGTCAAATTTTTCCTGGGGAAACCCAATATGTGTACCTCCGAAAAGTATAAAAGGGGAGCAACAAGTCTGACTCGAGTCAGAAGCATGTCTGACCGTCTCAAGCGCAACATCGCTCTTCTCAAGGTTCTTATTAAATCGAAACCCGCACTCGTCAGATCTATACTAAAACATGCAGACAAAGAATTGATAACTTGTTTGTGTGACTGTGCCTCGAATATACTGAAGGGAGCAGTACCTCTGACCAAAGCTCAGAGAACCAAACTCGTTCGTCAGAAACAACTAGTGAGGGCAGTGGCAAACAAAGGTACATCTGACAAAAAGAGGAGACAAGTCTTGCAGAAAGGGGGATTCTTGGGGGCATTGCTACCTCCTGTACTATTGGGTGCTGTTAAAGGTATATTTGGATGATGGAATATGCTAAGAAGATGGCTTTGGTAGAACCAAGGTTATTGGAACGTCTACAAGAGACTCCACGACAACCGAATGAACTGGCTGCTTCATCACTGGATAGAGAAATGAGAGATATTCTCGATGCTCCTATTCTTTCGGCTGATGAAAAGATGACTCAATATAATCAAATTTTACAAAGATACTTGACATTTCAAGAAAAGATAATGGCTCCTCGACCAATTAAAGTCGAATTCGAGAAAGATAATAAAGACGAAGACATTCTCGATTTTGTACCTATGACAATGAAGAGAAAGGGAAAGTTGTTGTTGAATCGTATTAGAAGTGACCCAAATATATCTTGGAATGAGAAGGGTGAATTAGTCTACAAAGATCAAACAGTGGTAGGGTCGAATGTAACAGATCTTCTAAACGATTTACTTAGAAGACGAAAATCTTTCCAACCAAAGGGATGGGAAATGTTGGCCGAAGCTTTGAGAGATAGTAACATACCCCAAGAATTAATTGGTCATAAAGAACGTTGGGATTTTATGAAACATGCACCGATAAAGTCGGAACCAAAACAACCAAAGAAAACAGAAACGCCAAAGTGGACCGAAAAAAGGGTATAAATAGAGTTGACACTTGAACAAGACAGTCATGGAAGCATTGTACTATGATTCTGAAGTGCCTGGTAGTTTTGGTGGTGTAGACGCTCTTCGTAGAGCGTCCAAGAAAAAAACCAAACAAGTTGTAAAATGGTTAGAGACTCAAGACACATACCCTCTTCACAAACCTGTTCGTCGTACATTTCCTAGAAGGAAAATAATAGTTAGTGGTATAGATGCACAATGGCAAGCTGACTTGGTAGATGTTTCAAACATAAGTAAATTCAACAAAAACGTAAAATTTTTGTTGACATGTATAGATGTGTTTAGTAAATATGCTTGGGTGATACCATTACAAAACAAACTTGGTGATTCCATCGTGAAAGCTTTTAGTAAAATTTTTAAACAAGGTCGTAAACCAGAAAAATGACAAACTGATCAAAGCAAAGAATTTCTAAACAGAAAATTTCAGAATTTTCTCAAAGATCACAAAGTCGACTTTTTCACAACACAAAATGTGGAAACAAAATGTTCCATAGTAGAAAGATTCAATAGAACTTTGAAAACCAAAATGTGGAAATATTTTACCAAGAACAATACAATAACTTTTCCACTTCAAAACTTGGTGAAATCATATAATCATTCGCATCATCGCAGTATAGGTATGGCCCTCATTGCCGTGAACTTTGAAAATCAAGAAGAGGTTTGGCAAAGGTTGTATGGGCAACCCATAAAACACAAGACACCAAAGTACAAAGTAGGAGACAGAGTGCGAATCAATAAAGTTAAGAAAACTTTTGAGAAAGGTTATTTGCCCAATTGGACCGAAGAGTTATTCACAGTAGTAGCCATCAAGAAAGGACATCCAGTCACATACATGTTACAAGATGATAATGGAGAAATATTGAAAGAGTCATTCTACACTGAAGAGCTTCAGCGAGTTTCACATAAAACTATTTACAAAATCGAACACGTACTCAAGAAACGTGGTCGAGGTAAGAAAAGGGAATTGTTCGTAAAGTGGTTGGGATACCCAACTTCGTTCAATTCGTGGATCAAACAGAGTCAGCTCACCTATAAAAGGAAGTGAACCTCTGAAGTTTCTTCAAAATGGAAGAAGGATCGAACGGTTCTTGGCCTCTGTTTGGTAAAAGAATTCCAAGGAGCGAGATCACTTATTTTTCACAAATAATCATTTTGTATATCATCATCATTACCAGTGTCGTTAATCTCACTCTCGAAAACACAGACAGCAACTTGTGGACTGCTCTCTTGAGTAGTAGCATAGGATATTTGTTACCAAATCCAACCATTAAGAAAAAGTAATGTTTTATTTGACTCTACCAAGTAATAGTTCTATGAACGTGTTTCCAGAAAACACGTTGACTACGTACACCACTCAGTTATCACAACCAGTGAATCTCACGGGAGAATGGGAAGTAGGTCTGGCAGAGATTCAGTATCCAAATACTTGGTTCAATATTCGTGCAGAAGAAGCTTTCGTTACAGTGTTCTGGTCTTCGAAAAAGAATTACCGACTTACTCTCAAGGAAGGTCGTTATTCGGATCCCATTGATGTGATACGAGCTATCAATGGTGTTAAAGAATTACTCCTGCCTCGTCACGATAAGGTAGCTTTTGAACTGGATAGAGTGACTGGTAAAGTTCGTATCACGGTACGTGATGGAGTCGTGGTCACATTGAGCCCTACTCTTCAAAATATTTTGGGCTTTAATGAGTGTGTTTTTAAATCAGGAACTTACAATTCTTCCAGAGTTGCCGATGTCAGCCAAGGATTTTATTCCCTCTATGTATATTGTGACTTGGTTTTAGGAGATACAAGAATACCACTTCTTCGTATCATACCCGTGCGTGGGAAATATGGGGATATCATCTCTAAAACATTTGAGAATGTGTATTATGTACCAGTAGAACGAAAAAATTTCAGTACCGTCCAGGTGTATATAAGGGGTGACACAGGAGCCATAGTACCATTCGAGTTCGGGAAAGTGACAGTGACACTTCATTTCAGAAATCGTAGATCTCTTCATTTCACATAAACATGACTTACTGTTGTAAGTCCAAATTATACGAAGAATATTACACGAAACAAGCTGGGAACGGTCTACCGGTTTTTTCTGGAGCTCAAATACAGAGAGGATATGGTTTGGGAAGTATATTGGGAGACTGAAGAATATGGTGTTACCTTTATTGAAAACTACAGCCAGGACCGTGGGAAAACAGTTATTGATAAAAGGAGCAGCCTTTGCCGAAGATGTCATTGAAGGGAAAAATGTAAAAAAGGCAGCAATCAAAAGAGTCAAAGAGGCTGGTGCAGGAGCTTGGAATGAAGTGGTTGGTGGTTCAAAACCACCCGGTAGGAAAAGTATAAAAAGGCCCGCACCACGCAAAACTAGCAAATCGACAAAAAGAAGGAGAACTGTTCAGACCCAAGACCATCTCGGTGCATGATGTCTCTCATTAATGAAAAATCTTGTGAGTGTGTCAACAGCGAACTCGACTTGTTTTCCATACCACCAACACAGACTAGTGTGGAACATGGGCAGTGGGTAGAACACAGGCCTTTGGCGACTATAGGAAAGAGTGGTCCAATAGAATTCCACATTGCAGGATTAGGAGATGATTATTTGAATTTGGCACAGACATACTTGTATGTTAAAGCAACGGTTGTAGATTCCAATGGGGCATCAATTGCACCCGATGCCAAAGTGGGCCCAGTCAATTTATGGATGCATTCCTTATTTAATCAAATCGATATCAGCTTGAATGAAAAACTGGCATCTCCTTCCAACAACACTTATCATTACAGAGCTTTCATAGAAACTTTGTTGAGTTATGGACCAGCTGCCAAGAAGTCACAACTGACTAATGCATTATGGTACAAGGATACAGCCGGACACATGGAAGATTTGACAGATGATAACAAGGGATTTCTTCTTCGAAAGAAATTGATAGAGAAAAGTAAAATCGTGGACATGACTGGAAGATTACATTTGGACATGTTTTTCCAAACTCGTTACTTGCTGAATGGAGTTAATCTTCATGTTAAAATGAATAGAGCCAAAGATGCTTTCGCATTGATGGCCGATACCGCTACATACAAGATCAAAATTCTAGATGTATCCATGTTTGTACGCAAAGAGAGACTCCAATCATTCGTGAGAATGGCTCACGAGAAAGCACTAACAAAAGCAACTGCAAAATATCCTATCGATCGTGTGGAAACCAAGGTGTTTTCAGTGCCGAAAGGAAATCTGAGCATTACACAAGAAAACTTATTTTTAGGCCAACTACCTAAACGCATCGTAGTGGGATGTGTAGACAACGATGCTTTCAATGGAAACTTTTCAAAGAATCCATATAATTTCAAGAACTACAAAATCAATTACTTGGCATTGTACGTGGATGGGCATCAGATTCCAGCCAAACCATTACAACCTAGATTCGGACAACAAGAAGTGGCCAGATGTTATGCAACTCTGTTCCAAGGAACTGGACAAATGTATGAGAATGAAGGAAACCACATCAGCCGAGAATAGATCATAAATGGATACACCCTATTCGTATTCGACCTGACTCCAGATCTATCACATGGACAACACTTCGATCTGGTGAAGAGAGGAAACTTGAGACTAGAAGTCCATTTCGAAAACCCATTACCAACCACAATCAACGTACTGGTGTATGCAGAATTCCAGAACATCATAGAAGTGGATAAGAATAGACAAGTAATCTTCGATTACTCAACATGAACACGTTGCAGTTAGAGAATGCACTTCGATCAGATAGTTGTTTGAAGAGAATATGTTTGGGTGTATTTTCAAGAAACAAATTACCAAGAAGATTACCAGATCACAGACCAGTGGCTTTGATAGTCAACACGGATCCAGACCACAGAAAAGGAGAACATTGGGTGGCTCTCTTTGTGAGTCACCACAACGCAGAATACTTTGATTCCTATGGATTACCACCACAACACAGACCATTCGAGAATTTCCTGAAGAAGAATTCCAGATATTGGAAGTATAATACGAAACGCCTTCAAGGACCATTACCAGTGTGTGGACAATACTGTTTGTTTTACTTGAAACATCGCTGTCGCGGTGTACCGATGGAAACCATATCCAACATGTTTACCACTGATCTAACGGATAATGATATGTTGGTTACTGACGTCATAGAGGAAACCAGCCACTAGATGTCGCTGCATTGAAGGAAAACTATAAAAACTGGTGCACTTGGTGTTCAGCTCATTTGTGTTTCGACAGCCAAAGAAGAAGGATGTCTACTAATGTGACCGTCTTCAAACTTAACAACGATTTACAGATTCAACTGTTCAAGAACGACGTTGGGTTCCAGTTTACCACCAGAGATTGGGAACAAGTGACCAAAGCAGTGGATATTGCAAAGAAGAGAAGTCTTGAAATAGGAGAACCCAAACCAAAAAGAGAAAGAAAACCAAAGAAGAATGAAGATAAAAAGGATTGAAGAATGTTCACTATTCCATGTTTGATCAGGATGGCACTGAATGATTATCAATCAAGAAACCAAGAAACAGCAAGAAATCCAAGAGACTTTGTAGAGAGAATGAGCGTTTCATTCGAAACGTATTTTCGTGATGTTCCGCCACCAGTACTGGAGCAGTTATTACGTGGAGAAGAAAAAATAAGAAAGACACCAGAACAAAGACCACCAAAACACATCAAGTATGCATTGGAGGAAAATCGTCTCAAGACATTTCAATTCGTGTTACAAAGTGAAAGTATGAAAACCCCGAATGAACTGACAAAAGCTGGATTCTTTTATTTGGGGACAGGAGACAGAACTCAATGTTTTCATTGTGGTATTATTGTTCGTTTCTGGGAAACAGAAGATGATGTTATAAAGAACACAGAAAATATTCTCCAGACTGTTATTACATTCATAATTTACCACCTGAATCCATGGACGTTGAAAAAGAAGAAGAAGAAATGGCCATCAGAGAAGAAGAAGAAATGGACACATCATTTCAAGAAGAAGATTCACGGAGGACAAAATGTAGTGTGTGTTTATTAGCTGAAGCCAATGTCGCTCCGCGACCATGTAACCATTTGTGCCTGTGCAAAGACTGCTGTAAAGATGTCCAATCTGCAGAAAGACTGTTTATGAATATCTGACAATCTACATAACATAAAATGATGTATTTTTGTTGTTGAATAAAAGAAATTTAAATTTATATTTAGTGTTGTTATTTTTTTAACTTTCCATCGAAGTACAAAGAAAAATCAAAATGAGGGATAGTAAATTAGACCTCGTACGACACATCTGTTGGGTAGATCCTCATATGAGTATATGGTGGAACTTAGCTTTATGGCCTTCATGTACACATATGGGTCCTACTTGTAATTTAAATAATGGATTCTGGGTAAATTTGTCCTATAGCACTACGTGCTACTCTTAATAAGAAAATAAAACGTCATGGGATCCAAAAAAAAAAAAAATGGGAACATTACTCCACTTCAAACGAACACACCCCCTCGGTATTACGTGCTACTCTTAATAGGGAAAAAACGTCATGGGATCAAAAAAAAGGGATTCTTAAAGGATTCTAAATAATACAACTTGACGGGTTTATTTAGGTAATTAAATGAGGATTCTGGGAAAATCCGAACCAGAAAATTACTCCACTTCAGTCGAATGCACCCCTTGTACCCTCTCGGTACTATAGCACTACGTGCTAAACCCATAAAATGGGGAAATAAAGTCAATTTCGGTGATTTCGGGTGGATTTTGGTGATTTGGAAGGATTGTCGGGTTGTTTGTGGTAATTAGATTTACTCTTCTACAAAGGAACATACCCTCAAAACATACCCCGTCTTATTGCAGAACAATTGGGTAACATATCAATCACGTGCTACCATAGAAACCAAGATGGCGGCCTCCAGTATACAAAATGGACGGCGGAAACACGTATCACCCTAACAACACGCGCTGCGCATGCGCACTCACACCATGTATCACTATGGAGATGACGTCACAACATGGCCGCTTGCGCGGGTTACCATGACAACACAACATGGCGCCACTAGGTCACGTGACTATGACGTCACATGAGATCCTGCAATGAGATCCTGCAATCTATCCCTCAAACGTACGCGACATACTACTGACGAGTCTATAGAAAGCCTTACACACGGGGACACTCTCCCCAAAACAACGTCTTTCAACCAGCCTTCAAAATAAATATCGCAGGAGAATAACGGCGCGACGTAGGTTTGATAATGGCGACTTTCTGTGGAACATATGGTGTCACGTTTGGGTGGAATACAATATCGGGCCGATATCAGTCTGATTACGGAAAACGATATCGATATGCCGATATCGGGACGATATTGCCATGTTTGCTGGGCCCAGAATGCATTGAAAATGAAAACAGATAGATCAGTGATGACGTCACGTGACTTGCCTAGCAACCAGAGCGCCCCCTTAGCAACGGGCTAACTACTGGGCCGATTTTGACCAAATTCGGTATACGGACCCAAAATGCATTGCAAATGAAAACAGACAGATCAAAGTTTATGTCTCGTGACTTCCCTAGCAACCAGAGTGCCCCATTAGCAAAGGGTAAACTAATGGGCCGATTTTGACCAAATTCGGTATACGGACCCAAAATGCATTGCAAATGAAAACAGATAGATCAATGCTGACGCCACGTGACGTCATTAGCAACCAGAGCTCCCCTTAGCAACGGGCTAACTACTGGGCCGATTTTGACCAAATTCGGTATGCGGACCCAAAATGCATTGCAAAAACCCCGAAGCACAGGATTAGCTGTTTCATAATTACTCTTAGAATTATCTGTTGTGATAACTACAAACAATACCGGTACGTCGGTATTTTTTTCAGTGAAATTAATGAAAATGGCTTATTGAAATTGGCACATAAAGCTATAGGCCTATTTACTTCAAACGACAAGTCTGTGCTGTCTTGTAAAGTGTGTATGTCTGTGCTGGCTTGTGTAGTTTGTGTGTATGTTGGGCAAATCGCCCAGAAACCTGGTCCAAATCGTCCACAAACATGGACCGAATCGTCCAATAGTCTGGTCCGAATCGGCCAGAAATATGGTCAGAATCGTCAATAGATCTGGGGCCGAAACGTCCTACATAAAAATCTGGTCCGAATCATGAAACTACATTTGTGATACTCAGTCTTATTATTTTAAAGATGGCCTTTTCAGTAAAACTGCATTGGCATATTATCATCGTCCTTTTTTGCACAGCACTGCTGTATTTTCTTGTTGTGGCTACTAACAGTTGGTAATAGTAACAATAAATGCTACACGATATTTGTGAAAAAATAAAAATGAACACAGCAATTTCCATAACTCCTCGGATAAATTTCGGAAAACAACGACTCCATAAATATATCTTCCATTCAAAGCAATGATAAAATTATCTTTCAATCAGAGCACTGGAAAATATCTTCCAATCAAAACGCAGATAAAAGTAGTTATCTCGAAATTTGGTTGGTCCCCTATTCTTTTACCAGTAAATGTAGGCCTACAGCACTTTAGAACTAATGCATCACTTTCGCTCGCTTTTAGGTTTGCCTAAATTTCATATTATTATAAGTTGGTTGTTGTCGCTAGGTAAAATATCAAAATAGATAAATAGGTTTGAAAACAAAAATGTATCTACACAAACATTATTTGCAATCGTCATACTTGAGCTTTTAAAAAAATATCGTTTGATTGACAGTCGAACTATATTTTTCACAACTTCCTGTTTCCATTTCCATGTTTGTCTGCAACCCAAATGATTTCAAAATGTGAGAACAACAACGCTTTTAGCTGTCCATCGTCAGTGAAATTTGGGAAAATCGTAAGGGTAACCTTCTTTGTCACGCAATTATATTCAGTGTTAAATCGATGTGCACCGATCTTATCATTAAGCCCTTTAATATAAAATAGGTGCTAATGAAGTACAGATCAAACACTCTATCCACAACAAAACAATATTTCCTCGTGGTTCGAACCTTCAGATTACCGAATTGAGGCCAGAACGTTTATGAACTTTCAGATAAATGAAATCATTATCCGAAATAATCATGGTTTTGTTCATACCTTTCACTGGCTGCCTATTAAGGGGACGTCCAACCTAACTTTGGTCAAATTCCATGCAATTTTCTTTCAAGTCTAAAAAAGGCCCAAAATGAATAACCCCAATAAACTATATACCAAAATGCTTGGAATGAAACGTAGAACATGTGCAAACTGAAATTTGCCATGGAACTGCTGCCATTTGTAAATAGCACCACCTGAAAGTCTGCTATGGCATAAGTAAGAGAACAAAATTTTTACAATAAAATACTAGAAAAAAAAAATGTCTAGAAACATTGAAATACATACTCGAAGAAATCTTTTCCTAATTCATGAAAGTAATAAAGATTGAGACCAAATGTTACAAGTGGAGTGCTCACTGACTGAAGGCAGACATTTTCTTTTGTTTATGTTTTGATTTGGGGAGTTCAACAAAGGTGAACTTGAAGGAGTCCACCAGAAGAAGTGTGGAAGGACAACAGAGTGTCTCCCAATATAAAGATGCATGTGTTACTGTGGTGGTTTGGAAAGAAACTATGATATTCTCCTATGTAGAATGCACTGCAAAGTCATACATTGTAGTTGAATAAATATATTTACAAACCCCTTGCACTGTAACCCCGTTTATCCCATGCATCAATTTGATAGTGATTAAATTGTTAAATTTGTCTAGTTTATCAATAAGTATAATAGCTTTGTTTACTGTTGGACACCAATACACTCATGGTATCTGCTGGAGAAGAAATAAGGGTAACTGTAACCTGTCACTGCAATAAACCACCTAATGTACTTAAAAGTACATTGTTATTCAAAACACATCAAATCAACCTTACATAATCATTATTGCATGTACTTTCCCCAAGGAGCTTATTGGCATATTGAGATCAGAAGGGCACATCCAGAGGGTCTCACATATTTTTTTCAAGAACGCAGAACACAAAGCAATTCCCAAAACGTAACAATTGAACTCCATTTGACACAAAAAAATTGCTGAGGGTGGGGGGGGGGCGGCTCTCTTCCTTGTATGACTCTACCTCCGGCACTCAAGGCATATGCTTTTTTCTCAAAGTTTAACTCTTTTTTGTTTTTGAAGATCCTGGCCACACATGTTCCAAACACTATCAGACAGGTAACCCTCCAAATAAGTGTATCTGCAAAAATCATGTTACATGGCAAAACATTCCTTTTAGACTTAGTTCTGGACCTTGCATGCTTCTTACTTCCCACTATAACACTTAATTTATCGATTAATGGGTGAATAGAAAAGTCCTGCCATAATCAACATTTTGAGTTCCATAAGCCTTCATAACAGCTCCGATAGAAGTGTCAAACATCAGATTGGTGGCTTTATACAAAATATTCATTAGGTTATTGCTTGATAAGTGATAGGAACGAAATCTTCACCAGAAATATTTTGTAGCAATACATTTGAGGGTATCAGCAGGGACTTCCAACAAATTGTAACAAATCAACTAGTTATAAACAAAATTTTCCAACTCAAAAGAGTGAAAAAGTACCACAACTTTGAAAAAATGTGGGAAGAAACACATGCTACAGCATCAACACAGGCAATGTTTTCCCATGATGCTCGATCACAACACGAAATATCCTTCAAATTGGAGTAGCAGTGGTTGAGATACAAGGGAGAATGTTGGTACATGTAATGAAGAATGGGTAAGACTAAGAGGACAGAGTCACCACTGCACGGCCCTAGATGCACCTTTGATTTTACAACTTACAGATCTGGGGCATAATAATCGCAACACACCCACCTTATCAATTCATAATTTCAGTAAAATAAAAGGAATTATCAATTTTAATTAATTTATGGATAATGGGAAATATTTTGCTTCTTTCGACTTCTCGTACTATTAATTACCACAAACAATATCAGTTTGATGCCGACAAACGAAACTGAACGCATGTGGTCTGGTTAAAAAGTAACTCGGCATGAATAATGAAGAAATTGCGAATATTTCGTGTATTTCATTTGTTTAAAAGCCAACTGAAGCTAATTTTGACCGTGGATTCGATAATTCGTTTCGGTTTTGTGCACACGGCCACGCTGACAGCGGTTGTGTTTATTGTGATATGCAAATTGGGAGATAGTTTCCGGTGAAGGAGCCTTGTCACATTTGTCAGTGTAAAACGCTGACAAAAGACACTGATCGACGCTTGTGTTAGTATGGTTGGTTGTAAGAAAAAACTAAATTCTCAGCATCGTCCAAACGCACCTTATTTAAAAGCGCGAATGCATCATTTTCAACCCATCTTGAATCGGTCCTTTACAGACTTCAAACAGAGCGGCGACAAATTCCACGGTTACTAGGAAGTAAATAACTTCACAACATCAGGGGAAGTCAACACGCTCAATAAAGTTCCAGGTCACTTGGAATGTACTTCGTGAAAAAGTGACTATTGAAGTATTCTGCTTACTTTGTTATGAATATTGTCTTATTTTTATGTGTATCGTCCCGATTTTATACACTCGGTTATTTTTTTACAAGTGGTTCATTTTGTCTTTCTAGTGCGCAATAATTCAGATTTTTTGTCAACAAAAAAGTTCAGACAGCCTGTAAACGCGAGAGGGAATTTCGAACCATATTTTTCAGTTATGACATTAACAGCTCAAGTATTTGCTGTCACCTGTTTGCAAATCCACCCATACACTGTCTCGAACAAATTAAGGGCGCGATCACGTCCTTGCATTCTTAAGATTGCCCAAATTGAGTATTTCGGCAAGAACCACATCCTAATCACATGACCGGAATAAAAATCATTGAAACATGGCCACATCCGGAACATCCAAAATTTGTGTTGGTGTTATTAGATTCAAACATCAACACCCACCAGAGTGTGTGTCAAAAAAATGCTTTCTCCGAGTCTGTATAGTATGTTATCATTATATTGAGGACAAGGCTTTCGAATTACCGATTATTTTGTGGTTTTACCGGTTCGTTACTTACGCCATTGGCAAATTAATCTTCTTCAAAATCATAAAATTCACTTTTTTTTCCTGAAAAAAATTAAATGTACCTTTTCTATGCACTTTACTCATTATTTTGATATATAATTTGCCTTTCCTTACTTCTCTTATCTGTTTCTGGGGCATTGGGAAAAATGTCAACAAATTGCCCAAAGTTAGGTTGGACGACCCTTTAAGGTTCTAATAACAGCCCACCTTCCCAGAAAAGAACAACAGGAGGACAATAGTCTCAAAACAAAGTATGAAAAGTAACGCATAGAATGAACAATCACCACACACTCTAAACCAAATCAGTTGGTGGATGCAATTTCTTTTTTAATGTGGGACTGTTAATGTTGATGGTTCTTCCAATCTTTTTTGCTGTAGTTCACTTTATTTGTGTATTTAAATAGCAGTTGTTATAACTAAACATCAGAAATGACCCACGTGAGATCAAATGGGGAACGGTCGATTGCACCACGGTCGATTTGCACCATCGAAAAAGTCGATTTGCACCATAGGAAAAGTCGATTTGCTCCATCGGAAAAGTCGATTTGCACCATTGGTTAGGTCAATTTGCACCATTGGTTAGGTCGATTTGCACCATAGTAGAGTCGATTTGCACCATTCATAAACACGGGTACTCGGCATGAAAAATGACATTTGATAACGATATTTGTATTCTATATCAACAAACATCATTACCAAATTTAATTTAATTTTTCAGGAATCAGCTGTAATAAACTGCAGTTTATAACAGCTGATTCCTGAAAAATTAAATTAAATTTGGTAATGATTTTCGGATCCGTATACCGAATTTGGTCCAAATCGGCCCAGTAGTTAGCCCGTTGCTAAGGGCGCGCTCTGGTTGCTAGGGAAGTCACGAGACGTCAACATTGATATGTCTGTTTTTATTTGCAATGCATTTTGGGTCCGTATACCGAATTTGGTCAAAATGGGACCAGTAGTTAGCCCGTTGCTAAGGGGGCGCTCTGGTTGCTAGGGAAGTCACGCGACGACACCATTGACCTGTCTGTTTCATTTGCAATGCATTTTTGGTCCGTATACAGAATTTGATCAAAATCGGCCCAGTAGTTAGCCGTTGCTAAGGGGGAACTCTGGTTGCTAGGGAAGTCACGTGACGTCATCATTGATCGGTCTGTTTTCATTTGCAATGAATTCTGGGTCCGTATACCGAATTTGGTCCAAATCGGCCCAGTATTTAGCCCGTTGCTAAGGGCGCGCTCTGGGTGCTAGGGAAGTCACGAGACGTCAACATTGATATGTCTGTTTTTATTTGCAATGCATTTTGGGTCCGTATACCGAATTTGGTCAAAATCGGCCCATTAGTTAGCCCGTTGCTAAGGGGGCGCTCTGGTTGCTAGGCAAGTCACGTGACGTCATCATTGATCTATCTGTTTTCATTTTCAATGCATTCTGGGTCCGTATACCGAATTTGGTCCAAATCGGCCCAGTAGTTAGCCCGTTACTAAGGGCGCGCTCTGATTACTAGGGAAGTCACGAGACGTCAACATTGATATGTTTGTTTTTATTTGCAATGCATTTTGGGTCCGTATACCGAATTTGCTCAAAATCGGATCAGTAGTTAGCCCGTTGCTAAGGGGGCGCTCTGGTTTCTAGGGCAGTCACGCGACGACACCATTGACCTGACTGCTTCGTTTGCAATGCATTTTGGGTCCGTAAACCGAATTTGGTCAAAATCGGCCCAGTAGTTAGCCCGTTGCTAAGGGGGCGCTCTGGTTGCTAGGCAAGTCACGTGACGTCATCATTGATCTATCTGTTTTCATTTGCTATGCATTCTGGATCCGTATACCAAATTTGGTCCAAATCGGCCCAGTAGTTATCCCGTTGCTAAGGGCGCGCTCTGGTTGCTAGGGAAGTCACGAGACGTCAACATAGATATATCTGTTTTTATTTGCAATGCATTTTGGGTCCGTATATCGAATTTGGTCAAAATCGGCCCAGTAGTTAGCCCGTTGCTAAGGGCACCCTCTGTTTGCTAGGGAAGTCATGAGACGTCAACATTGATATGTCTGTTTTTATTTGCAATGCATTTTGGGTCCGTATACCGAATTTGGTCAAAATCGGACCTGTAGTTAGCCCGTTGCTAAGGGGGCAATCTAGTTGGTAGGGAAGTCACACGACGACACCATTGACCTGTCTGTTTTTGTTTGCAGTGCATGTTGGGGCCATGTATCAAAATTGGTCAAAATTGACCCAGTAGTTTGCCCGTTGCTAGAGATGTGCTTTACTTGCTTGCTATGGACGTTACTTGACATAATCAGTGATCTATTAGCCCCCCCCCCCCATCACCCCCCTCCCCCCAATATATTAAGGATCCCTTCACCCAATGAGGGTGAAAGCAATGGTGGACAGTCATCACTTGTTCTATCTTCCGAGTATCATTGAAAAAATGTAACCTCATTTGTCCCTGGTTCCTTTAGGAGAAATTCCTAAAAGTTTAATCAGCCAGAGTCATTCTCGCGAAGTCTCATCTCGTTAACTACTTCCTACGAAAATAAATCATTTCTTCAATTACGAATGTCAATTTCCGCCATGCGCAAACATGTCAGCGTCCTTGTGTACCACTTCCGTTGAAAAATTTTGAAGTTGATGCCGTTGATTGAGATTGGCTTTGAGTGCATACAAACGGTACAAACGTGTTGCCTAATAGCTCGCTTTCGCTCGCTATTACAAAACAGAGGCGCAGTGATGATAAGGAAATTGAAAAGTGTCCTGCAGTTTCGACTTAATCGCGCATTAATGGGATTGTCAATGTAATACCATCCCCACCCCCACCCCCACCCCGTGAATGTATTGAAATTTTTCAGTTCCATCGCCTTGCAAATTTGAGAAGAGCGTGGCCGTTTCTGCAGTTCTCAGATCTTTGAAAGCAATATTTTACCAAGAGTTCACGATTTGTCTTTTATGGTTACAAGACCGATTCCACCACATGGTTTTGAAATGGAAGCTTATTTATTTTTCGTGCATTTTTCGATGGGGTGTTTGTAACACAATGGAGACGAAATGATAAAATGCGCTTTCTCCGAGTCTGGAGTTCGAAGTGATTTATTTGAAACGCTGTCATTGAAATTACCGATCTATTCCGCGATTTTTGCAATTCGTTACTGATGCCACTGGGAGCGGGGTCAGGGAAGTTTCGTCCCCAGGAAGTTTCGTCCCCTAGTTAGTGGGGAGTTTCGTCCCCGGGAAGTTTCGTCCTCTATAGAGGACTAAACTTCCAACTTGAATGGTAAATTGTATAGAATTCTGACATATTTTTAATGAAAAAAAATAATCAAGGACCTGTGTGTATCATGTTCATATATGTTATGTATGCGTGGAATGTTACTCTTCTGTCTTTATTTTTTCCTGTTAATATAAATATGTTTGCATAATTCTTTTGATGTGAATACACTCGGTTGGATCTTACGGTCTTTTGTCCGTACATTCGCTACTGTATTTAATATACGAGGAGTTGGTTCACGCAAGCCCATTGATTTTTATTTTGTGACAATCGATTGGCGAATGGCCGCGGGCATTCACTAATAAATTGATACTATTACTTGTCCATGTACCTTACAATCCCACGCCAGCCCTAGGCTTATGATTATATAACAAGTACTGAGGACGAAACTTCCCGGGGACGAAACTTCCCACTAACTGGGGACGAATCTTCCCGGGGACGAAACTTCCCGAGGACGAATCTTCCTGGGGACGAAACATCCCGATACCCTGGTAACTTATCTATCGTCAAAATCTTTAAAATAATTATTTTCGTGAAAAAGTGAATTTATTCCATTACCTTGTACTCTAGTCATTTTGCTATATATAATATGCCTTTGCTTAATTCTTTTATCACTACTTTGGGCAAATTTCCCCAAAGTTAGGTTGAACGCCCCCTTTAGTAGGTATGGGCATTATCTCCGTGAATGATGTTGTGTGTCATCATTAATACTTTGTATCTGATACGAGACACAACTGGCAGCCAATGCAAGGACTTGAGGATTGGTGAAATGTGGTTACTATATTTTGCGCCAGTAATGATCTTGGCTGCTGTATTTTTAATGCGCTGAAGCAGGTTAATATACACCTGGAACCTAATTAAGCATCCCCTGTTTTTTTTCGCAGGGGTGTTAATAGAAACTGGCATTACTTTCATGCTATCTTTCAGATGGCTAAAAGTGATTGCTTGCGGAAAGAATGGTCTATTGACAAATGAAAGACAACACAATGATGAAAATATGCCGTATTTTAATGGCGCTAATTACACATATTTGTCACTAATGTTTTTGACGGAAAAATGTTCTCTCGACAAGATGGTGCTGGAACGGTCCATGATGAAACAATGCCGGTAATAATTACTGACAAAAATGTAACTTATGATCTCAGTAACACAATAGCAGTGTCTGAAATCAGTAGCCAGTGTATCCACCACGTGCCAGGATGACAGTCTGAATTCTCCTCCTAATGCTACCAATGAGCCTTCTGATACGGTCCAGAGGCAACTGCTGCCACTCCTCATGCAATGCAGCTTCCAAATCGGCCAAATTCTGTACAGGCGGATCCTTTACTTGCAAATGACTTCCAAGAAAGTTCCAGATGTGTTCTAAGGGATTCAAATCGGCGCTCATTGCAGGACAAGGTAATGTTGTAATAGTGTTGTCCTGAAGGAATGCTCTCACAGCATTGGGACGGAGTGGCCAGCATTGTTATCCATGAATACAGGGTGAGTGACCAGCGGGTGGTTGTTAAAATGAGCACGACAACCGGATTGAGAATGTCCCGGATGTACTGTTGACATTGAGATTCCCAGGTGCAGTCACCATATCAATTTTACAATCATGAGAGAGGCACCCCCAGGTCATAAGGAACAGTAGATCTGATGTTCCTGGGCATGTAAGCAGTATTTCTATGTCTCCACACTCTCATGCGACCATTTATGACGTGAAGCAGGGACATCCTCTCGTCTGACCAATGGACTCTCATCAACGTCCTGAGATTCCAATGTTGTCGTGCCAAACACAACTCCAAACGTCGTCTTTGATGCTGATCGGACAGAGCTGGATGCTTGATGACCCTTATGGACCTCATACCCAGTGCTTTGATATGGTTTTGGACATTTCTGTTTAACAATCGCATGTTGGGGAGTCAAAGGCGTTCCAAAACCCCACTTGAATCAAGGGATTCACGCCTAACGAGGCATGCAAGACTCCGATCTTCCCAAAGAGAGGTCTTTTGCGGTTGTCCAGGTCTTGATCGGTCCTTCCAGCGTTGGCTTGTTGATGTTTTCGGACAAGTCTGCTGATGGCAGGATGACTACAGCCAAGTTAGTTGCCTTCCAATAGCTTTCAGTGACAAGCCTGTTGCAAGCATGCCAATGATTTGCCATCTTAATGCCCCTGGCAGTCTCCTCCCCTTACCATTTCAACTTTTATTGATAAAAGAAGTGACAAATTTTCTTGTTTTATACCCATATATTGCATGTGGATGATAGTGTGTTTTGTGACATTAGCGGGAAGCATGCTTCACGTGGTCGAGGGGATGTATGTGGGGTACGCTATCAACCAGAAACACTATGTTTCACATGATGAAACGTACTTCAAGACATAGCAAGCATTAAAACACAATAATCAGTAACATCAACTTCACTGTCATGAAACATTTCAGGTGGTGCTTAATTAAGTTCCAGGTGTATAAATTCAGCGGAAGTCCAAAATAAAGAGAGTTGCAATAGTCCAATCGAGACAGGACCATAGACTGTATAATAGTTTCCAGTGTGTTTTGATCAAGTAGTTTTCTAATTTCGTTGATGTTTCTTATCTTTTCTTTTTAATGATTTGCTTACCCAGAACGAAGCTATTATTAAAGGTGAGACCAAGGTTCAGAGCAGTTTCGCTTGGGCTAACACTGACAACGCCTGTTATCAGACAGTTGATCTGAGATTTGTATAATTAATATTTACCACCCAACTGTGAAAGTTCTGTCTTGTCATCATTTAAGTTGATAAATTTCTCCCCATCCATTCCGAATATCCTCGATGCATGGCTCCAGTGTGTTAACGAGTCGTTTATTCTGGAGAAGTCGGCACACAAACACAACTGGGTTTCATCGGCATACAGACGAAAATTTACAGATCGCTTCCTCATGAGATCATAGAGGGGTGAGATATAACCCGTGAACAGTACGGGCAGCGCGGTAGCTAAGTTGGTAGAGATGCAGGATGCAAGCCGAGGGTCCTCGGTTCGAATCCTTCCTGCAGAAACCGCGTTGTGTCCTTGGGCAAGACATTTAATCCCGAGTTCCCACATAGGTTCACGGTGGCGTTGTTTATTTAGGCGTTCTGCACGTCGATGGTGCACTTATCCACGATCAATGCTAAGTTTTAGATATAGTTTCTGCTGGGGAGAAAAACCGATAACAGGCAGGTTTAATATATTTATTTATTGGGGTTTAACGACACTTTCGTCAGCCAGTTTTACGGGTGGAGGAAGCCGGAGTACCCGGAGAGAACCTCCGAGCAACGGCGATCAACTGTCAGACTCCCCAGCGTACTAACTCCACACAAGTAGGGTTGGATTGGTTGAAGACAAGTGCACCATCGACGTGCAGTACGCCTTATTACACAACGCCACCGTGCCCCCATGTGGGAAATTGGGATTAAGTGTCTTGCCCAAGGACACAACGCTGTTACCGCATGTGGGATTCGAGCCGAGAACCCCTCGGCTTGCAGCCTGCATCTCTGTCTACTGAGCCACCGCGCTCCCCGACTTGATACAGGTGTTGTCGATATTCAAAGAGTAAAAAAAAACGTCAAAACTGATGTTTTTTTCGGATAAAGGTGGAAATTTGAAAATATTGAAATAACGTGTATAGATCAAGTGTGAACAAGGTCACGAAGTTTCATAGCTATAGTATATGTGACGAGGGAGTTATGTGTTTCGCCGGTTTGGCTTTTTAGGTTACACAAACCTAAAAAGTGCTAAAAATTCAAATGACGCAAAAACATACAAAATGGTAATAAATCGAAAAACTAAAAACAACAGCTATCTCATATAGGCTATGAACCAGTATATATATGGTCGGGCCCTCCCATCCGCCCTAATTAGGTGATTTTCCAAACTATGTTTTTCTGAAAGTCCAATAATTAAGAAACATTTTACGACGTGTTTGCCATCTGGCGACTGGGGCGTTTAGAAGCTAGATGCGTTTGATGGATCAGCTTATAAAAGCTTGTGTACAAACTGTTGCGAGATCGAATACAAGGTTTCCTAAACAGGCTAACATTTGAAAGAGGTTACTACACATAATTGACCATACTGTCTTGGCTATGGATCAATATACAGTCACGCCAGTCCTACAAGTCACTCCGCTCAGCACGCATCCTCCCCACCCAACACTACCTCACCCCACCCCACACCACAATATAAATATTAACGAATTTTCAAAAAGTTTGTTTTTTGAAAGTCCAACATTCAAGAAATGTTTTAAAGCTTTTCCAGCTGGTCATCTGTAGCTTTTTAGTCCCTCGAAGTCTCCCCGTGAAGGGGACTTATGGATTGCATTCGGTGCCTCTGTTAGTCTGTCTGTCTGTCTGTCCGTCCCTCTTGCATGTTACCGCCTGTATCCCCGAGATGGTTGAATGCTGGAGTTTAAAATTTTCATCACTAAAATACCATTATGGAAAGATGATGCACGTCAATTTGTGGCGAATAAAAATTCAAGGTGGAGGACTTGCGGCCATTTTGTTGGAAACTGCGTGTAATTAGTTTGCTGCCTAGACCCTCTAAACGACATTTCAGATTTCAATAATTTTTGTATGGAGGTGTAGAAGCATAAGATACATAACATATCATACAGGTTGTTTGTCTCTTGCGTAAGTTATGCAAATTAGAACTTAACCTTTTTCTCAATCATATTTATATATATTGTGTTGGTGTGTCCTGTTATCAACTGTATCTCAAAGACGCTTTGACACTTTTGTTTTAAATTTTCAGCATTGATCAGACATTATGTAAAATTTATACACGTCAAGAATGTTTTAAAAAAATTCAAGACGGTCGACTAGCATCCATTTTCGTTGAAAATTGCGTGTGATTAGTTTTATGCCTAGAACTTCTAAACTACATTTCCGATTTCAATAACTTTTGGTATGGCGGTTTAACAGCATAAGATAAAAAACATATCATACAGGTTCTTCTCGTGCATGAGTTATAAAAAATAGACAACTTTATGCATTTTTCAGCCATTTCTGGATGCATTATGTTGGTGTGTCCTGTTACCACATTTATCTCAGAGGTATTTTGGTGCTGTGCTTCCAATCTTCCTACATTCATCAGACATAAGTCCACAATTTGTTGACACTCCCAACCACGGGGGACTATTGTCTAATTGCTGGCGATCGGCGTAGCATTTGTTATAATTTACAAGCATTTCGTTGGTCTGATTATAAAAAGTCGTATACAATTTTTTTAACTTGTGTACAAGGTTTTATAAATAGGGCTGACAATTTGAATTAGTTGAAATTGACCATACCATGAAGGTTATGGACCACTATATTTTTAGGGCCCAATTCCCACCTTCTCAACCCTCAACCATTGTAAACCACCCCACAAACACACCCACACACCCAAGCAAGACCTATCCCACACCATACAGCATCCTTTTGTTGTCGTATATGTTGCATGTATTGTGCGCACGTTGTACATTAGCACATAACCACATATTGGCACATCCAGCGTGTGATGTGTACACACTGTGACACATTATGCACTAACACACACGCATATTCCAGACCCACGTTCCGTGAAATCCCTTTCTAGTATCCGACTATTCTTCTAGAATCCCTTTTTTATCGTGCCTATGTGCTGCAGGTGTTATGCACACAATGGGAATAGGCACACACGAACATACCGGCACATCCAGTGTGTGCCAATGCGCTGCGTGCTTACACATTGTGACAAAATGTATATTAACAAATAAGCACATCTCGGTGCGATCAACATCCAATTTCTTATATGTAAGGTACCTTTGCATGTATGAGGTCTAGGCATTCTATAAACTGATAAGGCTTAGATGAATGGAGCAATCTTGCTGTGCCTTTTAAATACCTGAAGTCGCGGTAAGGCCAGGCATAGCTAGGAAGTATGAAGTATTGCCACAAGTCAATACCAATGGTACAATAATGTAAGGGTGGTAGAGGACTATAGTCTTGGCTTGGGTGGCTAAAATAGGGGCAACTCATAGGACACGTAGTTGAAGACAAGATGGAAGCCGATGGTAAGACTACCTGGAGCTGTGTAGGAGCTTGAAATCCTACTTACGGAATCCCACTTATGGAATCATCTTTACAAAATCCCTGTAGAATTCATTTTTATCGAAATGAGTCGAAGAGCAGTATGTTGAGTCACTCGTTCATTCAATTGCTCGATAGCTCATTTGCTCGATAACATTCGCGTCATTCGAGCAAGCAGTAGTGGAATAAAACTTTGATAGTGATATGAATTGGGTCCCGTAAAGGCAACGGTGTACTTAGAGTCATATTTGTACCACAAGTTGATAATGGTTAAGACACTCTAGGGCAGGGCAGAATAGTGGTAGCCAAAAGTAGTGATACAAGACAATAATGGTACAAGGCTGCAAGGCTGGTAGAACACCATAGTAAAGGTGAATACAATGCAAACTGATCATAGGACAGATGGTGGAGACTATGGTCAAGTCAGCAGCAGTAGTTTTGAAGCTATGAAGGGTATGAGGCTGCTTTGGACACCAATAGCTGAATAGGGATGGGAGACATAACTATCTTCAGACAAATATCCTGCGAAAGGTTTTTCTTCAAAAGGTATACCCAACAGGTATCCTCAAAAAGTATCCTCAAATAGTACATCACCATGTCATCAGTATCCTCAAATACCTGTTTGTGCGTATGTGCTGCATGTGATGTGCGCACATTGTGCACGAGCACACAGGCACATATCGGCACATCCAACATGTTCTACATGTAATGTGTACATATTGTGCACTATCGCGCAAACACATCTAGGAAAGTCATAATACATTATAGGGAGATCAGGAAGTCATAACATAGACAGGACAGACCAAGGAATGGAGAGAATAATAAGCTGTGGAATAGACAAGGATATGCAGAAGCTGGGGATTCTGAAGAAATCCAAACTAGTGAAACAATTGTTAGGTTGTTTGTGGTAAATCTGGGTAATTAAATTGACTCTTATACGAAGAAGCGCATTTTATAATACTACGTGCCTCAAGGTGATATGAGAAGCCTTTATGGTCTATTAAAATGGGGATTCTCAAGGAATCCGAACTGGTACAACTTGTCGGGTAATTTTAACCAAGGATTCTGGGTAATTAGATTGCCGAGAACGAACGCGCATATTATTATCCTCAAAAAGTATCCTCAAGGAGGATTGTGGGGAATAAAGTGATTTGGGATTAATTTTGGTAAGTTCGAGGGATTATCGGGTCGATTTGTGTAATTAGATTTACTCCTATTCAAATGAACGCACCCACCAAAAATATCCTTTTGCTATTAGAGGATTCTGGGTCATATAGCAACCACGTGCTACAATAGAAACGAAGATGGCGGCCCCCAGTATACAAAATTGACGACGTAAACATGCATCCCCCTTCACAACATGCGCTGCGCATTCGCACTAAGACCACGCATCACTATGGTAATTACGCCACTTTGGTTCTTTGTTTAGCGAATGTATTTTTACAGTAATTTGCAAGTTTTTATTCTTCCCGGGAAAAAAATGAGAGAATCTCTCCTTCTAGTTTTTTATGTTAATGTAGAGGACAGTGTCTGTATTGTTTGACACGATGTGCCCACTGCTGACATAGTGAACAGGAAAAAATATAGAACATCAAAAGATAGTGAAAACGTTTTTGTCTTATTTTTAAATGGGTTTCTACAGAGACTAATAACCAAATGTTCAAACCGATTGTGGAAAAATGTAAAATCCCAGCTTCTGAATTTTTATACTATTGTAGGAAAATGCCTGAAGTTTGTGAAATGATCTGCACATCGATGATAAAAATTAGCTCTCATTCGAAATTTATATGAAATTCCCATACCCCTAGTTTTATAATTGCTGACATCGTTAAAAAATTCAGGGAAGTTAACTTTCCTGTAAATCTCTTCCAATGACGAAAATTATCAGCCATGCTTGTGCTCAATGAGTCTTTAACGAACCAAATGCAATGTTATTCGTGATTATTCAGTGAACGAAATTATTTCGAGCTGTGCTTTGAGTAAAAACAATAACCTAATTTAGAGAGCCGATCATTTCCATCCGGTAGGAAAGTAACAGAAGATTTAACTCCTACACCTGTTCGATCAACCCGCTACACCGGGGCACGCTTTAACAACAGTTACAGGAGGCGCGGTGGCTCAGTAGGTAGAGGTACAGCCTGCAAGCCGAGAGGTCCTCAGTTCGAATCCCACCTGCGGCAACCACGTTGTGTCCTTGGGCAAGACACTTCACCCCCATTGCCCACGTGGGACACGGTGGCGTTGTGTACTAAGGCGTACTGCGCGTCGATGGTGCACCTGTCTTCAACCAAGTCTAACCCTGTTTGTGTGGATTTGTATGTTGGGGAGCGTGATAGTTGCGCGCCATTGCTCGGTGGTTCTCTCCGGGTATTCCGGCTTCCTCCACCCATAAAGCTGTCGTGATCATGATTAGACATTGTGCAGAAATTTGTGACCTTAAACACCAATTAATGAATAAATAACAACAATTATAATTACGTACTGGTGTGTTTCGAGTAGAGCTCTCGACCTCATATCTGCTTCCTGATTCGAATGGGGGATGATGGCAAATGAATGTTCAAACAATGGAATCGTTACGCAACCATGAAAGAATACTTGCCACATTCCTGGCCTGTATCGTCATATAAATCGACTTTCTATAAAGTTATCTCCCTTGAAATTACTAGATGACCGATAAAGGTCCAATTAAGAATTAAGTGATTGTTGAGAAAATACCTTCGATATCAGAAAATAAAGAGAAGTTTCCTTTTAATACTTTTAATAATGAACAGGACAGACAGCTCCGGGGCTGTTAGCTTTTTATGTGATGTTAATTAGACTAGAGCTAATTAAACTATTTAACAGATAATCTGTCATTAACAATATCTATCAGTTACACACTTACCAATATTAAGTAAGTATCCGTTGTATTAGTCTTAGTTGTTTGTTTAGCGAATGCGTTTTTGCAGTGATTTGCAAGTTTTGTTATATGCTAGCCTGTGAATTATTGCAAATTATCTAAAAGATATTTCTCGATATCTATTGACTCGATAGATATCGAGAAATAGTCCTCAGTAGCTTCCTAAATGACTTCACGCTACGCCGAATTACGTCGCCTTGAAGGAACGATCAGCTGATCTTCGTTATTGTTTTGAAACGTACGCATATCTCGTCGAATTGGGCTGAATATTGTGCAATAAAATGTCTCATAGCAAATAATAAAAACGAAAATCTACTCTATTTTAGTCAGTATCTGGAATTATGTAATGAGTGTGGACCTGACAGTTTTTAAAATAATATTTTCAAGTCCACACGACGCTTTTTTCAGTAGCTTCCTAAATGACGGTACGCTTCGGCGCATGACGTCGCCTTGAAGGAACTATCAGCAGCTTTTTGTTATTGTCCTGAAACTGCTTGCAGTCGAATTGGGCTGAATATTGCGCAGTAAAATGTCACGCAGTATATAATAAAAAGAAAATCAACGCTATTTAAGTGAATATCGGGAATTGGAATTATCGTAAGCGCTCGGGAAAAATAAAACTTTCAGGTCCACACCCATGAGATAATTCCCGATATTCACTAAAACAGCATAGATATCCTCTATATATTCTTTCGGGGAAAATAGAAAATCTCACCTCCTAGACTTTTAAATTGATGAAAAACAGAATCTGTATCATATATCACAACGCACATACTGTTGACAATAGAAAAAGTAACAGAATATCAAAAGATGATGAAAAAGCAGTTTTCTTATTATTGATTGGATTTTAACGGAGGATGATAATGAAACGTTCAAACTGATTTGGAAAAAATTGTAAAAACCCATATGCAGTATTTTTATACCACTCTGAAGGAAAACGCGTTTGAAGTTTGTGACATGATGCGCACATCTATGATACAAATTCTCTATGAATTTGAGATTTTAATTTTGTGACTTCTGCACTCGGGTGCTCGTGCTACCTGTGACGGGTCATTCCCGTTCACCCTGCATCTATTGTTTCCAGTTCAGGTGCGAGAAGGTGTGATAATCCTCAACATCAAAGATTGGCCGACTATAGTTCTGTTCTAATCAGTTAGGCAGTTTTTTTAGACTTAGATTTTTTTTTCAGACACAGATGGTAAAAATATACATGAAAAAAATACATATAAATGAGAGTGAATTCAGTTCATTTTTCAGACTTAGATCTTTATTCAGACAAAGATGGTAAAAAATATACACCATAAAACAAATATATAACAAAAATACACATTATAACAGCATCGCCGATTACTTTGTCGAACATCGGGCTGATGATTGTGATGGTCACTATCAGAGGCTCAATAAAAGTGGTGTGGAACAAATTTTCAAGGCTACACTGGTTCAGCCCAATGGGAGGAAAAGTTACAATCGTATATCAGTAAACGCACCGTGACACACTAATGTGTCTTGTCTAGACGAGCATGCGGCCACTGTCCTGTCCATTTCTTATACTTCAATCATCTTCCAACCGAAGGCTAGCTGGATGGTGGTAGAAGAAACCGACTGAAGCTACCGAAGGTGAGATTCATTGGCCAACTGTTGTTTGGATTTGTAAATAATATATTGCAAGAATGCTTATATATTGGCACACTTGAGGTGACTAACACAACACACCATCAAGGTCAATCTTTCTTACCAGCATTGTTTTCATACAGACTATAACTTGCTGCGGTAGATTAATTAATATCGATGTGCTGGGTAACACGCGCAAGCCACACTGATATGCATGGTAACTTAGTAATTTGGTAAAATAACAAATGATTTCATCCAAATTGTTTCGCACTGTTTCTCATTCGATTCGAATTCGATGTTAACATCGCACCTCCAGTTTGGTTTGAGATTCGACTCAAGGATAGCAATTGCGATTCGCCTGAACTCTAAACTCAGTGGGGTTAAAAATCAACCTAACTCAACTTGGTTGGGTGAATATGAACCCATTTGGGTTCATATTCACACAACCCAGTTGATTTGGGTTAAATTTTACCCCAACTGATTTTAAAGTGTGGCCTTATAGTTTCGAGGATTAAAATAGAGCTAGCAGTTAGACATCGTTGAGCGATTGGTAGTTTTTAAAACTGAACAACGTTAGATCAGACCTACTGACTAAAATGAATTTGAATAAAAACATCCTTCAGTATTTATGCTTCCTTTATTTTATTATACAGCAGTTCTATTGCGGTTTTAGTCAGAAAAAATCCAACTGAATTCATTTTGACTCCTTTCTGTCTTCCATTCTTCTACCCGTGTTCTACCGCGGACAAACATTGTAGCACGTCTTGGAATTATTTGCACATTTACGGAAACATCAGATTCCACCCTTAGAGCATACCTTCTTCACACAGTGGTGGTAGGTGGCAGAGCAGGCGTCAACACAATCATTGCCAGATGTTTGACACATGATCAAGCAGCAGATGACGAATAACAGCTTCATTTCTTCTAAACATAATATTTATTTAAAGAGCTAAACATACGAGTTGTCTCTGCATCGTACAAATTCTGCCTGCATCATATACCGAGTTGTTCCTTCGCCGTGCCGAGTTCTACCTGCATACAGGGCGTCACTAAGGGGCGGTTGGGGGGTGACCACATCCACCCACACCTCAATAATTTTCCACGTATGGACAATGTCGTAAGGACTGGAGTCTTAGGTATCGATTTTCTCTTGCTATCATGTATTTTGTTACAAGACTTGATTTGCTATTTGAACATATGTCATGCACACAATCGGTCATACAAAAGGTGGTCTGTAGGCTAAGTCTCGCTTCAGCAAAGGCGGACTGGCCGTATTATCCACCGGAAAATGTTCCGGTGAGCCCCCAACTGATGACCCTATGATCCCCACAATTGGTGCAGTACAAGACATATTAGTGCTTGGAATTTCGTAAAAAGGACAGAAAGGAGAAATTAATCCGATTACACAGACTACCCAGATATTAAAATGCCCTCTATGTAGACAGCCATTCTCAGTCCACATAGAGGACATTTCGATATAGAATCAGTCTAATCTCTTGAGCTGAAACAGTTATGGGATTTTCTTGATCGATTAATCACGTGGATTAACCTTGGTTAACCGATTAATCACTTGTCCAAATAGATATCTGAATAACTGCCATACCGTTGATGATTTACAGCATGTACCCTTTACCCAACATAACAAACAAAAACCGACTAGGCCTATATACAAAAATCTCCATTCAAATTTATTATGTTTTCAATTTTTGTCTCAAAAACATAGCTTATGACCCCTAATTGGAACGAGCTCGTTCCAATAAAGGGTCATAAGCTATGTTTTTGAGACAAAAATTGAAAAGTTTTAGTAATTCATGAATTTATTTTGCAAGTATCGTCTGCTACCCGCAGTGGGTAAAGGGTTAAGAATGACCATTCCCAGCTACTAATACAGTATGATGATCATGCAAGTAAACAAGTTTGTCAGCAGGTAACTTGCGTGCTTTACTTATATAATTGATGTGAGTCAGTGTGACAATGTTTACCTGATTTGGAGCAAGATTGTTCGTTTGTTAACCCATATAATACAGTAGTTCAAAAGTAACCGTTAATCGATCAATTACTTTTTGGATCGAACAAGATGTTGATCATTGATTAATCGATTAATCCTTTAACCGTTTCAGCTCTACTAATTTGCCATTGATCGCTCAGATGCAATGAAACATTCGTTCAGTTGGAAAAATCAAAATTTCTCCCATTGGTCCGAACTACATATGTGGTCGGCCCGAGGGTTCCGAGCCCCCATTTGTTGCAACCATTTTTATCAATTGAGCGACGAAGATGATACAGAAATGTCATCGGAATGCCCCCATGAGGACTGCCATTCACTTCTCAGAAGCAGGGAAGCAGCGTTCTTTCAATTCGAAAAATAAAAATTTTCTCCTGACCCGGGGTCCCTTTGTTGCATTTCCCTGACATTTGTTCGGCCCACTCAGCCCCAGCCCTTCGGGCTTCTGGGGTAGGTGAGGGGGAGGGGAGGGGAGGTGGTGTTGTTGGGAATTAGCATGACCTGTTTGGAGTATCTGTATAGAACGTGTTAATTAATTACGTGACTATTACGTGTATATTTCACTTATTCACTAATAAATTTCCGAGAAGTCTTAATTTCGACGAAGACAATCCTTGATGAAGCAGTTGGAATATTAGTCAGCCTGGACTTGAGTCACTATGGCCGGGGCATATAAGGTTTACACCCACCCCCCTCTCCAATTGGCCATCTTCGCGACGCCTCTGCCTGCACTACGACAAGTTCTTCCTGTTGGCTATCATGATTTATTCTTTCGGCATCATGCTATTTTAATAGAGTATTAGTCTTAAATACGGTATTGATGACGTATGAGAGGGTTTTAATTTTTAATTTAGCATGATAGTAAAATAATTAAGCATGGTAGTATATCATTGTGTGTGACACTATGACATGATGCAAACAATATAGCATGGTACGTAATTAATATAGCAAGATACTTAATAAATATAGATGATACTTAATAAAGTATGATACTTAATTAATATTCTTAATTAACATAGTATGGTACTTAATATAGCATGATACTTAATTATGATGGAATGATAATTAATATAGCAAGACACTCAACTGATATATAATGATACTCAATTAAATGAGTATGATAATTAATATAACATGATACTTGAAGAATGTGGTATGATACATAATTAAGATGGGGTTGTTCTCAATTAATGGAACATAATAATTAAGATAGAATGATAATTAGTATAGCAAGATACTGAATTAATATAGCAAGATACTTATTTAATATAGCATGATACTAACGTAATATAGTATAATATTTGATTAATATGGTACGATTGTTAATTAACATACCTTGACACGTAATTGACATAGCATGATACTTAATTAACATAGTATGATACATAATTAATATGGCAATGGCGGAACCGAGGGGGCGCCCCCCCCCCCTCCATTTTTGACAGAGCCATGTCATAATAAAGCATTGATGCAAAGTCTGAATTTACGACTTTAGATGATCACGCATACTTGTGCAGTTATGGTCGCTCATATTCTGACAACACTAGTATAACTATAAGGTTTAGGCCGAACAAAATATGACATTGGCACTGATTTAGATCTCATAAAAAGTCTCGTGCTGTCGACATGTATGTATATTTGTGTATATAATTACTATTTTTCTGGCAGCAACTTATCATGCCGATTGAAAGCTCAGGGGTGAGGAAAACGCGTGTTTCCGGTGCAATTTATGTGAAATTTTCCATGGGGAGCCCCCCCCCCCACCCCCGAACCCGAACCCCCACAGGGGAGAGGGGGACACCCCATTTCGCGGCTCGGATGATGCTTCGCATCATATTGTCAATTAGCGCCCCCACTATTCCAACTTTCTGGATCCGCCCCTGTGTGGCGCGATTCTCAATTAATATAGCATGATGCTGAATTAATATAACATGACACTTAATTAATATAGCATGATACTTATGTAATATAGCATGATACTTATGTAATATAGTATGATATTTGATTAATATGGTACGATGGTCAATTAACATACCTTGACACGTAATAAACATAGCATGATACTTGATTAACATAGTACGATATATAATTAAAATGGCGTGATTCTTAATCAATATAGCATGGTACTAATTAATATAGTATGATACTTAATCAACATGGAACAATACTTAATTAATATAGCATGATGCGTAATTAATATGGTGTGATTCTTAATTAATATAACATATTACTTATTATAGCATGGTACATAATTAATTTTGCACTGTATTTAAGTAACATGTCATGATACTTAATTGTTTAAAATGTTTTTATTGGGGTTTAATGGCGCTTTCAACAACCAGGGTCACCTCAAATCGAACAGTTTTTATGGGCGGGGGAAGCCAGCATGCCCAGAGAGAACCACTGAGCAGCGCCAAGCAACTGTCAGACTCTCCAATGTGCAAACTCCACACAAGAATGGCTAGCATTTGTTGGAGGCCAATGCGCCATAAACGTGCCATACGCCATAGTACACAGCACCAGCGTGCCCCACGTGGGCAACGTAACATAACTCAATTACCCCTAGCTGTGGTCGAGCCGTGGATTTTCGGTTTAAAGTCCAATGCCATAGCCACTTAACCACCGTTCTCCCTAATACTTAATTAACATTACAAGATACTTTTTTAATACAGCATGGTATGTAAGTGATGCGGTATGATACTTGATTATTTTAGTATCATATTGTATTATTTGAGTATCTTACTTAAAAAAGCTATTTATGACCCTACTCGTTTGTCATATGCAAGAAACATTCCAAAAAACAAAATATCCCTTCAGCCATTCAACCATCTTTGTCATGGGTCTCTATTCTGGCGTTACTTACCCATCCCTGTCATCCTTACATTTTATCTTTCCCAATTCCCCATCACATTCTGCCACGTAGTAGACCCTGCCTGTGTTATCCTTTTATACAACGTCTGATCAAGTGTGCAAACTGAAATGTCCATTCAAACTTCCTTGTTTCCATTTTTTGCACTTTGCTTAATACCCTTCAATGAGGAGTCATAAGTCATGTTTTCAGGCCAAAATGAAAAAAAAATGTCGTTATCTATTTTTGATAAATGTTTAGACACCAACCAGTGCCAAAGATCCATGAATAGCTTTCTGTCTGATACCAAGATCTGACACTAATCCATGGATAGCTGTCTATGATGATATCAGCCTTGACATTGACCCATATATAGCTCTCCTGGGTGGTATCAACCTCTGACATTAACCCATGGATAGCTAGCTCTCTTTGATTGTATCAGCCTCTGACAATGGTCCATAGATTGCTCTCTATGATGATACAACTGATCCTTGGATAACCCTCTATGATGATATCACCCCTGGCATTGATCCATAGGTACCTTTCTATGATGACACAAACATTGGCCGATAGACAGCTCTTTATGATGGTATCAGCCTCTGGAACTGATCGACCGGTAACTCCCTGTGATAATACCAGCCTCTGACAATGTTCCATAACTACCTCTCTATGATAATACAAACCTCTAACATTGACCCATAGAAAGCTCGCCATGATGATACCAACCTCTGACATTGATCCATATCTACCTCTCTATGATGGTGCCAATCCCAGGCATTGATCCATTCATAGCTCTCTATGATGATGTCAACCTTTGACATTGGCCCATAGATTGCTCTCTATGATGGTACCAACCTCTGACCTTGACCCTTAGATAGTTCTCTATGCACTGGTGCATGGATAGCTCTCTACGATGATACTAATCTCTGACATTGATCCATAACTACCTCTTCCAGCCACAGACTGGAAGAGTAAAAGGTGACCCCAAAATGCATAAAAATGTAGCCCCTTTAAGAACAATAATTTCGGGAATAAACCACCCAACAGAGAAAATAGCAGAAGTGATGGAGTCTGAATTAAAACAACACGATCAGTCGTTACTATCCTATATACACGACACCACACATTTCCTGGACAGACCACTCCCTGAAAACAGAATAATGTACTGTATGGACGTCAAGAAACTATATCCAAGCGTCCCATGTAATGAAAGTATATTAGCATGTAAAAAGCACCAGAAAATTCTCAAAGAAAATTATCCCCAACAGATAATGGGAAGAGAAACTGTCAAAAGCATCGAAGTTACACCCCCTTGAACAGGTACGGTACATTGATGATATCTGGGGAGTATGGACGCATGGGTTTGAGTCTCTGAAACAATATCATTCTTTGGCAAATACGATACACCTTAGAATACAAGTTGATTTAAGGTGGTCTGAAAATAGGATAGAATTCTTAGACACGATAGTCAAAATTAAAGACGGATTTCTTACAACCGGTTTATCTACAAAACACACGGACACGCACCAATATCTGCACGCAAAGTCGGATCACCCAATCAACACTAAAAGAGCGATACCAATGGAATAGCTTCAAGAGTAAAAAGAATTTGTTCCGATAATGCTGAATATCAATGCCACAAAAATGATACAAAACAACACCTGCATGCCAGAGGTTACGACGAAAAGTTTTTAAGCGAACAACTGAAAAAGGTCGACCAAATCGAGCGTAAACAGTTACTTGAAAAACGATCCAACAAATCAACCGGCGAAAGGGTCCCGTTTGTGGTCACTTACGCGCGCCTCCCTGACATCGGGAAAATAATACGGGAGCGGATGGCCATTTTACACCGCTCAAAACGCATGAAGTTGGCATTCGAAAAACCTCCCCTGATTTCGTACAAAAGACTGAAAAATTTGGGAGATATTATAGTCCACAGCAAGCACAATAAAAAAGTTCAACAATCAAGGGACGGAATCTGGTAGATGCGAGAGAAATTGTGCAATCTTTGGGTTTATGCCCCAAACAAAACAATTCGCAGACAAGAACAGAACAGCCTACTACATTACCTGCATGTCCAGGAATGTGGTATATGGGATTCTCTGTGACAAGTGCAATGAAGTTGTGTACGTGGGAGAGGCGGAGACAAAATTGTATGAGAGAATGAAAAACTATCTGAGTGGAATAAAACTTGAGGTTATGAGTGAACCGAAACCGCATCATTTTCTGACCGAAAACCATAGTATAAACAATTTTATGATTATTGGGATTGAACAAATTAATCAACAAAATACAGCTTACAGGAGGGGACGTGAAGCATCTTGGATTAACAAACTTCAAACACTAGAACCCAATGGGCTCAATAGACAAGAATGATTCCAAATATTCTCATTTATAAACTTGCAGACTGGGGTGTGTGTGTGGGGGGAGGGGGCGGGTAAAAATTAGAGTGAAGAGCAATTACACCTGAAGGCGCGTTGGCGTTGAACATAACGTGTATATGTTATGAGATTATGATCATTGTGTATATGGGGTGAGGGGGGGATTGGACGGGGGTGCATGGAGACTATAGCCTACAACTGTTAGTGTGGACATTATAGCAGGGGCCACATATAGGTCAGTGTGTGGAAGAGGGCATATATATGCTGCAAAAGTGGGTGGGGACAAGACATTTACACACACTGGAAGGATCAGGAGTGTTGGGGGGTGGGGGGGGGGGGAGAGGCTTTATTACTACGCAAGGAAGGTACAAAATGATTATATATTTCATTAACGGCACTGATATCTGACTGGAGGGGGGGGGGATTGGACGGGGGTGCATGGACACCATAGCCTACAACTGTTAGTGTGGACATTATAGCAGGGGCCACATATAGGTCAGTGGTGTGGGAGAGGGCATATATATGCTGCAAAAGTGGGTGGGGACAAGACATTTACACACACTGGAAGGATCAGGAGTGTTGGGGGGGGGGGGGGCTTTATTACTACGCAAGGAAGGTACAAAATGATTATATATTTCATTAACGGCACTGATATCTGATTGACGTGGACTGGGTATTGGGGCGGGGATATGGAGGCGCACTTTTGAGTGACTGAATGATTTGGGCCAAGGAGCGATTGGATGTGTGAATACAGTATACGAACTAACTTGCCTCTGCCTCTGTTACCAGGGCGAGGTTTTAGCAATAGTGTGTAATTTTTATTTGCGTGTTGCGTAATAACACGGAATATATCTTTACTTGTTACCACCCAAGTAAGATATTATACGGTATTTTTGGCATAATGTACACTTGAATACAAAGAGCAAAGTGAAGCGCGGAACATACCTTTACTTGTTGCCACCCAAGGAAGATATGATACTGTTATGTTGAGCGTAATAGACTCGAATACGGGGAACAACGTGAAACGGGGAACATATCTATACCCGTTACCTCCCAAGGGAGATATGATACGGTGATTTTGCAAGCAATACACTTAAATACGGAGAACAACGCGTTTGAACGATTTGGGTCAAGGAATGGTTGGATGCTTGAATATTGTATGAGGAACTCGCCTCTGCCTCTGTTACCAGGGCAAGGTTGAGATAATTGATTGAATGCTCGTAATTCTAAAGTTGAGAACAAAGTTTGTGCGTAATAACACGGAATATATCTTCACTTGTTGCCACCCAAGGAAGATATGATGCGGTATTCCTTGTGCATAATTTACACTTGAATACAGAGAACAACGTGAAACGCGGAACATATCTTCACTTGTTGCCACACAAGGAAGATATGAAACGGTGATTTAATAAATAGGTTCGTGATTAGGAGCTAGCCGGCCACTTGCCAAGTAATAAAGCGACCTGAAAGACGTTCGCGCATCTCGAACAATTTTCTAATTCCCATTTAACAATTAGGATAAGCGTGACGCTAAATTTTACGTTCCCATGACGCGGTATACATTGGTACGGCACTTAACGTAACGGAATAAGAATTAGTCAACCATGAAAGCCGCTTAGAAGGGAGTAATCTCCCGAACATGACGGCAAATTAACGAAATTATATAACATATTTGATGAAGTGTACCTCTCTATGATAATAGAAACCTTTAACATTGTCCCATAGACAGCTCGCCATGATGATACCAAATTCTGACATTGATCCACAGCTACCTCTCTATGATGGTGCCAACCCCTGGAATTGATCCATTCATAGCTCTCTATGATGATGCCAACCTTTGACATTGGCCCATAGAGTGCTCTCTATGATGGTACTGACCTCTGAGCTTGACCCTTAGATAGTTCTCTATGATTGTATCAACCTCTGCATTGGTGCATGGATAGCTCTCTGTGATAATACCAACCTCTGACATTGATCCATAACTACCCCTCTATGATAATACAAACCTCTAACATTGACCCATAGAAAGCTCGCCATGATGATACCAACCTCTGACATTGATCTATAGCTACCTCTATATGATGGTGCCAACCCCAGGCATTGATCCATTCATAGCTCTCTATGATGATGCTAACCTTTGACATTGGCCCATAGATTGCTCTCTATGATGGTACCAACCTCTGACCTTGACCCTTAGATAGTTCTCTATGCATTGGCGCATGGATAGCTCTCTATGATGCTACTAATCTCTGACATTGATCCATAACTACCTCTTCCAGCCACAGACCCTTAGATAGATCTCTATGATTGTATCAACCTCTGTATTGGTGCATGGATAGCTCTCTGTGATAATACCAACCTCTGACATTGATCCATAACTACCCCTCTATGATAATACAAACCTCTAACATTAACCCATAGAAAGCTCGCCAATATGATACCAACCTCTGACACTGATCCATAGCTACCACTCAATGATGATGCCAACCCTACGCATTGATCCCTTCATAGCTCGCTATGATGATGACATCCACTGACATTGGCCCATAGATTGCTGTCTATGATGGTACCAACCTCTGACATTGACCCTTAGATAGTTCTCTATGATTGTATCAACCTCTGTATTGGTGCATGGATAGCTCTCTATGATGATACTAATCTCTGACATTGATCCAAGGATACCTTTCTATGATGGTACCAATCTCTGACATTGACCATTACATAGCTCTATGTGACGCTAGCAACCTGTGGCATCGATCCTGGAATAGTTCCCTGTGATAGGGCCAACCTCTGACATAGATGATGGATAGCTCTCTATGACTGGACCAACCTCTCACATTGACGATAGATAGCTCTCTATGATGACACTGATCTACAGGATAGCTCTCTATGATACCGACCTCTCACATTGATCGAGAGATAACTATCTGCGATACCAGCTTATGACATTGGTCCATAGATAGCTCTCTATGATACCAACCTTTTGGCAGTGATACACGAACAGCTTTCTATGGTGATAATAGTCTCTGGCATTAATCCATAGATATCTCTCTGTGAGGATGCCAACATCTGAGATTAATCTATAAATAGCTCTCTATGATGATACCAACCTCGGGAATTGATCCGTGAATAGCTCTCTGTGATGATATTGATCCAATGATAGCCCTCTATAATGATGCCAAACTCCGACATTGATCTACTGATAGCTCACTATGATGACGGCAACCTCTGACAGTGATCAACCGATAGCTCTCTATGATGATGCCAACCTCGGAAATTGACTCGTGAATAGCCCTCTGTGATGATATTGATCCACTGATAGCCCTCTATGATGACTCCGATCTCTGACATTGATCCACGATAGTCCTCTATGATGATGTCAACCTCTGACAGTGATCAACCGATATCTCTCTATGATGATACTAACCTCAGAAATTGATTCATTGAGATATTTCTATGCTGATATTCCCATTTGTTTCGGTGAAATTGTAATATGTTTTTATTATTTGCTGAATTTGTAAATTATGCGGACGGTACGGGCGATTCGTTAGGCAAATGGTTAAGTCCCAAGGTATGTTACTTGGGCTCCCCATTTGTGCATTATTTGTGTGTACTTATGAGTACTTCTGAAACAGATACCAGACGGTATAGTGTGGTCCAAGGCGAGGCAGGAGCGATGTTCGCGTCGGAGAAACTTATCCCCATTGAAAAAATGTACTACGCTGTATCAAGCAATAAGAAGTGCTGGGAGGGAAGCTCTATGAAATTGTGTGTGAGGGGGCGTGTGTATATGTGTGTGTGGGGGGAGTGTTTGTGTGTATATTTTTTTACTACCTGAGTGTGTCGAAGTTTCGATGAACTGGATAGAACAATAGAGTCAACTTGAAGTGAAGTTGAAGATCCGTTTGCCACAAATACATGACAGAATGGAGAGCGTTTGTATTGGTAGTTCCCTCACCAGGTGCTGACCCCCAAATGATCACATGAACTCCTCATTCCATCAAAACTGTGAGTTGTGAAAACATTTTGACACCGTGCGCCATTATTATTAACTGTTAGATTGCTAAATTACTATTAGTTATCAAAATTTGTTCACATGTCTTTACCTTATTGCCAACAAACACACCCCCATAAACTGCCACAAGGCAATCCTCAAAGACTAAATAATGTGGCATTAGGGATAACATATCCACCGAGTATGAAGCTTTCAAGTTGTGGTACATGTAGTTCAGTATAAAGCCCAAATATGGACTTCCAGCACCCTCCCAATCAAAAATAAGGTAAAATAGTTGGCACTGAGCTGTGGACTTTGTCATTGTCATCGTAAAATTTGCGGGGGCAATTATTTCTACCTAAAATTGGATCTTTTCTGACTTAATCATTATCAGAGGCACAAAATAAATAATTTGCCTCTTTAACCGTTTAACTCCAGCTTTTTCAAATGGCATCGTTTAGGTCTATTCTTAAGGTCAATGGCGTACCTAAGGTGTGGCAGGTATGGCCCGTACCATGGACCCCACGTGAAAGGGAGGGGCCCTGAGCAGTTTCTATTAAAGTCAGACAAGCCATCCTCGAATAGTGAAAAAATATTTTTTTCAGATGTATGAGCTGTCTTTGATTATCATGGGTGAGTAGTTGTAGCTATTTATTTTGGAGGAAATTCTTTTAAGATGGAAACAGCATACCATTGTATTCATGCCACGGGCGCTATTTTCCGTAGATACACCGCTGCTTATAGTGGACTAATTAATATTATTTTAGCCTGCAATTATACCGCGGCAGATTAACATTTTCAGTACGTTAAGCCCAAGTTTTTGCGTAAAAAACATTATCTGTTCTCGATCTTCAACAAAATAAATACCGAATTTCGAAAGTTGATCAGCGAAAAGTCAATCCTACAGCCCTATACGGCTCACCATAATATTCAATTTCTTCAAGATCTCGAAAAATCTTGAAGAGAAACAAACAAAAATTTGTTTTTGTTTGGTTTTTTGGTTTTTTTTCACAATTCTGCAATTTTGAAGTGTTTACATGTGTACGTCACTTCAAATTTCAGAATGTTTCTGTTAAAAATGCCGATTTTGGTACACGTATAGCTCCATAGTTCTGAAAGATACAGCTTTCAAACTTCCCACAAATATTTCTGATCATTTGCAGATGTACAAATTATTTTTTCGTTTCAAATTGAAAGACACATGCCATTGATGCCAATTTTACGGGTTTTTTCTATAGCTTTTATTTTCAACCGCATTTTAACATGAAAAGCGGACGATACTTGCAAACAAAATTCTTGAATAACTAATTTTTTTTATTTTTTACCTCAAAAACATAGGTTATGACATCTCATTGGAATGGGCTCGACGAGCTCGTTCCAAAGAGGGGTCATAACCTATGTTTTTGAGACAAATAATGAAAAAAATAATAAAAATTAATTGGCGATTTTTGTGAATGGCGCTGCCCGGTATCTGCCGTTACGTTGGGTAAAGGGTTGAGATTTAGCCTTTCGAAATTTGGGGAATATAATGTACACCAAAAAACATATCTAAAAATGTCATGCCGTCCTAGGAACTTCCCACAAATAGTTCGTTCCGATCATTTGCAGATGTTCAACATTTTTTTTTCATTTCAAATTGAAAGACCCGATGCATCAATGCTAATTCTACGTTTGTTTTTCTATACCTTGTATTTTCAACCTCATTTTAACCCTTTACCCAACGAATCGGCCGCATCCGGCCGCGTAATATGCAAATTCAGCAGTTGGAAAAATATTATTTTTTAAAAAATTTCAACAAAACCATATCATGTGACCCCTCGTTGGAACGAGCTCGTTCCAACGAGGGGTCACATGATATGGTTTTGTTGAAATTTTTTTAAAAATTTGAAAAAATGATATTTAAAATAATAAATTTTGATATCGTCTGCGTTCGGTAAAGTGTTAAGTCCTATCCTTTCGAAATTTTGGGAATACTATCTCCACACAAACATATCTAAAAATGTCGTCATGCTATCCTAGGAAATTCTCAACCGTTATGGTCGAACGCTGGAGTAACGTCATCGAGGTTATAGAGTCAAAAATTAAAATGCGTCGGATTTTTCTTAAATTTTACTATGTTGTAGTGCTCTAAAAATAAGGAGGTGGCTGTTTTTTTTTTTTTATTTAACGCCATTTTGACGTTTTTACGTCACTTTGAAGTTTAGCCTATTTTCTAAAGCCTTAATTAAAGGTCCTACGCCCGTGATTCCAACTAGTTTCCAACTATGTGTACTAGTTCGGATTCTACAAGCTATGTTATTGTTTATGTCTTCCCAACCCTATTCGGTTGTTCCGCAGTATACTCCGTAGAAAAGCCTGACAGTAAAACTGTTAGAACTGTTTTATCTTATTGTTACTATTTTCAGCTTCCCTGGTCTGTTCGGGCAAGTTCAAAGCCTATTCTTGGCCTTCATGTTCTTGTTTCAACATGAGCCACGTTTCGTTTATGCGGATCATCCAGGCAGATCACTTTACTGTAACTAACTAACCAATCAGATCACTACATTCTACTAAGCGGACTCACACTAAACCATCAACGATTGAAAGAGAAACAAACAAAAATTTCATATAAATAATAGGGAATAAAAAAGAAAAAAGAAAATCAATAATAAAAATAAATTAGATAGAAAAAAAAGTCACTCGATAAATTTGAAAAAAGAAAGACTGCCGTTGAGAGGTGATGGCGGAATTTCTGTTATACACTTGAATGAACATTTTGTGAGGAGATACGAACCTCGAACGGAGCCATTAAATATGATTGTCCCTATATCCCGATAAATTCTGTCTTTTGATTGGTCAGAATGCCTTGGACAAATAGCCATGGCAAAGGATGCACCCAAACAGCAAGGTTTCTGAGAGGGTGCAACATCCAGGGTATAAGGGCACGTGAAACACCAGGGGTATATGGTTTAAACGAATACTTTCCGCTTTTGCTCGCCTCGAAATAAAAATCGAACCAAAAAACTCGAAAGTAGTCTCAAATATCATCGGATTTCCGATAATTCAGTCATAAAAATAAACTAAGAGCAAATAATTCATCCCCTGAGTACCAATCTGTTCTATGTGCCAGTAGGCACATTGAACACATTGGGACTCAGGGGACGATATGTCAACAAAATATTGTTTTCTCGTTTCCTTAACAACCCAAGGGATGCAACTCTATCTGTTGACTTCTGCGATTATAAAAACAAAATAATTATCACGAAATTGGTCAGGTGATTGTGGAACTGAGAAATACGTCCACGAATTTATTTTCATTACGTTTGTATTGTGTTTCAAACGGGACAAAACGTTATCTCCGCGATCGAGATCCAGGTATTAAATCTCCATATATCATACATGTTGGCGGAGATAACTTATAATAACCACAAGCTTTATAACGTTCCCGAAACGATAGATCTAAGAGACGCCATGACTGGAAAAGATGCAGATCAAGCAGTTGCAGATTTCGAGCAGCGTGTGAAAGATAATTACCTGGATAAAAACATGACCGATGATCTAGACTTAAAATCTAAATGATTGGTGAACGTGGTCGATCCTGCGTATTCGAGTGATACAAGCACGAAGCATTATGCTGACGAATCGCACAGACGTTTCACTGAATATCTGAGACAACGCCACATTCCAAAAATCATGAATTCTGAAGTGGATGCGAATTCTCACACAAATCTATGAGAACCGGTGCATCGCAGAGATGCGGCCATCAAACTGTGCGCAGACGTTGCTGAATGAAATTTGTTGATACTTTGAATTAGAAAAATGAAATGAAAACCGATCTGAATGTCAGATTTAAAACGATCGTCAGTCTGGCACAAATCGGCGATGAAGATATCAAATCGACTGCAGTCAATAAAGACTATGTGGATTCTGATCTCACAAAACCTCAAACCTATCTCAAAGAGCATGTGAACGATCTGTATCCTAACAAACGACTGGGACGAACGATGGAGTCTGGTATCGACATTAATAGTAACAAACTATTCGGTATTGCGGACGATCTGGAATACGATTCGAGTGCAGTGAGCAGAAAATACCGGGACGACACTAAAGTAGAGAAAACCGGCGATATGATGGAAGGCGATCTGGACATGGGAGGTAATCGAATCACGAATCTACCCGATCCCGAGTTGATGCCGGACGCCTGCACTATGATTTGGTTCATGGAAAAAATAAAATACGTGAGGCAGTTGATAACCATGTCGTCTGAAGAAAGTGAATGCTTCAGATTCCCGCAAATCTGAATGATCCGTAGGAAATGGAGGAATCGGACCGCTAGAAAGTCATGTAGGATATCCGATCACAATAGGTGGACGCATCGTTTGAATGAGTCTGACTTCTAACGACTTTAAGAATAGAACTGTCGTCAGCTTGGTGGTAAACGGCATACTAAACAAAAGATATAAAGTTGAGAAGATTGTGAATCAATACTGCAATACGAGACTCGGAACATCTTTGAGAGTTGACGTGCGAGATAGAATTAATTTCACGACAAAGACAACTAATCCCAAAGCTCCTTCTTCTATAGCATGTATGTTGATCGAATGCGATCCTTTGAATGCATAAAAAATATGGGATGAACTTTTTTAATGGAAATGAACATGTGAAGTACTTGAAGGAAAAACAAATAAGGGAGTTTGAGAACTTCAGAAGTTCTCAAACTTCCTTTTTCATGGTTACATTTTGGGTGTTGAAGTTTTTAATGTTATTTTAAGGGTTTTTTAAGTTATTTTAAGTTTTTTTAAAGTTATTTTACGTTTTTGTAATTTTTTGGAAGTTTTTTAGTTCATTTTAAATTCTTGTGAAGTTATTTTAAGGTTTTTGAAGTTATTGAATGACAGACATTTTACTTCCATCCGATTGGAACGTCAAAACTTTGTCAGATATGACAATTACGAAAGCTTCAGTTTGCCTAGGTACATTCCTATGGAACTGCATATTGATAATGATGTCCAGAACGGTGTTCTTGAGTTCTGCTATCTGTTTACTGATGTCGAACACAAACAGGGATATTCGGTGGGTGTTACATTCGGATTGCTTATCGATTCGTCCACGTGATGATATTTTGACCTGAAATCTGCGACATCGCCATACATCCTAGAAAAGTTGTTCTTCTAGAACGAAGCATTATAATCTATTGCCGGATATCTCGTGGACACTATGTTTCTCAAGTTGCAATGTTTGAATGTAGATTGCTTCTTTTCTGGAGATATGATCCTGTCCGTCTGAAGTCCTACTGTGATGAAAGGCGGTTTTGCCGGAGAAAATGTTACAGACAATCTACAATCGAACTGAGTCAGCTTTGGAATGTTTGTGACATCACATTCTCATTCTGAATCCCACAGGTAATCTGGTTTTTGATTCGATGATCTTGAAGAGTTTCATTCGTTGCTTGTCATTCGGTGGTATGTGCGGCATGAACCACATCACCTTGTTCAAATGAACTCAGCCTGCATCTGTTGCAGCAGCTCACATAATGATATCGTCGTCATTTTTAAGAACTAATGTGAGAATATGTTTTAATCCATAGACGTGTGTAACTTCTGCCACAGTAAGCAAATACCAGCTGTATTTATACATCCAGCAATGCTAATTACGATATTTCTTGCCCCTACAACTCGTCCCCTGAGTTCCAATGTGTTCTATGTGCCAGTAGGCACATAGAACACATTGGAACTCAGGGGGACGAACTGTTAAATGCAACTTTAAGGTTTCCAAGCAAAGCAGACGACAAACTGTGACCCTTTCAGTAAACTACGATCTTCAAAGGGTAATATTCCAACTACATCATCAAGCCATGCATTCGACGAAGGCATACCTTGATGATGCAGCTGGATTATCATATTTGTCGGGATTTGAGCCATCACAGTCCGAACAAATTCGGTTTATAGCACCCCAGCTTCCTGTGGCTATCTTCAAGACACCACCGATTCAACTCGAGGTTCAATTCGATTTCAAATAATAGACATGATTCGATTCGAAAATGTGTGATTCGCGGGGCCCTAACTCACAAGAAAATATACATTTGCTGTCGTGCTCATGCTGTAGATATTCTATATCAAACGATAGGTATTTAATTCACCTTGAAAACATCAAAACATCAAGATATTAACACAATTAGTGCAACAACGCGACAATATCACATGTCCTACTACTCACAATACAAAATATGTTGTGCTACGTGCTATAGTCAGGTAAACCAATGCCTTTTGAGAGAGTGAACAAACGTCCCATCGCCTCAGTGTCACACGTTCTCATTTTTAATAGGAACCCCAAGCGGGCCGTAGGCCCGCAAAGGGTTCCACATACCCAGTCAGATAAATGTGTTCCAGAACAGAATTCTCTATAGCCGTCAATGTGATTTTTGAAGTGGACAGTAAATTTCAGTGAAAAAACCACGTAACTTCCGGTGTCGAATTGCCCATGCAATTGCAATTGGCCTGGCCCCCTCTGGGAATCAAATGTTTTTTGTTTCGCCTCAAAGCTTTGCGTGATACATTGGCCTACATATCTACACTTCAGGGGTAACCAGGCCTTCTCAACCGAGAACCGCGACAAATCAGCGGCCGGCCAAAGTGTTACTATTATTACTCGAGTTCTGTCCTTCTGGAGGTTTGTCAAAATGCTCAGCAGATGATCTCGTCATTTCAGATCGAACTCTCAGTCCTGATTTCGTTGCTGCTTGTCTGCCAGTGATAACCTCAATCGAAAAAAATGTACATATATAAACCGATAATATAACTGCTAATTGTTGTTATATTGGTGCGATTGTATACAGATATGCATTGACACGTACCTCGTGAAATATCAAGATGAACAGAAACTCAGTTGTTGAATTATCCGAATGTTAAGGTGTTGTAAAAGTAAGGAAACGTTTGCTTGAAAAAAGGGTATACGGACGTTTCGTCCGCAAGCTGAGTCGTCCGCTTGTCAAGGAAAATATTGTCTGTACATTTTCTACATTTCGAACAAGACACCCACCCCCTACTAACGTGTGACATTTCCCCAGATTAGGCCCAATATTCTCACATATAAAGCCTCCTGATGTTGTTTTTGTATTAAGAGTGTGATGTATAACATCATCTTTAAGGTTTGAAACACAAATGATGTCATATATTGGCTGATATATTGATATGTTTTTAAAAAATTGCACAAGTTGGAAATGCACATTTTTGGTGCACTCAAGAGACTCACCCACCCCCACATCCTGTCTTGCAAATTTTTGGTCCCCCCCCCCAGGACCCCTCTCCCCCTGGAATAATTGCAAAATTATAAGATTATGTTACGGAACTTAATATAACAAGTTTTGATGCATTTCTTAATATAATTATAACACGTTTTGATGCGTTTCTTAATATTATTAATTCCTATAATACATTTGCTAATAATTTCGTGATTATTCATTGTAAAGCGCCGGTGATGCTCTTCCAAGAATAATTGCAAAATTATAAGATTAGGTTGCAGAATTTTAATAAACCATAAATTTTGATGCGTTTCTTAATATAATTAATTCTTATAATACATTTGCTAATAATTTTGCTATTATTCATTGTAAAGCGACGGTGCGCCTCGATGAATACTTGCAAAATTATAAGATTATGTTGCAGAATTTTAATAAACCATAAATTTTGTTGCATTTCTTAATATAATTAATTCTTATAATACTTATGCTAATAATTTTGCAATTATTCACTGTAAGGTGCCGGTGGAGCTCTTCAATGAAAAATTGCAAAATTATAAGATTATGTTGTGGAACTTAATATACCGTACATATACTTTAAGAACTTTTACTGTAATAATATAATTTTTATTGGTAATCCATTGAATAAACAGTAATTAAAATTTATTAGATGGCTGGATAGTTTATTTTGTTCTGACATTTCTGTTTTCAGAATTTCATACACATATATGAAATTTAATGCAAGGAGGTACATTAAGATATATTACAATGGAGGTACATTAAGATATATTACAATAGGTAATATACAATAAATTATACAATAAAATTATTATATAAATAAAAAATGATTAAAAATGCAATACTTGAATATTTCCCCCAGCGAACGAGTTTCGGACGTGTTGGGTATAATTGTAGAGGATGACTTAGGTAAAATTGCAGCGGACGATTTGGTTAGCAGACGAAATGGGTGTAATTCGAAAAAGTGATACTGATAGGTTGCTTTCAGTCCCGTTAGAAACCAAAACAAAGTAATAATGTGTTACTTTTTGGTGCATCTGTATTTCTGAACAGTGCTTCGTAGTTTCAAAAACTAAAAAATGGAAAATAATAACCCTTTTGGATATTTACCGCCATTGAAAATGGCATGTCATCTTTTTTCGGGAACTGGGGGAATCTTCAGCCTGGGGAGAACTGGGCCCAGGGAAGAATCATCCAAAAGAAAAGCAGTACACATCTGTTAGGATATTTTAGATATGCTACGATATTCGTTTTAACTCCTGAAAATAATTCTTAAAAAAAATATTAATAGATTGTTCGATATTAATTGAAAAAATATTAAGATAATATATCGTCGAGCAATTATCTCTGCAGTGAATTCACATTCAATGTGTTCTGTAATAGGGCCTAATTAACGTCTCTCATCTGTTAGAATGATATCCAATCACTTCGGCTCCAAGTCATTTCGTCCTCTGGTCAATTCGACCTCAAAGTCATCTCTGTCCCAGTCACTTTGGTCCCTTGGTCATTTCGGCACCATTTTAAGTGTAGAGATCTATAAAGATCAGTGCATAGTTCATGTTTAGAAATAATGGGTAATTACCTTTATTAAGTAATGTTCAGTTATTTGTATTTACATAGTGTACAGAACAGTTATACATGACATTAAAAATTATCCATGTGTTCAATTTTACATACATTTAAGATGCTATCTGTACAAGTAAGAGAAATTATTTTACTTTGAAATTTTGCAAAGTACCGGAATATGCAGTCATTTATTCATATTGTTATGCACAATTCCTAGTCACCTTCCAGTTTGAGGTTCACAGGGTTTCTTTTTCTTTTTTTTTTTCTGAAACAACCACCAAACTGCGATTTTGATACTACCATAAATATGTCCACATTTTCTAAAACACAGAGCAGAATCCTTGTAGTTATGCGCAATTCCTAGTCCCCTTCCAGTTCGATGTCCATGGAGGTCTGATCCCAGTGCCCCACTTCCAAGGCGTACACTCAAACCAAATCACATTACTTACCCTCGCTTCCGGCTCTCATAGATTCATAAGCAAATAAAATTATTCAGGTCACAAGTGATTTCAAATCCCACATAGTCCATGTGCATCTTCGACATGCTGAAACTTTTCTTTTATTTATTCATCATGAAAGAAAATCTACTAGACATATATCATGTATACCTGAATATCTAATTGAGAGATATATATGTTGAAAAAAAATTAAATAGAAAAATGTTAAAATTCAAACAATATTTGAAAATTTTTAAAGAGGCCGAAATGACCTGGTATATTGGGGCTGAATTGACCTGAGGCTGTAATGACTGGGGCCAAAATGACTTGGGGCCAAAGTGACTGGAATTCATGAGAATTGCATCCAAACTGTCCTCCAACAATTTGACCCAAACTGGATACTAATCTAACCCAAACCATCCTTTGGCAATTTGCCCCAAACTGTTCTCCAGAATAGGGACACATGATTCTTATTGATTTATTTATTGGGGTTTAATGACACTTTGATAGCCAGGGTCACTTCATGTCGGACAGTTTTACAGGTGGGAAAAGCCAGAGAGAACCACAGAGCAATTACAAACATCTAACGTACAAACAGCACACACGCTGGGTTAGCATTGGTTGAAGACAAGTGTACGATTGACATGCAGTATGCCTTGGTACGCAATGGCACTACATGGGCAGTGGGAATGAAGTGTATTGCCCAAGGAAACAAAGTGGTTGCCACAGGTGGTATTTGATAGAGGACCCTTTGGCTTGCAGCCTTCACCTCTAAGTACTGAGCCCTTTAACCTTCAAAACTGTATAGTACCAGCTAAAACATTTTGTAGAATGACCGCATGAAAATTTCACAAGTACATAGTTTCATTATTAGTTTGTGATATTTGTTTTTGCTGTACAGTGGAACCCTGTTAATTGAAGAGCCACTTTGCCAATAACATTATTCAATTAGCAGGAGTATTCAATTAACAGGGATTGTGTCACTTTCCTGTATTCCAGAGATAAACTTAGCATTTATTCTATTATATTTTGTTTGACAGAGCTCCATGAGCTCTGTCAAACAAGATATAATAGATTAAATGCCTGTATTGAATGTACTGAGGCCAAATTGGTCTATAACCAAAGGAAAACTGGGAAGAGTCAGGGTAATTTCTCAACATCTTGCAAGATTTTTTATTCAATTAACAGGAAATTACTCTATAACCTATATTCAATTACCAGGTCAAATTTGTACTGGAGGTAAATGGTTTTGTGTTGGGAAATTATATTCTATTAACTAGGATACAGTTAAAACTAGAAGTCCTAACATGAAATGTGCACAAATAGCACGTCGATTTGCACGTTAATCTATGTGTTATGACCATAGTAAGGCTATCATATTCTGTAGATATGGCCTGTGCACAAGCAATGTTTCAGCCAATGGACCTCCGGGTAACCTGGAGGTCCATTGGCAGAAACATTGCCTGTGTTTACTATGAGTAATCAGGAGAACCTGCCGTGCTTTGGATGCCATTCGATATGGCAATTGCGCGCAATTCCTACGCGCAATTAAGCCTAGATAAGCGCACAGTTCGGGACAGGACTTCTAGTTTCAACTGTATACAATTAAGATATATCCAATTAAGTGGGCACAACTGTATAACCCCCTCCCCCCTCCCACACACACACCCCAATCAAAACCATCATTCAAAGTTCTTGGATTCAGCAAATTTGATTTCTTTATTTATTGGGTTTAACAACAATTTTCACAGCCAGGGCCACCCAACAGTTTTACTGGGGGAGGAACCCAGCCAGAGCACCCAGAGAGAACTACCGAGCAACAATGACAAGCAACTGTCAGCTTCTCAACATTGTAACTCCAAGCAAGCAGGGTTAGCATTGGTTGGAGACAAATGCACCATCGATGTGCAGTACGCCTTATTTCAGTTGCCGCAATTGGGATTCGAGCCGAGAACCTCTCATAGCTTGTTTTGGGAAGGTTTTTTTTGTTCCAGCTTCATTAAGGTTTGTTTCATATCGCACTTGTAATTTTGTCATAATTAGTAATCATAAATCCTTAACATAAAACAATAGAAAAAATGCATAGAATATTTAAAAAAAAAAATTCTGTGAGGATTTGACCTCAAGAGGTGATGACATTCGACCACGACTGAGACTGAATATTCTAAGTAAAAGTATGAGGGCTGAATCTTCCTGTGACTGAATCTTCCTGAACCCCCTTTTTCAAACTAAATTGCCCATTACTTATAAAGCACCATAACTAAGGCAAAAACAATACTATGAAATTTCCAAGTCTGAAATTCTATAAATTCCAAATAAATTTACACAAATTATATAGCAAAATGAAGGATGTGGTGTATAGTATGTGTGCATCTCACACACTGACACACAGTCGCCATCAGACATCAGCGGATCCTGAAAGTGTGCTATCAGTACCATATTTGTACCATAATTGATAATAATAAAATAATATTTCATAAGAACAACAAACACAGGAATTCAAAATGCAGCCTCAAGGCAGCATGGTGGTGAATGCCAATGCTGTCCCATTGTCCTTGAAAGGGGGAGTCCTTTACAAAATAGGTTTTTGTTTTGTGATACTCTGGATACTCCCCATTTTTAGCTCAGCTTTGACAAAGTCATATTTAAGGTTGTGTCATAGCCCGTTGTCCGTCTGTTTGGGAACAACAATTCAATACGACTCGGGCTTCTGTCTGTTTGGGAACAACAATTCAATATGACTCGGGCTAGAGGTTGTATTTATGAACCGATCTTTACGAAACTTCTTGGGTACCTTTGTTATCACCGTGGAACGAGAACGAGTGTTTTTGGGTGCGGTCCAAAATGCAAGATGGCCTCCAGCAGCCATTTTGTACAGAAATTAGTGCAATCAGTGTTTTGTACAGAACTTCTGTATGAAAGTTCTGATTTGAACAAATTTTTGTATGAATGTTTAGTAACATGGAGTACATCACATATAATACAGGTTTTTTTCTCGTGCTGAAATTATGCAAATTAGATGAACTTTAATTTATTCAGTGCTACTTGCATGTATACCCAGTAAGTGCACATGCCAATATGGCTCGGGCTAGGCTGTATTTATGAACTGATCTTCATGAAACTTCTTGGGTACCTTTGCTATCACCTTGGGATGAGAATGAGTGTTTTTGGGTGCGGTCCAACATTCAATATGGCTACCAGTGGCCATTTTGTACCGAAATTAGGTACAATCAGTTTTTTGTACAGAACTTCTATACAACTTGGGCTAGAGGCCGTAAGTATGAATCAATCTTTACAAAATATCTTGGGTACCTTTGTTATCACCATGGGGTTAGAATGAGTGTTTTGTGGGGGAGTCCAAAATTCTAGATGGCCGCCGGCAGCTATTTTGTACAGAAAATGAAATTACTGCAATCAGTTTTTTGTACAGAACTTCTGTATGAAAGTTCTGATTTGAATAAATTTGTGTATGATTGTTTAGTAACATGGAATACATCACATAAAATACAGGTTTTTTTCTTGTACAGAAATTATGCAAATTAGACAAACTTTGATTTATTCAGTACTACTTATACACAGTAAGTACACATGTTAATACGGTTCGGGCTAGGGGCTGTATTTATGAACCGATCTTCACCAAGCTTCTTGGGTACCTTTGTTATCACCTAGGGACGAGAATGAGTGTTTTTGGGTGCGGTCCAAAATGCAAGATGGCCTCCAGCAGCCATTTTGTACAGAAATTAGTGCAATCAGTGTTTTGTACAGAACTTCTGTATGAAAGTTCTGATTTGAACAAATTTTTGTATGAATGTTTAGTAACATGGAGTACATCACATATAATACAGGTTTTTTTCTCGTGCTGAAATTATGCAAATTAGATGAACTTTAATTTATTCAGTGCTACTTGCATGTATACCCAGTAAGTGCACATGCCAATATGGCTCGGGCTAGGCTGTATTTATGAACTGATCTTCATGAAACTTCTTGGGTACCTTTGCTATCACCTTGGGATGAGAATGAGTGTTTTTGGGTGCGGTCCAACATTCAATATGGCTACCAGTGGCCATTTTGTACCGAAATTAGGTACAATCAGTTTTTTGTACAGAACTTCTATACAACTTGGGCTAGAGGCCGTAAGTATGAATCAATCTTTACAAAATATCTTGGGTACCTTTGTTATCACCATGGGGTTAGAATGAGTGTTTTGTGGGGGAGTCCAAAATTCTAGATGGCCGCCGGCAGCTATTTTGTACAGAAAATGAAATTACTGCAATCAGTTTTTTGTACAGAACTTCTGTATGAAAGTTCTGATTTGAATAAATTTGTGTATGATTGTTTAGTAACATGGAATACATCACATAAAATACAGGTTTTTTTCTTGTACAGAAATTATGCAAATTAGACAAACTTTGATTTATTCAGTACTACTTATACACAGTAAGTACACATGTCAATACGGCTCGGGCTAGGGGCTGTATTTATGAACCGATCTTCACAAAGCTTCTTGGGTACCTTTGTTATCACCTATATCACCTAGGGACGAGAATGGGTGTTTTGGGGTGCGATCCAAAATTCAAGGTGGCTGCCAGAGGCCATTTTGTACCAAAATTAGATACAATCAGTTTTTTGTACATAACTTCTATACGGCTCAGGCTAGAGGCTAGAGCCCGTATTTATGAACCAATCTTTACGAAACGTCTTGGGTACCTTTGTTATCACCGTGGGATGAGAGCGAGTGTTTTTGGGTGCAGTTCGAAATTCAAGATGGCCACTAGCAGCCATTTTGTACCAAAATTAGTGCAATCAGTTTTTTTGTACAGAACTTCTGTATGAAAGTTCTGATTTGAATAAATTTTTATATGAATGTTTAGTAACATGGAATACATCACAAAAAATACTGTATAATACAGGTTTTTTCTCTTGCAGAAATTATGCAAATTAGATGACCTTTGATTTATTCAGTGCTTCTTATACACTGTAAGTGCACATGTCAATACGCTAAGGCTGGAGGCTGGATTTATGAACCGATCTTCATGAAACTTCTTGGGTACCTTTGTTATCACCTTGGGATGAGAACAAGTGTTTTTGGGTGCGGCCCGAAATTAAAGATGGCTGCCGGCTTCCACACTGTTGCTTACTGAGGTGAAGTCACTTTACCATTACCAAGCTACCTACTAAATACCTAAGGGAAGATTTTTCAGTGCACTCTTATTACTTCAGTGCCCATAATTCTCAAATATGGCATTAAAACCAATCACATACTTATACTGCTTAAATCTATTCACATAATCAGAATACACCATCAGGGGTGCATTAGCTCAGTAGGTAGAGGTGCAGACTGCAAGCCGAGAGATCCTCGGTTCGAATCCACCTGCGGCAACAGCTTTGTGTCCTTGGGCAAGACACTTCACCCCCCCACTACCCCTGTGGGGGCAAGGTATGCTGTGTACTAAGGCATACTGCATGTTCTTGGTGCACCTGTCTTCGAACAAGGCTAACCCAGCTTGTGTAGTATGTTGGGGAGCTCACAGTTGCTTGCCATTGCTCAGTGGTTCTCCTGGGGTACTCTAGTTTCCTCCATCCATAAAACTGCCATGGTCACAATAAGCTGTTGTGCAGATAAATGTGACCTTAAACACCAATAAATAAATAATAAAAAGAACACACCACCTCATACCCGTTTAGACTCTCCAGTTTTCATTCACCTTGGTATCCCTCGGTTTGCCTTGGTGTTTAGTATGCCCGCCAGAAAAGGAATGATTTCTTTTTCTAAAAGAGCAAAACAAGAAACAGTAATTTTTAACAGGTAGTAACAAAATAATTTTCATGAAGCGCACAATTTTATCTTAGCTAATAGCTGAAAAAACGCAGGGTGATATTTGCAAATCTTATTTTATTACTGGCACCAGATACTGGTGATGAAAATTGCTGTTTGTCATCAATACTTGATCAAGTTTCTGACACAGCACATTATACTATTCCAATATGTTAGCGACTGGACATAAGCGCACAATTTGATGTTGGTTTATCACTATATACTCTTGCTTAGCCAGGAAATCTAAGTTACATGTAGGGGCAAGAGTAATATCTAGTGGGAGTGGGGCCGGGTAATAAAGAATATGATGCACAGAATCACCTGAGCCACATAGAAGTGAGATAGGGGCGAGGACAAGAGGGTGTGTGACCCTCTCATCAGTGGAGGGGTCGGGTGCACCTCCCCCCCCCCACCCCCCCCCCCCAAAAAAAATTTGAAATTCAAGACAGTAAAACACAATTACCTTGACTCTGTGGCCATTTGTGTCCGTAATAAGTTGCGAACAAGCATAAATATCTAGATATTAAAATGTCTTTTGGGATGTTCATTATATGGGTTAACAGGAGAGAGGGGTGGGGGCATGAATGCAATTGGGGACCGAATATTCTCAGAAAAAGTATGGGGGCTGAATCTTCCTGTGACTGAATATTCATGAACCCCTTTTTTTCAAACTAAATTGCCCATTACTTATAAAGCACCATAACTAAGGCAAAAACAATACTATGAAATTTACAAGTCTGAAATTCTATAAATTCCATATAAATTTACACAAATTATATAGCAAAATGAAGGATGTGGTGTATAGAACCCAAAAAGTATGTGTGCACCTCACGCACTGACACACAGTCGACATCAGACATCAGCAGTTCCTGAAAGTGTGCTATCGGTACCATATTTGTACCATAACTGATAATAATAAAATAATATTTCATTAGAACAACAAACACAGGAATTCAAAATGCAGCCTCAAGGCAGCATTGTGGTGAATGCCAACACTGCCCCATTGTCCTTGAAAGGAGGAGTCCTTTACAAATAGGTTTTTGTTTTGTGATACTCTGGATACTCTCCATTTTTAGCTCAACTTTGACAAAGTCAAATTTAAGGTTATGTCATGGCCCATTGTCCGTCTGTTCGGGAACAGCAATTCAATACGGCTCGGGCTAGAGGCTGTATTTATGAACCGATCTTTACGAAACTTCTTGAGGACCTTTGTTATCACGTGGGACGAGAACGAGTGTTTTTGAGTGCGGTCCAAAATTCAAGATGGCCTCCAGCAGCCATTTTGTACAGAAATTAGTGCAATCAGCGTTTTTGTACAGAACTTCTGTATGAAAGGTCTGATTTGAATAAATTTTTGTATGAATGTTTAGTAACATGGAGTACATCACATATAGTACAGGTTTTTCTCTCGATGTGAAATTATGCAAATTAGATGAACTTTAATTTATTCACTGCTACTTACATGTATACCCAGTAAGTGCACATGTCAATACGGCTCGGGCTAGGCTGTACAGTATTTATGAACTGATCTTCATGAAACTTCTTGGGCACCTTTGTTATCACCTTGGGATGAGAATGAGTGTTTTTGGGTGCAGTCCAAAATTCAAGATGGCTACCAGTGGCTATTTTGTACTGAAATTAGGTACAATCAGTTTTTTGTACAGAACTTCTATACAACTTGGGCTAGAGGCCGTATTTATGAACCGATCTTTACGAAATTTCTTGGGTACCTTTGTTATCACCATGATATTAGAATGAGTGTTTTTGGGGGGAGTCCAAAATTCTAGATGGCCGCCGGCAGCTATTTTGTACTGAAATTACTGCAATCAGTTTTTTGTACGGAACTTCTGTATGAAAGTTCTGATTTGAATAAATTTGTGTATGATTGTTTAGTAACATGGAATACATCACATAAAATACAGGTTTTTATCTTGTACAGAAATTATGCAAATTAGATGAACTTTGATTTATTCATTGCTACTTAAAGACAGTAATTACACATGTCAATACGGATTGGGCTAGGGGCTGTATTTATGAACGGATCTTCACCAAGCTTCTTGCATACCTTTGTTATCACCTAGGGACGAGAACGAGTGTTTTGGTGTGCGATCCAAAATTCAAGATGGCTGCCAGTGGCCATTTTGTACCAAAATTAGGTCCAATCTGTTTTTTGTACACAACTTCTATACGGCTCAGGCTAGTGGCCGTATTTATGAACCGATCTTAACGAAACGTCTTGGGTACTTTTGTTATCACCGTGGGATGAGAGCGAGTGTTTTTGGGTGCAGTTCGAAATTCAAGATGGCCACTAGCAGCCAATTTGTACTAAAATTAGTGCGATCAGTTTTTTGTACAGAACTTCTGTATGAAAGTTCTGATTTGAATAAATTTTTGTATGAATGTTTAGTAACATGGAATACAGTTAAAACTAAAAGTCCTGTCCTGAAATGCGCACAAATAGCACGTCGATATGCGTGTTAATCTACGCGATATGACCATAGTAAGGCAATCAAATTCTGTAAATATGGCCTGTGCACAAGCAATGTTTCAGCCAATGGACCTCCGGGTAACCCGGAGGTCCATTGGCAGAAACATTGCCCGTGTTTGCTATAAGTAACCAGGAGAACCTGCCGTGCTTTGGATGCCATTCGATATGACAATTGCGCGCAATTCATACACGCAATTAAGCCTAGATAAGCACACAGTTCGTGACAGGACTTCTAGTTTTAACTGTACATCACAAAAAATACTGTATAATACAGGTTTTTTTCTCTTGCAGAAATTATGCAAATTAGATGACCTTTAATTTATCAGTGCTACTTATACACTGTAAGTGCACATGTCAATACACTAAGTCTGGAGGCTGTATTTATGAACCGATCTTCATGAAACTTCTTGGGTACCTTTGTTATCACCTTGGGATGAGAACGAGTGTTTTTTGGGTGTGGCGGCCCGATATTAAAGATGGCTGCCAGCTTTCACACTGTTGCTTACTGAGGTCAAGTCACTTTACCATTACCAAGCTACCTACTAAATACCAAAGAGAAGATTTCTGAGCGCACTCTTATTACTTCAGCACCCATAATTCTCAAATATGGCATTAAAACCAATCACATACTAGTACTACTTAAATCTATTTACATAATCAGAATACACCATCAGGGGTGCATTAGCTCAGTAGGTAGAGGTGCAGACTGCAAGCCGAGAGATCCTCGGTTCAAATCCCACCTGCAGCAACAGCTTTGTGTCCTTGGGCAAGACACTTCACCCCCACTACCCATGTGGGGGCAAGGTATGCTGTGTACTAAGGCATACTTCATGTTCTTGGTGCACCTGTCTTCAAACAAGGCTAACCGTGCTTGTGTAGTATGTTGGGGAGCTCACAGCTGCTTGCCATTGCTCAGTGGTTCTCCTGGGTACTCTAGTTTCCTCCATCCATAAAACTGCCATGGTCACAATAAGCTGTTGTGCAGATAAATGTGACCTTAAACACCAATAAATAAATAATAAAAAGAAAACACCACCTCATACCCGTTTCTCTCCTGTTTTCCTTCACCTTGGTATCCCTCGGTTGCCTCGGTGTTTAGTATGCCCGCCAGAAAAGGAGTGATTTCTTTTTCTAAAAGAGCAAAACAAGAAACGGTAATTTTTAACAGGTAGTTACGAAATAATTTTCATGAAGCGCACAATTTTATGTTAGTTAATAGCTGAAAAACACGCAGGGTGATATTTGCAAATCTTATTTTATTACTGGCACCAGGTCCTGGTAATGAAAATTGTTGTTTGTCATCAATACTTGATCAAGTTTCTGACAAAGCTCATTATACTATTCCAATATGTTAGCTAATGTACATAAGCACACAATTTGATGTCAGTTTACCATTATACTGGTGCTAAGCCAGGATATCTAAGTTACATGTAGGGGCAAGAGTAATACATGTATCTAGTGGGAGTCATAAAGAATATGATGCACAGAATCACCTGAGCCACATAGCAGTGAGATGGGGTGAGGACAAGAGGGTATGTGACCCTCTCATCAGTGGAGGGGTCTGGTGCACCCCCCCCCCCAAAAAAAAAAAAAAAAAAACAAGAAAAAAAAACAACAAAATTTGAAATTCAAGACAGTAAAACACAATTACCTTGACTCTGTGCTGCTGTGTACTGGTCACTTTCTGTGGGTGGGCAATATTTCTGCGGATGCAATGATATTAGTTTTCAAACATTGTTTACAGCAATAATCGTCAAAAATTTAATTAATGAACCACAGGATACAATTCGGTGCTTCATTAATTAAAATTTTATTGATGATGATTTTCTATTACCTGGAAAAAACATGCATGGACATCATGCACTGCCCATGCAAGGATTATGACCAGCAACTGTAGTGTATGTCTGTGTCACTGCTATGAGCAGGGACTAATCTAAATGGGTGGGTGTGTTTACAAATATTCATATTTTTTAACACCTGATAACAAAGTAATATAAGTTTATAAACAACCAAACAATTGACTTTTAATTACAATACTCCTAATTCCTATTAAACATATATGAATGTTTATTAATTTTGTGGAATTTTTACACTGTGTATGAAGCTTATTTGGGCCTGTATGTTTGTTAAAATTGCCCTTCCACTACGGAGGACTTTTTGAAATCAGTCTACACTGGACTGTGTGATATTCCTTTGTGTAAGACAGTGTATTCATTGTAATAATATTCATGCATAAGTTCATGTTCTTGGTTTGTTTTAGGCCTCATAATCTACAGAATAGCTTGGATGGAGGTGTATTCCATCACTTGAGTGCAAGAAGGCTTTGCAATGCTGCATGTATAGCATAAACCTTGTTGCACTCCAGGGACAAATTTATCAATTTTAATAACATGGGTAAAATATCGAACATGAACAGTTTAATTTTTTTTTTTTTTTTAGCTCACTTCGACAGTCAAGCAGGGCTTATCTAATCACTCTCCATCCATTGTCCATCCATCTGTCATCCATCAACACCATGTTTTGGTCAATTCAAGTTAAAGTTTGTGTGAGTAATGGTACCAAATGGGTATTACATTTTTGTTTAACTCAACATGCCCAGCCCCATAGGGAGGGGGTGGGGTAAAATGCTCCCAAAATATTTTTAAAATCTTATGAACCAGTGGGTACAGTGACTTTATATTCGTTATGGAACTACCTTTTGAGGTGTAGAATCACACTTGTTCAAACGTACTTTGTGAAGCAATATTTGGCTTTGTAATGGCAGTGGTTAGATTTTTGGTACCACCCAAAATTTCTATTTTCCGAACCGATGGTCCGATTTGAATGAAATTCAGTATCGTGGTAATATTGGGTCATAAGTACTTATCTCATGCAAAAAACCCCTGCATCCCCATGGGAACCCCAGGAGCAAAAAATAGAAATGTTTTCAAACTCCCATGTTTCCCAAACCACTTGCAACAGAGAACTGGTATGTGGTATGAAGCATCCTTAGAACCAGTAGAATTGAATGGTAAAAAAAAATGCTCTCTGTTGTTGTTAGAGAGTTCTGCAGAGGGCATCAGAATAATGTTGTCACAGCATTTTTGCAAACATTTTAGAAAATCTTTTCTCAAGAACCAATGTTCAGAATCTTTTGATATTTGGTATACAGCATCCATAGAGGGGTCAGATACAAGTTTGTTAAAATGAAGCCCATTCGTTCATATTTGGCCTCAATGCAGGAGACCAAATTTTATGGGGAATTTTCTTTAAAAATCTTCTTCAGAACCACGAGTCAGAATTTTTTAATGTTTGGTACCCTCATTGTTATGATGGTCAGATTCAAGATCGTTCAAACCAAGTCCCTATGTTAATATTTGGGCTTTCTTTGGTAGCCCAAATTTAACTTAGGGCTGTATGGGGAAGTTTTTTTTAAAAATCTTCTTCTTCAGATCCACCAGTCAGAATGCTTTCGTATTTGGTATACAACATCTCTAAGGGGGGAGGGGTGGGGGTGAGATTCAAGTTTGTTCAAATCGGGTCTGTAGGTTAAAGTTTGGGCTCACTATGGTAGCCCAAATTTTAACTTTGTGCAATATGAGGAAATTTCTTTAAAATTTTGTTCTTCAGATCCACCAGTCAGAATGCATTCATATTTGGTATACAGCATCTCTAAGGAGATCAGATTCAACTTTGTTCAAATCGAGTGCCTGGGTTGATATTTGAGCTCCCTATGGGAGCCGGAATTGGCCAAGTAGCTGAAGAATTAGACATTTTTTATTCGGTACCCTCAAGAGGTGAAGAGTAATCTACATAGTTGTATCAAGGTGCTTGAGAGGGGAGCTCCACATTTTACATCATAATCAACTAAAGGAAAGGCATGATGCTTGGACTGTTTTTGTCACTCCCGAGGGGCTCAAAGATTTGCAGTGTATCCTATGGAGATGGATTGCTTAATGTAGATTCATTCTTGGACTCTTATATCGTGTTCTGTTCTCTGTTTATATCGTGTTCTGTTCAAGGTGAGCGCTTCAGGCTCTGTAGGGCCTCTTGTTTATTTATTTATTGGGTTTTAAGAACACTTTCGAAAGCCAGCAGCTACAAGTTTCTTCTCTCCCTGAACCAAGCATCTCGCCCAACTGCAACACTCATGGTCCACTGAGTTTTTAGCTCACCTGACTTTCAGTCAGGGTGAGGTGTTGTGATCACTTGCCGTCTGTCGTCCGTCGTCCGTCGTCCGTGAACATGGTGTTTGCGTCTTCTCCTCCAAAACTGCTGAACTGATTAATCATTTAAGTGAAATGTGAGATGCTTGTTTGTTATGACATTGCATTTTGATTTTGCTTAAATCAAGTTGCCCTGCCCCCAGTAGGGCCATGCCCCAAAATTTTGCCTAAATCTTAAAAAAATCTTCTCGTGAACCAGGAGTAGCAGAGATTCGATATGTGGTGTGCTGCTTCCTTTTGATGTGTAGACTCAGTTTTGTTCAAGAGAAGTTTGTGGGTCTTTATTTGCCTTCATTATTGGAGGGCATTTATTTTTGCCCCGCCCAAAATTTCTGTTTTTCGAACCAAGAGGCTGATTTGAACCAAATTTAATTTTTGGTTTTATTTGATCATAAGTAATTAATTTATGCCCCAAAATATTTTCCCATTCCCCCATGGGAACCGCAGGAGCTAAAAATAGAACAAAATTCAAAACGCACATATCTCCAAAACTACATGGCACTGAGAATTCTTATTTGGTGTGAAGCTTCCTTGGGACCAACAGAATGGAATGGTCTAAGCAAAGTTCTGTCAGGTCAATCATGGGGTACTTTTTCGAGACTTTGAAAAAATGCTTAGTCAGCATTCTGTAACACTGTGGGTAATGGGAAAAACATTTAAGAATACATTTCTCCCAAACCACTGCTCCAAAAGCTTTCAAATTTCACATATACCATCTTTGCAAGATTTTTTTACACGTTTATTGAAATCAAATCCCTGGGTCCGTATTTGGCCTCTATGGGAGTCCAAATGTTAAAATTAGTGCAGTATGACGAATATTCTTTAAAAATCTTTTTCTTCAGACCCACCAATCAGAATCTTTTGATATTTGCTATGCACCATCATTAGGCGGGTGAGATTTAAGTTTCTTCAAGCCAAGCCTATATTTTGGCTCACCAGGGTTTTGCAAATTGCGACAACGGTGATTTCATTCCTCTGATGTTCTTGCAAATGCTTGTTAAGAAGATCCATATTTACCATTCCCCCAAAATTATAAGCATTTTTTCATCAGATCAAATTTAATAAAATTTAATTAATTTTAGAGCTGAAACGATTAAAGGGTTTTCGTGATTGATTAATCGCATGGGTTAACCTTGGTTAACCGATTAATCACTTGCCCCAATAGGTAGCTGAATAATTGCTGTACCGTTGACCATTTATATAATTAAAACTTTACTCAGCATAATGGACAAAACCGGGCAGCGCCATATACAAACATGTCCATTCAAATTTTATTATATTTTCAATTTTTGTCTCAAAACATAGCTTATGACCCCTCATTGGAACAAACTCATTGAGCTTGTTCCAATAGGGGGGGGGGGGGCATAAGCTATGTTTTTGAGACAAACATTGAAAATCTTTAGAATTTCTTGTGCAAGTATCGTCTGCTACCTGCATTTGGTGAAGGGTTGAGAATGACCGTTTTCAGCTACTGATACAGTATAATGATCATGCAAGTGAACAAGTATTTTGGCACGTAACTGGCATGCATTTCTCTGTCTCATGCAATTGATGTGAGCCAGTGTGACAATGTTTGCCTGTTTTGGAGCAAGTTTGTTCCATAGTTAACCCATACAGGGTATTTTTTGTTTTTAAAAATTTGATTAACAGTTTCCATCTTGGTTTCAAAATGTGATGATAAATAGTGAATATAAGCTTACCCAATATGAAAGAAAAATTGTTAGCAATTGGACATTTTTGTATAGCATTTTGCGATGTGAATCCAGCCATCAAATACCCTGCCATATAGTACCATACTTCAAAAGTAACGGTTAACCGAATCAATTACTTTTTTTTATCAATCAAGATATTGATCATTGGTTAGTCGATTAATCGGTGTGAGCCAGTGTGAGATTCAAGTTTGTTTACGCCAAGTCCCTGGGTTCATATTTGGGCTCACTGTGGGATATTCAAGTTTGTTTATGCCAAGTCCCTGGGTTCATATTTGGGCTCACTGTGGGAGCCTGAATTATAACTTAGTTCAAAATGAGGAATATTCTTCAAAAGTATTCTTCACATTCAGCAGTCAGAATGTTTTGATATATACAGTATCCTTAGGGAGGTGAGATATAAGTTTGTTACAGCCAAGTCCCTGGGTTCATATTTGGTCTTCCTGTAGGAGCCCGAATTGTACCAAAATTTCTATTTTCCAAATTGAGAGGCTGATTTGAAGCTAATTTGATATGATGGGCTTATTGGGTCGTAAGTACCTAATTTATGCCAAAACATTTTACTGTGGCCCTGTGGGAACTGCAGGATCTAAATATAGAAAAAATTTAAAACGCCCATATCTTCAAAACTACATGGCACTGAGAATTTTTATTTTGTGTGACGCTTCCTTACGAACAGCCGAAAAGAATGGTCAAAAAGAAATTGCCATCAGTTTTATCATAGGGAAGTTTTCCAGGACTTATGCGGAGTCATCATTTTAGTAATGGGAAAAACATTAAAGAATCTTCTTCTCCCATACCACTGCTCCAAAGGCTTTCATATTTTGCATATAACATCTTTGGAAGATTTAATCAAATCCCTGGGTCCATATTTGGGCTCTCTATGATTAGATTAGTGCAATATGAGGAATATTTTTTAAAAATCTTCTTCTGATCCACTCTTCAGAATATTTTGATATTTGGGATGCTGCATCCTTAGAGGGGTGAGATTCAAGTTTGTTCGAGCCAAGTGCCTGGGTTCATATTTGGGCTCCCTGCGGGAGTCCAAATTACAACTTAGTTCAATAAGAGGAATATTCTTTAAAATCCAGTAGTCAGAATCTTTAGATATTAGTATATAGAAGCATCCTTAGGGATGTGAGATTCAAATTTGTTCAAGCCAAGTCCTTGGGTTCATATTTGGGCTCTCTGTGGGAGCCTGAATTATAACTTAGTTCAATATGAGGAATATTCTTTAAAAATCCTTTTTTTTTTAGATCCACCGGTCAGAATCTTTGGATATTTTGTATAAGCTTTTCTTATGAGGGGCAGATGCAACTAAATGTTCAAATAAATTCCCTGGGTTGATATTTAGGCTACCATGTCAGGTGAATGCCATCAGGCCCTCTGGGGGCTCTTGTTTGTTTTCTGCTTGACAACATTGCCCTGGCTCTTCTATCTATATTTTTCATTTTAAGTTAGTCACTACTTTTATTTAGGCTTCCCAAATTTGTTACTGCATGTCTGTCTGTCTGTCCTTCGGATGAAATGTTTCTTTGCTTTTCATTTGCTTGGGTCAACATTTTAAATAATTTGCAGCTATCTTTCACCCTCCAACCTTCCACCCCCCCACCCCCCCCCCCACACACACACACAAATACACACACAAATACACACACACACACACACACACACACACACACACACACACACACACACACACACACACACACACACACACACACACACACACACACACACACACACACACACACACATACAAAAATCTGGGCTGGCAAGTATTGAGTATTTTATCAAAAAAGTGGTACTCAAGTACTACGAGTACTAAGTACTTTGGACCCAGCCTATCACAAGTATATTAAACATCAAAGAGAATATTATATACTTGAAACAAATACAGTACAGTGGCAGTGTACTGCTCACTTTCCATGGATGGGCAATATTTCCACGGATACAAATTCATACAATAATATTTGATGCCAAACACTAACTATAGGTATAATCATCAAAAATTTAAATAATGAAGCACCAGGTACAAACCGATGCTTCATCAATTAAAATTTTGTAGATGATGATTTTTATTGACTGGTAAATGCATGAGTGGACATCACTGCCCACGCATGTATTACAACCCGTCCACGGCGACTGTACTGTAACTTGTCCTCTTTGTGAACATATTTTCTACAATTTCACTCCTTTTAACAGAATACATGCCTGTGGGGATTAAAACCAAAATAGTGAAAGTGCACTAGTGGATATTTGCAGCACAAGCACAGCACTAATGAATCAATATTTGATGATTTTAGGAATTTTAACAGTGTCATGAGACACCACAGTAGCAGGTAATGGTCATTCTGTTGGAAAAACTCACTGTTTTATGACTCGAGGTGCCTTAACTGAGAAAACTTAGGCTTTTTCTTACAAAGATTGCAGAATATCAAACACAATGTGAAATGTGTTCAGAAGCAAGAATGTGATTAAAAAATAATGGGAAATTCATGTCACCATCAATTTATTTATAAATTAATAAAGTTTTTTAGCTCACCTGAGCAAAGCTCAGTGGGAGCTTTACTGATCACATTCTGTCCGCCGTCCGTCCGGCGTTAACTTTACATTATTCAAATGTTGGGTAAATGTTTATTACCTAATGCCAATTCAGATTTGTTCAAATGAAGTTGCCCCGTTCTCCTGGGTGGTGCCATGCCCCCAAGGGGCACCAAAATCTTCTCATCAACCAGCAGTAGCAGAGACTTGATATATGGTATGCAGCTTCCTTTTAAGGTGTAGACTTGGATTTCTTTAAGCGAAGTTTGATGGGCTATATTTGGCGTCGTTATGGGAGGGGCAAAATTTTTGGCTCCGCCCAAAATTTCTATTTTCCGAACCGAGAGGCTGATTTGAATCAAATTTTATGTGAGGGCTTATTGGGTCATAAGTACCTAATTTATGCCAAATTTTCTTTTTCTGTTGCCCCATGGAAACCACAGGAGCTAAAAATCGAAAAAAGTAAAACGCCATATCTCCAAAACTCCACGGCACAGAGAATTTTTATTTGGTGTGAAGCTTCCTTATGACCAACAGAAAGGATTGGTCCAAAAAATTGCCATCAGTTTTATCATAGGGTACAGTTTCGGGACTTTGAAAACACTTTTTAACACTGTAGGCAATGGGAAAAACATTAAAAAAATCTTCTTCTCTAGATCCAGCAGGCAGAATCTTTCGATATATGGTATGCAACATTGTAGGGTGGATCTGATTCGAGTTTGTTCAAATCCGCCCCCCTGGGTTTATATTTGGGCTCAGTATAGGAGCCCGAATTCAAACTTAGTGCATTTCAGGCAAATTTCTTAAAAAATCTTCTTCACCAGATTCAGCTGGCAGAATCTTCTGATATTTGGTATGCAACGTTGTGGGGTGGATCTGATTCAAGTTTGTTCAAATCGGCCCCCTGGATTCATATTTGGGCTCACTATAGAAGCATTTCAGGCAAATTTCTTTAAAAATATTCTTCTCCAGATCCAGCGGGCAGAATCTTTTGATATTTGGTATGTGACATTGTGGGGTGGATCTGATTCAAGTTTATTCAAATCAGCCCCCTGGATTCATATTTGGGCTCACTATAGAAGCCCGAATTCGAACTTAGTGCATTTCAGGCAAATTTCTTAAAAAATCTTCTTCTCCAGATCCAGCAGGCAGAATCTTTTGATATTTGATATGCAACATTGTGGGGTGGATCTGATTCAAGTTTGTTCAAATCAGCCCCCTGGGTTCATATTTGGGCTCAGTATAGGAGCCCAAATTTGAACTTAGTGCATTTCAGGCAAATTTCTTTGAAAATCTTCTTCTCAAGATCCAGCAGCAGAATCTTTTGATATTGGGTATGCAGCATGCTTAGGGGGTGAGATTCAAGTTGTTCAAGCCAAGTCCCTGGGTTCATATTTGGGCTCACTGTGGTAACCTGAATTATAACTTAGTTCAAAATGAGGAATTTTCTTTAAAAATCTTCTTCAGATCCAGCAGTCGGAAAGTTTCGATATTTGGTATGCAGCATCCTTAGGGGGTGTGAGATTCAAGTTTGTTCAAGCTATGTCCCTAGGTCCATATTTGGGCTCACTGTGGGAGCCCGAATGATAACTTACATGTAGTTCAAAATGAGGAATTTTCTTTAAAAATCTTCTTCTTCAGATCCAGCAGTCAGAATGTTTTAATATTTGGTATGCAGCATTCTTAGGGGGGTGAGATTCAAGTTTGTTCAAGCCATGTCCCTAGGTCCATATTTGGACTCACTGTGGGAGCTTGAATTGTAAATTAGTTCGAAATGAGGAATTTTCTTAAAAAATCTTCTTCAGATCCAGCAGATGAATGCTTTGATATTTTTTATGCAGCATCCTTAGGAGGCAAGATTCAAGTTTGTTCAAGTCATGTCCCTAAATCCATGTTTGGGCTCACTGTGGGAGCTCGAATTGTAACTTAGTTCAAAATGAGGAATTTTCTTTAACAATCTTCTTCAGATCCAGTAGTTGGAATGTTTTGATATTTGGTGTGCGGCATCCTTAGGGGGGTGAGATTCAAGTTTGTTAAAGCCATGTCCCTAGGTCCATATTTGGGCTCACTGTGGGAGCTTGAATTGTAACTTAGTTCGAAATGAGGAATTTTTAAAAAAAATCTTCTTCAGGTCCAGCAGATGAATGCTTTTGATATTTTTTATGCAGCATCCTTAGGAGGCTAGATTCAAGTTTGTTCAAGCCATGTCCCTAGGTCCATGTTTGGGCTCACTGTGGGAGCTCGAATTGTAACTTAGTTCAAAATGAGGAATTTTCTTTAAAAATCGTCTTCTTCAGATCCAGCAGTTGAAATGTTTTGATATTTGATTTGGTGTGCGGCATCCTTGGGGGGGGGGGGGGGGGGGGGGGGGAGAGATTCAAGTTTGTTAAAGCCAAGTCCCTGGGTTCATATATGGGCTCCCTGTGGGAGCCCAAATTATAACTCGGTTCAATATGAGGAATATTCTTTAAAAATAATTTTTTTTAGATCCACTTGTCAGAATCTTTAGATATTTGGTATAAGCTTTTCTTAGGAGGAGTAGATGCAACTTGTTGAAATCAATTCTCTGGGTTGATATTTAGGTTACCATGTACAGGTGGGCGCCCTCAGGCCCCCTGGGGTCTCTTGTTTTGTGAAAAAATGCATACTGAGAGCTTGGGGGCGGGGGGGGGGGGGTGTACATCCAGGGCTATAATTTACCTCATCACTAGGTAAAAGAATATTTGACATCATTTATTGAGATAAAATGGCACTTTCTATTGATATTGGTGGATTATATAGCCTCAGCCAGGGCTTATAAGAATCTGAGAATCGATTCCCGTAGAGATCCATGCAACCAGTGAGAAACCATGTAGCTTCTCGTAACATTGCTGCTAGGATTCACATGAAAAGAACTGAGCCAGTTTAACCCTTTACTTAACACAAAGGCAGCAAATTAACCAATACAACACTAACAAGACCTGAAATATTGTGACACTGGCAATAAAATTTGTACGGTTCTAGTAACATCCATAATTATTACGCTTGATGAATATTGTTTATTTTTAGCTCACCTGACTGTAAGTCAGGGGGCACTTAAATGATGACTTTCTGTCTGTCCACCATCAGTCCATCCTGTCCGGCGTGAACTTTACATCACTAACCTCTCCTCATAAACAACTGAGCCGAATTGAACCAAATTTGATATTCATGTTCCTTATCATATATGAATTCCAGTTTGTTCAAATAACGTTGCCACACCCACAGGGGGCCCCAAGCATTTCTCTGATAGCATGCATAAATTGTTTTCCAAAATTGAAAAAAAATCTTCTCCAGAACCATGTATAAGAATCTTTTGATACTTGGTATACAGCATCTCTAGGGGTGGGAGGGATAGGTTCAAGTTTGTTCAAATCAAGTCCCTGAGTTGATATTTGGGCTCCCTATGGGAACCCAAATATCAACAGTGCAACATGAGGAAATTTCTTTGAAAACCTCCTTCAGATCCACCAGTCAGAATGCTTTCATATTTGGAATGCAACATTTCTAGTGGGGTGGGGGGCAGGGGGGAGGGTAGATTGAAGTTTGTTTGAATCGGGTCTCTGGGTTAATATTTGGTCTATCTATTGAAGCCCAAAGTTTAACTCAGTGCAGTATGAGGAAATTTCTTTAAAACTCGTTTTTTTCAGATCCACCAGTCAGAATCCTTTCGTATTTGGCTTACAGCATCTCTAAGGGGGTCAGATTCATGTTTGTTCAAGCCAAATCTATGGGTTAATATATGGGCTCATTATGGGAGTGCAAATTAACTCAAAGCAACATGAGAAAATTTCTTTAAAAATCTTTTTCTTCAGACCCACTAGTTTAATGCTTTAATATTTGGTGTACAATATCTCTGGGGAGGTCAGATGTAAATTTGTTCCAGTTTGGTTCCTGCCAGTCAGAACCCTTTCATATTTGGTATCGCAGGAAGGGAGGGGGGGGGGGGGGCAGATTTGAGTTTGTTCATTTCAGGTCTGTGGCTTAATATTTGGGCAGGGGTGGGTTAGGTTCGAGGTTGTTCATAAATGTTCAAATCCATTTCTTAGAGCTTTTCCATAAAATTTGCCTTTCAAAGTGCAGTGACACAACAACCCTTGGAAGTTTGGCAGTACTTGTCAACAGCTGTCAGAATTGGAAGCAATCAGGAAGACCTATGCTAATAATCATCTAACATGGACAATAGAATTACGAATAATTTCATAACATTATTCCTATGTAGTGTCCATGAACCTTGACTAACTGAATCTGACCCAAAATACTTCTCTGAACCACCTCGTCAGGTGAGCGATTAAGGGCCCAGGGGGGGGGGGGGGGGGGTAAAAATCAGTAGTTGGTGTTGTAAAAATTAAAAAAGCTGTATTGGGTAAAGGGTTAACATGTATTATCAGTATGCAACAGGGGTTCAATCATACTGACCTAATAGGATCCTGGCCCATAGCAGGTCTGAATTCTCGGAACGATTTCCGCAAGAATCCAAATGGATTCTCCCAAATTTAGAGGAACTATAAGCCCTCCACAACCCCAATTTTGAAACAAAATTGACATATTGTTTCATGGTGGTGGGGCCCTATTTATCTTGCTGTATGATTAATTAAAACAGATTTTGTGAAAAGGTTTTGTGTGCTGATGCAGATTTTAGTTTTATTTTGGGATTTAGGTAGTTTCAAAGAAAGCTGTGAATTCTTATCCCTCCCAACTTATTGGGTAACAGAGTAGAAATTCTGTCGGAGGCAATAACAGTTTTTAAGCCTATTTGACACAGATTGGACAGTTCTCTTCAAAAGAACAAATTTCCCATGCTTTGGACTAGACAGAAGCCAAAAATTGAATTCTATTGCAGAAATGACTCTTTCATCACATGAAAGAGGTAACTGTATCTTTGGTAGGGTTGGGTTTGCTCATAGGTATAACTGTTGTAAATATTTTAATTAGATTTACATGCCTCGAAAAGTTGCGCTCGGAAATTTTCTAATTCCCAAAACTAAGCAGTCTTGGGGAAATATATTGTTTCAATAAACATTTGAAGAAGTCTACTGACATTTTGCATTACTTTTGAATGTTCCAGATGAATAAAGAGGATGATTTGAGGACTTTTAGAACCTAAAAATTTGTTTGACTATTGGTGTGTTTTGTTTGGGAATTCCCTGAGAAATATGAACATGTAACCAGCACTTCCCTTTCTGTTAGTTTTTCTTTTATTTGTTGCATGACCCCTGTTTAAAAATCATTAAAAGGTTGTCTGAAGGGCTATAGTTGACAAAAAATATTTGAATGCTAAATTTAAAATGATGCGACCATATTTTTTTTTCGCCTGAACGTTATAATGGTCGCCTATGGGAAAATATTTAGTACTGTGAAACGTATTCTTGTTTGGCTGAAATTAAACAATTGCAGGAATTCGACTGAATAAACCAAAATGTTTTTGGAGTAATGGTTGCGGAATGAAATATTTCAATACGTTGGATACTTTGGGGTTCCTTCTTACGCCTTGCGTATTGTCATATTATTCAATGTCGTAACACCGAAACACACCATTTCCTTTGTTTTGTTTTATTGAGATTTAACAGCCAGAGTCTCATCGTGCCAGACAGTTGTACGGGTGGGGAAGCCGAGGTACCCGGAGAAAACCACCGTGCAGCAGCAAGCAAATGTCAGTCTCTCCAACCTACCTACTCCACAAAAGCAAGGTTAGCATTGGTTGAAGGGCTACTGACGTGCAGTACGCCCTGGTACACAGCGCCAGCGTGCCCCCCCCCCCCCCACAGCCACGTGCGCAGTCATCGGGATTAAGTGCATCGACCAAGGTACAACGCATTTACCGGACCTCTCGGTTTGAAGTTCAATGCTCTAACCATTCAGCCCCTCCTCTCGATAGAAAGAATTCAACCAGCTGTCTAATACAGACAGCAGACGACATTTGCAAAATGGGCCTGAATAACAATATGTTTTTATTTGTTGTCCGACAAACATAGCGACTTTCAATGAGGGGTCATAAGCTAATATTTGAATACAAAAAATGAAAAATCAACCCTTTATTTAACACGAAAGGCAGACGACACTAGCAAATAAAATTCTTGAATAAGTAATTTTTTTCATTTTTTGTGTCAAACGAGCAAGTTCCAATGAGGGGTTATAAACTATGTTTTTGACACAAAAAATGAAAACTGAATGGTGTTTTTTTGTAAATAACACTGGCCGATTTGGGAATTTTGCGAATAGTGCTTGCAAGTTTTTGGTGTTAAGATAAGTAAACGATTAAGGGTTAGGAAATAGCGATAGTTACAATGTGCACCTCTTATATTTGTGAAATCTCGGTTTTGTGACAATGGTAGTTTTATTCGCCGTGTCACTCATAATGTCATATATGCGGTAGACCTCAAATAAATGACAGCTCAAATAAGTAAAATACGGTTGAAAAACATAATATGCTACAATACTGAATGGCATGTACTTCTCGTTTGTCCCATTTTTGTTGCGTGATAATATTATATTTCAAAAACAATTTGTGCAATGTGGATATTATAGCCTTTAACCCTTTACCTAACAAAAACATTATCAAAATTTATTATTTTAAACATAATTTTTTCAAAAAATGAAAACAAAACCATATCATGTGACCTTTCATTGGAACGAGGTTCGATATTGTTCGGAACTAATTTGAATTGTGATCAGAGAATAAAAAGAACCCTTCACAACAGCCCAGACAGGTGCAGGCCGGTGTCATGAGAAATTTAGTTTCCACCATGGCGCGACAAACGAAATGGAGAAGCCTGGTCGGATTTCTTCTTCTCTCATGTCCGACCAGGCTCCCCATTTGCTTTGTCCCAACCTGGCGGAATCTAAATTCCCCATGACTCCCGACTTACCCTGTCTGGAGTGCTCATTGGGAGGCACGACCGATATATGGGGTGTCAAACCTTTGGTAATGTAATTCGTCGCCTGAGTGTTAGAATGTTCTATGTCCCACAGGGGACATAGAACATTCTAGCACTCAGGCGACGGTATGTGCCCATCTCCTCGAGAATTCGCTTGCTAGATGTGCACAAAACACGAAACGGTACTACAACAAGACTGCCGGAGACAGACTATACCTGTCAAGAAGGGATGCGAACAAATTCTATAGCCGACGACCAATAACACTTAAGTGGCAGATTATACATGTCTGAAAATAAATTCCAACAGGTTTCCCGGCGAGTCTTGGCGGCCTCCATGGCACGTTTGCTTCTTCCTCCTTTTCAATTTCCAGATGACTGGTACGCAATCTTGAATAACTTCTCGATGACTGGTACACAATCTCTAGTAACTTCTAGATGACTGTTACACAATCCCTAACTACTTCTAGATGACTTGTACACAATCCCCAGTAACTTCTAGATGACTGGTACATAGTTCCTAACAACTTCATGCTGTGAACTGAGATGGAGTAACTTCAACCTTTATCAAAGTTATTGATTTTTTGTTGTTCATTGACGTCGTGGGGTGCACGGGAGATTTATTTACTAAATTTGTTACCTTTAAAGTTGCCTTGCTCATTTCACGATTGGGTTTTGGGCTATGGGCGGGGTCTTTTTGGAACATATACGTTATTGTGATGAACTGACGGTAACATCGTCTCATTTTTTAACATAAGCCCCGAGCCGCAAACATCAGGCCATCTTACCGTCACCGCATCACAATAACTTATAATGTGTGCACACTGCATGCATCACATGGACACAACTGGGTGTTTGGGGACTGGCGACAGTAGGGATTTGGGAACTAGTGAGGACTAGTGGGGACTGGCGGAAAGTATTAGAGGATACCTTTGACTTGTGCCTATGTGAAAATGCACAATGTGTCACAAACACATACACCTCTTATCCTCATTTGGATATTCGGAGACTGAAGAGAGTGGTGATTTGAGGACAAGTGGGGACTGGTGGGGATTATAGGAGTACAACTTTTGAAGGACACTGACCCATACATTGTACCTCTGCTTCTCCTTTTTCTATCAAATTACACACATTCTACCTCTACTTTCTACCCGACTACTAATCTACTATTTTTTAAGTAATTAAGTACTATCTGTAATCCCTACTATTGCAAGGACCTATCAATCCTTTATTTGTAGCCCAAAACTACCACTTCTAACATGACAAATCTCTTCTACTGATGACCCAATGAACACCACTATCAGGTTCATGGAAGCCACTTATGGAATACCACTTACGGAATATTTCTTACAAGAATCCTCCTAGGATTATTATGATTAATAATTTTGAGGTTTAAAGACACTTTCGACAGTCAGAGTCATCTCGTGTCAGACAAGTTTACGGGTGAAAGAAGCCAGGAGTACCCGGACAGAACCGCCGAAGCGTGGCGAGCAACTGTCAGCCTCCCGAACGCATAAACTCCGGAGAAGCAGGGAAGCATTTGTTGAAGACAAGTGCACCATTTACGTGCAGTATGCCTTAGTACACAGCACCACAGTGCCCACACATGGATGGGCGGGATTGGGTTCCTAGCACAAGGACACAACGCAGTTACCACTGGTGGGGATCGAACTGTGGACTTTTCGGTTTGATGTCCAATGAATTATCTTCTATTCAAAATTCCTGGATCTGGCCCTGGCCAATACCATTGTGTCAGTTGTGTTTCCTTCCTGGCGTCGTTCAAATCCCGTGATCGTCGACGATTTGTGTTGCAGATTATCAATGCTTTCGCCCATTTCTCGTCTTCGCGATGGCTACTTTCATCAGATGAATATCACGACATTACCATGACCAGCTTTGATTTCGGACCTTACACTCATAGAACTCCTGGGGAACACTATCAATAGAGGTGTCCAGTAATGTCAACTGTGCCCTGTTAATTTTGAATTTTCGATGAAGTGGGTTCACCCTTGTAAGATCAGAGGAGCGGTTTAAAACAAACAGATACTGAACAGCTGGCAAGGAAATGGATGGACGTAACAACCATTATTTTTTCCCAGATCCTTATTCGACATTCGTTATCAACCGATAAAATCGGTTGATAGCGAACGTCGAATCAGGAACTGGAAATAAGTAACAGCTGTAATGTCCACGGTAAGAAGTATGCCTCACAGGTTTATCAAATAGCAGGCGAATCGAGGCGGTGTCCCCGCGTTGCTAAAGGGTAGAACTGTAACAGGAACTGAACTGAATTTATTTAACAATATACATCTTTATCATATGACTCATCCGTTTTGTTCACTTTAAAACATTTGATATTTTGTTTTCATATTAATAATCAGTGATAAATAATTCATTGGTCAATTTCAAAATTAGACAATTTGACTGGCTGAACAAAATACAACTGGGCCACATTTTCATAATTTGCATAATTATCATTGGGAGCTTTCATTGGTCAATTTCAAAACTGGACAATTTGATTGGCTAAACAAAATACAACTGGGTCACATTTGCATAATTTCAGTAGGGAGAATTTACGTTATCTGTCCAATTTAGGGTGGGTTATATTGTATTAATATTTTACCTAACGTAACGACAAAGACGGTCTCGCGCAATACAAGTAAAACGCCATTCATTTTTTTTTTATTTTCACTTTTTGCTTCCAAAACATAGGGGTCATAACCTATGTTTTGGAAGCAAAAAATGAAAAATTTTAGTTATACGAGGATGTTTTTTCCAAGTGCCGTCTACAACTCAAGTTAGGTGATGGGTTAAAAAGTCATACTAAGTGGCTAATTTGTGCGTGTGTGTCATATGATAAATAGAATATGAAATGAGTGTTTTTCTCATATAATATTTATGAAACTCGTCCGAATTTAGAATTCTTAGACTCGTTTCATAAATATTATATGAGAAAAACACTCATTCCATATCCTCCATATATCAATATATAATAATTTCATTATAATCAAGTTTCAACACTCTCACATGTATATTGTTGTCAATAAATATAAGCAAATAAGTAATATGGTAGGATAAAACACTAAAGGGTGAAAACCTACACAGGGGAAATGGAAATAAGAAATACAGATACTCAAGAGATCACGTCAATATCAAGAGTGACCCTAAAAGCAGTTCAATGTAAATTCGTAGACAGAATTGGGGGGCCCTTAAAAATATTAATGAAAAAATAATGAAAATTAATTAGCAATTTTTGTGAATAGCACGGGCCGGTTTTCACTGTTATGTTGAGTAAAGGGTGAATAACAACCGGCTTTTATTCGATCACAGTAGCATTGGCTAGTGCTTGTTTTGAAATATATGTTTGGATAATTGCCGAGTCGTAACGAAGTTGCATTTTACGAGAATTTCCGAAAGTGAGCGAATGCGATAATTGCGGACTTGTACTGGTTAGTTTTCGAGACACTACAAATAAAACAATGAAAAGATCTGAGATACACTGCACTTTGTAACAATCGATACGAACCAGAGATCAAAACTAATCAAATTGATTATTAATCAGTAACCAATCGACATAAAATCTGTGATCAAATGATAATTTTGTTTGGTCAATAAATTGCTAATCTATATAAAAATCTGTGATCAAATGAACACTTTTTTTTGACAATAAATTATGAATTGATATGAAATCTGTGATCGAATGAACATTTTTTTAGGAGTCATGACTGGGAGGGTATATACTGCTGGCCGCTTTTTTAGTTGTTTGTAACGGCTGTTGTTCGGATTTTCGCCCTATTGGTGAGATCTTCTGCTTCTCAGTCAAGTTTTTTGCTTATTGATTGGAGCTTAGAGCCACCGTTACTGCTTGTTGGTGGGATTTTCTGCTTGTTGGCTGGTGTTTCTTGCTATTGATTGATAGATTGGTCACAGTGAAGTGCCTGCCTATGGGCTACGTGATAGCGTAAACCGACTCTCTGACTTGTATCCTGGCCTTGAGACAGGTAAAGCATCTTCATGCTTTAACGCAATAAGAGTCTTTTTATTTTGGTCATTGCTGGTTCTTGGTCCATTTTTTTCTCTCTATACATACACATGCTGCCATGAATTCCATTCTGCTTTCTCGGTGTTTTCTGGTTGCTTTCTTTAGGGGCATGTCAACTGCAGCTATGCAGAGTAGCTGAGGATTGAATCCTGTGTGCTGTTTCCTCGAATAAAGTCCAAGCTATCTTATTTCTGAACAGGCCTTTTGAAACATTTTGACTTTAAGGATGTTTGCCAAAATATCCCAGCCCATTGATTGAAAATCTTTTCTTTTTTGAAACAGATCATTTATTAGATGACTCATATTTGATCCTGAAGTTGTGACACAAAAAAATGTGCTCTCCTCTTTATAGCTTCTGGTAGACTGGTCAGCAGATGGACACCCGACTCTTTTTCCACTGAAAAACTAGTCTTTATGAAGTGTGGTTTGGTGGTTTGATTGCGTAAGTTTGAAAGTCATTGAAGGATTTCCCTGTAGAGCATCACTTTCTCTTCAATACTCAGTGTTGATGATTCAATTATTATCCTCATGTCCCAGACTATGGGCGGGATAGCTGCAGCATGATGGGGTCTTGTACTTCATGTAACTGCTCACTCCTCCATGGTTCAATACATTGAATTCTGCCATTTGTGAATGCATTGTTCAACTAAAGTCTGATTTTATATACACTGGAGGATAGGGGTGTTGGTTATAGATATATTTGGCTGTAAATTCAGGTGTATTTGCCTTATCTCTATCATATAGGACGTCTGTTGTTTACATTTTGTGTGATGCACGTCTGTGTATATAATAAATAGTTTTATGTGCATAAGATTTTTGACACAATTCACAGATATAGCTTGAATTCATCTTATTCAGAAGTGAGCTTAGAGGTTTGTGGGGAGGGTGGCAATGCTCTTCCATTTATATGCAGGAATGGGATGGGGCTACCCCATCCTGTCAATCACTGATTGGACAATTATATCCCAGGATAGGATAGGTTCAACTCCAACCTGCCAATCGTTGATTGCTTCAAACTCTCCCATGGTGCATTGTGGGAAATTCCAGTAATAGGGCTCTGGGGTAAAATAAGTTTTTGCTAGACTTCACACAACTTGACACAGTTTACTCAAAAAACATCAATGCTGCATAAATGACAAGTCACGAGACAGTGCATCTAAACTTCATGACCCAGCGGGGATTGCCAGAGGTAAATCCCAACAGGACAGTTAGTGATCATTTAAATGTGATCATTTTTTTACTAAAAGTGATCATTTGCTTCCTAAAAGTGATCATTTGATCACTTATTTGATCACTAAAGTGATTGATCACTAAAAGTGATTATTTGATAGCTAATTAGTTACAATTTGATCAGTTTTACTCTCTCACTACAAATAAAATAACGAAAAAAATATGTTATATGCTGCACACTGCATGTTTCAATATTTGTAACACACATGTCGTCATTGTGTCCTTGGGCAAGGCAGTTAACCCTGATTGTCCACATGGGAGCACAATGACACCACTTACTAAGGCATACTGCATGTCGATGGTGCACATGTCTTCAACCAATCTAACCCTGTCTGTACTGCAGTGTGGAGCTATGATGTTGGAGAGCTAGCAGCTGCTCGTCATTGCTCGGTGGTTCTCTCTGGTATTCTGGCTTTCTCCACCCCGTAAAACTGTCATGGTCATGTTTAGCCATTGTACATAAGTATGTGACCTTAAACACAAATAAATAAATAACAATAAATAACACACATGTCGTTCAATAAGCAGACGATTTCTGTAACATTGATGAGCGCTGTTTGTTACCAAGTTGGAGTGTGTTGTGCAGTCCCCCAATTTGTCATTTATGCAACTTTGATGTTTTTTGAGTAAATTGTGTCAAGTGGTGTGAAGACAAACAAAATCTTATTTTTGCCAGAGCCCTATCACTGTAATTTCCTACAATGCAACATGGGAAGTTTGAAGCAATCAACAATCGGCAGGTTGGGGTAGAACCCATCCTATCCTGGTATATAATTGTCCAATCTGCGAATAACATGTCAGGGTAGCACCTACCCTATTTTTGTATATAAATGGAAGATCATTGCTACCCTCCCCACAAATCTATTAGCTCACTTCCAAATGAGCTGAATTCAAGCTATATCTGAGAATTGTGTCAAAATCTTATTTGCATCAAACTAATTATTATTGACACAGACGAGCATTACACAAAATTGTAACCAACAGACATCCTATAAGGAGAGATAAGGCAAATACACCTGCATTTACAGCCAGATCTATCTATAACCAACTCCCCTATCCCCAAGTGCATATGAAATCACACTTTAGTTGGAGCAATGCATTCACAAATGGCAATACTTTTCGGCTCACAAATAAGCTAGAACCAGTAAAACCACGAGTGTTGGGGAGGGGTCAAGGGGAGAAAAACGAGTAGACTACTTGCCCATCCTACCTCCAAGCAGAATTCAATGTGTTGAACCATGGGGGAGTGAGCAGTTACAGGAAGCACACAGATTCCCCAAAATGCTGCAGAAACCCCTCCCATAGACAGGCATTTCAATGCCAATTATTGAATCATCAAGCACTGAGTATAGAAGAAAATGTGATGCACTACAAGGAAATCCTTCAGTGACATTCAAACTTATGCAATCCAACCACCAATCCACACTCCATAAAGACTAGTTTTTCAGAGGAAAAAGAGTCGGGTGTCGAACTGCTGACCAGTGTACCAGAATCTGTGAAGAAGAGAGCGCATTTGTTGTTCCATATAATAAGGAACATACCCAATTTATCCTGGGATGAGAAAGACCAACTGGTGTAGTATGGCATCACAACTTCAGGACCAAATATGAGTGATCTAATAAATGATCTGTTGTGAAAAAAGAAAAGATTTTCAACTGACTGGCTGGGATATTTTGGCAAATATCTTTAAAGATCAAAATAACCCCAAAAGGCCTGATCGGAAATAAAGACTGCATGGACTTTATTTGTGGAAACAGCACCCAGGATTCAATCCTCAGCAACTATGCAAAGCAGTGATGGATATGCCTATAAAGAAAGCAACTGGTAAACACTGAGACAGCAGAATGGAATTCATGGCAGCAAGCATATAGACAGAAAAGATGGACAAAAAAAACAGCAACGGCCAAAATAAAAAGACTGTTAATGTGCTAAAGCATGAATAAACTTTACCTGTCTCAAACCAGGTTAAAAGTCAGAGAGGCGGTTTACACTATCACATAGTCCATAGGCACTTTACAGTGACCAATCTATCAATTAATAGCAAGAAACACCAGCCAACAAGCAAAAAATACCGCTAACAAGCAGTAACGGCAGCTGTAAGCTCCAATCAATAAGCATAAAACTGGACTGCGAAGCAGAAGCTCTCAAAAATAGAGCGAAATTCCGAACAGACAACTAAAAACGTGGCCAGCACCATGTACCCTCCTATTCATGATTCCCTAAAGAGTGTTCATTTGATCGCAGATTTCAAATTAATTTGTAATTATTGACCAAAAAGTGTTCATTTGATCACGGATTTCATATAGATTAGAAATTTATTGGCCAAAAAATTGATCATTTGATCACAGCATATTGGTTATTGATTAATTATCAATTTGATTAGTTTTTATCTTTGGTTAGTATCGATTGTTAAAAAATGCAGTACATCTCCGATTTTTTCATTGCTTTATTTGTAGTGTCTCGTAAACAACCGAGAACCAGTCCGTGCTTTCTCGACATTTATCGTGTTCGCCTACTTTTGGAAATCCTCATAAATTACCGAATGCAACTTCTTGACCACTCGGCAATTATTCAAGCATACAATTCAAAACAAGCACTAGCCACTGCTACTGTGATCGAATAAAAGGCGGTTGTTATTAACAGAAAGTGGGTCCATTAATAATATTTCTGAATGTGGTCCAATAAAAGTCGTAGTTTATCAACAAAAAGCAGGTGCACAAGTTGTTCTCATGTATAATCATGTCTGTTTTTCAGCATTTTCCATGGGAAGGTCTCGCAGTTTTTAGAAAATAAGTGTTTACGTCTAAGTTACACTATAGTCATAGCTGCTGCTGGTGACACATAGGGACGTGCTTCAAAAATGGCGTGAGAGAATGACAATATGAATTTGACATGCGCTGTAATATGGTTCAATAAATCAGATTTCATTTCGACTTGCGCTGTAATGTGCTTCAAAAATCGCTTGGACATAATTACTTTCAACCCGTGCTATACCTACAGTTTTTAACCTAAAACAGGCAATGAGAATGGAGTGCAGGGGCTTATATAGGCTTGGGGCTCAATTGAAGCATTGTATGCGCGTTTGACTTAGGATGTACAATCTTGCCTATCAACTAGACAAAATCCGCTCCAAATGCGCTCATTAAACGACAATAACACAAATAATATTTTTTGTTAAAAAGAGTATATATCATTGATTTACCCAAAGTGGACAGGGCTCAATTGAATCATTGTACGCAGGAATTAATTTAGAGTTTGTGCTCATAACCTCATAGTGGGCAAAGGGTGGGTCTGAGTGGGGCAGTCAGTCCCGCTAGTTGAATTAACATGCTAACCTGAGCGTCATAAAATCTCTCAGTGGAGTGGACAACGGGTAAAATGCGCGAAAATTTATGTCTAGCATGGTTTTATGGGAACCAGCTTTTATCCAATTTAACACGAAATTAAAACAAATTTATGCAGATAGGTTTGTACAAGTTTAAAAAAAACTGTAAACCAGAGGCTTCTGCATGAATAAATCTAATATATGTTCGAATTGGAGTGATAAACTAATTGTGATGCTTGTGCGTTTCAATTAAACATACAGAGTTTACTCACTTTTGTGCCAGCGAAAAGGTGTGATTTACTTCAAGTGTGACAAGTCTACTTACTCGTCATCTGTACCTCGGGATCACAGCTTGTTAAATCTGCATTTATTATTGCTGCCTCCTTCCAAGAAAATCCGCACGAGGCACCGACACCACTAAGTACCCTAGCCATTCTCTCTTTCACTGCGCATACACATGGAAGATGGAAGAAAAACTTTAATAGAGTCATTGCTGAGAGTCCAAAGGGGCCTTCCCACACCGTTCCCAAACGCCTTCCGCGCGCAATAACCATTGCATTCTTCTCTTTATTATTGCTCGAGGAGCTTATTTTTCCAAAGTCTGCAGCTATCTCACATTTTTGGGTGGATAATACAGAGTCGCGTATCCCCTTTCCATGGGGTATTTTCCCGGCTAATCGTTTAACAGCGTGTATACCACTTATACAGTGGGAGTGGTAGGCGAAGGGGGGTACCGAAGAACTGCTGATTTTCGCCATAGCCACAAAACTTGTACGACGGAAGGGGGGTGGAACTAGGTTTGTTTTAAATTTTTGAGTAAAGGTCAAAACGTTTACGATAAAATGGTAGTTCTTTCATGTTATTGTGAGATTTTGGGGGGATAAAGGTGGGATGTATGACGCAAAGAGATTTTTTATGATGGAATGGGCAACCCCTGCAGCGTACTGCACCGCGATGGTGATCTTGTCTTCAACCAATGATAACCCTGCATGTGTGGAGTTAGTACGTTGGGGAGTCTAGCAGTTGTCCGCCTTTGCTCGGTAGTTCTACCCGGGTACTACGCCTTCCTCCACCCGTAAAATTGTCCGACTCGAGGTGACCCTGACTGTCGAAAGTGTCGTTCAAACCCCAGTGAATAAATAAATAAATTAATTAGTTGCACCCCATTCAAGAATCCCCTGGCTACGCCACTGCGACGCAATTCCTCTTGTTGCTCGAGATTTTTCAAAAACGCTCTCTAAAATCAGTTGGATAGAACTTTTACCTAAATCAACTGGTTTGAATGAATATGAACCCAACTGGGTTCATATTCGCTCAGCAAAGTTGTGGTTTGAATTTTAATCCAACTGATTTCAGAGCGCATAATTTTGTGCAATCAAAGCTGACGAATGAAAAGAGCATCTAGGGTTCAATGTTCTTGCATTCAGTATATTTCGTTAACCCTTTACCTAACATGAAAAGCAGACGACACTTGCAAAAAAATTCATGAAAAACTAATTTTTTTCATTTTTTGTCTCAAAAACATAGGTTATGACCCCTCGTTGGAACGAGCTCGACGAGCTCGTTCCAACGAGGGGTCATAACCTATGTTTTTGAGACAAAAAATGAAAATATTTTGAAAATTAATTGGCGATTTTTGAGAATAGCGCTGGCCGGTTTTGGCCGTTACGTTGGGTAAAGGGTTAATGGAGATGCTATAGCGTTGTTGGGAAGTAAGTGGTCAGATATTTCGAACGGATCCGGTTTAAATTTCCTTCTCCGTTTTGTTTTATAATTAATCACAGTAATGTACGTTATTCTCCACAGTGAAGTATATAATTATATCAGAATACTGTTGAAAAGCCGATGACATACGACAGGCATATGACAGTCATGATAATTCTTTGGATACCCACCGGTCTACCGCGGTCTTTATAATAATGAGACTACAATCGAACCAGTTCCCCCACGATTCAATCTCCCCAAATGTCCCTCCTAACCTCCCAACATTCACACACAAATCTTTTTATAATATTTTCCGTTGGGTCTTTTTCAGTCTCCTTAACTATAATATTTTTTTCCCTCGTGCCTTTTGTTACCTCACCTCACCCCCTTTTGTCCCATTTTCATCCTATTCTTCCATTAGTTTATCAAATAATCTTATTCCACCAGGCAGGTATTCGGAGCATTCTAAGAAAATGTTCTAGGCTTTTCGTTACTCCTAAGCTGCACATTTGATACACTCTTCCAGCGACTTCCCGCTCAACTCCTGTGACTGTGATGTCGCCTTGAACAGCAATGACCACCTCCACACCCCTCCTCCTCCACCCCCTCCCCCCCCCCCAAAGATACCCATCTACATATTCCCTAAAAGCTGGCCCTCTTTTTTGTTGTTTAATCCGCCTACTGTTTGGTCCTGACTCCAGGTGAGAACAGTTTCTATCATTCGTGATGTTATACAATACCTCCCCCGTTGTGTCCTTTGGCAAGGCACTTTATCCCGGTTGCCTACATGGGGGCACGATGACGAGTGTACTAAGGCGTACTGCACGTCGATGGTGCACATGTCTTCAACTGCTGTAACCCTGCTTGAGCGGATCTTGAACAGAGTTAGCATGTTGAGGAGCTGACAGTTGCTCGTCGATGCTCGGTGGTTCTCACCTGGTACTCTGGCTTCCTCCACGCATAAAACTGTCACGGTCAGGATTAGCCATTGTGCATAAGTATGTGACCTTAAACACCAATAAATAAATAATCTATACCCCTGGTATATTCGTGTAGCGCCTAACACATCAATATCAAATGGCATTTGATTTTCATGTTTGTGGTATCTTGCATCCACCCAAAAAGGAAGGGAATAGAACTTTCGATTGTTGTGTTTCAGATTTATTAGTGAGCCTTCGTAGGCAGTTGCTAATTTTCCTATGGGCAGAATACGATAAAGTGAAATGTTAGCAAATTTGTATCATCGATGTGCACATCATTTCAAACGTCCAGGCATTTTATTGTTGCGTAGTATAATCATACAGAAGCTGACTTTTTATAGTTTTTCCCAATCAGTTCGAACGTTTTATTATTTTTCTCTGAAACACATTTAAAAGTTAAAAAACGGAGCATTCACTACCTTTTGGTGTTCTGTCACTTTTTTTGCTCATTGTATTAACCCTTTACCTAACATAAAAAGCAGACGACACTTGCAAAAAAAATTCTTGAATAACTAAATTTTTTCATTTTTTGTCTCAAAAACATAGGTTATGGCCCCTCGTTGGAACGAGCTCGACGAGCTCGTTCCAACGAGGGGTCATAACCTATGTTTTTGAGACAAAAAATGAAAATATTTTGAAAATGAATTGGCGATTTTTGAGAATAGCGCTGGCCGGTTTTGGCCGTTACGTTGGGTAAAGGGTTAACAGTGTGCGCATCGTGACATATAATACAGACACTGTCGTTTCTATTAATATAAAAGTCTAGGAGGTATGATTTGGTATTTTTTTTCACGGAAAGAATAAAAACTTCCAAATTACTGTACATTCTCTAAACAAAGAGCCAAAGCGGACATTACTTAGGGTTGCAAGGCGTGATACTGAAAGATATTCCCAATGGCGGTTTATCTGTGACGTGGATGCTTCAAATTAGCTTGCCATGGAAAGACAAGTCTTATTTTGAAACTCTTAACCCTTTACCCAACGCAGACGATATTAAAATTTATTATTTTAAATATCATTTTTTAAAATTTTTTAAAAATATTTCAACAAAACCATATCATGTGACCCCTCGTTGGAACGAGCTCGACGATTTTGTTGAAATTTTGTGAAAAATAATATTTTTTCAACTGCTGAATTTGCATATTACGCTGGCGGATGCGAGCGATTCGTTGGGTAAAGATTTAATAATCGAAAACAACAGACGGCTCCAGGGGCTGTCTGTTGTTTTCGTTTATTAAAAGTAACAAAATGGAACTTAGCTTTATTTTCTACTGATGACACAAGTGTTTTCTCAACAATTCTTGCTTCTTAAATTGACTTCCCTCGCCCGTCTAATAATCTCAAGGGAGATAACTTTATCGAAAGTTGATTCCCATGACGATATAAGTCAAAAGTGGATGAAGCAAAACAAATACAATAATCATTAAACTGAGTCCAGTGTCCAGAGTGAAACGCAGACGATCATTAATTAAAATTCTGATACAACAGTTCATTGCGTCTAAATTATAATAAGGGCTGATGCTTCATTTTGCACAATTGACTCAGGTTCCGCTCCACAGATTCGCTCTTCTGCAGAGGGGCAAATTTCTAAATAAACGGAATGTGTTGAAAGGAATTCCATGCAACTTGGAGAGATATATATTTAGTAAAAGGCTTATGATAGCATTAGGCTGTTTGTTGGATAGCAAAATTGACAGTGTTAGGTCCAAGTTGGAGCCTGGTGGATCGGGGTAAATTACCGTTGGAATTATGGGGTACAGTGGTGTCGAACAACTGGAAGCTTGTAGGTGTCGTTTTTACACGGCATTGTTTCTGTCACAGAACTGTACCAAAAACTGAATCGGAAAACATAGAACATCATATTTTAGGAGCAGGGATAATACTCTTCAGTGGTAGTTTGGCATGTGAGAGCAAAGGCAAAGGTTTTCATTTGGGGTTTTTCGGTTTTAGGAATTTTGCATATAGTTTTTCTGGTTAACCCTTCACCTAACGTAACGGCCAAAACCGGCCAGCGCTAATCTCAAAAATCGCCAAATAATTTTCATTATTTTTTTCATTTTTTGTCTCAAAAACATAGGTTATGACCCCTCGTTGGAACGAGCTCGTCGAGCTCGTTCCAATGAGGGGTCATAACCTATGTTTTTGTGACAAAAAATGAAAAAAAATAGTTATTCAAGAATTATTTTTGCAAGTGTCGTCTGCTTTTCATGTTATGTAAAGGGTTAAGGATTTGCAGGGGGCAGGATCTTATTCATCTCACATAAAGTTTGTTGATGCCTACTTATTCAGGTACGTCTGTCTGTTTTAATAGCTTCAGAAAATATAGTACATGTCATGGTTCAGATAACTAAAGATGCCAATATTTGAATCAAGAGATTGCATGTTATGTCATTTTTTGAAAAATCTGGAGAAAACTGGAAAGGACCTTTGTTTCAAACGACACTGTATATTTTAGTTTAACAAATATTTATTTCCAAAAATAATCACATAAGAAGAAAAACTATAGGTACAACAATTTGGTGGATAAGACAGTAAGCCAAAAGCTTGTACGTGATCGTTTCTGCAAATCAGAAGACTGAATACCTCCAGTACGGTCTCCATGGACTGGTCACGTTCCGTGGGTGGTCAATATTTCCATGGACGTAATAATATTAGATTCCAAACTCTGATTATTGGAATAATCATCAAGATATTAATTAATGAAGCACCGGGTATCACCCGGTACTTTATTAATTAAAATTTTGCTGCTGATGATTTTTATTACCTGGTAAACGCATGTGTGGACATCACTGCCCACACGTGGAATATTCCCAATCCACGGCGACTGTACTTTAATAGTATTAGAATGGCGAATACTAGTTGATAGGTTAACAAACACCAATACCATAAATTGCATTCTAAATCACCTTGCACCTTCTATATTTTGGAAAATAAATACAAGGGAGAGAGAGAGAGAGAGAGAGAGAGAGAGAGAGAGAGAGAGAGAGAGAGAAAGATGTATATCGTGTTAATAAGACTGCTAGAAGCTGTCATAGGAATGCGTTCAATACTGCAAACCGAGAAATGTAATCGTTAATTTTAACTTCCACACCGCATCTAACGCTCACATGCATCATTGTGTGAAGGTCTAAAACCGTTAACTTCGGTGGCTGTTAGAAATTTTCAGTCCACTCTCAAGAGTGCAGCCACAATGAAACGTGTATGATGATACCAGCCATTTTGTTTTGGTACTTGAATTTCTTCTGCCTCTCCGCATTAAAATAAAAAGGCGCCCACTCCTTCATTCCCACCTTTCTATCCTTACGGCCCAATGCAACTAGATAAATGCCGTGAGACTTGTTTACTCGCCAACAACAGAAATCAATTTTCTTAAACACTATCTGTTTGATTTGAATCTGTAAGTTGCACAATTCACCCCTGACGTAACTAAACACTCCAGACATTGAGTTCTTTGGAAGCACGAAATATGAAGTGAATAATTTACGCATTACATATGGCAGTTTAACCGCAGGCGTTGGGTTGTATCTGTTCGATAAACCACCGCCGACAAATGAAATCTGGGAAAGCTCAGTTCTCGGTCTGATGACGTTAAAATATCAATTCAAAGTTAGGATGAAGTGCTGAATTGCACTACACTCTAAAATCGGTTGGGTTAAAAATCAATCCAAATCGACTGGGTTGAGTGAATATGAACCCAAATTGGGTTCATATTCACTCAACCCAGTCGATTTTGGTTGATTTTTAACCCAACCGATTTAGAGTGTATATGTAAGTATAACAATGTATCAGTTTTTCGTTTTTTCGTTCACAAACTAGGTCACGTTCTAGATTAATTGTCGTTACATAAGAAGTTGACACTGCTTTTATATTTGTGCATTTCATGCCATTCAGGTTATTGTGAATGCTTTTGTTAATTCGAGTATCTTGCATTGCTTTTAACTCATCCTACATAAGTGTTCCTATTTCACACCCCGATTCTTTTGTCTTTTCGGGGTTTTCAAGCAGTTTGAAGTACTTAATCGAACAATAGACGTGGGCGGATCCGGGGGGAGCGCATGCGGGCGCGCTCCACCGATTTTTTGGAATTGAAATAATATTTTCACGTGCACGAATACCAAGGATTACTGTACTATCCACGATAACCCACGGACATACACTGCCTCCATCCACCCTTCCCAAAACCTTACTTCAGGAAGAGACGATTGTTTCAAAACAAATTATTTAAACTGAAACATAGAATGAACATTCATACTCTCTAAACGAATTCTGTATGTTGATACAAATTGTCTTAACCCTTTACCCAACATAACGGCCAAAACCGGCCAGAGCTATTCACAAAATTCTCCATTCATTGTTTTGGCCTTTTCATTTTTGTCACAAAAACATAGCTTATGACCCCACATTGGAACGAGCTCGTTGAGCTGGTTCCAATGAGGGGTCATAAGCTATGTTTTGACACAATTTTTTTAAAAACATTAGTGCTTCAAGAATTTTATTTGCAAGTGTCGTCTGCTTTTCGTGTTAGGTAAAGGGTTAATATGGGACTGTTAGTTTTTATGTTTTTCATCGTTTGGCCGTGGGTCACTTTAGTTGGGCATTCAAATAACAGTTGTCGTCATTAAACATCAGAAATGACCCATGACTTGATACCAAATAGATATTCTGGGAGTGTTTTTTTCTTAGTTTATCAAGGCAATCATTTTTGTGAATGTGGCAAGAATATTGATACCCCTTCAACCGAATTATGAGATGTAATTGCTACAAAATGTTCTCAAGGCACATTCAACACTTTTCATTGATGAAGTCAATTGAGTCTCCATACCTGTTGCTCTGAACTGTATGGAGTTGAACTTTATTCATCAAAACAAAATAAAATGGCAGCGTTTCGGGAATTGTGGATATTATAGAAGTGGATTAGTTTTACTGCTCATTCTTCTCATGAATGACAAAAAGATTTCTCCGATTCTGAACTAGAAGACTTGGACAATACAGCTATTCGGTCGTTAGAGGTATTTTATTGTCAAAATTTAAGACTCTTACCACATGACATTAGTTCCATGGCAAATGTCACTTTTTCTACATGTTCTATGTTTCCTTGCAAGCATTATGGTATATAATGTAATGAGATTATTCTTTTCTGGCTATTTTTGACTTTGGAGAAAATTTCTTAAAATCTGTCCAAAGTTATGTTTCAACAATGTCTAATTGTCGTTAAAATTTATTCTAATTTCCCTGCATTCAGTTTACTTTAAGGGGTCGTCCAATAAAACTTTGGGAAAATGTCTCAAATTTTAACTAGTGCCCAAAATACTGATCAGAGAATTAAACAAAGTCATATCATGCATCAAAATAATGACTAGGGTACAAGGAAACGGAATATATTCACTTTTTTGAGTTTACGATTTTGACGACAGACAGTCTTCCAATGACATAAGTAACGAATTGCTATAACCACGAATAGATCGGTAATTTCAATGACAGGGCTTAAAATAAATAACTTCGAACACCAAACTCGAAGAAAACACATTTTTTCCTCATGGTCTCCGATGTGTTACAAAAGCCTCAAAGAATATGCACGAAAAATGAATACTTTTCCATTTGAAAACCATGCGGGGAAATCGGTCATATTGAGGCTTGTAACCATATAAGGTAAATCGCATACTTGGGCAAAATATTGTTTTCAAAGATCCGAGAATAGCAGAAACGGCCACATTCTTCTCACACCTGCACGGCGATGGAATTTAAATGCTTCATACATTCTCGGGGGAAAGTTACATTGATAATCCCATCACTGCGAGATAAAGTCGAAATAGCAGGACAACTTTTCAATTTCCTTATCTGAGGATGCCATTTTTAGAAATGGATCACTACGCCTCTTTTTCGTAATGCTTTAATTTGGTTGTTATCGATACCTAAATAGAGGATATGGAATGAGTGTTTTTCTCATATAATTTTTATGAAACGAGTCTAAGAATTTTCCGTTCTGGCGAGCCTCTGGCGAGCCCAAAAGGAAAGTTTGGACGGGTTTCATAGATATTATATGAGAAAAACACTCATTTCATATTCTATTTATCATATGACACACACACACACACACAAATTAGCCACTTAGTATGACTTTTTTACCCACCCCTTAACTTGAGTTGCAGTCGGCACATGGAAAAACATCCTCGTATAACTAAAAATTTTCATTTTTTGCTTCCAAAACATAGGTTATGACCCCTCATTGGAACGCGCTCGTCGGGCTCATTCCAATGAGGGGTCATAATCTATGTTTTGGAAGCAAAAAGTGAAAATATAAAAAAAAATGAATGGCGTTTTTCTTGTAGGTAAAAGATTAATACAATATAACCCACCCTAAATACCTAAATAAGACAGATAACGTAAATTCTCCCTACTGAAATCATGCAAATGTGGCCCAGTTGTATTTTGTTTAGCCAACCAAATTGTCCAGTTTTGAAATTGACCAGTGAAATTGACGGAAGGCTGTATTTATCACTGATTAACATGAAAACAAAATATCAAATGTTTTAAAGTGAACAAAACGGACGAGTCATATGATAAAATATTAAACTGGATAAATAGGTTTCAAAACAAATATATATCCACACAAATATTAATGGTAATCGTCATACTTGTGTTTATAAGAAAATATTTTATTGAATGCCGAACTATATTTATCATAACTTCCTGTTTCCATTTCCATGTTTGTCTGTTGCCCAAATGATTTCAAAATGAAGAAAACAACAACGCCTTTAGCTGTCCATCTTCAGTGGAATTTGGGAACATCGTAACGTTAACTTCCGTTGCCACGCAACTACATTCGGTGTCAAATCGATCAACACCGATCTTATCGATTAAGCCTTGTAATGTGAAATCGGTGACATCGAAATCCCATGTCAACACTGAAGGTCCACAACGTCAACATTCCCTCGTGGATACAACTGTTAGATTACCAAAATGAGACCCGAAGGCTTATGAAATTGCAGGTAAAAGAAATACACAGAACGACACACGCGTGTGAATGGGTTATTCGATATTGCACGAGTGCCAGTGCGAAAGCATAGAACGAGAGGCCACGGGCCTCGAGTTTTATCCTGCTGCGATGACACAAGTGCCATATCGATTAACCCATTAACACACGCGTGCCGTTCTATGTTTATTACAGTCTACGCGTCTATAAAAAAGCAACTACTAGAAGGACACTCAGCAATTCATCTGACAACTATCAACAAAAACAACACATTTATCGCCAACCAAATTTGTGAGGAGAACGTCCATTTAAAAGTAGTGTGCGGAACAGATTTTCATTTACCGCACGGTTTTGTGTTGCTGTATATGGTGATTACACGGAACAGGTGTGTAATAAAAAAAGAAATCGTTAACCGAAATAATTATGGTTTTGTTCACGCCTTTGTTTGACTGCTTACCACATTGGATTCAAACAACAAATAGGCTATGAATGTTGGAAATGCGGTCGCTTCAACGTTCCACGTTCCCAGAAACAATCTGCAGGAGGACGATCGTTTCAAAACAACTTATGCAAAGAAAAGCATACAATGACCCACCACACACTCTAGAAATCGGTTGGTCGATACGATTTTGTTTTTAATGTGGGACTGTTACATTTTGATGGTTGTCCCAATCTTTGTTACCGTCGTTCACTTTATTCGTGTATTTAATTGGCAATTGTCATAACTAAACACTAGAAATGACCCACAATGTCTCATATGACACCAAATATAAAATTAGGGCCGTTTTCTCCCTACTTTATTAATGAAATCATTTGTGTGAATTTGCCAAGAATATTAAACTATCTTCAATTGAATTATGACGAAAAATTACTACAAAATGTTCACACTGGGCAGTTTTCATTTTTCATTCAGGAAGTCACTTGTGCCTCCTTCCCTGTTGCTCTGAACTATAAGGAGTTGCCCCTGCTGGACTTTCTACATCAAAACACATACAACAAAACAAATGGCAGCATTTTGGGAATTGTAGATATCATTTACTGTAGTTAGTGTTACTGCTCATTCTTCTGATAAACGATATCTACAAGTAAGTATTAGAAGGGTTACAAAATACAAGCATTGAGTTATTTGACCCTTTACCTAACACGAAAAGCAGACGACATTTGCAAACAAAATTCTTGAATAGCTAATTTGTTTCATTTTTTTGCGCAAAAAACATAGCTTATGACCCTTTACTGGAACGAACTCGACGAGCTCGTTACAATGAGGGGGTCATAAGCTATATTTTTGTGACAAAAAATGAAAAACTAATGAAAATTGAATGGTGAATTTTGTGAATAGCGCTGGCCGGTTTTGGATGTTACGTTAGGTAAAGAATTAAGGTAGTTTATTGTCAAAATTTTGTTCCCAAAGTATCTTTCGTTCCCAATATTTTGGTGTATAAGTTACTGGGGTTATTTCTTCCTGCCATTCTGGGACTTTCGAGAAAATGTCCTGAAATTTGACCAAAGTTAAGTTGGACGACCTCTCAACAATGCCTTATTGTCGTTAAAATTTGTTGAGAGAAGTGTAAATTCTGATCATGGAGAAGGATTTAGCAGACCAAAGCCATAGCAACAAATGCTGGAAGCCTGTTGCAGATATTAAAACGTTTATATTTATCTTGCAGCCTTTTTTATCATGTTTGAACATCACGTCTACCCTTTACCCAACGTAACGGCCAAAACCGGCCAGCGCTATTCTCAAAAATCGCCAATTAATTTTCACTATTTTTTTCATTTTTTGTCTCAAAAACATAGGTTGTGACCCCTCGTTGGAACGAGCTCGTCGAGCTCGTTCGAACGAGGGGTCATAACCTATGTTTTTGAGACAAAAAATGAAAAAAATTAGTTATTCAAGATTTTTTTTTGCAAGTGTCGTCTGCTTTTCACGTTAGGTAAAGGGTTAAAATGGTTTGTTCTAAATGAACATCACGTCTACTTAACCCTTTGAGACTTTAATTATCCTGACGTTCAAACTTCATAAAGAACTCAGTTTCTTCAACGTTTTTCAAAATGAGACGGCAAACGTCGGAAAGTACAAATACCAAGATATTCTTCACATTAGTGATTATCTGGTTGAGGGATAGATTATTTTTGGTGATCTGAATTTGTTATTCAAAACTGAAGAGTGCCCAATAATTTGTAATAAAACAAATTTGTATAAACAAAATATTATTTGTGTTTGACTAAATATGAAATATAAGTAAGGAAAGTGTTGGCTTTTGCTCTGGTATCCTCATTTTTTGAAAGCCCTGATAGTGGCTTCTTGCACTTAACCAGTTACGAAGTCTTGACAACAGGATTATATAAGTATTTTAAGCTGCGAAAACTTTTGCCTCAACGGTTGTCACTGAGCGCTATTCGGGGGAAAATAGGAATTGAGGTTAAAACTTTAAAAATAATAACAAATGACCACAAACAATCAATGCGCTGTTTGATTTCGTATGTCATAAGACGTTCCTAAGTATCAAAAGATTAAAATGGTTTGTTTCATTTGAAAAGTCAGGGGGGTTATTCGGTGTTATTTGAGAGTTGATTCATTTCTAATTCAAACCTAATTCATCTGATTTTTAGTGACCACTTATGTAAGAAACAATAAATAAGTTGGCTAGTCGGATTTCAGACACGTTTGTTTCATGTGAACGGCTACTAGATTTTCATCAAAAATGGTTCGATGTTGAAAGTTTGGTTTCGAACTGTATTTTCTAGTCTGACGGTCCATCATCACCAGATGAATGTCAGTCCTGTTTCTGATGTTTTCCGTCGATTATCCATACACATAATTATTCATAAGTTTAAAAAAGATCTTTCAAAAATTCGGTCACGGCCTGCGTTCTCAAATTCGTGGTAAGATCTATATTCTTCTTCATCCAAGGCTCTTCGTCAAAAGACACAGAGAAAATGTTTTATTTTCAATACTTTGACCGAATCCAACTGAGCGATGTTAGACAGAGGTGTGTCAGTCTTGTTTCTGTTTTTCCGTCGGTTTTCCGTACACACACCTATTCATAAGTTTAAAAAAATCTTTCTAGAATTCGGTCACGGCTGCGTTCTCAAAAAATTTCAACAAAACCATATCATGTGGCCCCCCATTGGAATGAGCTCGTCCCAACGATGGGTCACATGATATGGTTTTGTTGAAATGTTTGAAAAATAATATTTTTTCAACTGCTGAATTTGCATATTACGCGGGCGGATGCGGCCGAGTCTTCATCTAAGGCTCTTCGTCAAATCGGATGATGTGACGGATATCGATTAATTCATGCCGTAATCTATGTAAAGTTTCAGATTTTGAAAGACCGATACATTCTTTCAAGTGTAGACCTATTCATATAGAGTTTTGGCTTCCTAATTTGGGATAGTCGTGAATTTGCACGTTTACAGATATTATCAATGTTTGTCCCAAGACAGGTCAGACTGAAAGGTGAGTGCAAGGTGTTTATGATCAGCGGTGTATAATAGGTTGAATCAGAAAATATTGTGTTTGGAGGGGTAATATTTCTACTGAGCGTGAAACGCATTACTTGCGTTTTCTGGGGGGGGGGGGGGGGGGGGGGTTTAAAGTTACTAACCATTTTTATGCCCATGCATTTATTTGTTGAAAATTCTTGTTAATTGTGTTTTGTTATATTTGTGGCTGATATGCCGCTATTAGTTAAACAAGTATCGCCGTCAAACAGTCTAGTAATTGCTTCAATATTTTCAGGAATATCATTAATATAAACGTGAAATAGTAGGAGACCTAGCACTGAGCCTTGTCGAACACCGAATTCAATGTTTTAGTACCTTTGGTAACAGACATTCTCGCATACCCGTTGTTTCCGATTCGAAGGATAACTGTCAAACCAATGGAGAAGATGTCCTTATATACCATACTCTTCTAATTTGAAAAGAAGACCGCGACGCCAAACTCTGTCAAATGCTTTAGAAATGTCACAAATACTCCACATGTTATTTGCTTTTTATCTAAAGCATTGCATAGACTATAATAAACGTCTGTTAGCTGAAATACTGTGCTGTGCTGGGGAAGGAAACCCGACTGAAATTTATAGAACAGGTTATTAGTTGTAAAATGGGAATAGATTGCTTTGAACACTATTCGCTCCATTACTTTGTCAATACTGCTAAGCATTGATATTGGACGATAACTGTTGGGATCCTTGGTGTCCCCCTTCTTGAATATTGGTGAAATATTGGTGAAAATATGGATGACAAGTTTCAATTCACCTGGGAAAACTCAGGAGCCGAGTGATTTTGTATACAGAAGAAACAGTGGTCTCTGTACAGTTGCCTTTGTTTCTTTCGGTATTCTATGGCCATTGGTATCGTGTCCGCTAACCTTCTTTCCAGTTAAGGTAGCTAAGATGTTATATACGCGAGTTTTACAAATGGTTATTTCAGAAATTTTATTTTCAATCTGGTCCTAAAAGGGAGTAGACAATGATTAACGGAATTTAATTTGCTGTCGACGGGAAAGTTTCATTTAACAAATCGGCTTTCTAGCCATCATCTTCGATAATCATTATCCCAGAATCGGAAATTTGCTGGAGTGGAGGGATCTTAGAGGTAGTCATAAAATCGAGAGAATCTATTTAATGATGTGCCAAAAGTGTTTCGGTTCTGTGGTTGGAACTAGCGATTCGTCCAAGTTATCATAGTATTTCTTTTTCGCATTTTTTTTCATATTATTGACCTTGTTTCTTTAAGTTTTGTGTTTATCCCAGTGCGCTACTCTATTACGCTTTAGGGCAGATCTACGTAGTCGGTGGCGTTCACGGATTTCACGCCTCAAAGAAATTTCAAACCAGGGTTTGTCACATTTTCGTATCACAATCTCTTGGCGGGGAACACACTTTTCAACATAATTCAGCAAGGTGGATGTGAAATTCGATACCGCAACATCTATCAGTGGCTGATCACAGATTAGATTCTGTCAGTCCGTTTCTGCAATAAGTGTGTTCAATGTATGAAAGTTAGCTCTCTTATAATGATACACAGCTCGCTTCGGTGCACTTTTATTTGGTCTCATGGAGGAAATATTGACAAACGTTGCTCAGTGATCTGAAAGATTAAAATCAAGAGTACCCGAATTTAATGACTTAACTGTATCACTGACAATAATGGGATCCAAAAGGGTATGCATATTATAAGTTATCCTGGTGGGCTCTGTTATAAGATGTTTTAAATTAAACGTAGAGATAATGTTTTGAAGGTGCCCATTACTTTTTAAAAAGACACAGTTCAAAACACCGACTAGGACGATTGACAGGTTTTTGGATATTGCTGCTGAAATGGACTCTTCAAGTTTGGACCAGTAATCAGAAGTACTGCGTGTAGGGGACCTATACCTTATACATAAGAGAAATTTGGATTTAGTGCCAACTTCAAACCATAGTATATCATCTTTAAATTGAAACTCCGGAACTGGAACAAAGTATAAGTCATGTGCAAAATACACCTCAATTCCATCGCCATACTGATTTCGATCGTTCCTTATCGGGCTCTGGAAATTTGGAATATGAAGATTTATCGACTCAAATGAAGTGTTCAGGTATATCGTATTCATCACATAGGTCTATCAGATCTTCCACTTTGTTTCGTATGCTCAGTATATTGTAATGCAAAATGGTAATGGAAGAGGTATTGGCTTCAGATGGTGGATCTGGATTCAGCTCAACATTACCTCATAAGAGCAAAAAACAATGATTAATGAAGTATCCAACACAGCAAGACCCAACTGATCTAAATGATAGCATTTTTAAAAATTATCAATCAGTTCTGTTCTACACGGCGGGTTTGAGATGCCCAAGCAAAGCTTATTATAAATGATTCCAACTGCCATTCCATACTGATCAATGTCAGTCGCCATGGTTGGACAGAAAATAGTAATATTTTGTCAATTTGATGGCAGCAGGATCTTCTTCTATCCTAATCTCACTGAAGGGATTGTCCACGCGATGCATCACTTTTTCTGGTTCACAGAATGGTTTCTCATTTGTTGACTTAGGTAGATTTTCATAATCCGTGAGGACAGAAAGATAGAGAAAGACTCGTTCATTGAAACTCGAGAGATGAGTGACAGTACAGACAACATACGTAAATGGTATATTACAAGGACCTGCGAAGTAGGTGTCACGTACATACGGAGTTTCTTAAATGGGTTGGTGATATCAGCGAATAAGCCTAATCGTTACTGTGGGATATCAGTTGCAATTAAAAATTTAAGTTTCAGGTTGGTATGTTGTGTTTGCAATAGTTGGCTAGTTAAGGTTAAGTGGGTTTATATCCGCAGCCTTCGCCCCTCTGAAAATTATCCACTGCATCTGGCTGCACACATTAAATAAAATAATTGTTCTCATGAAGGTGAGGAAGAATATAAATTAGCGTCCACAGGCAGGGAAAACATAACTATTGCTGACTTACAATGGATTTGTTACAATCTACCGATGAATGTGGTTAAGCATTCTCCAAATAATTTCAACAAAATAGCGGCAGATGAGACACAACTTTTATGCAACAGGATAAACATTAATCCATTCCATTAAACTACAGCTGAAGAAGTGTTAGATTAATTTACTAATACTAATACAAAAGGTAGATATTCTTCTACTCTTTCAACAAAAAATCTGATCATTGGTTAAATAAAGGCACAAATTGTGAAATATCACCGGAAAGAACTTAGCATCTTGATATTTCAAATTGCAATTACTGTGCGCTGCATCTTGAAATTTACACGTGAAGTGATTGTGATCACTTACCATGTTGTATTTGGGTTTCAAAGTTTCGGTGAACAGATGTGATGTTCGGTGGCTCTCTTATAGTCTTATAGTCTTTCATTTGCTTGTGTGTGATGATCATCTTCTCAGCAGTTTTAAATTAATTGTGTATATTTTTGATTTGAGATTCCAAATCTTCCACGAATATTCGAGCCACATCGTCATCATCCGACTGTTTTGTGTAGGTGTACGGACTCAAAGAATATCGGTCGTTGAAAGAAAATGTTTATGTAAAAACAAAAAAACAGATTGTGTGTGCTTCTGATATTTTTTGATGTAACTCTGACGATCATCGGGCTGACACAAACACTATTTTCATAGTGAAAAATTCGAAATCGACATACATCACAAAAGGCACTCTCAGTCTTCTGTTGTGGTGTATGAAGTTAGTTTATTGTGAGGTTTGGGAGAGTCGACGTCAACGCATTGATTTGAGTTGCAATACTCCTCATGATGTTCGAGCTATTCTTTGCTATGGAAAGGATTCAAACAGCTGAAACAGAAAAAATACCTGTCCGTCATGTGCTTTGTAGTCTGTGCTGACAATAATCAACTCATGTTCTTGATCCAAGAGTAATGTTGATTATCATCTTTCGAAATTAATAATAAATTAAAGCTTTTCTCGCGATTTTTTGGTGAACTTATCCTCAGAGGAAATATGTTTTCTTTTGAATCGTCATATCCCAAAACGTTGATGGTGATCGTAGGATTTAGATTTTTAAAACAATCGGTGTTGTATAGCCAAGTCGGAAAATTCATTCCCGACCAATCTAAATTCTTAGGAAGTCTCCACATACTTTTATACTCTATTTGTGTCCTTTTCTACGGAATATAAGACAGGTGTGACATCCCATTTAAAGCACTGACTGTCTTCTTTATTTCCCACATTGATCACAGCTTTTTATTTTCTATGAAATAAGACAATTTTATATTGGAAGACATTTGCAATGGATTGTGCTTGTCGAAATGAATTTCTAGATTCAATACTTCGTGGAATCTCCAATTGCTACCTTCGTTTTGATACTGGGCCATAAATTGTAAAATTTTGTCTTTCATGTTGTCGAAGATATCAGACATAGAAGAACCTTTGGTCACGTTTTTAGTGCGAGATTGAAATTAAGACGTTTTCTCAAGACTTCACCCATGTTCAGGTCGATCGTCTCCCTCCGTCACTTCAACACCATTTTCGTTTTAATATCATTGCTTTGCATTCAATGAAATAAATCCCAACACGCCAGCTTTTATCTCGTTCAAGATATTTTTAGGTTGAACATTTTTATACCTTTGACATCAAATGTTTTGATAAATCCCATGACCACCTGCTCTCATTCTACAGAAGTTGGCAACAATTGTTTACTCATGACTTTAGCTAGTATTTCTTGTGTGTCAACATCATTTTTATTTTCGAGTTCGGCCATCACTGCTTTGATCTTCTTATTTTCGCTTTTTTTATTTCTGCTGTCGCCGATTGAATCGAATTGTTTTCTCGTCTCTCCCCGTCTTTCCACCTTATTAATTCACATTGCCCCCATCTAGTGAACAAATAGTCCATCAACTCAAATCTCTTCAATGATCCTACACATCTCAAGCCCAGCTCTCGATTTTAATTTGGGTACTTTATTTTGGTCGATTGCGGTTCGTGTGACTTCGATAATTTGCAGTTTAGTTCTATAGCTCGACGATTTCGCGATGCCGAGATTCTTCACATAACTTTTCAATTGAGCTAGACTTGCATTTCCAATGACAATGACAATTTTTAAGAATTAAAATTTGTTTTCTAAATGTTAAAAGTTGTTTTAAATGTTTTTTAGATTTTTTTATATATTATATAGATGAAATAAAAAAAAATCTTTTTTGACTGAATTTAAATTTCTTTAATTTAAAAAAAAAATTCACTTAAAACCAAATTTTTAACTTCGGTAATTTTTCGCAATTCTTTAGCTTATTTCTGTGGGAAATCAACAGCAAATTCTGTTTTTCTACTTAATTAAAAAATATTTAACTTAAAGAAAATAACAATTAAAATTAGTGGATTTTTTTTTATATTATATATAGGAAATAAAAACATAAAAATTAATCAAAAAACATTTTTCATATTATATATAAGAAATAAAAAAAAAAAAATTAATTAAAAAAAAATGGCAATGGAAAAAAATGAAGTGAAAAGAATCACTTCATACAATGATAGTAAAACTTTTTGTTTGAAACCTTATCCAATCCAATCCATTTGAAAGATGGTGAAGTAACAAAGTTTGAATATAAATATGATAATCGGAGTATGTGATTAATACTGAACAAAGATCAAGCTGATCTATTTTCAGATTTAGAAAATTCGTGTTACAAACTCTCGTAGGAATAAGAGAAAACTATCAATAATTTTACTCTGATCTATGGCAAAAACAGAATATATCCCAAAACTGATAAAAATGTTGTAGATCGACTAGGGGAAGACTCTCTGAAAAAAAAATTAATGTTACGAAAGCAGACAAGGTCATCGAGCATCTGCAGAAAAATGAAGAGGGGAAAGTGATAGCTCGCATACACATACAAAATGTGACTTTGTAAAAAAAAAAAAACAAAAGGAATTTTGAATTTATTGGTTTGTGAATAAATATTTAACATTTTCAAATTTTTTTTTCTTCAAATTTTATTTTGAATTTTCTTCTTGTAATTTTTTTGGTGTTCTTTTCTTTTTATCTTCTTACGAATTGCGTACAAAATCATTCCATTCTCTCCTCTTCCATTAAATAATAAAAGTCTGTTGCGATGATAATATCATCACACTCATTTCTGCAATAACATTCAGGAGAAGTCTCAGTAAAATACTTTTCCATAATCATAGGAAAAGTTCGTTTGTGTTCTCTATAATATTCCATCATGGTATTTATCATATTCTGAATAATCCATTTTTTCCTTTTTTTATTTTAGGTTTTTTTTTAATTTAGTGATTTAAAAAAAAAATTGTGATTTTTTTTGGTTTTTCTTATTTTGGTAATTTTTTTCTTCTTTTTTTAATTGAGTGCTTTATTTTCTCCTTCATAAAATCTGAGTCAGATATTCTCTATCCAGTAATAAATGCAAAATACGACCTCGATCTTCAGTTAGGAGATGACTCGTCCTCAAACGAAAATGCAAACATTTAAACTCAGTGGTGCTCTGTTCTTCTAAGTGCAAGACTGTCTCCCTCCAAATTTTCATCAAGGTGCGGTTGCTGACCATATTTAATGCAGGCATGAAACACCTGATGATCGCATCTTCGTATTCTGTATCTTAACAGTCGTGACTGTTGTCCAGTTCAAACTTGCAACCGAAACATCTTTCCTTCAACTCTCTGGGAATGTTTTTCTCTCATGAGATGGGCAAACGTTTCGTAAAACACATCTTGGAGAAATTCGTGACGCTCTTCTCTTTTTCGTTTTTTCATTTCATCTATGAATCTATCCATTTTTTATTTTTTTGATTTTTAAAACTATATATATAGATTTTTGGCTTGTTTACCTGTTATAATGAAATTTATATTTCCTTCACAAGATCTGAGTCAGATATTCTCTATCCAATAATAAATGCAAAATACTTCCTTGATCGTAATTCGTGAGATTTTCCTGAACTGCTCAATTTCGAAATCCAAAGGCTGCGGTTGTCCTCAACAATTGTCTTCCACCATTCTATTACCTCGTCCTCGTCAGGGTCTTCCAACACCGATGCACAACACAGTACTATGGCGTATTTGTGTTCCGTGGTGCAACAGGTGTGTGCCACGGTCGATCCCTCCAACATACATCAGGGACATCTCTCGCTCCTCGCCCTAAGAATCTTTAAATATGTGAGATGGGCACATTCTCTGTCGAGGACATATCTGAGAAAGTTCTCGCGCAGATGAGCTCTCTTCATATTTTTTGATTTCTCCTTAGGATCATTGATCTTTAAAAATGACATGCTTTTTTTATTAAGAAATAACTATTGTTTTCCTTCCGTTTATGCGATATAAACCGAAAATTTTCAGCACAAGCTTCATAACTTAAGTTATGAGTAAGCTTGTGCTGAAAATTTTCGGTTTTTATTGCATAAACCGAAGGAAAACAACAGTTATTTCTTATAATTTAATCCGGCTGTAATATTAAAATTTAAAAACTATGTGTACGTGAACGAAAAACTTTTAATTTTCACAAAAGACAACAGTCAAACTCAGGAAAGTGTTCCACAAACAGGTCACATCAGTCATTGTCAAATTGTTTGTTGTTTTGATTTTCGATTGCAGACGACAGATATTTAGCAAGTCACGTAACAATATCATTAAAAACATTTTTTTCAAGTTCCCCCAAAATCATGTTTGGATGTATGATCTTTTATTTGTCTCCCACTTTGGTATATTTTATTAAATTCAATTGTTCCCGAGAAATTATCATTATGTTCTCGCAGACTGGAGGCGACGAAAAATCGATCATTGATCTTTGTTTACAAGCTTGTTATCCATCTATCAGTCTGCCTTCACGCACTCACGGTCACAATTGGAGTGAGTGGGCGGGGCTTCCAGAGTGTAGTCATTCCAAATCATTACGTGATTTTGTTTATACGATTTGACGACTTTCACACTGTATGCTTCCAACCAATCAAACGCAGAGGCGGGGCAAATGATTAAATTATTTTTTAATAATGAACTTTTTTTTATATTTTATTTTTTTAGTTTTTGTTTTGTTTCCTTCTACTTAATAATACATAGAAAAAAAACCAAACATATAACGCATTACCTTAATACATTACCGTCCTTGTGCTGAACTGTTGTAGTGAATTAAACTTGGAACTGTAGAAAGTGCACACCATAAAAGGTGATCTGCGTCTTCTCTATGTGGACCACAACAACAAAAAGGCGTGTCTGATATGTAGTTTGCAAATCTGTGCCCATTCAGGTCGCTGCAACGGTTCCTAATAATATAAACATTGCTTGTCATTCTTATGCTTTTATAGAAACAAAAAATAAATTGTCGGAGTGGAAACGCCACTCCAAGAGTATTTTAGTGGCAATTCATTAACCGTGTAAGCAGCTTGTCATCGTCAATGACATGCACAATCTGAGCATTTGATAGTCACCAATTCTTATCTTGAAACGAGGAGTAAGTTTATAAAAAAAACAATTCAAAACAACCATTGCTAGAGCATCGGTTGGGAGGTTCAACCTCTTCGGTTTTTCTTCAAATGACCCCGGAGTAGATGGCTGGGTTGTAAATTTGGAATCAATACTCTCTATGTAAAGCGAAAACAGACATACTCCTGTGTCAGAAAACAAACGCACGAATAGCTCCAAGGCATCCATTTTGTTCCTGGAACGATCTTCGTAATTTCTTATTTGTATGGATTTGAGGGCACTTTCTAGTCCAGGGCTATATCGTGTCGGGCCGTTTTTAGGGATGGATGGAGCCGGAAAACTCGGAGAAAACCACCGAGCAATGCTGAGAAACTGTTGGACTCTCCCAGGCAAGCAGTGTTAGCATCGATCGAAGGCATTATTGTAGGAACCCCAAGCGGGCCGTAGGCCCGCAAACGGTTCCACATACCCAGTCAGATAAATGTGTTCCAGAACAGAATTCTCTATAGCCGTCAATGTGATTTTTGAAGTGGACAGTAAATTTCAGTGAAAAAAACACGTAACTTCCGGTGTCGAATTGCCCATGCAATTGCATTTGGCCTGTTGTTGTAGAATTGGCATATTATTCGTACGGCGTCATTTGAAACAGGGTTCCGGTTCAGGGTGGAGTAATTCCGCCTGTGTTCTGGATCGTTCAAGACATTGGGGAATTCCTGAAAGTCACGTGGCTGTTTGATGCCACGCGATTGGAAGAAAGGGGTGAATCTCTCTCTTGCTTCTCGGACTTCAACGAGTGAAGACGTTTCACGAATCTACACTGCTACGTGAAAGTTACCGAAGCCTTGACACGACGACAAATCTTTGTAAGTACATATTTTATATACTATTACTCATAGCATACTAATTTTTCTGTAAGCAGATTAGCCTACCCTATTCTGCTTCATTGGCGTCGCCGACTTTGAAACAGTTTGGGGGAGGTTTTTGAAGTTTTTCAACTTTTTGTTTTCCGCCTCGGTCACGAGGCTCAGGTTACATTTCGGTGATGGCCGGGATTTAATCCGTCGCCATCGCCGTAGAGGTAACTTGTTTTCTATAATTTTCTTCTTCATGTAGGCTGTTGGGTGAATGACCCAACCACTTGCGTGAAATTTTTTGACCTTTTGTGTGGATTTTTTGTTTGTTTTTTAATGTTTATTACTGAGATGTAGCATCTCGGAAATAATTTTGGTGCCGCCATATTTAAATTTGGAAATTTGTTGTGGCGAGCAAGTTGCAGTACGGTTCTGCAGCTTTGTGTTTCAAATAAATCTTTTTTTTAATTTTAATGCAAATTTGTTTGTATTTTCTGGTCTGTGGCCGCATTCATAGGATTGCGGCGACACTTTGATATTTTTCAAAACTTTGTTTATTCAGTTTTGAAATTGGGTGGTGACTGCGGATTGGTGATCCGCAGATACCTTTGGAAATATTTTTCATTTGGGATTTGTGCTGTGGCTGTGGTATTGTGTTACAAAAGATACAGTTGTCACTTGGTATTTTTTTTTTTTGGTTTGTTGTAAATTTGATATTGTAGTTGTTGCGGCTGTGGTGCTGTTGTGCTACGGTTTCAGCCTTGACCTTATTTTTGAAGTGTTTGATTTTTCTGTGGCAGTCGTCTGCTTATAGACTACAGATACAGTTTGACCTTGAACTTGGTAATTGTCAATTGTAAATGTTATTTTGCTGTGGCCGTGACCTACCTGGAGGTTACGGATACAGGGTGCTTGAATTTTAAATTGCTTTTCCAGTTGGGTGACTGGAACTTTGTGGATTAGGGTTTGTAAGTGGTATTGTGGTTTAATTTGTGACATTTGTATATTGGCTACGGGCCATATGCAAGCTCTTTACCGTAGGCCTAGGTAAGCTGAGGTTTAGGGTACAACTGAGAGGCAGTTGGTGTCGTGAAATTTGCTGCATTATCATTTGTGTATTGACTGCGGTCGTACACGAGCTGTTGAGGTCTAACAGAGTAGTCAGGCACTTGTTTGAATTTTCATAGTTCTCTGGCATTTGTGTGCTGATTGCGATCACACACAGGCTCATTACCGTAAGCCTAGGTAAGCGGAGGTTTTGAGTGTGACAGGGTAGTCCTTGTCATTGAATTTGACTTTGTTTATTTTTTTTTGTGTGGTGTGTTGTTTTACACCATTGAGTTGTGTACTATCCATCGTCGGGATCGATAGACACAGTTGTACAAACTTGCGAAGTGAGAAAAGTGTAGTGGTTAGGAAAAACAGTACCGAGTCGTGCGGGTTTTTCGGAAGTTTTGGGAAGAAACTTGGAAGAAATCTCAGATTTTATCGCGCCCTACACTAGAAAGATGACGATGATTAAAGTTAACTGCTAGTTTCGAGGAGTTACAACTGATTCCCAGTATTGGACCCAAGATTGCGTTTGCAATTATTGAGCGGAGAGTTAGGTTGGGGCCCCTCTCCAGAGAGGATCTCTTTAATATACCGCATTTTAAGGGTTCCAGAAACCAGTGGGAAGGCATGGATTTTTCCTTACCCCCACCCAATGTTAAGGTGAACAACCATGTGGACGAGGGGATTCTTGGGGAAATAGGTCGCATAGCTGAAGCGACACCTCCCGGGGTGGGGGCACCCGGGGGAAGTCCCGGGGTACTCACTCCACCCCAGACGGGAATTGACAATATTGTACAAAACCAGAATGACCACTATAATGCAGAGAGGTCCATAATGGGAGTATATTCCCCTTCTACAGGGAGCCCTCATACCCCATTGTAAAATAGGACGTTGTTACCCGCCTTTGATTTGTGTATGGGAGGTGCGGTCCCCAAGGGGGGAGTACAACCGCAGTGGAGGCAACCGGTTGAATCATTGGGGGCAAGCCTGGGTTGGGGCAATACAGGGCCGTTGAGCCGGAGTGGTCAAGAGGAGAAAAAGAAAAAAATGGTTGATTTTGTTAGATCTGATTTCCTTGGAGCGCCGCAGAGAGGCCAAGTTGAGAATGCTATGCCTAGTTCGCAGTGTGGTGGTGACAGGCAGGTGGGGAGCCGAGGAGGGAGGTGGTCAACACCCTACCTGTTTCGAGCCCAATGCCATGACAGGGGTTTATAGCTTAAACCAGGAGTATGGGAGCCAATCACAGTATGGCGGGGGCGATGGGCATAATCTCTCCAATCCCCCAGGGTGGGGCACGGAGGGGGTGCGACCAGAATTAGGTGGTTGCATAGAATGGGAAGGAAATCGGGGTCGAAGTGGTAGGGACCAGGGGTCCTATAATACTATACCACAACCTAGCATGGTGAGTTCGAGCATGCCTAAGCCTGTGTTTATTAATTCATTGGGTGAATACCCTGTACCAAATCAAGCACCGGGAATGAATGTGTGTGGGCAGTATGCGCATGGAAGTGCGAGGGTGATGAGTGAGCCGACTGTGGTGGCAGGTCACAAGGGTGCGAGGGATGTGAGTAGGGGTGAGTACCCTTATGGGTTCAGGGCTAACCCGTCTGCAGAATCCGGTGCGATCAGTGCAGGCATGGCTAACACCCAGCGAGTGGAAAGTTATCCCACACCAATGGTTACAGAAAGTGAGTCTCTGTTTTTACAGAGAGTGCGAGCATGGGTGGAAGCTTGTATGGTTGGAGAAAGTGGGAGAGTAACTGACCCTGCCTTGGGTAGGTTGCCAGGTGGTGTAACGGGACCAGTTAGCAGTACACCAGCAGGGGTTAAGGCAGGGAGGCCACCTCCAGGGCAGCCTAGGGTGGGGCAGTCAGTTGGTCAATACCAGGGGTATGATCAAGGGCCTCCCCTAGTAAATGTGTTTCAGCAGACAGGTCAAAATGGATGTACTGGACAGGCACAAATGTTTACTGCTCAGCCCAGTCAGGTGGTCCGAACTGCCACGTCAGTACTGGACCCACAGTCTACCATGGGGTCCCAGAATCCTGCATGGCAGTCGGCCCCTAGTATGATTCCATATAGTCAACCGGTCGCCCAAACAGCTCTGCCGGTGCAAAGCCAGCAGGTTGGGATGGGGTACCGGATGGCTCCCGGACAGACAAACCACGAAAACCGTCAGGAGTACAAACGGAAAATACAAGCGCCAAGTCAATGTCTTACGATGGCTCTGAATATTGGCATCTCTATAAAAAAAGATTCCTAGATTGGCTTCAGTATGAGGAAGTCATTGAGGATGCAGACAAAAAGTGTCTTTTTAGTTTAGGCCTGAAAGGCAGAGCGACTGAGCACGCTGCCTTGTTAACGGAAAGGAGTCCGAACATCTCTTTCGGGGAATTGATGCAGGACATGGAGAGTCGGTTCGGCTTCCATGATTTGCCTCAAACTGCGCAATTGCAATTCCAACAGGCTAAACAGGGACCAAAGGAGTCTTTAGGGGAATGGGCTGATTCAGTCCTAGCCCTTGCAAATAGAGCTTTCAGGGATTGCCCAGTAAAGTTCAGTATGGAGCAGGCAATCATCCGTTTTTGTCACGGTGGTAGGGACATTCAGGCTGGGGAAGCGGCAGTGAATCAACGTCCGACAACAATTGAGGACGCAATTAATAAAGTTCGATGGTATCAGCACAACCAAACAGCAATGTATGGACAGAAAGTTGACAGGCCGCGACGCGAGCTGCGCGAATTAAGTCCGTACTCTGAGGACTCTGAGGAGGAAGGGTCTCCTCAAGTAAAAATTTTCAAACGCGTCGGGCGTGGAAGAACCACTCAGCGCGAGGACCGAGATAGGGTGGAGTCAAATAAAACCGAAAGAGACCGCCAGCGATCTCCCCCTCCGAAGGTTATGAATTACGCGAACGAAATTAGCGGCATGAAAGCCGACCAATTCATTATGAAAAATGAATTGGGGAAAGTTCAGGAGCAAGGCGCCAAAACTCAGGAGGAGCTGACCAAGCTTACTACCATGATGGCGACCTTCCTGAATAAGGGGGATAAGCCGAAAGAACCCCCGAATGAGAGAAAAGAGGCCAAGGCCTGGGAGCGCCCCAGGTCGAGTTCTCCTTCCCCCAGCAGGGCGCAGTGTTATTCTTGCTGAGGCTACGGACACTTTCAAAATAAGTGCCCATCGAAGAGCCACAACAATCAAACTGTTACGGATAGGAGAGTAAGGTTTTTCGGCCCAGACGTCAAACGAGTGGGGCCGAACTCACGAGATCGTATTTCGACTCGTAAACCTTCAGAAGACCGCAAGCAACAGGTTACGGCTAGGGATTCAGTGGAGGAACCTCTGATAATGATTCAGCATTGTAAACCCTCTTTCCAGGTTGCGCTCCAGGTAGGGAACCTGGAGACAACTGCAACCGTGGATTCAGGAGCAATGGTGACAGTGATATCTGACAAATTGTTCAGAAAACCGAGTCCAGCTCCACCGATAATAAAAAGGATAGACTTTCAAACGGCGGAACGAGGGAGTAGAATGGAAGGGCATTACGTTGGACCGTTGGAAATTAAAATAGGCAATAAAATTTTTTACGAGTGCCTATACGTGGCACCGATAAGTGATTCGGTTCTGCTAGGATGTGATTTTCTGGTTAAACATAACGGACACATCTACTTCAGGGATGAGTTACTCTTTCTGGGGGACTGGGCAGTTCCAAAAGTGCCGATAGAACATATAAAATCGATTGAAAAGCCAGAAGAAAATGAGTTACAGGGCGTAACACCGGTGTCAGGAAATAAGCATGATCAGGGAGTTACTCCTCTGGCCAGCTTAGTCGATGAACACGCAGTAACTGCAGGTCAACTGGACTGTGCCGGTGACGCAAAGACGTCGGATGCCGAGCCAGCCGCCGAAATTAAAAACAAAAAAACTCAAGATCAGCAAAAAGTGGCCAAGGTGCTGTTGTGTGAAGACACCACAATTCCTGCCAACTCGGTCGCCCTGTTGCGATGCACAATGGAACCGTCACTGTCAGCTACAGATTTTATAATTGAACCAGTTCAAGCAGAACCGATGTTAGGTCTACGCTCCGTTCATTCTAAACATTCTGAACCGGTCCTCTGCATGTTTAATGTAAACAATCACAGCCTGTCATTGAATAAGTCCCAAGTTATTGCTGAAGCCCATGGGGTGGACTCTGTGTTAGACACGGGGTCAGGCCCAGGGGCTGTGATGCTGCCTGCATTAATAATAACGGAGAAACATTTGAGCAAGCTGCCGCTGACCTACTACAAATTATGATTGATGAAGTGGAGTTGCCTGGGGTGCACCGAGTGACTTCACATCAAGAGTTCGAGCAGTCTCATGACCACGAATCGAAATTGGGGAATCCGCTGAGTATTCCACCGCATTTGACAGATTTATACGAGCGCTCTTCCAAGCTGTTAAGTCAATCTGAAACAGAGGAATTAGCCGCTCTATTGGTGGAATACCAGGACGTATTCGCCAAGAATGATTATGACCTTGGCAATTTTAAAGAACTTCAACACAGTATAGACACAGGTACCTCCCCACCCTTGTGCCAACAAATGAGGAGAACACCTATGTGTTTTGTTGATGAGGAGGAGGCCCACCTTAAGAAAATGTTGGAGGCCGGGGTAATCCAGCCCAGCATGTCAGAATGGGCCTCCCCCCCCCCCCCCCAGTACTCGTGAGGAAACGCGACAAAACGGTACGCTGGTGTGTCGATTATCGGCGGTTGAATACAGTCGCGCGAAAGGAAGTGTATCCCCTTCCCCGAACGGATGAGTGTATGGACGCATTGTCCGGAAACGTGTGGTTCGGAAAGGCAGACTGTATGAGTGCGTACCACCAGGTTTCGGTGAAAGAGGAGGACCGAGAGAAAACAGCATTTCGTACGAAGTTTGGGAGTTGGGAGTTCAAAAAGATGCCTTTCGGCTTGTCGGGATCCCCTTATACCTGGTCACGTGTCATAAACTTGGTGCTCCAGGGGATGAATTGGTTAGTAACCTTGTCCTATTTGGATGACGTGGTGATAGGTGGTTTATCGGTTCGGGATCATCTTGGAAATCTCCGGGAAGTTCAGAGATTTCGACAATATGACCTCAAACTGAAACCCAAGAAGTGCGAGTTTTTCCAGCACCGCATTGAGTTCTAGGGCCGAATAATCAGTATGGATGGTATACAAATGAGTGAGGAGTCCACGAAGGTTGTTAAGAACTGGCCCATACCCACTACAACTCGGGAGGTGGAGAGCTTTTGTGGCCTTGTGAATTACCATCGGGCCTTTATCCCAGGGTATGCAGAATTGGCTAGACCTCTTTATGCCCTTACCGGGAAAGCTAAGTTCGAGTGGACTGAGGATCAGCAGGCAGCGCTTGATGCCCTCAAGGAAGTCTTAGTATCACCACCCCTGTTGACCATACCAAATCAAACGGATACTTTTATCCTAGATACAGACGCGTCAAATTTCGCGATCGGAGTTGAACTGTCACAGATTCAAGAAGGAAGCGAACGCGTCGTAGCATACGGTAGTTTTGTTTTAACACCTCAACAAACTCGGTACTGTACGACACGGAAAGAACTGTTGGCGGTGGTGCGGTTTACAAGGCAGTTTAGAAACTACCTTTTGGGCCGACCATTTGTAGTCAGGACGGATCACAGTAGTCTACGCTGGCTGATGGGGTTCCGCGAGCCGCAGGGTCAACTGGCCAGGTGGCTGGAGGAGCTCAGTCAGTATGACACGACTATTCAGCACCACCCGGGAGTAAAACACGCGAACGCCGACGCAGTATCAAGAATCCCGGTTGGGGACACATGCCCGCGATATACAGCCGGCTGTGAACCCAATGATTTGCCTTGCGGGGGATGTAATTACTGTCAAAGACTTAACAAATCCTGGACCAAATTTGAGGACGAGGTCGATGACATCGTGCCGCTGGCCCAGGGGTCGATAAAGTTTGATGGGGACGACAAACAACCCAGATATGCCAGAATCAGAGAGGTAGCATCTGAACCAGACATTCACCCTGGTGACGAAACAGGCGAGACGGTTGCTCCCAAGCTGTCGGACGATTCAGGCCGTCAGGACAGACGCTCTGACGATGAGGTGATTCTGACACAGGAGACCGAGGGGAATCCCCAGGACCCTGGGGGGGGGGGGGGTACCTAATTAAAACAGTGGGAAGCAGATTTACTAGTCCCGTCGGTACAATTAGATCTGACCCTTCAGGGTGGCCCTGGGAACCCGGAGAAGACTGGATGGACGATCCATCATGCAAAACTGGTATTTGCCCAGAGACCGGGGAGGAATACCCTGACGATCAACCATGTCAGGGTTGTGTTTGCCTAGAAACAGGATGGGCTCACTCACAGCTTAGAGTGACTTATCCGATAGAAGTGATAACAGTAGACCAAACAGGATCGACATCGACCAATGATGACGCAATAAATTTGACCGATGTATGCACGCTGGCTGAGTTGGGTGAAGTTCAGCGAAAGGACCCTGACACGGCTCCTATCATATCGTGGTTGGAGAGTAATACTGAACCGGGCCAGGGAGAGCTGTTTCTCGCTAGCGCAGCTACCAAATACATGTGGACAAATAAGAAACAGTTTGTTCTTGACAACGACTGTTTGTATAAAGTTAGAAAGTCTGGGGATAAGGTTCTAGTTCTTCCGGGGAAATTCTCCACTGAGGTGCTTACCTTAGCCCATGACATACCAGCATCGGGACATCAGGGCAAGGACAGGACAGGCGAACGAGTAAGGAAGGAGTTCTATTGGTACGGAATGACGCAGGACATTAATTCTTTTGTTGCAGCCTGCCCTAAATGTAATCAGGGAAAGAAACCATAGATATCGGGTGTTCTATCCGATATCTATGAAAGAAACCCAACAGAAAGGCCACGCATGACTTGACTACTTTCCATGCGGGAGTTCCCATGGAAAGGGTACATCTCGACTTCTTGGGACCCTTGCCATTAAGTAAATTTGGAAATAAATACATACTGATGATGACTGATCAATTTACGAAGTGGGTGGAGTGTATCCCGCGCCCTGACCAAACGGCCAAGACCACAGCTGCTGCGTCCGTAAATGAGTTTTTTGCACGATTCGGTTGTCCGCTACAAATATTCACCGATCAAGGCTCGTGTTTCGAAAGCAAGCTTTTTCGTGATATGTGTGAACTGCTCCGCATTCACAAAGCGAGGACAACTCCGTATAGGCCTTCTTCGAATGGCCAAGTGGAGAGGCAAAACCGAACCCTGATGAATGCGGTGAGGTGTTTCGTGGACAAGAATCAAAAAGACTGGGATAGGTTTTTACCGCAGTTGGCCGGGGCGATCAGGCCGTCAGTTCATCGACAAACCGGATATACCCCCAATAAACTGATGCTGGGAAGGGAGGTGAATCACCCCTCTGATCTGGTTTTTGAGTTTAAAGGGGAAAGTAAACCACGAAAGGACGTATCGCAGTACGTCTTAGATCTGGAAGGCGGGGTTAAACAAGCGCACGAGGTGGCTAGGACCAAATTGAAAACCGCATGCGAACTCATGAAGCGCGATTACGATCTGACTGTGGTGAAGCGTGCTTACAAAGTAGGGGAGCCAGTGTACTTGCTGGATACGGCAGTAAAGAAAGGGAAGAACCGTAAATTATCCCCATATTGGAAAGGTCCTGGCCTTGTTGCAGAAGTTTTTACGCCTTATTTGTATAAAGTCCAGTTTAAGACATCGGTAAATGTTCTTCACCATGACCGGTTAAAGGCTTGCAACGATCATGTATTGCCGCCATGGGTGATGAAATGTCTCGAGAATTTTAGGGAAACGGGCGTTGTTACAATTTTGAAGCCGGTGTTCTGCCTATGTAAGAAAGCATATCGTGGGTTTATGATACAGTGTGATTTTTGCCTTGATTGGTATCACGGCAGATGCGTGAATATAACCCCTGAGGACGCAGAACAAATTGAGGAGTACCGTTGTCCTAAATGCTAGTCTCCTGCATTTCAGATTCTTAAACATGGATGAAAGAGGTGCAGGGTACCGGGGTGATTTCTCAGTATCCTGATTTGCACCAGGAACTGCCACACCGTGGCCACAAAAGATTGTGAATGCTCAGCTGACTCTTCTCAACAGCCGGGGTTTCCCAGCAATTGAGGGGATGTCGGTTTTAAAATTGGGTTTTGGGGGGACTAAAGGGATCTTGGATCCTTTTCCTAATTCCAAAATTGGAGTTAACCTTTTTTGGCTTTAGAGATTGTTTGAAGCTCAGTCCGTGAAGTAAATTATCTCCACTCTCTATTCTGGATAACGTGGAGTAATTCCTAGTTGTCGGGAGTCCGCATTGTGGCATCTCCTGGGCATGATGACCTGTGGCTTTTTCAAATAAAACGAGGGAGAGTGTTGTAGAATTGGCATATTATTCGTATGGCGTCATTTGAAACAGGGTTCCGGTTCAGGGTGGAGTAATTCCGCCTGTGTTCTGGATCGTTCAAGACATCGGGAAATTCCTGGAAGTCACGTGGCTGTTTGGTGCCACGCGATTGGAAGAAAGGGGTGAATCTCTCTCTTGCTTCTCGGACTTCAACGAGTGAAGACGTTTCACGAATCTACACTGCGACTTGAAAGTTACCGGGTTTACCGACGTTTCGGCCTTGGGACGTTTCGGCCCTGGACGTTTCGGCCTGGACGTTTCGGCCTCCAATCGGGCCGAAACGTCCTGGGTATAGGGCCGAAACGTCCAGGGTTTTTTACTGAATTTTTTTTTATGATAATTTTTTTGTATCTTCATTTCTTAACTTACCTTTATCGAAAGTTAATTTATCCGTATTAATCCGTAACAATCCTTGAATAAAGCGGGATTTAATTTAATGTTCACTCGAGTTGAAGGCTAGTTGAAATGAATCAAATACAACAAGATTTTTTCCAGCAATCGGTGTTTTGGCAAAAAAAATGCACAGCAGTTGAATCAATACCAGTCTTCTGATGCATTGTTTGACACTTCTGATTAAAAGTTACTGATGAACTTTTTGAGTTTGTTTATACAAGCTTTTCGGAATAAGAGAGACTGATGAGTTGTTTGTATGTGTTGGTACAGCACTCTCGATCTGCTATCTTTGGTGACGTGCGTCGTTTCCTTTTCTGTCGCAATTTCAAGAGCTTAACTGTAACATGGAACCTTTTTTATCTTCCCAGACATATCAAACAGAGATTATCTGGCTGCCAAAAGGGGAAATATTGAACTGGCTTTTACATGTGACCTCTGCAAAAGGCTGCAAATCATAGAAGCTTCTTCTAATCAGACTACCGACAGTAATGTTCCCCTGCTTGCAAGTATGATGGACAACGAAAGGTAATTTAATTTCGTTTCTCGAATCGTTTTCTTCGTTGCGCGTAAAATAATTGTCTACTCCCTATTGTAATTGTATTTACTTCATTCTGTAATTTGGAAATTCAATTTTTCTATTGCAGTCGAGACATTGAACCGATGAGTGCTGAGCAACCTCCTAATATAAGTACTGAAGTTGATAATCAAAATGTTGAAAATCTTGCAGATTTAATGAACAATGACAGGTGATTACGCATTTTATTAACCCTTAGTTATGTTCACTCATTTTTAATTACCGTTTTATGCGTTGTAAATAATGTCATTGTTCATTTCTTTGTCATTTTAATAAATGGTTGAGTTGTAGTTATACTTATTGCTGACGAAGTAAGAAATAAAGTAGTTCTATTCTAATTGAACTGCGTGTTGTTAGTCATTTATTCCCTAATCCATATTATAACAGTTTGTGAATAGAAACTTACCTTTCTGGACAGAATAGATAATAAAGGATTTTATTAGAGGTGTCAATTGAACATTTTCCAATTAACACCCTAGTAACCTCTATTATCTATCCTGTCGAGGTAATTCCTTTCACTATTGGCTGTTAATATAGGAGGCCGAAACGTCCAGGGCCGAAACGTCTCGAGGCCGAAACGTCCCAATACCAGTTACCGAAGCCTTGACACGACGACAAATCTTTGTAAGTATATATTTTATATACTATTCTCATAGCATACTAATTTTTCTGTAAGCAGATTAGCCTACCCCATTCTGCTTCACTGTCCCCCGCTGGGAATCAAATGTATTTTGCGTCGCCTCAAAGCTTTGCGTGATACATTGGCCTACATATCTACACTTCAGGGGTAACCAGGCCTTCTCAACCGAGAACCACGACAAATCAGCGACCGGCCAAAGTGTTACTACATGTATTATTACTCGAGTTCTGTCCTTCTGGAGGTTTGTCAATATGCTCAGCTGGTGATCTCGTCATTTCAGATCGACCTCTCATTGCTGATTTCGTTGCAGCTTGTCTGCCAGTAGTCTTTGTAAGACTGTGACCCGGGGCCCTCCTGGCCCTCACAGTCTTTGAGAGACCCGTTCAAATCTAGTCTGACTAAAAATGAAAGAAACTGACCGCATTTGGGTCGACTCAGTTCACGCTTCATATCGAAGACACAAATCACATAATCAACATTCTACTTGTCGTACTCAGCCCAAATATAATTTATTTACGTGTCTGCATCATTTTTTAACGCAAACACAGCATCAAATTCAAGAAATGTTGAAAAATATCCGACTTCAACACGTCAAAAAACACCGATTTCAAAGATATACAAATTGTACTACACATGCGCACAGTATCTGTGCGCATGCGTAGTCCAATTTGTTTATCTTTGAAACGTGATGTTATTTTACGTGTTGAAGTCGGATATTTTTCAACATTTCTTGAATTTGATGCTGTGTTGCGTTAAAAAATGATGCAGACACGTAAATAAATTATATTTGGGCTGAGTACGACAAGTAGAATGTTGATTATGTGATTTGTGTCTTCGATATGAAGCGTGAACTGAGTCGACCCAAATGCGGTCAGTTTCTTTCATTTTTAGTCAGACTAGATTTGAACGGGTCTCTCAAAGACTGTGAGGGCCAGGAGGGCCCCGGGTTAACAGTCTTACAAAGACTAGTCTGCCAGTGATAACCTCAATCGAAAAAACGTACATATAACCGATAATATAACTGATAATTGTTGTTATATTGGTGCGATTGTATACAGACATGCATTGACACGTATCTCGTGAAATATCAAGATGAACAGAAACTCCGTTTTTGAATTATCCGAATCTTAACTTAAGCCAAGGTGTTGTAAAAGTAAGGAAAAGTTTCCTTGAAAAAAGGGTATACGGACGTTTCGTCCGCAAGCCGAGTCGTCCGCTTGTCAAGGAAAATATATTGTCTGCACATTTTCTACATTTCGAACAAGACACCCACCCCCTACTAACGTGTGACATTTTCCCAGATTAAACCCAATATTCTCACAAAAAAAGCCTCCTGATGTTGTATTTATGTTACGAGTGTGATGTACAACATCATCTTTAAGGTTTGAAACACAAATGATGTCAAAAATTGGCTGATCACCCCCACGTCACGTCTTGCAAATTTTTGCCCCCCCCCCCCCCTCCCAGGACCCACCTTCCCCTGGAATAATTGCAAAATTATAAGATTATGTTATGGAACTTGATATAACAAGTTTTGATGCATTTCTTAATATGATTATAACATGTTTTGATGCGTTTCTTAATATTATTAATTCCTATAATACATTTGCTAATAATTTTGTGATTATTCAGTGTAAAGCGCCGGTGATACTCTTCCAAGAATAATTGCAAAATTATAAGATTATGTTGCAGAATTTAATAAACCATAAATTTTGATGTGTTTCGTAATATAATAATACATTTGCTAATAATTTTGCTATTATTCATTGTAAAGCGACAGTGCACCACGATGAATAATTGAAAAATTATAAGATTATGTTGCAGAACTTAAAATAACAAATTTTGTTGCATTTCTTAATATAATTAATTCTTATAATACTTCTGCTAATAATTTTGCAATTATTCACTATAAGGCGCCGGTGGAGCTCTTCAAGGAAAAATTGCAAAATTATAAGATTATGTTGTGGAACTTAATATAACATACATATACCTTAAGAACTTTTACTGTAATAATATAATTATTATAGGTAATCCATTGAATAAACAGTAATTAAAATTTATTAGATGGCTGGATAGTTTATTTTGTTCTGACATTTCTGTTTTCAGAATTTCGTACACGTATATGAAATTTAATGCAAGGAGGTACATTAAGATATATTACAATGGAGGTACATTAAGATATATTACAATAGGTAATATACAATAAAGTATACAATAAAATTATTATATAAATAAATAAAAAATGATTCAAAATACAATACTTGAATACTTTCCCCCAGCAAACGAGTTTCGGACGTGTTGGGTATAATTGTAGAGGACGACTTGGGTCAAATTGCAGCGGACGATTTGGTTAGCAGACAAAATGGGTGTAATTCAAAAAAGTGATACTGACAGGTTGCTTTCAGTCCCGTTAGAAACCAAAACAAAGTAATAATGTGTTACTTTTTGGTGCATCTGTATTTCTGAACAGTGCTTCGTAGTTTCAAACACTAAAAAATGAAAAATAATAACCCTTTTGGATATTTACCGCCATTGAAAATGGCATGTCATCTTTTTTCGGGAACTGGGGGAATCTTCAGCCTGCGGAGAACTAGGCCCAGGGAAGAATCATCCAAAAGAAAATAGTACACATCTGTTAGGATATTTTATATACGCTACGATATTCATTTTAACTCCTGAAAATAATTCTTAAAAAAAATATTAATAGATTGTTCGATATTTATTGAAAAAATATTAATATAATATATTGTCGAGCAATTATCTCTGCAGTAAATTCACATTCAATGTGTTCCGTAATAATTAACGTCTCTCATCTGTTAGAATGTATCCAATCACTTTGGCTCCAAGTCATTTCGTCCTCTGGTCAATTCAACCTCAAAGTCATCTCTGCCCTAGTCACTTCAGTCCCTTGGTCATTTTGGCACCATTTTAAGTGTAGAGATCTATAAAAATGAGTGCATAGTTCATGTTTAGAAATAATGGGTAAATACCTTTATTAAATAATGTTCAGTTATTTGTATTTACACAGTGTACAGAAAAGTTATATATGACATTAAAAATTATCCATGTGTTCAATTTTACATACATTTAAGATGCTATCTGTATAAGTATAAAGAGAAATTATTTTACTTTGAAATTTTGCAAAGTTCTGGAATATGCATTCATTTATTCATATTGTTATGCACAATTCCTAGTCACCTTCCAGTTTGAGGTTCACAGGGTTTCTTTTTCTTTTCTTTTTTCTGAAACAACCACCAAACTGCGATTTTGATACTACCATAAATATGTCTACATTTTCTAAAACACAGAGCAGAATCTTTGTAGTTATGCGCAATTCCTAGTCCCTTTCCAGTTCGATGTCCATGGGGGTCTGACCCCAGTACCCCACTTCCAAGGCATACACTCAAACCAAATAACATTACTGACCCTCGCTTCTGACTCTCGTAGATTCATAAGCAAATAAAATTATTCATGTCGCAAGGGATTTCAAATCCCACATAGTCCATGTGCACCTTTGACGTGCTGAAACTTTTCTTTTATTTATTCATCATGAAAGAAAATCTACTAGACATATATCATGTTTACCTGAATATCTAATTTAGAGATATAAATGTTGAAAAAAAATTAAATAGAAAAATGTTAAAATTCAAACAATATTTGAAAATATTTAAAGAGGCCGAATTGACCTGAGGCTGTAATGACTGGGGCCGAAATGACTTGGGGCCAAAGTGACTGGAATTCGTGAGAATTGCATCCAAACTGTCCTCCAACAATTTGACCCAAACTGGATACTAATCTAACCCAAACCATTCTTTGGCAATTTGCCCCAAACTGTTCTCCAGAATAGGGACACATCACATGATTCTTATTGATTTATTTATTGGGGTTTAATGACACTTTGATAGCCAGGGTCACTTCATGTCGGACAGTTTTGCATGTGGGAAAAGCCAGAGAGAACCACCGAGCAATTACAAACATCTAACATACAAATAGCACACAAGCTGGGTTAGCATTGGTTGAAGACAAGTGTTCGATTGACATGCAGTATACCTTGGTACGCAATGGCTGTACGTGGGCAATGGGAATGAAGTGTATTGCCCAAGGAAACAAAGTGGTTGCCGCAGGTGGGATTTGATAGAGGACCCTTTGGCTTGCAGCCTTCACCTCTAACTACTGAGCCCTTTAACCTTCAAAACTGTATTGTACCAGCTAAAACATGTTGTAGAATGACCACATGAAAATTTCACAAGTACATAGATTCATTATTAGTTTGTGATATTTGTTTTTGCTGTACATAGGAACCCTGTTAATTGAAGAGCCACTTTGCCAATAACATTATTCAGTTAGCAGGAGTATTCAATTAACAGGGATTGTGTCACTTTCCTGTATTCCAGAGATAAACTTAGCATTTATTCTATTATATTTTGTTTGACAGAGCTCCGTGAGCTCTGTCAAACAAGATACAATAGATTAAATGCCTGTATTGAATGTACTGAGGCCCAATTGGTCTATAACCAAAGGAAAACTGGGAAGAGTCAGGGCAATTTCTCAACATGTTACAAGATTTTTTATTCAATTAATAGAAGATTACTCTATAACCTATATTCAATTACCAGGTCAAATTTGTACTGGAGGTAAATGGTTTTGTGTTGGGAAATTATATTCTATTAACAGGGATATACAATTAAGATATATCCAATTAAGTGGGCACCTGGGAAGAGTCAGGGCAATTTCTCAACATGTTACAAGATTTTTTATTCAATTAATAGAAGATTACTCTATAACCTATATTCAATTACCAGGTCAAATTTGTACTGGAGGTAAATGGTTTTGTGTTGGGAAATTATATTCTATTAACAGGGATATACAATTGAGATATATCCAATTAAGTGGGCACCACTGTATAACCATGACCCCCCCCCCCCCCTCCACACACCCCAATCAAAACCATCATTCAAAGGTCTTGGATTCAGCAAATTTGATTTCTTTATTTATTGGGGTTAACAACAATTTTTACAGCCAGGGCCACCCAACAGTTTTACTGGGGAAGGAACCCAGCCAGAGCACCCGGAGAGAACCACCGTGCAACAATGACAAGCAACTGTCAGGCTTCTCAACATTGTAACTCCAAGCAAGCAGGGTTAGCATTGGTTGAAGACAAGTGCATCATCGATGTGCAGTACGCCTTATTTCAGTTGCCGCAATTGGGATTCGAGCTGAGAACCTCTCAGCTTGTTTTGGGAAGGTTTCTTTTGTTCCAGCTTCATTAAGGTTTGTTTCATATCGCACTTGTAATTTTGTTATAATTAGTAATCATAAATCCTTAAAATAAAACAATAGAAAAAATGCATAGAATATTTAAAAAAAAACATTTCTGTGAGGATTTGACCTCAGAGGTGATGACATTCGACCACGACTGACACTGAATATTCTCAGAAAAAGTATGAGGGCTGAATCTTCCTGTGACTGAATCTTCATGAACCCTTTTTTCAAACTAAATTGGCCATTACTTATAAAGCACCATAACTAAGGCAAAAATAATACTATGAAATTTCCAAGTCTAAAATTCTATAAATTCCAAATAAATTTACACAAGTTACATAGCAAAATGAAGGATGTGGTGAAAAGAACCCCAAAAGTATGTGTGCACCTCACGCACTGACACACTGTCGCCAACAGACATTAGCGGTTCCTGAAAGTGTGCTATCGGTACCATATTTGTACCATAACTGATAATAATAAAATAATATTTCATAAGAACAACAAACACTGGAATTCAAAATGCAGCCTCAAGGCAGCATGGTGGTGAATGCCAACGCTGTCAGATTGTCCTTGAAAGGGGGAGTCCTTTACAACTAGGTTTTTGCTTTGTGATACTCTGGATCCTCCCCATTTTTAGCTCAGCTTTGATATAGTCATATTTAAGGTTATATCATAGCAGGCAGTGCATCTGTTTGGGAACAACAATTCAATACGGCTCGGGCTAGAGGCTGCATTTATGAACCGATCTTTACGAAACTTCTTGGGTACCTTTGTTATCACCGTGGAACGAGAACAAGTGTTTTGGGGTGCGGTCCAAAGTGCAAGATGGCCTCCAGCAGCCATTTTGTACAGAAATTAGTGCAATGAGCTTTTTGTACAGAATTTTTGTATGAAAGTTCTGATTTGAATAAATTTTTGTATGAATGTTTAGTAACATGGAGTACATCACATATAATACAGGTTTTTTTCTCGTGCTGAAATTATGCAAATTAGATGAACTTTAATTTATTCAGTGCTACTTACATGTATACCCAGTAAGTGGACATGTCAATATGACTCGGGCTAGGCTGTATTTATGAACTGATCTTCATGAAACTTCTTGGGTACCTTTGTTATCACCTTGGGATGAGAATGAGTGTTTTTTGGTGCAGTCCAAAATTCAATATGGCTACCAGTGGCCATTTTGTACTGAAATTAGGTACAATCAGTTTTTTTTGTACAGAACTAATATACAACTTGGGCTAGAGGCCGTATTTATGAACCGATCTTTACAAAATTTCTTGGGTACCTTTGTTATCACCATGGGGTTAGATTGAGTGTTTTGGGGGGGAAGTCCAAAATTCTAGATGGCCGCCGGCAGCTATTTTGTACAGAAATTACTGCAATCAGTTTTTTGTACAGAACTTATGTATGAAAGTTCTGATTTGAATACATTTGTGTATGCTTGTTTAGTAACATGGAATACATCACATAAAATACAGGTTTTTTTTCTTGTACAGAAATTATGCAAATTAGATGAACTTTGATTGATTCAGTGCTACTTATACACAATAAGTACACATGTCAATACGGCTCGGGCTAGGGGCTGTATTTATGAACCGATCTTCACCAAGCTTCTTGGGTACCTTTGTTATCACCTAGGGATGAGAACGAGTGTTTTGGAGTGCGATCCAAAATTCAAGATGGCTGCCAGTGGCCATTTTGTACCAAAATTAGATACAATCAGTTTTTTGTACACAACTTCTATATGGCTCAGGCTAGAGGCCGTATTTATGAACCAATCTTTACGAAACGTCTTGAGTACCTTTGTTATCACCGTGGGATGAGAGCGAGTGTTTTTGGGCGCAGTTCAAAATTCAAGATGGCCACTAGCAGCCATTTTTGTACCAAAATTAGTGCAATCAGTTTTTTGTACAGAACTTCTGTATGAAAGTTCTGATTTGAATAAATTTTTGCATGAATGTTTAGTAACATGGAATACATCACAAAAAATACTGTATAATACAGGTTTTTATCTCTTGCAGAAATTATGCAAATTAGATGACCTTTGATTTATTCAGTGCTACTTATACACTGTACGTGCACATGTCAATACGCTAAGGCTGGAGGCTGTATTTATGAACCGATCTTCATGAAACTTCTTGGGTACCTTTGTTATCACCTTGGGATGAGAACAAGTGTTTTTGGGTGCGGCCCGATATTAAAGATGGCTGCCGGCTTTCACACTGTTGCTTACTGAGGTGAAGTCACTTTACCATTACCAAGCTGCCTACTAAATTCCACTATACCATGATACTACCATAAATATGTCCACATTTTCTAAAACACAGAGCAGAATCCTTGTAGTTATGTGCAATTCCTTCCAGTTCAATATCCACGGGGGTCTGACCCCAGTGCCCCACTTCCAAGGCATACACACAAACCAAATAACATTACTGACCCTCGCTTCCGACTCTCGTAGATTCATATGCAAATAAAATTATTCAGGTCGCAAGGGATTTCAAATCCCACATAGTCCATGTGCACCTTTGACGTGCTGAAACTTTTCTTTTATTTATTCATCATGAAAGAAAATCTACTAGACATATATCATGTATACCTGAATATCTAATTGAGAGATATAAATGTTGAAAAAAAATTAAATAGAAAAATGTTAAAATTCAAACAATATTTGAAAATATTTAAAGAGGCCGAAATGACCAGGTATATTGGGGCTGAATTGACCTGAGGCCGAAATGACTTGGGGCCAAAGTGACTGGAATTCGTGAGAATTGCACCCAATTTGTCCTCCAACAATTTGACCTAAACTGGATACTAATCTCACCCAAACCATCCTTTGGCAATTTGCCCCAAACTGTTCTCCAGAATAGGGACACATGATTCTTATTGATTTATTTATTGGGGTTTAATGACACTTCGATAGCCAGGGTCACTTCATGTCGTACAGTTTTACAAGTGGGAAAAGCCAGAGAGAACCACCGAGCAATTACAAACATCTAACGTACAAACAGCACACAAGCTGGGTTAGCATTGGTTGAAGACAATTGTACGATTGACATGCAGTATACCTTGGTATGCAATGGCAGTACGTGGGCAATGGGATGAAGTGTATTGCCCAAGGAAACAAAGTGGTTGCCGCAGGTGGTATTTGATAGAGGACCCTTTGGCTTGCAGCCTACACCTCTAACTACTGAGCCCTTTAACCTTCAAAACTGTATAGTACCAACTAAAACATGTTGTAGAATGACCACATAAAAAATTCACAAGTACATGGTTTCATTATTAGTTTGTGATATTTGTTTTTGGTGTACAGTGGAACCCTGTTAATTGAAGAGCCACTTTGCCAATAACATTATTCAATTAGCAGGAGTATTCAATTAACAGGGATTGTGTCACTTTCCTGTATTCCAGAGATAAACTTAGCATTTATTCTATTATATTTTGTTTGACTGAGCTCCATGAGCTCTGTCAAACAAGATATAATAGATTAAATGCCTGTATTGAATGTACTGAGGCCAAATTGGTCTATAACCAAAGGAAAACTGGGAAGAGTCAGGGCAATTTCTCAACATGTTACAAGATTTTTTATTCAATTAACAAGAGATTACTCTATAACCTATACTCACTTACCAGGTCAAATTTGTACTGGAGGTAAATGGTTTTGTGTTGGGAAATTATATTCTATTAACAGGGATATACAATTAAGATATATCCAATTAAGTGGGCACCTCTGTATAACCACCCCCTCCCCACCCCCCCCACACACACACACCCCAATCAAAACCATCATTCAAAGGTCTTGGATTCAGCAAATTTGATTTCTTTATTTATTGGGTTTAAGAACAATTTTTACAGCCAAGGCCACCCAACAGTTTTACTGGGGGAGAAACCCAGCAAGAGCACCGGGAGAGAACTACCGAGCAACAATGACAACTAGCGAGCAACAATGACAAGCAACTGTCAGCTCTTCAACATTGTAACTCCAAGCAAGCAGGGTTAGCATTGGTTGAAGACAAGTGCATCATCGATGTGCAGTACGCCTTATTTCAGTTGCCGCAATTGGGATTCGAGCTGAGAACCTCTCAGCTTGTTTTGGGAAGGTTTTTTTTGTTCCAGCTTCATTAAGGTTTGTTTCATATCACACTTGTAATTTTGTCATAATTAGTAATCATAAATCCTTACAATAAAACAATAGAAAAAATGCATAGAATATTTAAAAAAAAAATTTCTGTGAGGATTTGACCTCAGAGGTGATGACATTCGACCACGACTGACACCGAATATTCTCAGAAAAAGTATGAGGGCTGAATCTTCCTGTGACTGAATCTTCATGAACCCCTTTTTTCAAACTAAATTGCCCATTACTTATAAAGCACCATAACTAAGGCAAAAACAATACTATGAAATTTCAAGGTCTGAAATTCTATAAATTCCAAATAAATTTACACAAATTATGTAGCAAAATGAAGGATGTGGTGTACAGTTAAAACTAGAAGTCCTGTCATCAATTGCGTGCAAATACCTTGCCATTTAGCGCGTTTATCGGCGCGTTAGGTCATATCGAGAGGCTATCAAATTCTCTAAGCAGTCTATGCACAAGCAGTGGTTCAGCCAATGGACGTCCAGGTTTAACCCGGAGGTCCATTGGCTGAAACATTGCTTGTGTTCGCTGGGAGTAATGGCAAGACTCTGTGGTAATTTGGGTATTTTCAATAGGAAAATTGCGCGCAATTCCTGTGTGAAATTGTGTCAAGATAAGCGCGCAATTCATGACAGGACTTCTAGTTTTAACTGTATAGAACCCCAAAAGTATGTGTGCACCTCGCGCACTGACACACAGTCACCATCAGACATCAGCGGATCCTGAAAGTGTGCTATCGGAACCATATTTGTACCATAACTGATAATAATAAAATAATATTTCATAAGAACAACAAACACAGGAATTCAAAATGCAGCCTCAAGGCAGCATGGTGGTGAATGCCAACACTGTCAGATTGTCCTTGAAAGGGGGGAGTCCTTTACAAATAGGTTTTTGTTTTGTGATACTCTGGATACTCCCCATTTTTAGCTCAACTTTGACATAGTCATATTTAAGGTTATGTCATAGCCCGTTGTCCGTGTTTTTGGGAACAACAATTCAATACGACTCGGGCTAGAGGCTGTATTTATGAACCGATCTTTGCAAAACTTCTTGGGTACCTTTGTTATCACCGCGGGACGAGAACGAGTGTTTTTGGGTGCGGTCCAAAATGCAAGATGGCCTCTAGCAGCCATTTTGTACAGAAATTAGTGCAATCAGTTTTTTGTACAGAACTTCTGTATGAAAGTTCTGATTTGAATAAATTTTTGTATGAATGTTTAGGAACATGGAATACATCACAAAAAATACTGTATTATACAGGTTTTTTTCTCTTGCAAAAATTATGCAAATTAGATGACCTTTGATTTATTCAGTGCTACTTATACACTGTAAGTGCACATGTCAATACGCTAAGGCTGGAGGCTGTATTTATGAACCGATCTTCATGAAACTTCTTGGGTACCTTTGTTTTCACCTTGGGATGAGAACAAGTGTTTTTGGGTGCGGCCCGATATTAAAGATGGCTGCCGGCTTTCACACTGTTGCTTACTGAGGTGAAGTCACTTTACCATAACCAAGCTACCTACTAAATACCAGAGGGAAGATTTTTCAGCGCACTTTTATTACTTCAGCGTCCATAATTTCAAATATGGCATTAAAACCAATCACATACTAGTACTGCTTGAATCTATTTACATAATCAGAATACACCATCAGGGGTGCATTAGCTCAGTAGGTAGAGGTGCAGACTGCAAGCCGAGAGATCCTCGGTTCGAATCCCACCTGCGGCAACAGCTTTGTGTCCTTGGGCAAGACACTTCACCCCCCCACTACCCATGTGGGGGCAAGGTATGCTGTGTACTAAGGCATACTGCATGTTCTTGGAGCACCTGTCTTCGAACAAGGCTAACCGTGCTTTTGTAGTATGTTGGGGAGCTCACAGTTGCTTGCCATTGCTCAGTGGTTCTCCTGGGGTACTCTAGTTTCCTCCATCCATAAAACTGCCATGGACACAATAAGCTGTTGTGTAGATAAATGTGACCTTAAACACCAATAAATAAATAATAAAAAGAACACACCACCTCATACCTGTTTCTCTCCTGTTTTCATTCACCTTGGTATCCCTCGGTTTGCCTCGGTGTTTAGTATGCCCGCCAGAAAAGGAGTGATTTCTTTTTCTAAAAGAGCAAAACAAGAAACATTAATTTTTAACAGGTAGCAACGAAATAATTTTCATGAAGCACACAATTTTATGTTAGTTAATAGCTGAAAAAACGCAGGGTGATATTTGCAAATCTTATTTTATTACTGGCATCAGGTACTGGTAATGAAAATTGTTGTTTGTCATACTTGATCAAGTTTCTGACAAAGCACATTATACTATTCCAATATGTTAGCTACTGGACATAAGCACACAATTTGATGTTGGTTTACCACTATATAGTGGTGCTTAGCCAGGATATCTAAGTTACATGTAGAGGCAAGAGTAATATCTAGTGGGAGTGGGGCCGGGTAATAAAGAATATGATGCACAGAATCACCTGAGCCACATAGCAGTGAGATAGGGGCGAGGACAAGAGGGTTTGTGACCCTCTCAGTGGAGGGCTCGGGTGCACCTCCCCCCCCCCCCCCAAAAAAAAATTTGAAATTCAAGACAGTAAAACACAATTACCTTGACTCTGTGTCCATTTGTGTCCATAGTAAGTTGCGAACAAGCATAAATATCTAGATATTAAAATGTCTTTTGGGTTGTTCATTATATGGGTTAACAGGAGAGAGGGGTGGGGGCATGAATGATATTGGGGACTGAATATTCTCAGAAAAAGTATGAGGGCTGAATCTTCCTGGGACTGAATCTTCATGAACCCTTTTTTAGCTCAACTTTCGCGAAGCCAAATTTGAGCTTATGCCATGGCCCATCGTCCGTCAACAATTGGATACGGCTCGGGCTAGAGGCCGTATTTATGAACCGATCTTTACGAAACTTCTTGGGTACCTTTGTTATGACCGTGGGACGAGAACAAGTGTTTTTGGGTGCGTTCCAAAATTCAAGATGGCTGCCAGCCACCATTTTGTACCGACGATGCAGAAATCTGTTTTTTGTACAGAACTTCCATATGAAAGCTCTGATTTGAATAATTTTTTGTATGAATGTTTAGTACCATGGGATACATCACATATAATACGTTTTTTTTTCTCGTGTGTAAATTATGCAAATTAGACTAACTTTGATGTTTTTTGGTGTTACTTTCAGCACTGTAAGTGCAAATGCCAATACGGATTGGGCTAGAGGCCGTATTTATGAACTGATCTTTATGAAACTCCTTGGGTACCTTTGTTATCACCGTGGGACGAGAACGAGTGTTTTTGGGTCCGGTCTGAAATTCAAGATGGCCGATGGCAGCCATTTTGTACAAAATTTGGTGCAATCAGATTTTTGCACAGAACTTCCATATGAAAGCGCTGATTTGAATAATTTTTTGTGTGAATGTTTAGTACCATGGGATACATCACATATAATACGGGTTTTTTTCTCGTGCAGAAATTATGCAAATTAGATGAACTTTGATTTTTTCAGTGCTACTTACACACAGTAAGTACACATGTCAATACGGCTCGGGCTAGAGTCTGTATTTATGAACTGATCTTCACGAAACGTCTTTTGTACCTTTGTTATCACCTTGGGACGAGAAGGAGTGTTTCTGTGTGCGGTCCAAAATTCAAGATGGCTGCCAGTGGCCATTTTGTACCGAAATTAGGTCCAATCAGTTTTTTGTCACAACTTCTACACAGCTCATATTTGTGAACTGATCTTCACGAAACTTCTTGAGTACCTTTGTTTTCACCTTGGGACAGGAATGAGTGTGTTTTGGGGTGCCTTTGTTATCACTGTGCTATGAGAACAAATATTTTGGGGTTCAGTCAGACCCACTCAGGGACTCAAAGATTTTTTTCTAGTTTAGCATCTGACTGTCACCCACCTTTACAATACTTTACCTATACATTTGTTACAGGCAACGGTCAGTATTTATGTACAGACTGTTACAATACTTTATATGTACCTTTGTTATCAGGTCATTACCTAGATGTTTGTCATTGCTGTGTCACATACTATACATGTACATGTCTTTGTCTTGACAAGTTGAGCTACAGTGTCATTGGCACTTTCATTTTCAAACTAAATTGCCCATTACTTATAAAGCACCATAACTAAGGCAAAAACAATACTATGAAATTTACAAGTCTGAAATTCTATAAATTCCATATAAATTTCCACAAATTATATAGCAAAATGAAGGATGTGGTGTATAGAACCCCAAAAGTATGTGTGCACCTCATGCACTGACACACTGTTGCCATCAGACATCGGTGGTTCCTGAAAGGGTGCTATCAGTACCATATTTGTACCATAACTGATAATAGTAAAATAATATTTCATAAGAACAACAAACACAGGAATTCAAAATGCAGCCTCAAGGCAGCATGGTGGTGAATGCCAACACTGTCTCATTGTCCTTGAAAGGGGGAGTCCTTTACAAATAGGTTTTTGTTTTGTGATACTCTGGATACTCTCCATTTTTAGCTCAACTTTGACAAAGTCAAATTTAAGGTTATGTCATGGCCCATTGTCCGTCTGTTCGGGAACAGCAGTTCAACACGGCTCGGGCTAGAGGCTGTATTTATGAACCGATCTTTACGAAACTTCTTGAGTACCTTTGTTATCACGTGGGACGAGAACGAGTGTTTTTGGGTGCGGTCCAAAATTCAAGATGGCCTCCAGCAGCCATTTTGTACAGAAATTAGTGCAATCAGTGTTTTTGTACAGAACTTCTGTATGAAAGATCTGATTTGAATAAATTTTTGTATGAATGTTTAGTAACATGGAGTACATCACATATAATACAGGTTTTTTTCTCGTGCTGAAATTATGCAAATTAGATGAACTTTAATTTATTCAGTGCTACTTACATGTATACTCAGTAAGTGCACATGTCAATACGGCTCGGGCTAGGCTGTATTTATGAACTGATCTTCATGAAACTTCTTGGGTACCTTTGTTATCACCCTGGGATGAGAATGAGTGTTTTTGGGTGCGGTCCAAAATTCAAGATGGCTACCAGTGGCCATTTTGTACTGAAATTAGGTACAATCAGTTTTTTGTACAGAACTTCTATACAACTTGGGCTAGAGGCCGTATTTATGAACCGATCTTTACGAAATTTCTTGGGTACCTTTGTTATCACCATGGGGTTAGAATGAATGTTTTTGTAGTAGTCCAAAATTCTAGATGGCCGCCGGCAGCTATTTTGTTCTGAAATTACTGCAATCAGTTTTTTAGCTCAACTTTGGCGAAGCCAAATTTGAGCTTACATGTATGCCATGGCCCGTCGTCCGTCTGTCCGTCAACAATTGGATATGGCTCGGGCTAGAGGCCGTATTTATGAACCGATCTTTACGAAACTTCTTGGGTACGTTTGTTATGACCATGGTACGAGAACGAGTGTTTTTGGGTGCGGTCCGAAATTCAAGATGGCTGCCAGCCACCATTTTGTACCGACGATGCAGAAATTTGTTTTTTGTACAGAACTTCCATATGAAAGCTCTGATTTGAATAATTTTGTGTATGAATGTTTAGTACCATGGGATACATCACATATAATATGGGTTTTTTTCTTGTGCGTAAATTATGCAAATTAGACTAACTTTGATGTTTTTTGGTGTCACTTTCAGCACTGTAAGTGCAAATGCCAATACGGCTCGGGCTAGAGGCCGTATTTATGAACCGATCTTTACGAAACTCCTTGGGTACCTTTGTTATCACCGTGCGATGAGAACAAATGTTTTTGGGTGCGGTCCGAAATTCAAGATGGCCGATGGCAGCCATTTTGTACAAAATTTGGTGCAATCAGATTTTTGCACAGAACTTCCATATGAAAGCGCTGATTTGAATAATTTTGTGTGTGAATGTTTAGTACCATGGGATACATCACATATAATACGGGTTTATTTCTCATGCAGAAATTATGCAAATTAGATGGACTTTGATTTTTTCAGTGCTACTTACACACAGTAAGTACACATGTCAATACGGCTCGGGCTAGAGTCTGTATTTATGAACCGATCTTCACGAAATGTCTTGGGTACCTTTGTTATCACCTTGGGACGAGAACGAGTGTTTCTGGGTGCGGTACAAAATTTAAGATGGCTGCCAGTGGCCATTTTGTACAGAAATTAGGTCTAATCAGTTTTTTGTACACAACTTCTATACGGCTCAGGCTAGAGGCCATATTTGTGAACCGATCTTTACGAAACTTCTTGGGTACCTTTGTTATCACTGTAGGATGAGAACGAGTGTTTTTGGGTGTGGTCCGAAATTCAAGATGGCCACCAGCAGCCATTTTGTACCAAAATTAGTGTAATCAGTCTTTTATACAGAACTTCTGTATGAAAGTTCTGATTTGAATAAATTTTTGTATGAATGTTTAGTAAGATGGAATACATCACATATAGTACAGGTTTTTTTCTCGTGCAGAAATTATGCAAATTAGATGAACTTTGATTTATTCAGTGCTACTTATACACTGTAAGTGCACATGTCAATACGGCTCGGGCTAGAGGCTGTATTTATGAACCGATCTTCACAAAACTTCTTGGGTACCTTTGTTATCACCTTGGGACAAGAACAAGTGTTTCTGGGTGCGGTCCAAAATTCAAGATGGCTGCCAGTGGCCATTTTGTACCGAAATTAGGTCCAATCAGTTTTTTGTCACAACTTCTACACAGCTCATATTTGTGAACTGATCTTCACGAAACTTCTTGGGTACCTTTGTTTTCACCTTTGGACAGGAATGAGTATGTTTTGGGGTGCCTTTGTTATCACTGTGCTATGAGAACAAATATTTTGGGGTTCAGTCTGACCCACTCTGGGACTCAAAGATTTTTTTCTAGTTTAGCATCTGATTGTCACCCACGTTTACAATACTTTACCTGTACATTTGTTAAGGCAACGGTCAGTATTTATGTGCAGACCGTTACAATACTTTATATGTACCTTTGTTATCAGGTCATTACCTAGATGTTTGTCATTGCTGTGTCACATACTATACATGTACATGTCTTTGTCTTGACAAGTTGAGCTACAGTGTCATTGACACTTTCATTGTACAGAACTTCTGTATGAAAGTTCTGATTTGAATAAATTTGTGTATGATTGTTTAGTAACATGGAATATATCACATAAAATACAGGTTTTTTTCTTGTACAGAAATTAAGCAAATTAGATGAACTTTGATTTATTCAGTGCTACTTATACACAGTAAGTACACATGTCAATACGGCTCGGGCTAGGGGGCTGTATTTATGAACCGATCTTCACCAAGCTTCTTGGGTACCTCTGTTATCACCTAGGGACAAGAACGAGTGTTTTGGGGTGCGATCCAAAATTCAAGATGGCTGCCAGTGGCCATTTTGTACCAAAATTAGGTCCAATCAGTTTTTTGTACAGAACTTCTATACAGCTCAGGCTAGAGGCCGTATTTATGAACCAATCTTTACGAAACGCCTTGAGTACCTTTGTTATCACCGTGGGATGAGAGCAAGTGTTTTTGGGTGCAGTTCGAAATTCAAGATGGCCACTAGCAGCCAATTTGTACTAAAATTAGTGTGATCAGTTTTTTGTACAGAACTTCTGTATGAAAGTTCTGATTTGAATAAATTTTTGTATGAATGTTTAGTAACATGGAATACATCACAAAAAATACTGTATAATACAGGTTTTTTCTCTTGCAGAAATTATGCAAATTAGATGACCTTTGATTTATTCAGTACTACTTATACACTGTAAGTGCACATGTCAATATGCTAAGGCTGGAGGCTGTATTTATGAACCGATCTTCATGAAACTTCTTGGGTACCTTTGTTATCACCTTGGGATGAGAACGAGTATTTTTGGGTGCTGTGGCCCGATATTAATGATGGCTGCCAGCTTTCACACTGTTGCTTACTGAGGTGAAGTCACTTTACCATTACCAAGCTACCTACTAAAAATACCAAAGGGAAGATTTTTCAGCACACTCTTATTACTTCAGCACCCATAATTCTCAAATATGGCATTAAAACCAATCACATACTAGTACTGCTTAAATCTATTTACATAATCAGAATACACCATCAGGGGTGCATTAGCTCAGTAGGTAGAGGTGCAGACTGCAAGCCGAGAGATCCTCGGTTCGAATCCCACCTGCGGCAACAGCTTTGTGCCCGTGGGCAAGACACTTCACCCCCACTACCCATGTGGGGGCAAGGTATGCTGTGTACTAAGGCATACTGCACGTTCTTGGTGCACATGTCTTCGAACAAGGCTAACCGTGCTTGTGTAGTATGTTGGGGAGCTCACAGTTGCTTGCCATTGCTCAGTGGTTCTCCTGGGTACTCTAGTTTCCTCCATCCATAAAACTGCCATGGACACAATAAGCTGTTGTGCAGATAAATGTGACCTTAAACACCAATAAATAAATAGTAAAAAAGAACACACCACCTCATACCCGTTGCTCTCCTGTTTTCATTCACCTTGGTATCCCTCGGTTGCCTCGGTGTTTAGTATGCCCGTCAGAAAAGGAGTGATTTCTTTTTCTGAAAGAGCAAAACAAGAAACGGTAATTTTTAACAGGTAGTAACAAAATAATTTTCATGAAGCGCACAATTTTATGTTAGTTAATAGCTGAAAAAACGCAGGGTGATATTTGCAAATCTTATTTTATTACTGGCGCCAGGTATTGGTAATGAAAATTGTTGTTTGTCATACTTGATCAAGTTTCTGACAAAGCACATTATACTATTCCAGTATGTTAGCTACTGTACAAAAGCACACAATTTGATGTTAGTTTACCATGATACTGGTGCTCAGCCAGGATATCTAAGTTACATGTAGGGGCAAGAGTAATACATGTATCTAGTGGGAGTCATAAAGAATAGAGCCTCGTACTGTACAGAATAGCATGGGTGGTCACACACCCTCTTGTCCTCACCCCTATCTCACTGAGCCACATAGCAGTGAGATAGGGGTGAGGACAAGAGGGTGTGTGACCCTCTCATCAGTGGAGGGGTCTGGTGCACCCGCCCCCCCCCCCCCCCCCCTAAAAAAAAAAAAAAAAAAAAAAAAAAAATTGAAATTCAAGACAATAAAACACAATTACCTTGACTCTGCTGTCGTGGACTGGTCACTTTCCATGGATGGGCAATATTTCTGCGGATGCAATGATATTAGTTTTCAAACATTGTTTACAGCAATAATCATCAAAAATTTAATTAATGAACCACAGGATACAATTCGGTGCTTCATTAATTAAAATTTTATCGATGATGATTTTCTATTACCTGGAAAAAACATGCATGGACATCATGCACTGCCCATGCAAGGATTATGACCAGCAACTGTACTGTATGTCTGTGTCACTGCTATGAGCAGGGACTAATCTAAATGGGTGGATGTGTTTACAGATATTAATATTTTTTAAAACCTGATAAAGTAATATAAGTTTATGAACAACCACAACATTAACTTTTAATTACAATACTCCTAATTCCTATTAAACATATATGAATGTTTATTAATTTTGTGGAATTTTTACACTGTTTATGAAGCTTATTTGGGCCTGTATGACTGTATGTTTGTTAAAATTGCCCTTCCACTACGGAGGACTTTTTGAAATCAGTCTACACTGGATTGTGTGGTATACCTTTGTGTAAGACAGCGTATTCATTGTAATAATATTCATGCATAAGTTCATGTTCTTGGTTTGTTTTAGGCCTCATACTCTACAGAATAGCATGGGTGGCGGTGTATTCCATCGCTTGAGTGCAAGAAGGCTTTGCAATGCTACATGTATAGCATAAACCTTGTTGCACTCCAGAGACAAATTTATCAATTTTAATAACGTGGGTAAAATATCGGACATGAACCATTTAATTTGTTTTTTTTTTAGCTCACTTCGACAAAGTCAAGCAGGGCTTATCTAATCAGTCTCTGTCCATTGTCCATCCATCTGTCATCCATCAACACCATGTTTTGGTCAATTCAAGTTAAAGTTTGTGTGAGTAATGGTACCAAAGGGGTATTGCATTTTTGTTTAACTCAACATGCCCAGCCCCATAGGGAGGGGGTGGAGTAAAATGCTCCCAAAATATTTTTAAAATCTTATGAACCAGTGGGTACAGTGACTTGATATTCGTTATGGAACTACCTTTTGAGGTGTAGAATCACACTTTGTGAAGCAATATTTGGCTTTGTAATGGCAGTGGTTAGATTTTTGGTACCACCCAAAATTTCTATTTTCCAAACCGATGGTCCGATTTGAATGAAATTCAGTATGTGGCAATATTGGGTCATAAGTACTTGCCTCATGCAAAAAAACCCCTGCATCCCCATGGGAACCCCAGGAGCAAAAAATAGAAATGTTTTCAAACTCCCATGTTTCCCAAACCACTTGGAACAGAGAACTGTTATGTGGTATGAAGCATCCTTAGGACCAGTAGAATTGAATGGTAAAAAAAAATGCTCTCTGTTGTTGTTAGAGAGTTCTGCAGAGGGCATCAGAATAATGTTGTCACAGCATTTTTGCAAACATTTTAGAAAATCTTTTCTCAAGAACCAATGTTCAGAATCTTTTGATATTTGGTATACAGCATCCATAGAGGGGGTCAGATACAAGTTTGTTAAAATGAAGCCCATTCGTTCATATTTGGGCTCAATGCAGGAGCCCAAATTTTATGGGGAATTTCTTTGAAAATCTTCTTCAGAACCATGAGTCAGAATTGTTTAATGTTTGGTACCCTCATTCAGGGCTTGATTTAATCTGAAAATTTTGAATAGCAATTTACTATTCACCCTGGAAAATTGATTAGCAGTTGATCCAAAAGCACTTGAAACTAATAAATGTTGAATAGCAAAATTCAGAAATTGGAGAGCAAAGTGCTATGCTAATCCAGTTAAATCGAGCCCTGCCCTCATTGTTATGATGGTCAGATTCAAGATTGTTCAAACCAAGTCCCTATGTTAATATTTGGGCTTCCTTTGGTAGCCCAAATTTTAACTTAGGGCTATATGGGGAAGTTTTTTTAATAAATCTTCTTCTTCAGATCCACCAGTCAGAATACTTTCATATTTGGTATACAACATCTCTAGGGGGGGGGGGGGGGGGAGATTCAAGTTTGTTCAAATTGGGTCTGTAGGTTAAAGTTTGGGCTCGCTATGGCAGCCCAAATTTTACCTAAGTGCAATATGAGGAAATTTCTTTAAAATTTTGTTCTTCAGATCCACCAGTCAGAATGCTTTCATATTTGGTATACAGCATCTCTAAGGAGATTAGATTCAACTTTGTTCAAATCGAGTGCCTGGGTTGATATTTGAGCTCCCTATGGGAGCCGGAATTGGCCAAGTAGCTGAAGAATTAGACATTTTTTATTCAGTACCCTCAAGAGGTGAAGAGTAATCTACATAGGTTGTATCAAGGGGCTTGAGAGGGGAGCTCCACATTTTACATCATGATCAACTAAAGAAAAGGCATGATGCTTGGACTGTTTTTGTCACTCCTGAGGGGCTCAAAGATTTGCAGTGTATCCTATGGAGATGGATTGCTTAATGTAGATTCATTCTTGGACTCTTATATCGTGTTCTGTTCTCTGTTTATATCGTGTTCTGTTCAAGGTGAGCGCTTCAGGCCCTGTTGGGCCTCTTGTTTATTTATTTATTTATTTATTTATTGGGTTTTAACAACACTTTCGAAAGCCAGAAGCTACAAGTTTCTTCTCTCCTTGAACCAAGCGTCTCGCCCAACTGCAGCACTCATGGTCCACTGAGTTTTTAGCTCACCTGACTTTCAGTCAGGGTGAGGTGTAGTGATCACTCGCCGTCTGTCGTCCGTCGTCCGTGAACATGGTGTTTGCGTCTTCTCCTCCAAAACTGCTCACCTGATTAATCATTTAAGTGAAATTTGAGATGCTTGTTTGTTATGACATTGCATTTTGATTTTGCTTAAATCAAGTTGCCTTGCCCCTCAGTAGGGCCATGCCCAACAAGGTTGCCTAAATCTTAAAAAAATCTTCTCGTGAACCAGGAGTAGCAGAGATTTGATATGGTGTGCTGCTTCCTTTTGAGGTGTAGACTCAGTTTAGTTCAAGAGAAGTTTGTGGGTCTTTATTTGCCTTCATTATTGGAGGGCAAGTATTTTCGCCCCGCCCAAAATTTCTGTTTTTCGAACCAAGAGGCTGATTTGAACCAAATTTAATTTGTGGTTTTATTTGATCATAAGTAATTAATTTATGCCCCAAAATATTTTCCCATCCCCCCATGGGAACCGAGGGAGCTAAAAATAGAACAAAATTCAAAATGCACATATCTCCAAAACTACATGGCACTGAGAATTCTTATTTGGCGTGAAGCTTCCTTGGGACCAACAGAATGGAATGGTCTAAGCAAATTTCTGTCAGGTCTATCATGGGGTACTTTTTCAGGACTTTAAAAAAGTGCTTAGTCAGCATTCTGTAACACTGTGGGTAATGAAGAAAGCATTTAAGACTCTTCTTCACCCAATTCACTCCTCCAAAACCTTTCAAATTTCACATATACCATCTTTGGAAGATTTTTTTACACGTTTATTGAAATCAAATCCCTGGGTCCATTATTGGCCTCTCTATGGGAGTCCAAATGTTGAAATTAGTGCAGTATGAGGAATATTCTTTAAAAATCTTTTTCTTCAGACCCACCAATCAGAATCTTTTGATATTTGATATTTGCTATGCACCATCATTAGGCGGGTGAGATTTAAGCTTCTTCAGGCCAAGCCTATATTTTGGCTCTCCAGGGTTTCGCAAATTGCGAGAACGGTGATTTCATTTCTGTGATGTTCTTGCAAATGCTTGTTAAGAAGATCCATATTTACCATTCCTCCCAAAATATAAGTATTTTTCATCAGATAAAATTTAATAAAATTAAATTAATTTTAGAGCTGAAATGATTAAAGGGTTTTCGTGATTGATTAATTGCATGGGTTAACCTTGGTTAACCAATTAATCACTTGCCCCAATAGGTAGCTGAATAATTGCTGTACCGTTGACCATTTATATAATTAGAACTTTACTCAGCATAATGGACAAAACCGGGCAGCGCCATATACAAACATGTTCATTCAAATTTTATTATATTTTTAAATTTTTGTCTCAGAACATAGCTTATGACCCCTCATTGGAACAAGCTCATTATACCCCCGCTTCAAAAAAGTGGGGGCTATATAGGAATCGCCCTGTACGTCCGTACGTCCGTACATCCGTCCGTCTGTCCGTACGTCCGTCCGTACGTCTTTCCGGACATGAAATTCTTGTGTGCGCAACTCCTCCTACATTTATCAATCAATTTGGACAAAACTTTTCAGACATCATCACTACTAAGTGAACATGCGCATATTCCAAGATTTTTGATCTGCGACAATTTTAACCAGGTTATCTCCCTTTGACTTAGATTTATTGTGTCTTTCCATCCGAACAAATTCTTGTGTGCGCAACTCCTCCTACATTAATGAACCGATTTTGATGAAACCTTTCAAACATCATCTCTACTAAGTGAACATGTGCATATTCCAAACTTTTTAATCTGCGACAATTTTAACCAGGTTATCTCTCTTGAACTTTGATTTAATATGGGTTTCTACATGAAATTCTTGTGTGCGCAACTCCTCCTACATTTATCAATCAATTTGGACAAAACTTTTCAGACATCATCACTACTAAGTGAACATGCGCATATTCCAAGATTTTTGATCTGCGACAATTTTAACCAGGTTATCTCCCTTTGACTTAGATTTATTATGTCTTTCCGTTTGAACAAATTCTTGTGTGCGCAACTCCTCCTACATTAATGAACCGATTTTCATGAAACCTTTCAAACATCATCTCTACTAAGTGAACATGTGCATATTCCAAACTTTTTGATCTGCGACAATTTTAACCAGGTTATCTCTCTTGAACTTTGATTTAATATGGGTTTCTGCATGAAATTCTTGTGTGCGCAACTCCTCCTACATTTATCAATCAATTTGGACGAAAGTTTACAGACATCATCACTACTAAGTGAACATGCGCATATTCCAAAATTTTTGAGCTGTGTCAATTTTAACTAGGTTATCTCCCTTTAACTTAGATTTATTATGGGTTTCTACATGAAATTCTTGTGCGTGCAACTCCTCCTACATTTATCAATCAATTTGGACAAAACTTTTCAGACATCATCACTACTAAGTGAACATGCGCATATTCCAAGATTTTTGATCTGCGACAATTTTAACCAGGTTATCTCCCTTTGACTTAGATTTATTATGTCTTTCCATTCGAACAAATTCTTGTGTGCGCAACTCCTCCTACATTAATGAACCGATTTTCATGAAACCTTTCAAACATCATCTCTACTAAGTGAACATGTGCATATTCCAAACTTTTTGATCTGCGACAATTTTAACCAGGTTATCTCTCTTGAACTTTGATTTAATATGGGTTTCTGCATGAAATTCTTGTGTGCGCAACTCCACCTACATTTATCAATCAATTTGGACGAAAGTTTACAGACATCATCACTACTAAGTGAACATGCGCATATTCCAAAATTTTTGATCTGCGACAATTTTAACCAGGTTATCTCTCTTGAACTTTGATTTAATATGGGTTTCTGCATGAAATTCTTGTGTGTGCAACTCCTCCTACATTTATCAATCAATTTGGACGAAAGTTTACAGACATCATCACTACTAAGTGAACATGCGCATATTCCAAAATTTTTGATCTGCGACAATTTTAACCAGGTTATCTCTCTTGAACTTTGATTTAATATGGGTTTCTGCATGAAATTCTTGTGCGTGCAACTCCTCCTACATTTATCAATCAATTTTGACGAAACCTTTCGAACATTATCACAACTAAGTGAACATACGCATATTCCCAAATTTTTGATCTGCGACAATTTTAACCAGGTTATCTCCCTTTAACTTGGATTTATTATGGGTTTTCAAATGGGATTCTTGTGTGTGCAACTCCTCCTACATTAATGAACCGATTTTGAATACATGTTGCACATTGTAAATGTGTTTTTCCAAATGTAAACCATATATGTGTGGGCTCTTTACGTATTCAGTGCTGTTCTGTGGAAGGCCACATGCAAATACAAATTTCAACAACAAAAAATGATCTTTATGTATACATTTCCTTATGACCTTCGCCTACATGATCAGAAGTGCATTCCTCTAAAAACCCAAAGCGGGGGTATTAATCACCTTCAGTGATAGTTCTAGTTGAGCTTGTTCCAATAAGGGGGGGGGGGGGGGGGGGGAGGTCATAAGCTAAGTTTTTGAGACAAACATTGAAAATCTTTAGTAATTCAAGAATTTCTTGTGCAAGTATCGTCTGCTACCTGCATTTGGTGAAGGATTGAGAATGACTGTTTTCAGCTACTGATACAGTATAATGATCATGCAAGTGAACAAGTATTTTGGCACATAACTTAATAAACTGGCATGCATTTCTCTGTCTCATGCAATTGATGTGAGCCAGTGTGACAATGTTTGCCTGTTTTGGAGCAAGTTTGTTCCATAGTTAACCCATACAGGGTATTTTTTGTTTTTAAAAATTTGATTTACAGTTTCCATCTTGGTTTCAAAAAGTGATGATAAATAGTGAATATAAGCTTACCCAATATGAAAGAAAAATGGTTAGCAATTGGACATTTTTGTATAGCATTTTGCGATGTGAATCCAGCCATCAAATACCCTGCCATATAGTACCGTACTTCAAAAGTAACGGTTAACTGATCAATTACTTTTTTTATCAATCAAGATATTGATCATTGGTTAGTCGATTAATCGGTTAACCGTATCAGATCTAATTAATTTCTATAAACATGATTTCTGCAATTGCCTTTGATGTGGTGTTTCAACAATCTAACAATCTATGTATTTGAAGATAAATAAGCATAATTCATGTGATTACGACACATGTTGGAAATGGATCCCACAAAAAATATATTTGTGAAACCCTGGCTCACTGCGGGAGCCTGAATTATAACTTAGTTCAAAATGAAGAATTTTCTTTAAAAGCCTTTTTCAGATCCAGCAGTCGGAATGTTTTGATGTTTGGTGTGCAGCATCCTTACAGGGAGAGGTGTAGGGGCGTGGGGGGGGGTGAGATTCAAGTTTGTTTACGACAAGACCCTGTGTTCATATTTGGGCTCACTCTGGGAGCCTGAATTATAACTTAGTTCAAAATGAGGAATATTCTTCAAAACTATTCTTCACATTCAGCAGTCAGAATGTTTTGATATATACAGTATCCTTAGGGAGGTGAGATATAAGTTTGTTAAAGCCAAGTCCCTGGGTTCATATTTGGGCTTCCCGTAGGAGCCCGAATTGTACCAAAATTTTTATTTTCCAAATTCAGAGGCTGATTTGAAGCAAATTTGATATGATGGGCTTATTGGGTCGTACATGTAAGTGCCTAATTTATGCCAAAACATTTTCCTGTTGCCCTGTGGGAACTGCAGGATCAAAATATAGAAAAAATTTAAAACGCCCATTTCTTATCAACCTACTCACAATTGTTTACTACAGGCTTGCACTACAGTGGAAGTCCCTAACTCGGATAAAATACTCTCTATTTTTGTCTTTCCCAAGCAAGTTGGGAAAGAAAAGTGGTGCAAAAGCACCAATAAAAATAAGCCAAAACTGGGTCGAGTGCAACCGGCGCAGACCCAGTACGGGACGCTCTCTCCCAAGTACAACTCCACGACTTCCGTTGCCAGTGCGCATATACCGTCTCTAAAGACTCATTCTTTTTAAAATCCGCTTCGTGTCGAGATGTTTTTGCACGCTTATCAGTGTTCCACCAACTCGATGTTTGATGATTCCTGATTCATTATACCACAGTGTATCCTTTGTATTCTCAGGAACAGTGTTTTATATTCTCTTTTTTCTATTATATGTCCATAATGTATATTTATTTGCCCTCTCTCGAGTCGCGCGCGAATTTCGCGGGCCACGCGGTTCGGACTTAGATTATTTCACAATTATTGTTAATGCTTTTTTTGCAAAATTTTTTAATTGTGTTAGAGTTAGGTGTCAGCGGGGTACCACTCCTACAGTGTTTCTTCTTTCTGTTGAGAGTAGTCTTCCTGTTGGGTGGTTCCCGGTCGACCGTCTGGGGTCTTTGTTTCTGTCACCTTTCTCTCTTTGGGGGTGTTCTGTTTTCTGATCTCACCTTCTCTGCTCCTCTCACCTCTTTCATGCCTAGGACAATTCCTTGTGGGCAGTGTCTGCTGCCTAAGCATGTGGACGATGTACATTCGTCGTGTTCCTCCTGTAATGGGTGTTCGGCCGAGCGGCCGTGTGGTGTCTGTGGAACATGGTCTTCCACCTTTTGGGCGTCTGTAAATCGTGTCGTTCGTTCTCGTGCCTCCCGCTCCCGCGGGAAAGGAGAACGTGGTCGTTCGGGGCCTCCCGAGCCGACTTTGTCTGGTGAGAGTTATTCCTCCTCCGTGGGGGATGTGCAGTCTTTTCCTGTGGTGGATACTGCGGGAGCCGTTGAGTGTTCTGGTGTAGAGATGCCTGGTTCCGGGACTACGGTCCCCCTCCAGTCGACATCTGAGGCTGTCACTAGGGTTGTGACTCCTCCTTCGGAGCCGAGCCGGTGTGCTCTCTCCATTATTTCACCAGCCTCAACGACTCTCGACGTATCTTCTACTGCTGCTGGTCCGTCTGCTTCGTTGTCTGTTTCAGCCGGCCTCGGCTTTTCGCTGCAGGGGACTGCAGAACTGTCCGATACTGTAGACGTGGGATATCGGCCCCAGCCTTCCCTGACTTCAACTCGGCGAAGTCGGAAGGGGCTGCCGGCCGAGCCCATCGCTGTGGTCTCGTCGCCGTGGAGTACCACAGTTGTGTCTTTGGATTCGGATGTTCATAGTGGAAACACTATGAACTCCGTGGCGTTTCCGTCCGCTCACTCTGGTCACACGACCAGTTTTGGGGGACCAACGCCTTTTGTGCAGCCTGGACCTTCTGCCCCGCAGAGGTCCGCGGTGACTCTCATGAGTTCTCGCAATATTGATCCTCGGGGTGCATCGTACCCCTATACACGTCTGCCTTCAGATGTTTCGGCTGCCGCCCGTCGTCCCGCGTCGGGTGTTTTGGAGGATCGTGACCCTTCGCTGGTTAAGAGGGTCAGAGGTGAAGCCACTTTGCCGGTTCGCTCCCCTGTCGAACCGGTCGGTACAGGCAGTGAGCTTAGGGAGGCCCTCTCCTTACTCACTCAGGTTCTCTCAAAGAGCCTTCCTGTTGCTTCCAGCGAGGCTATGGGTGGTTTCCAGGCGCCTCCTATGGCGCCGCCTCCCGGGATTGGAAACAGGCCGGTTTCCGATTCCTCTGGTGTCCCGACACCATGGGAGGCGTCGGCTGGTTTGCCCACGATGGGCTATGTGTCTTCCGACTCTGGGGAGGAGTCCGACATGCTTGAGGTCGAGGGCCAGCAGTCTTCGGACTTGGGGGCGGCTCTTGACTTTGTGTTTGGGTTTCTGCCTGAGCTCAAACCTGCTAACCAGCCGACAGTGTCAGCCTGGCCGCGATCATCGGTCGCGCGCCAACAGCCTATGGAGCAACCTGCTTCTGGGCGCCTTCGACCGTGCCAGTCGGTACAGGTGGTTGAAGCTTTTTCAGCATTGGATGCCAAGCTGAATGCCAAGGCTTTGAAGACTTCGTTCTTCACCAGGGTTGACACCTTTTTGCCTCCTGTGCGTTATCGTTCCTACGATTCCGCCAATCCGTCAGTCTGCCAGACTTTGACGGTTCTGGATCAGGACTCCACTTCCCTCGGGCTTTCCAAGCCCAAGTCTGCAGTCATTCCAATGACGACTCTGGAGTCCACGTTGGGCTTATCTAGAGAGATGCTTGGCATGCTTTCTCTCTCAGATCACGTCGTCTCAGCTTTGGCTGCTTATCTGCCTCCAGATAAGTTTGACGAGGTACAGGCTCCTTTGCGTGTGCTGTCCAAGGCGCTTATGCACCTTACTCACACGCATGCCTGTAACACGGCCAATTTGGAATTAGTTCGAAGGGACGCTGTGCTGGACACAGGACGATCCCTTCCCGAGGAGCAGCGTGCTACTCTTCGATCTGCTTCTTTGGCAGGTCCGCAACTTTTCCATGGTTCCGTGTCGACGGTCCGGGATGAGGTCCTACGTCATTCCAAAGATCAGCTGCTGTTTCGTCAGCTTGATCAGCCTTCTCGGGGAGGCAAGGGCCGTTCCAAGCCTAACAAGTACCCTTCTGCTTCCTCTGTGAAGCAAAAGGCTGGTCCTTCTGCCGCCGCCTCTGCTTCTTACTCACGGGGTAAAGGTAGGGGTCGGCTGAATCGAGGGAAGTCTCAGGATTCTTCATTTAGAAGAGGAGGTGGTTTCTCCTCTCGCGGGCCTCGTCGGGGCTCGAAATGAAGGTCCTCACCTCGACTCGTCCCAGGTTGGAGGAAGGATAGCAGAGTTTGCAGACCATTGGACCACCATCACATCCGATCCATGGGTGTTAGATGTTGTTCGGTCCGGGCTGCACATATCCTTCCGACGGCACCCCACTCTGTCAAGGGTGCCTCTTCCAACCACAGTTCCTTCAGACGTTTTACGTCGGGAACTTTTGTCCACGGAGATTGCCAATCTCCTGGCAAAGGGGGCGATCGAGGTCGTCAAGAACGTTCAGTCAGTGGGTTTCTATTCCCGCCTGTTCTTGGTGCCGAAGAAGGACGGCCGACTCCGACTGGTTATCGATCTGAGCATCCTGAACCAGTCTATCATTGCTCCCAAGTTCAGCATGGAGACTTTCAGGTCGGTCCGCCATTCAATTCACCAGGGAGATTTCGCAGCCAGCATCGACCTGCGAGACGCTTACTTCCACGTTCCGATGCATCGGGCGTCACGGAAGTATCTCAGGTTCGCTTTTCTGGGGCGAGTTTACCAGTTCAAGGCCATGCCTTTCGGCCTCAACCTGGCTCCTTGGGCGTTCACCAGACTGATGTCGCATGTGATAGCGTTCCATCGCACACAGTCCAGGGTGACTACTTCGGCATATCTGGACGATATCCTCCAGAGGCATTCCAATGCTGCCTTACTGGAATCGGATGTCGCCACTCTGTTGAGCTTGCTCACGTCGCTAGGATTCAGAGTCAACGAGGAGAAGTCGGACCTGGTCCCTTCTCAGTCGTTTTGTCATCTGGGGATGTCTTTCCAAACCAAATTCAATTTGGTGGCTGTTCCCCAGGCCAAGGCTGTGATTCTCTCAGCTTTTGCTCTGACTCTGTCCCAGTCCAGGTCCGCGACCGCTCGGAGTTTTCTCCGGCTGATCGGTCTCTGCGGTTCGGTGACGGATCTCATTCCTCTAGGTCGGCTGCGTGTCAGACCTCTCCAACACTTTCTGCTCAGTCGTTGGAGACCGAATGTAGATTCTCTGGATCAGGTGCTTCCGTTTCCGGACTCTCTGTATCCTCACCTTCTTCCCTGGACAGATGTTCAGTGGATTACGCAGGGTGTTCCGCTGGACTTACCCACGTCCGATCGCGTCCTGACGGCAGATGCCAGCGATTTCAGATGGGGTGCGACGTTGGATCCTCTCGGTCTTTCCCTACACGGGATGTGGGACCAGGATCAAGCAGCTCTACACATCAACCAGAAGGAGCTTCTTGCTCTTCTTCTGAGTTTCAGGCAGTGGATCCCTCACTTGTCGAATCGCCAGGTCCTTCTACTATCCGACAATTCGACAGTGGTTGCTTACATTCGGAACCAGGGCGGCACGCACTCGCTTCCGATGTACGAGTTAGCTCGGGATCTTTTACTGCTCGCTCAGGAGGTTCACGCCGGGGTGGTTGTTCGTCACATTCCCGGTCGTCTGAACGTCCTAGCCGACTCCCTGTCCCGACAGGGCAGGGTTATTTCCACCGAGTGGATGCTTCACAGGGCAGTGTTCCAGTCGCTTTGCGATCTCTGGGGACGTCCCCACATCGATCTCTTTGCGACTCGTTGGAACCATCAGGTGGACACTTTCGTGTCCCCGTGTCCAGATCCTCTGGCTTTTGCCGTGGACGCTCTGTCACTCGATTGGAACGGTCTAGTCGGCTACGCCTTCCCGCCGGTTCCGATTCTTCCTCAGGTTCTCGCCAAAATTCGAACCTGCAGTTGTCGAATCATTCTGATCGCTCCCCTGTCGCCTCAGCGGGTGTGGATCAATCAGCTCCGCTCGCTGATGGCGGCGGTTCCGGCACGTCTCCCGCTACGTCGCGACCTTCTTTGTCAAGGTCACCCGAGGAGGTTTGACGTCGACCCGACTTCATTGTGCCTTCACGCATATCTTTTGTCAGGTCCTGTCTCCTCCGTAGAGGTTTTTCGAGACGAGCAGTGGAGTACATTTCTTCTTCAAGGAGGCACTCCACTGGTTTAGCTTATGCAGCTAAATGGAAGGTCTTCTGTCGATGGTGTGCTGATCACTCTATTGATTATGCCAATCCTTCGATTTCACAGATTGCGGAGTTTTCTGGTATATCTGTTTGATTCTCGGGGTCTCCAGCCTGTTACCATCAAGGGTTACAGGTCTATGCTTTCAGAGACTTTTTCTTATGTGGGGAAGCGTCGTATCGGCACTAATCCTTACCTCTCCAAGCTTGTTCGGCACTTTTCTTTGAAAAGGCCTCAGACTTTGCAGCTTACTCCACGATGGAATCTTTCGTGGGTGCTGCTTTGCTTGGGGGGGGGGGGTGGGGGCGCCGTTCGAACCTTTATCCCAGGTGGATATGCAATTTCTCACATACAAGACGGCTTTTCTGATGGCATTTGCTTCGGCCAGACGGGTTAGTGAGCTTCACGCCCTCTTGGTTGACCCAGCCTTTTTTAGGAGTTCTCCCAACAGTGTTACTTTTACCACTGATTGCTCCTTTTTGGCTAAGAATCAGTTACCAGATACTACTCCTCCTCCTATCTGTATCAGGGCTCTTCCCTCTGTTGAGGGTACTCGCCCTTTGCTCTGTCCGGTCCGTGCTATTCGCATTTATCTTGATCGGACACGCTTCATACGGAAGGGCAGAAAACGGTTTTTTCTGTCTCTCATTCCGGGTCGACAGAAGATCTCTCCTCAATCCATTTCTCGATGGATTTGTCTTGCTATTCGTACGGCTTATAGTCGTTTAGCATCTGGCGATTGTATTACCAATCGTATTTCTGCCCACGAGGTGCGGGCACTGTCTACCTCTTGGGCTTATTCTAACTCCGTCAAGTTGTCGGATGTTATGCAGGCAGCCTACTGGAGAAATGCTTCTACTTTCTCCACCTTTTATTTACGCCAGTTGCAGGAGCAGTCGGAGGACTTTTTTGCCTTGGGTCCTCTTTCTTCTGCTCAGGCTGTTGTCTGCCATAGCCATTAGGCTTCTTGAAGGTCAGTTTCAGCCTTGTGCTGTTACTGCCCTTTTTTCTGTCTGTGTGTCACACAGGCTCATATGTCTCTTTTCATTGTCCTTTACCAATGATTGCGACATTATGGTTGATAAGCCTCGGGACCTCTTCCTTCTGCTTCACGGTTCCAGTGCACTAGGGTTATGTGGGGGTTAGTTATGCGATTCCCTCCAGCCTTTTGTCTATTCAGCCTGTAGTAAACAATTGTGAGTAGGTTGATAAGAAATCTAAATTTTATAGTAAATTTCCTTTCTTATTATACCTACCACAATTGTTTACATGGAGGCCCTCCCGTCTTCTTTACGGGTAAAGAATCTTTCCTCCCCGCTGATCACATAACTCTAACGTTTACGGATTCAAAAAGAATGAGTCTTTAGAGACGGTATATGCGCACTGGCAACGGAAGTCGTGGAGTTGTACTTGGGAGAGAGCGTCCCGTACTGGGTCTGCGCCGGTTGCACTCGACCCAGTTTTGGCTTATTTTTATTGGTGCTTTTGCACCACTTTTCTTTCCCAACTTGTTTGGGAAAGACAAAAATAGAGAGTATTTTATCCGAGTTAGGGACTTCCACTGTAGTGCAAGCCTGTAGTAAACAATTGTGGTAGGAATAATAAGAAAGGAAATTTACTATAAAATTTAGATATCTTGAAAACTACATGGCACTGAGAATTTTGATTTTGTGTGACGCTTCCTTACGAACAGCCGAAAACAATGGTCCAAAAAAAATTGCCATCAGTTTTATCATAGGGAAGTTTTCCAGGACTTATGCGGAGTCATCATTTTAGTAATGGGAAAAACATTAAAGAATATTCTCCCATACCACTGCTCCGAAAGCTTTCATATTTCGCATATAACATCTTTGGAAGATTTATTCACATGTTTGTTGAAATCAAATCCCTGGGTCCATATTTGGGCTATCTATGATTAGATTAGTGCAATACGAGGAATATTTTTTAACAATCTTCTTCTGATCCACTCTTCAGAATATTTTGATATTTGGGATGCTGTATCCTTAGAGGGGTGAGATTCAAGTTTGTTCGAGCCAAGTGCCCGGGTTCATATTTGGGCTCCCTGTGGGAGTCCAAATTACAACTTAGTTCAATAGGAGAAATATTCTTTAAAATCCAGTAGTCAGAATCTTTTGATATTGGTATATAGAAGCATCCTTAGGGATGTGAGATTCAAATTTGTTCAATCCAAGTCCTTGGGTTCATATTTGGGCTCTCTGTGGGAGCCTGAATTATAACTTAGTTCAATATGAGGAATATTCTTTAAAAATCCTTTTTTTTTAGATCCACTGGTCAGAATCTTTGGATATTTTGTATAAGCTTTTCTTATGAGGGGCAGATGCAACTAAATGTTCAAATAAATTCCCTGGGTTGATATTTAGGCTACCATGTCAGGCCCTCTGGGGGCTCTTGTTTGTTTTCTGTTTGACAACATTGCCCTGGCTCTTCTATCTATATTTTTCATTTTAAGTTAGTCACTACTTTAATGTAGGCTTCCAAAATTTGTTACTGCATGTCTGTCTGTCTGTCTGTCCTTCAGATGAAATGTTTCTTTGCTTTTCATTTGCCTGGGTCATCATTTTAAATAATTTGCAGCTATCTTTCACCCTCCAACACCCACACACACAAACACACACACACACACACACACACACACACACACACAAAAATCTGGGCTGGCAAGTATTGAGTATTTTATTAAAAAAGTGGTACTCGAGTACTACGAGTACTGAGTACTTTGGACCCAGCCTATCACAAGTATATTAAACATCAAAGAGTATATTATATACTTGAAACAAATACAGTACAGTGGCTGTGTACTGCTCACTTTCCATGGATGGGCAATATTTCCACGGATACAATAATATTTGATGCCAAACACTAACTATAGGTATAGTCATCAAAAATTTAAATAATGAAGCACCAGGTACAACCCGGTGCTTCATCAATTAAAATTTTGTAGATGATGAATTTTAGCTCAACTTTGGCAAACCGATCTTTACGAAACTTCTTGGATACCTTTGTTATGACCGTGGGACGAGAACGAGTGTTTTTGGGTTCAGTCCGAACTTCAAGATGGCATTTTGTACCGACGAGGCAGAAATCTGTTTTTTGCACAGAACTCCCATATGAAAGCGCTGATTTGAATAATTTTTTGTTTGAATGTTTAGTACCATGGGATACATCACATATAATACGGGTTTTTTTCTCATACGTAAATTATGGAAAACTAACTTTGATGTATTTTGTGTTACTTTCAGCACTGTCAGTACAAATGCCAATACGGCTCAGGCTAGAGGCCCCTTTTATGAACCGATCTTTACGAAACTTCTTGCGTACCTTTGGTATCACTGTGGGATGAGAACAAGTGTTTTTGGGTGCGGTCCGAAATTCAAGATGGCCGCTGGCAGCCATTTTGTTCAAAATTAGAGGCAATCAGATTTTTGTGCAGAACTTCCACATGAAAGCTCTGATTTGAATAATTTTTTTGTGTGAATGTTTAGTACCATGGGATACATCACATATAATACAGGTTTTTTTCGCGTGCACAAATTATGCAAATTAGATGAACTTTGATTTTCTCAGTGCTATTTACACACAGTAAGTACACATGTCAATACAGCTCGGGCAAGAGGCTGTATTTATCAACCGATCTTCACGAAATGTCTTGGGTTCCTCTGCTATCACCTTGGGACGAGAACGAGTGTTTCGGAGTGCAGTCCGAAATTCAAGATGGCTGCCAGTGGCCATTTTGTACCGAAATTAGGTCTAATCAGTTTTTTGTACACAACTTCTATACGGCTCAGGCTAGAGGCCGTATTTATGAACCGATCTTTACGAATCGTCTTGGGTACCTTTGTTATCACCATGGGATGAGAACGGGTGTTTTGGGGTGTGGTCCGAAATTCAAGATGGCCACCAGGAGCCATTTTGTACCCAAATTAGTGCAATCAGTCTTTTGTTCAGAACTTCTGTATGAAAGTTCTGATTTGAATATTTTTTTGTTTGAATGTTTAGTAAAATGGAATACATCACATACAGTACAGGTTTTTTTCTCGTGCAGAAATTATGCAAATTAGATGAATTTTGATTTATTTAGTGCTCCTATTTATTTATTTATTTATTGGTGTTTAAGGTCACATACTTATGCACAATGGCTAATCGTGACCGTGACAGTTTTACGGGTGGAGGAAGCCGGAGTACCCGGAGAGAACCACCGAGCAACGACGAGCAGCTGTCAGCTCCCCAACATCGTAACTCTGAACTCTGCACCGCAGCACAGGCAGGGTTAGATTGGTTGAAGACATGCGCACCATCGACGTGCAGTACGCCTCAGTACACAGCGTCATCGTGCCCCCATGTAGGCAAGCGGGGTGAAGTGTCTTGCCCAAGGACACAACGCGGTTGCCGCAGGTGGGATTCGAACCGAGGACCTCTCGGCATTTAGTGCTCCTTCTATACTGTAAGTAGACATGTCAATACGGCTCGGGTTAGAGGCTGTATTTATCAACCGATCTTCACGAAACTTCTTGGGTACCTTTATTATCACCTTGGGACGAGAACGAGTGTTTCTGAGTGCGGTCCAAAATTCAAGATGGCTGCCAGTGGCCATTTTGTACCGAAATTAGGTCCAATCAGTTTTTTGTCACAACTTCTATACAGCTCGTATTTATGAACTGATCTTCACTAAACTTCTTGGGTACCTTTGTTTTCACCTTGGGACAGGAATGAGTGTGTTTTGGGGTGCCTTTGTTATCACTGTGCTATGAGAACAAATATTTTGGGGTTCAATCAGACCCACTCTGGGACTCAAAGATTTCTTTTCTAGTTTAGCATCTGACTGTCACCCACCTTTACAATACTTTACCTATACATTTGTTACAGGCTACAGTCAGTATTTATGTACAGGCCGTTACAATACTTTATATGTACCTTTGTTATCAGGTCATTACCTAGATGTTTGTCATTGCTGTGTCGCATACTATACATGTGCATGTCTTGACAAGTTGAGCTACAGTGTCATTGACACTTTCATTATTGACTGGTAAACGCATGAGTGGACAACACTGCCCACGCGTTTATTACAACCCGTCCATGACGACTGTACTGTAAGTGATTTGTCCTCTTTGTGAACATATTTTCTACAGTTTCACTCCTTTTGACAGAATGCATGCCTGTGGGGATTAAAACCAAAATAGTGAAAGTGCACTTGTGGATATTTGCAGCACAAGCACAGCACTAATGAATCAATATTTGATGATTTTAGGAATTTTAACAGTGTCATGAGACACCACAGTAGCAGGTACTGGTCTTCTGTTGGAAAAAAATCACTGTTTTATGACTCGAGGTGCCTTAACTGAGAAAGCTTAGGCTTTTTCTTATAAAGATTGCAAAATATCAAACACAATGTGAAATGTGTTCAGAAGCAAGAATGTGATTAAAAAATAATGAGAAATTCATGTCACCATCAATTTATTTATAAATTAATATAGTTTTTTAGCTCACCTGAGCAAAGCTCAGTAGGAGCTTTGCTGATCACATTCTGTCCGCCGTCCGTCTGGCGCTAACTTTACATTATTCAAATGTTGGGTAAATGTTTATTACCTAATGCCAATTCAGATTTGTTCAAATGAAGTTGCCCCTTCTTCTGGGTGGTGCCATGCCCCAAGGGGCACCAAAATCTTCTCATCAACCAGCAGTAGCAGAGATTTGATATATGGTATGCAGCTTCCTTTTAAGGTGTAGCCTTGGATTTGTTTAAGCAAAGTTTGATGGGCTATATTTGGCGTCGTTATGGGAGGGGCAAACAAAATTTTTGGCCCCGACCAAAATTTCTATTTTCCGAACCGAGAGGCTGATTTGAATCAAATTTATGTGAGGGCTTATTGGGTCATAAGTACCTAATTTATGTCGAATTTTCTTTTTCTGTAGCCCCTTGGGAACCGCAGGAGCTAAAAATAGAAAAAACGTAAAACGCCATATCTCCAAAACTGCAGGGCACTGAGAATTTTTATTTGGTGTGAAGCTTCCTTAGGACGAACAGAAAGGATTGGTCCAAAAAATTGTCATCGGTTTTATCATAGGGTACAGTTTCGGGACTTTGAAAACACTTTTTAACACTGTAGGCAATGGGAAAAACATTAAAAAATCTTCTTCTCTAGATCTAGCAGGCAGAATCTTTTGATATTTGGTATGCAGCATTGTAGGGTGGATCTGATTCGAGTTTGTTCAAATCCGCCCCCCCTGGGTTTATATTTGGGCTCAGTATAGGAGCCCGAATTCAAACTTTGTGCATTTCAGGCAAATTTCTTAAAAAATCTTCTTCACCAGATTCAGCTGGCAGAATCTTTTGATATTTGGTATCCAACATTGTGGGGTGGATCTGATTCAAGTTTGTTCAAATCGGCCCCCTGGATTCATATTTGGGCTCACTATAGAAGCATTTCAGGCAAATTTCTTTAAAAATCTTCTCCAGATCCAGCAGGCAGAATCTTTTGATATTTGGTATGCAACATTGTGGGGTGGATCTGATTCAAGTTTGTTCAAACCGGCCCCCTGGATTCATATTTGGGCCCACTATAGAAGCCCGAATTCGAACTTAGTGTATTTCAGGCAAATTTCTTAAAAAACCTTCTCCAGATCCAGCAGGCAGAATCTTTTGATATTTGATATGCAACATTGTGGGGTGGATCTGATTCAAGTTTGTTCAAATCGGCCCCCTGGGTTCTTATTTGGGCTCAGTATAGGAGCCCAAATTTGAACTTAGTGCATTTCAGGCAAATTTCTTTGAAAATCTTCTTCTCAAGATCCAGCAGCAGAATCTTTTGATATTGGATATGCAGCATGCTTAGGGGGGTGAGATTCAAGTTGTTCAAGCCAAGTCCCCGGGTTCATATTTGGGCTCACTGTGGTAACTCGAATTATAACTTAGTTCAAAATGAGGAATTTTCTTTAAAAATCTTCTTCAGATCCGGCAGTCAGAATGTTTCGATATTTGGTATGCAACATCCTTAGGAGGGTGAGATTCAAGTTTGTTCAAGCTATGTCCCTAGGTCCATATTTGGGCTCACTGTGGGAACCCGAATGATAACTTAGTTCAGAATGAGGAATTTTCTTTAAAAATCTTCTTCTTCAGATCCAGCAGTCAGAATGTTTTAATATTTGGTATATGCAGCATTCTTAGGGCGCACTGTGGGGGCTTGAATTGTAACTTAGTTCGAAATGAGGAATTTTCTTAAAAAATCTTCTTCAGATCCAGCAGATGAATGCTTTAGATATTTTTTATGCAGCATCCTTAGGAGGCAAGATTCAAGTTTGTTCAAGCCATGTCCCTAGGTCCATGTTTGGGCTCACTGTGGGAGCTTGAATTGTAACTTAGTTCAAAATGAGGAATTTTCTTTAAAAATCTTCTTCTTCAGATCCAGCAGTTGGAATGTTTTGATATTTGGTGTGCGGCATCCTTAGGGGGGTGAGTTTCAAGTTTGTTAAAGCCAAGTCCCTGGATTCATATATGGGCTCCCTGTGGGAGCCCGAATTATAACTCAGTTCAATATGAGGAATATTCTTTAAAAATCATTTTTTTAGATCCACTTGTCAGAATCTTTGGATATTTGGTATAAGCTTTTCTTAGGAGGAGTAGATGCAACTTGTTGAAATCAATTCTCTGGGTTGGAGTAGATGCAACTTGTTGAAATCAATTCTCTGGGTTGATGTTTAGGCTACCATGTCAGGTGGGCGTCCTCAGGCCCCCTGGAGCCTCTTGTTTTAGGAAAAAGAGCATACTGAGAGGTTGAGGGCGGGGGGCACATCCAGGGCTATAATTTACCCCATCACTAGGTTAAAGAATATTTGACATCATTTGTTGAGATAAAATGGCACTTTCTATTGATATTGGTGAATTATATAGCCTCAGCCAGGGCTTATAAGAATCTGAGAATCGATTCCCATAGAGATCCGTGCAACAAAACCAGTGAGAAACCATGTAGCTTATCGTAACATTGCTGCTAGGATTCCCATGAAAAGAACTGAGTCAGTTTAACCCTTTACCTAACACAAAGGCAGCAAATTAACCAATACAACACTAACATGACCTGAAATATTGTGACACTGGCAATAAAATTTGTACAAATATGGCTGTCATTGGTACCAGCTCTCATCAGCCGGTTCCAGTAACATCCATAATTTTTACGCTTGATGAATATGTTTATTTTTAGCTCACCTGACTGTAAGTCAGGGGGCGCTTAAATGATGACTTTCAGTCTGTCGACCATCAGTCCGTCCTGTCCGGCGTGAACATTACATTATCAACCTCTCCTCATAAACAACTGAGCCGAATTGAACCAAATTTGATATTCATGTTCCTTATCATATATGAATTCCAGTTTGTTCAAATAACGTTGCCACACCCACAGGGGGCCCCAAGCATTTCTCTGATAGCATGCATAAATTGTTTTCCAAAATTGAAAAAAAATCTTCTCCAGAACCATGTATAAGAATCTTTTGATACCTGGTATACAGCATGTCTAGGGGTGTGGGGGGGGGGGGGGGGGGGGAATAGGTTCAGGTTTGTTCAAATCAAGTCCCTGAGTTAATATTTGGTCTCCCTATGGGCACCCAAATATCAACAGTGCAACATGAGGAAATTTCTTTGAAAACCTCCTTCAGATCCATCAGTCAGAATGCTTTGGAATGCAACATTTCTAGTGGGGGGGGGGGGGGGGGATGGGGCGTTGGGATCTATCTATTGAAGCCCAAAGTTTAACTTAGTGCAATATGAGGAAATTTCTTTAAAACTCTATTTTTTCAGATCCACCAGTCAGAATCATTTCGTATTTGGCTTACAGCATCTCTAAGGGGGTCAGATTCATGTTTGTTCAAGCCAAATCTATGGGTTAATATTTGGGCTCATTATGGGAGTGCAAATTAACTCTAAGCAACATGAGAAAATTTCTTTAAAAATCCTTTTCTTCAGACCCACTAGTTTAATGCTTTAATATTTGGTGTACAACATCTCTGGGGAGGTCAGATGTAAATTTGTTCCAGTTTGGTTCCTGCCAGTCAGAACCCTTTCATATTTGGTCTCGCAGGTGGGGGGGGGGGGGGGGGGGGGGGGGGCAGATTTGAGTTTGTTCATTTCAGGTCTGTGGCTTAATATTTGGGCAGGGGTGGGTTAGGTTCGAGGTTGTTCATAAATGTTCAAATCCATTCCTTAGAGCTTTTCCATAAAATTTGCCTTTCAAGCTGCAGTGACACAATAACCGTTGGAAGTTTGGCAGTACTTGTCTAGAGCTGTCAGAACAGAATTGAAAGCAATCAGGGAGACCTATGCTAATAATCATCTGACATGGGCACTAGAATTATGAATAATTTCATGACATTATTCCTATGTAGAGTCCATGAACCTTGACTAACTGAATCTGACCCAAAATACTTCTCTGAACCACCTCGTCAGGTGAGCGATTAAGGCCCCTGGGGGAGTAAAAATCAGTAGTTGGTGTTGTAAAACTTAAAAAGCTGTATTGGGTAAAGGGTTAACATGTATTATCAGTATGCATCAGGGGTTCAATCATACTGACCTAATAGGATCCTGGCCCATAGCAGGTCTGAATTCTCGGAACGATTTCCGCAAGAATCCAAATGGATTCTCCCAAATTTAGAGGAATTATAAGCCCTGCACAACACCAATTTTGAAACAAAACTGACATATTGTTTCATGGTGGTGGGGCCCTATTTATCTTGCTGTATGATTAATTAAAACAGATTTTGTGAAAAGGTTTTGTGTGCTGATGCAGATTTTAGTTTTATTTTGGGATTTGGGTAGTTTCAAAGAAAGCTGTGAATTCTTATCCCTCCCAACTTATTAGGTAACAGAGTAGAAATTCTGTCGGAGGCAATAACAGTTTTTAAGCCTATTTGACACAGATTGGACAGTTCTCTTCAAAAGAACAAATTTGCTCATAGGTATGACTGTTGTAAATATTTTAATTAGATTTACCTGCCTCAAAAAGTTGCGCTCGGAAATTATGTAATTTCCGAAACTAAGCAGTCTTGGGAAAATATATTGTTTCAATAAACATTTGAAGAAGTCTACAGATGTTTTGCATTACTGTTGAATGTTCCAGATGAATAAAGAGGATGATTTGAGGACTTTTAGAACCTAAAAATTTCTTTGACTATTGATGTGTTTTGTTTAGGAATTCCCTGAGAAATATGAACATGTGACCAGCACTTCCCTTTCTGTTAGTTTTTCTTTTATTTGTTGCATGACCCGTTTAAAAATCAGAAAAAAAGGTTGTCTGAAGGGCTATACTTGACAAAAAATATTTGAATGCTAAATTTAAAATGATGCGACCATATTTTTTTCGCCTGAATGTTATAATGGTCGCCTATGGGAAAATATTTAGTACTGTGAAACGTATTCATGTTTGGCTGAAATTAAACAATTGCAGGAATTCGACTGAATAAACCAAAATGTTTTTGGAGTAATGGTTGCGGAATGAAATATTTCAATATGTTGGATACTTTGGGGTTTCTTCTTACGCCTTGCGTATTGTCATATTACAGTTCACTTTACCACACTGTGATTCCACCTCAGCAATTGCGATTTCCAAGGACACAAAACAAATGAGACAGTTCGAGATCAAATCTAAAACCTTCCGACCCGAAGAACAACGCTCTAGCCAATGAGAACGCGCGGTTCTTTCTTCAATAATTATTCATCGTGGCTACTGTGGAAGTTACATCTCCATTGACTATTTTAGTAGTGTTTGTTCGTAGAGAGAAATTATGCTTTGTGCTTGTGAACATCCAGAAAAAAATAATGCTGACTATTGATTTATCAGTGGACAATGTGCCTATTTTACACGGAGGTAACCGTTGATGCTTAAAAGGTAATAGGGTTAAAGTATACTGCAGGCGCCTTGTTTCCTACACTGGGTTCATATTCACTCAGCCCAGAAGAGTTTTGTTAATTCTGAACCCAGCTGATTTCAGAGTGTAAAGCGTTTGTACTGAGCCCGTCCAAACACTTCTAACTCACTTACGCCTGTATACATGTCCATGAGGAGACAGCTTAGCGAGCTACATGCCGGTAGAGTTGAGTTGTATTTAGTTTATTATTCAAGCCTGATGAGGATGCATGAAGAAATTCCAACCAAATTTCCTCATAAATCCTTACATAGACTCACGTGTGACATTTCTGAATACGACAATAATATTTAAGAACAGGGTACTGAAATGGTTTTTCTACAGGTAGATAGTACAAATGCACACGACTGTATTCGTCTTTATGAACGTAATACTTCAGTTATGTGTATTTCTGTCCACCCACTGAATAAATATTGCATTCAGCGTGACTCATGCTTGTCCTATATGCAGCGTATTCTGCAGGTTGGTTGTTTGCGACAGCAAAATCCAAATCCGAATTCCTTGCATCTATAACGCAGGTGAGTCTATTTAGATTAGAAACTAATTTATATGTTCTAAGTACATTTTTAACAGTCCGGTAATATTTATATGTATCTAGCATCTACTACTAATAATTTCCCGAGATCTCATCAAGTGTACGTATTTTCTCCGTCAGTCCGGGTGAGCTACTTTACGGTACTTCACTTGATGACTTTCAACTCTGCAGTTGCGACCTCGTCTTTGATTCAGGAACTTATGTTTCTCCATTGTGACGTAACCAAGACTCATCTAACCAGTTTGCTTTTCCATTAGCTGATTGTTCTTTTTGTACTGACCAAATGGCAAATATTAATACACCCCAGCACACTTTTTGAAACAAACCCCTCTACCCCACCCCGAACCCCAAAGACACAAGAAGAGAGCATGTTCCAGTTCAGATAAATGAAATGGAGAAAACACCCTGTGAATAATGGGTCAAAATAGGTATCAGTAAGGATGTTCCTCTAAAAAAACGAGCCATGCGCTTGCCAACATACCCCCCCCCCCCCCTTTTCCAAGTTTTTTTTTTATAAGTCTGTTCTATGTTATCCCCATCTACAGCAACACTAAACCATGCGGAAAATGAAAATCTGCGAAATTCCACTGGAATGTTCTACAAATCGTGCAACGCAATTGCAAATTGAATCGCTAGCGATAGCTGGAAATAGTTTCCTGAGTTCCAATGTGTTCTATGTGCCAGTTCCCCTCGCAAATTTGGTTGGGGATAAAATGTGTTCTTTTTGTTCATAGTAACTGTTGTCAAATGAATTGCTGAGTGTCCTTCTAATATTTTTTCATATACGTGAAGGCGTGTAATCAACACAGAACGGCACGCGTGTGTATGGGTTAATCGTGCCATCGCAGAAGGATAAGACTCGAGGTCTGTGGCCTTTCGTTTTCTATCCTTCCTCGCTGGTTCTCGTGCCATATCGAATAATCCATTCGCCCACGCGTGTCGTTCGGTGTGTATATTATAGTTTGTGACTTCTTTAAAAGTTATCAACAGTCCCTTTACCGACATACATTCACAGTTACCCAACCCTCACTCAAATACAAGAGCTTATTTCAGGACACAAAGACCACTGGTCTTCTTAATTTATGTAATTTTTTAGATGTTGTGTTCACTAACGTTTCCTCATCATAAAACAAATCCATCCCTGAACTAATATTATTTAACCTTTAACCTGATTCAGGGATTCCCCAAAACAGAGTAGTTAATAATCTCCTATCGATTACACATGCAAAACAGACAAGCAGACAGGCGGGCGGGCGGGCGGGCGGGCGGGCGGGCGGGCGGGCGGGCGGGTTTGGGTTTCGGGGGGGGGGGGGGGGTGGGTTTTCGTGCGAGCGAGTGGGTGGGAAGGCAGGAAGGAGGGCGGCCGGAGTTTTTGCAGGCAGACAAGCAGGCGGGCGGGCGGGCGGGCTCGAGCTTTTTTTCGGATCAGGGCAGGCAGGCGGGCAGGCAGGCAGACAGAAAGTGGTTGCAAGTGTAATGAATGTACAGGACAATGTTTTTTTCTCTCTGGTAGTGCAGTACAGATAACAGTGCCATTGATTCTCTGTAGAAATCGCCAAATCCCCCTTCGACAGTACTTAACAAATACAGTTATCCTAAAAGGTGAACTCTAAGTCTTATTGTCAGTGTTGTCACAGACTCATCGGCATATAACTGTGGAATCCCTATAGTCTTCCTTGTCATTTAACCGCATTTTCGGGCAAGGACGGGAGTTTGTATAGGGGTATCGCACACTTATATAAAAATGTTCAATTAAACACCTCCCCGTGGGAACCCCGGGAAGTAAGCAGCACTTGTTTACTGTGGTAAACCAGTTCCGCTTTACTAGTAAAATAGGACCCAGTCACCAATGCTTGGGGTGAAAGTCTCTAAAATGGGCAACATGTTGATCAACGATTGACTAAACTTGACTTCATCTCCATGTTGTGTCACGATTAGCCATGGTGCATAAATATGTGACGTTAACCACCAACAAACAAACAAACATCAATTAAACACCGCTTTATGCCTGAGTAGCATCCCCAAACTGACAGTATTACTCTTAATAAACGTTTGCATTTTTTTCTGATATTAAGTTGTTTCGTACACTGTTTGTGGATTCGTATATTTTGCACATAAGTGATAGTTACTGTTATTTTTGTGTAGTTGGTAGAGTCTGCACTGTGACTCGGAAGGATATGCCAGGGTTGGACCCAGCATCTTGTAAGAGCTTGTGGATTAGATTATGGCAGATCTTCATTTGGAATTTACTGTCCTTTCCCTTCTCTCCAGTGCTAGTAGTCACAATCTTACGAGAAGAAAAGATGTGCATACTCTTTTGACAAAATAAAATCGTGGTTGGTTCAAGACTGCTCGTCAAATTTTCGGGTTGTGCTCATCGTGATAGCAGTCACAAGGTTAATCGTTGATGAGTAGACTTTAATATTGGTTGCTTGTAAGTTACAGTAGTGTGCGTTTCTATTATTTAACCTCGTTAAGCTGTTAGCAAACGACGAGTTTATGCACAAACGTACATCCGGAAGTTTGGCCAAGTAAGCATGTCCAAATCGCCATTAGAATGTGTAGAACGAATATACAGTACTGCAAAAACACACAATTATGACTATTGTCGTGTGTTAATGGTTAACTTACTTCCCACCTTACGTATAGCTATTTGTCTTTTTCTCTGCCCACGCAACTCCGTGGACGGCCAACCAAATCTATGTGGATTCAGGCCCACCTAGTCTGGTTGGGTTCGATCCCGAGCTGGACTGATTTATAAGTACACCCCTCACTGTCATTCATCATATTGTTTTATGTGAATACATTATTGTTCTATGTACCTCATATATCATATTGATGATCTAGAGTGATGAATAAAATGTTAATGTTTTCAGGAACATTCTCGGGGTTAAGATTGAGGATTAGGATCTGCCCACTTAGGTTTGTCCTTTACTCATAATGCTGGAATTGTTCCCAAGTTCTCTAAGTGGATACGCACATGAGAAACAAGTACCATCGTGGTCATCTGCATATAGCTCGGTGTTTAGTGCCACGTTTTACAAACAGATAGGAGTGCCCCATATTGAAAAGTTTATCTCTCGTGAACAGTAAGTGGAGTCTGAATCCATTAATGATCAAGCGAGTAGGATAGCGTTTTCTCCACCCACTATTCAGGTTTATATTTCGAGCATTGGGACCAATACTGAAAATGCACGAGGAAAGGGACAGGTCTACCTACCCACCACCACACTGCTGGAGGTAAACAAAAGGAGGCCTTGATTTTGTAATCTCTCTAAAATGTTATTCAAAGTCAGGGGGTGTTGGGGAAGTTGCGTTCCACTCTTAACAGTCACCTGCTGGTTCTCGCAGGTGGAAAGGTTGGGACGTAACTGGAGCTGTCAGACAACTGACCAGAAGAATGGCATCACCTTGATAGTACCATATATCAACCAGTCCATTCCCACCCAAACCAGTCTTCCCGAACTCAGCATCGTGGGAGGATCAGACTCAAGATTTGGATAATGATTTACCTTCATTTTAATTGAACTATTTGTTAATGATCTGTGTGCAGTTCCAACTTCCAAATGTGCGCGAGTTCTTTGAAACGATCTTAGAATAATAATAATATACACATTTATATAACGCCAAACATGTTACTGAGCTCATGCAAATATACAAATGGAATATATACAGTATCTTACAGTCCAGAACATCACTTATAGGCTTTTTGAACATGTATGTTTTGAGATCTTTCTTGAAAAGGTTGACATTTGACAGTCTTTTTAGGTGTTCTGGTAAAGTATTCCACAAGTGAGGGCCAGCAAATGAGAATGACCTATCTCCAAATGTCTAACACCTATGTTTTGGAACATGTAGCAGCATTTTACCATCGGACCTCAGGTAGTATTGACAAACATTCTTGGTATTAAGGAGTTCTTCTAAGTAGGCTGGTGACATGTTGTTTTGTGTCTTAAAAACTAATAATACAATTTTGAAAATTATTCTGTACTTGACTGGCAGCCAGTGCATATCACTCAAAACAGGAGTGATGTGTTGAGATCGTGATATCCTACATATCACTCGGGCTGGTGCATTTAGTACCATCTGCAGGCGAGAGTACTGATATTGTGGAAGGTTGAACAGTAAAGCAATACATTAATCCAAATGTGAACTACAAAGGCATGAACTATGGTTTTTGTGGAGTCTTTGGTGAGGAACTGTCTTATCTGTTTAACTTTGTATAGACCTCTGAAAGCCTTATTGCACATATTTGTAACATGTCTGTCCACAGACACGGTAGAGTCGAAGAAGGCACCAAGATTACATACACTGTTACTTGCACTGATGGCGGAATCTCCTACCTTCACATAATTGCTGTCAACTTTAGTGAGTTGTTGTCGAGAACCAATTATTAGGAATTCAGTCTTATCATCATTTATCATTAATTTGTTTGAAACCATCCATGTGCGAATGTCCGAAATACATGATTCAATAGTTTCTAGAGCTTTAGTTTGATGCTTGATTGATGGTCGAAAAGAGAAATAGACCTGTGTGTCATCAGCATAACCTTGGACATCAGGCAGGTGAAATTCAGTGATGGTGAGCATTTCTGAAATATAGAATAGAAACAGAACAGGACCAAGGCAACTGCCCTGTGGGACTCCACATTCAAGATGGAAGTCTTTTGACATATTTCCGTTTATTGGTACACGCAGCTATCTATTTTTGAGGTATGATGATAGCCATCTAGCAGCCACACAATGTCCAAAATCAGAATTCATTGTCTCTAGCAGAGTTTTATGACAAACAGTGTCAAAAGCAGCACTAAGGTCTAAAAGAACAAGCAATGGTACCCTTCCAGACTCCATATTAAGGAGTATGTCATTCTGAACCTTGAGTAATGCCGTTTCAGTCGAGTGAAATTTTCTGAATCCAGACGTGTTGGCCTGTAACGGAGCATGCATATCACTATGTAACACTCTTTGGTCAATTGCGGCTTTGTGTTCAGGTTACTGATTTGCCGAGCTGTATAGTTTTTGGTGTAAATCAGATGATTTGATCCCGAGATATTAACCCTTTATCCTTCAAATTGAAAATTCCTCCAATCCCTTTGGCATTCGATAACTTGAAAAATATTCCTTGGATTGTCAAGATACTTTATATTTGTGTTCAGGTTACTGATGTGCCGAGCTGTACAGTTTTTTTTGTTTGTCCGTCTGTCCGTCCGTCCGTCCGTCGGTCTGTCCATCCAGCGTCCGTATCCATTTCTTTGTCATTCAATAACTTGAAAAATATTGCTTGGCTTGTCAAGTTGCTTTATTTTTGTGTTCAGGTTACTGATGTGCCGAGCTGTATAGTTTTTGGTGTAAATCTGATAATTTGATCCTGAGATATTAACCCTTTATCCTTCAAATTGAAAATTCCTCGAATCCCTTTGGCATTCGATAACTTGAAAAAATATTGCTTGCATTGTCAAGTTACTTTATATTTGTGTTCAGGTTACTGATGTGCCGAGCTGTGTAGTTTTTGGTGTAAATCTGATAATTTGATTCTGAGATATGAACCCTTTATCCTTCAAATTGAAAATTCCTCCAATCCCTTTGGCATTCGATAACTTAACAAATATTGCTTGGATTGTCTAGTTACTTTATATTTGTGTTCAGGTTACTGATTTGCTGAGCTGTATAGTTTTTGGTGTAAATCGAATAATTTGATCCTGAGATATTAACCCTTTATCCTTCAAACTGAAAATTCCTCCAATCCCTTTGGCATTCGATAACTTGAAAAATATTGCTTGCATTGTCAAGTTACTTTATATTTGTGTTCAGGTTACTGATGTGCCGAGCTGTGTAGTTTTTGGTGTAAATATGATAATTTGATTCTGAGATATGAACCCTTTATCCTTCAAATTGAAAATTCCTCCAATCCCTTTGGCATTCGATAACTTAAAAAATATTGCTTGGATTGTCTAGTTACTTTATATTTGTGTTCAGGTTACTGATTTGCTGAGCTGTATAGTTTTTGGTGTAAATCGAATAATTTGATCCTGAGATATTAACCCTTTATCCTTCAAATTGAAAATTCCTCCAATCCCTTTGGCATTCGATAACTTGAAAAATTTTGCTTGGATTATCTAGTTACTTTATATTTGTGTTCAGGTTACTGATTTGCTGAGCTGTATAGTTTTTGGTGTAAATCGAATAATTTGATCCTGAGATATTAACCCTTTATCCTTCAAATTGAAAATTCCTCCAATCCCTTTGGCATTCGATAACTTGAAAAATTTTGCTTGGATTGTCAAGTTACTTTATATTTGTGTTCAGGTTACTGATGTGCCGAGCTGTGTAGTTTTTGGTGTAAATCTGATAATTTGATTCTGAGATATGAACCCTTTATCCTTCAAATTGAAAATTCCTCCAATCCCTTTGGCATTCGATAACTTAGAAAATATTGCTTGGATTGTCTAGTTACTTTATATTTGTGTTCAGGTTACTGATGTGCCGAGCTGTGTAGGTTTTGGTGTAAATCTGATAATTTGATTCTGAGATATGAACCCTTTATCCTTCAAATTGAAAATTCCTCCAATCCCTTTGGCATTCGATAACTTAAAAAATATTGCTTGGATTGTCTAGTTACTTTATATTTGTGTTCAGGTTACTGATTTGCTGAGCTGTATAGTTTTTGGTGTAAATCGAATAATTTGATCCTGAGATATTAACCCTTTATCCTTCAAATTGAAAATTCCTCCAATCCCTTTGGCATTCGATAGCTTGAAAAAATTTGCTTGGATTGTCTAGTTACTTTATATTTGTGTTCAGGTTACTGATTTGCTGAGCTGTATAGTTTTTGGTGTAAATCTGATGATTTGATCCCGAGATATTAACCCTTTATCCTTCAAATTGAAAATTCCTCCAATCCCTTTGGCATTCGATAACTTGAAAAATATTGCTTGGATTGTCAAGTTACTTTATATTTGTGTTCAGGTTACTGATGTGCTGAGCTGTATAGTTTTTTTTTGTTTGTTCGTCTGTCCGTCCGTCCGTCGGTCTGTCCATCCAGCGTCCGTATCCATTTCTTCGTCATTCGATAACTTGAAAAATATTGCTTGGCTTGTCAAGTTACTTTATATTTGTGTTCAGGCTACTGATGTGCCGAGCTGTATAGTTTTTGGTGTACATCTGATAATTTGATCCTGAGATATTAACCCTTTATCCTTCAGATTGAAAATTCCTCCACTCCCTTTGGCATTCGATAACTTGAAAAATATTGCTTGGTTTGTCAAGTTACTTTATATTTGTGTTCAGGTTACTGATGTGCCGAGCTGGATAGTTTTTTTTTGTCCGTCCGTCGGTCTGTCCGTCCGGCATCCGTATCCATTTCTTTGTCATTCGATAACTTGAAAAATATTCCTTGGATTGTCAAGTTACTTTATATTTGTGTTCAGGTTACTGATGTGCCGAGCTGTATAGTTCTTTTTCGTCCGTCCGTCCGTCCGTCCGTCGGTCTGTCCATCTGGCGTCTGTATCCATTTCTTTGTCATTCGATAACTTGAAAAATGTTGCTTGGATTGTCAAGTTACTTTATATTTGTGTTCAGGTTACTGATGTGCCGAGCTGTATAGTTTTTGGTGTAAATCTGATAATTTGATCCTGAGATATTAACCCGTTATCCTTCAAATTGAAAATTCCTCCAATCCCTTTGGCATTCGATAACTTGAAAAATATTGCTTGGATTGTCAAGTTACTTTATATTTGTGTTCAGGTTACTGATGTGCTGAGCTGTATAGTTTTTGGTGTAAATCTGTAATTTTGATTCGGAGATATTAACCCTTTCTCCATCAAATTGGAAATTCCTCCAATCCCTTTGGCATTCGATAACTTGAAAAATATTGCTTGAATTGTCAAGTTACTTTATATTTGTGTTCAGGTTACTGATGAGCCGAGCTCTATAGTTTTTGGTGTAAATCTGATAGTTTGATCCTGAGATATTAACCCTTTAACCTTCAAATTGAAAATTCCTCCAATCCCTTTGGCATTCGATAACTTGAAAAATATTGCTTGGATTGTCAGGTTACTTTATATTTGTGTTCAGGTTATTGATGTGCCGAGCTATATAGTTTTTGGTGTAAATCTGATAATTTGATCCTGAGATATTAACTCTTTATCCTTCAAATTGAAAATTCCTCCAATCCCTTTGGCATTTGATAACTTGAAAAATATTGCTTGGATTGTCAGGCAGGCCCGTCGGAATGAAATTTATATTGGGTGGGCTGATATTGCTAATTTGGGTGAACTGGCTGATACTAAATGGGTATGGGGTATCCAGATGCCGAGTGCATTTGGCGCGAGTGCTGAAGGCACAAGCTTTTTGAGGGGTGAGGGGGGGGGGGGAGAGGAGGGGGGTTACTCCCCCAGAAAATGTTTTGAAAACGGCAATCAAGGGAAGCATTCTGGTAGCTTTTGAAGCAAAAACCTCTTGATTTTTTTAAACGGCAAAAGTTGTTTTTTTTAACAAAATGTTTCAAAAATCCCAATAGAACCCCATAACATTTGGGGACGGTTCTCACACCGGGCTCACCTGTAGGCCGTGGCCGTATTCCGTCATGCTAAAAAACAGTCAGGACTTATGGTGGATTCATTAGTTTTATCATTACGCCAACGGTTGTCGTGGTCTTCTAAGCTGCCAATGGAATTGCTCAAAACGTTTGCACATCAACATATGCAGGTGCATGTTATACATTCAGTGATACGTTCATAATTCTAATCCAGGGGCGTAGAAAGCTAATTTTATTTGGGGGGAGGGGGGCGGTAGGAGCTATATTCCCATGACGCGATGCGTCATCCGAGCGGTGAGTGGGGGTGAACATGAGAGGGGGTATCTTCCGTCTCGTTGATGGGGGGTGCGGGGGCCTCCCCGGGAAAATTTTCGAATTTAAGACGTAAAAACATGCATTCTGGTTGATTCTGAGCAAATAAATCGTATATTCCTATGACTCTTCGCGTCATCCAATCCGCGAAGAGGCGAGTGGGGGTGAGCACGAGAGGGGGTATCTCCCCGTCTCGTTGGTGGGGGTCCGGGGGGGGGGGGCTCCCCCGGGAAATTTTTTTTAATTTAAGATGTACAAATATGCATTCTGAGTGATTCTGAGCAAATACATCGTCAGTAAGGAAATACCTCAGCTCTCTGATCAATTCAGCGTGATTTCCGAGCAGAATGACAGGAATGGTGAACATGCAATGAATTACCCTGTGGTTGGTTGGGGTTTAACATCGCTTTCCACAATTAGGCGAAAACACGACTGTCAGTTTTATTGGTGGAAGAAAGCCCACATGGAACCCACTCAATCCAGTAATCATTAGCAGCAATGTCGGAATATGGTAACCAGTGGGCATCCCGGGTGGAAAAACCACCAACCCAGCCCAGTAAAGCCTACTTTTGACAAATTTGTGGGGGTGGGGTGGGTGGAAAATATCTCCCTTACCACCACCACCACCACCACCCCCCCCCCCCCCCCCCCCGGTTCCTACGCCACTGTTCTAATCTGAGTTAAATAATGTAATGTCCAGTTTTATTCAGATTACATCGGTTGTTCCCATCATGGATAAACTAACGACGAAATATGAGCAAATTATTGGGGGGGGGGGGGGGCTGCAGCCCCCCCCCCCCCCCGGTTCCGACGGGCCTGTCAGGTTACTTTATATTTGTGTTCAGGTTATTGATGTGCCGAGCTATATAGTTTTTGGTGTAAATCTGATAATTTGATCCTGAGATATTAACCCTTTATCCTTCAAATTGAAAATTCCTCCAATCCCTTTGGCATTTGATAACTTGAAAAATATTGCTTGGATTGTCAAGTTACTTTATATTTGTATTCAGGTTACTGATGTGCCGAGCTGTATAGTTTTGGTGTAAATCTGTTATTTTGATCCTGAGATATTAACCCTTTATCCTTCAAATTGAAAATTCCTCCAATCCCTTTGGCATGAGATAACTTGAAAAATGTTGCTTGGATTGTCAAGTTACTTTATATTTGTGTTCAGGTTACTGATGTGCCAAGCTGTATAGTTTTTGGTGTAAATCTGATAATTTGATCCTGAGATATTAACCCTTTATCCTTCAAATTGAAAATTCCTCCAATCCCTTTGGCATGAGATAACTTAAAAAATATCAATCCGATTGTCATGTTACTTCATATATATGTTCAGGTTACCGATGTGCTGTGCTCTATAGTTTTGTATGTAAATCTGATAATTTGATCCGGAGATATTAACCCTTTATCCATCAAATTAGACACTCCTCCAATCCATTTCTATATGTACCCATACCATGTATGGTGTACATAATGTCGGCATCCGTGGTGGCCCTCCATCATACAGCTTTCTACTAGTTGCGCGTATGGGTACACATCTGACGATTTCATCGGCCTATTTTCAACAACTTTAAACAGTTTTTTGCTGTCACCATTACAAGCTTCAACACATGTTGTGTAGTAAGATTTTCTGGCATCTTTTAGTTTGTTGGAGAACTAATTACGAATAGTCTTATATGCTGCTTCCTCATTGTAAGATTTAGATCTTTCCCGCTCTCGCTTTCGACGATTAGCTTTCAGAGTTCTCAGTTCATTAGTAAACCAGGGTATATTTGGGCGAATAATTAATGTTTTTGTTTTCAGAGGGGCATGCTCATCCAGTAGAAAAGACAATGTGTTGTTGTATGATTTTGCCAGATCATCCAGGTTAGCACACTGAAAATTACACAAATCTGATTTTTCAGTGTCACATTTAAGTTTGTTAATGTCAAGTTGATTGAATTTTCGGAGTGTTACTTCTTTACGTGTAAGAGATGGTTTTCGAACACATAGTGTGCACTCAACAAATGAATGGTCAGATAATCTGGATGGGATTAATGGCTCCAAAAGCTGAAAGTCATTAGTACATCTTGTGATGATAAAGTCAAGAGTGTGTCCAGAGGTATGAGTAGGCCCAGTAACATGTTGTTGTAAACCAAATGTTTCGAAGAGGTTCATAAACTTGTTAGCATCACTGTCATTGTTGTCATCCATATGTATATTAAAATCACTGATGATAAGGAGTTTTTTAGAACACATAACAATGGATTCAAGGTACACAGAAAATTCTTCAAAGAAAACACTGGTCGAGATAGGATGATTTTTGGAGTAAGGTGGTCGATATACACCCACAGTTCGGGTGTTGGGTGTCAGCCAAGCATATAGTCCATTCGGCATATTCAAAAGCGGATTTATCTCCTTGGGTTGAGGTTTTAATTTGTATATTCTCTCGGCACATGAGACCAATTCCACCTCCATTCCTAGCATTAATCCCAAGGGAACTCTTGAAAATATATCCTTCACAGGAAAGTCCTGAAACAATTACACTGACCTGATCAGTTAGCCAAGTCTCAGTAACCAAACAGAAATCCATTTTGTTATTGACGATGTATTCTACAAAATCAGGAACATTATTCCTATCAGATCTGGCATTTACAGTTGAAAATTTTACTCTTGAGGTAATCGGGGAATGAATAGTAGTATATGTCCTGATTACATTAGCGGGGGAGGAATTCGCTAGAATTGTGCACTTGGTGATACCTTCCTGAAATTTGGCATGATGTAAGGGTAGGCATCAGAGATTTCAAAATCGATCGGCTACAAGTTGGCACCATCCTCTAGCCACCACTAGCAGCGAAATCCAAAATGGCCGCCAAGCGGATCGAAAAAAAGCTATTTTCGCCGATCGCACAACTGAAGCTCCAAACCTAACACCATACATGTGCTGTAATTGATGTGAATGATGGAGTGAAGCCCTTGGAACAAGTTGGGGGGAAGATTAATGGATAATGGGATCAGAATTTCCGTCGATGTGTGCGTCTGTGTGTCTGACTGTCAGTATGATCGTCCGTCCGTAGATAAATTAGTGTTGAATGTTTCTCGGGAATGCAATGGTCAAATGAACATGGTATGAGAGATTCCTGTCAACACATGAACAAGGGTACTCGATAGTATGCAGCAGTGGGGATACTTGGACATTTGATAATCCAATTAAAGTGACAGTCTATTCTCAACTTCCGGCATTTTCGATAGATTTATTTTCTAAGAAAATAAAACTATCAAATTTCTAGAGGAGTTCTGGTTCAATCTCAACACCATAGCGACACGTCTGCCAGCAAGGGCAGTGCTGGAATGAACTCGGGATGCATTAGTTCCCGTTGTTAATTATACAATGTTATCTTGCCAGTATAGAACATTGGCAAAATGGGACTAGAAGGGGTGAGTGTATGTTTGCAGTCATTCGAGGTACAGGAATATTTTTTGACTACAAGTAGTATTCTTCATTTTCGGCCAGTTAAGATGTGGTGTGTTCCAAGTCAGGATTAATGTTGCCGACACTTAATGCCCATCCCTCATGGTATGCTACTTTACCAGGGATATAGAGATATAGCCACCACTGGGAGCCAAAACATGACCTTTGATGTCGATGAGTGGTCGAAATGTTTTAGCGAATAACTTATCGAAATATGATCCGGTATGGCAATTTGATACCTTACGTTAGATTTATTAGATCAACTCAGGTATGGATTCATTGAGACATGAGTGCGCTACAAGATGAAGGATTTCCAAGTTGATTTGCTATGGAGTAGGAACTGACTAGTCACATGTGGCCTATGGCCAGAGAAAGACAAGGATACCATAGATGAACACACGGGTGAACGAAGGTATCAACTGTTGTACAGAGGCAAAATAGTTGGGGATATTGTATCATGCTATGCATGAATTAACACCGTCTTGTGCAGTAAATAACAGACTATTTTCCGAAATCTAAAACTGTATTCCTATACCCCGGACAATGTAGCAAGCCACATGGGATGAACATTTGTTAGCAAAATCAACTCAACTAGAAACATGACATGTGTTAACTGGCCGAAAATGGAAAAAAAAATACCAGAATAGGAGATGACTGGTCCTAACATGACAGTATACTACTCAATATTGTTACAACAGCCACCTTCACACTTACACAAAGGTGTGCACCTTAATCCAGCTTTCAAGCATTTGCAATTGCCCTTGCAGGCCTTGGCACAACTACAGTGGAGCATCAGTGCACATGCAGCACTTGCGTCTCCTAGGTGAGTCCAAAATGGGACCAGAATATTGAGACGTGGATTCCACTCCCATCCGTACTGTGATGGGTCTGGCACACATAAGTGTTTCTGCAGAGCACGATGCCAAATGAAAGATGACACAAGAATTACCCTTTTTACATGTTGATACAGAGCTGCTTTGGTGGGCGGGATGTTTTCCATAGACTTAAGGCCATGTGTGAACATATGCCGTCTCGCATCATTGACACGTGTACTGACACAACTGTTACTGTACATCTGTATGGTGAGTTTTTCGATATGCTGCATATGAGGGGAATCCTCTGAAAAGACTTGCGGATTCTCAGTCAATTCTATCATCATTTCAGTTGATGCGGGAAAATTCATCCATGCATTCCATCCTGTCTTCTTCCCAATGCCGAGCATGCTGGATGTTACATCACAACCTGTGAAGGCGTGGAAGAAAGTCAGGGCCTTACAGTAATCAGGTCCAAGTTGTGAAGCTATCTCATGAATTGGCATATCTTTATATGCCTTTCCAATTCCAAACCCAATCCACAGCTCACTGAGTCCAAGGTCACGGAATGTTGCGAAATGGTGCAAAGACAGAATGACGACATCAGAATCAACCGTGCGAAGAAAAGCTATTTTGTGACCTTGTGAGACTGCATGGTTGAGATGAAGCATCATGCGCGTGTCTGCTTCCTCGTGGTTCGATGGAGATATGTCACATAAGCTAACATCCTTATTGCATAGTACATATTCTCCTGATGTCGTTAACAACTGGTACTCGGATGTTGATGTTAATTTCAGCAGTTCAGCAGACAGGAACTTGAAAAATTCGTCTTTATTCTCACTAACTTTCAAGAATGCCTGCCAATTCTTCCCTTTAGGTAAAGGGACGTTCTCGGACACCCGTATCAACCTAACTGCTGTCTCACCGAGGCGTTTTGCTCGCGTCTGATTCTTCAAACTGCCTTCGGGGTAACAGTCATAGATCGCATCAACCCTTGTGGTGTTCGTGTTAATCAGAGATTCGATGTATGGCAATAATTGCAATCGAGCATATTCTCCAAACAGATCCGCTTTCTGTGGTTTGATTACATGGACTACAGCAGGCATATCCAAGATGACAACTGAAGCTTGTCTAGCTGCTGAATTCTTCCCTTGTGCAGGAATAGCTGGTAAACAATTGAGAATTTGAGATTTTGTCCCACTCCGTAGCTTACCTCTATCGGATAATGCTGGCGGATCACGTGCATTCTCGTGCATGAAAAACTCATCCATGTTTGAATCAGGCCGGGCTTGCAGTGAAACGAACATCTGGGTAACTATTGCGGCAGTTGCTTTACTTGACATGAGTTTGTCTCGGCCTTTGTCCAGGTTGGCTGGGGGTGGGTTAAGGAAGGTATATATATTTGCCTTGGGAATAACATCATTCAGGGGTACGGTGCATTCCACAAGCCTTTCCTTCAAGAAAGTGGAATATAAATGCTTGCCCCTTTCGGGTAATGACCGTAAACTCTTACTAACTTCGGGGTCCATATATTCACCAGTATCTAATGTCACCAGCTGACCACTAGTTTCATCATAAGGGTTGATAATGAGTCCCTGATTCACCAGATCGAGGAGAGATTTCAATTGATTCAGAAATTTTTTCTGCTCTGATACCGAACTTTCCGGGTGTTCCGTGTTATCTGATGATGTTGTGTGGAAACTTGCATATTCATACTCATCTATAACACGCAGAACTTCTGACCTTGAAAGCTCAATAACGACTTTCTCTTCAGCCTGGCCATAGAGACCTTTTGGACCACTGTCTTCTTTGAGTAGTTGGATACTATGTTCTTGGCTCTGATCTAAACCCATCATACTGAACTTCCTCTCACTACGCTGGACCACAAAATGGCCTTCCATGAATTTGTTGTGGATTGAAGGATGCCGCCTGGGTAGCTGAGACATGTCTCTCAGAAATACGGGGACCCACCGACAATAATTTGTATGTCCTAGGGCAAAAAAGTAACTGCACAACTCATCGATAGAACACAGTGTACCAGGCCAGTTACCGATTCGTTGGTTCCGAACGAATTGACAGCTTGTCAAGAGAAAGTTCCGAACGATTTCACCCCAATAGCGCGCAGTTGGAGATTGTGAAAGAATCCTCTGTTCCCACATTTCAAATGACTCATGGGGCCCAGTCTGCTGACAGTAAATCTCATAAGCATTCTTTCTGAGGATCTCAAGCCAAGCTAGAGTGAGAAGATATGCCTGTCGCGTCCTCTTGACATGTTTCCCACCAAGTAGGGATGATGCTACACCGGGTGTGAATATCTTTGCGAGGTGAAACATTCGCTCCCAACCAGAACCACCCATAAGCTTACCACCAGCTTCTTGGGTGCACATTTCAAGATGCAGGAATCCAATCATACACACCATTCGATCCTCACCTATCTCCTCTGGGAACAGCCATTGACATTTTTTCTGCCTGGCATACAACGGACAGTCACCTTCAATGACAGGTATCTGGCCGGGGTTTACGAAAGCAGTAGCTTCCCTGACCACATACATAGCATGCTTCTGCATACTGAGTGAGTCCGCTTTCTGCTCACTGAAAACAGGGAATACCCCAATAACTGCACGAGGTTTGACATTGTCTTGATCTTCATGTTTTGAAAAGAAGCCTGAAAAGGTCACAGGGACTTCATCAAGCTGCCAGCTGCCATCAACCTTCCCTTTATTGCTGATCTGTGACACATGAGACAACCAGTCATTCTCTCCCACGTTCAAATCTGCATATTCATTGGGCCGTACATTACATTCATCTGGAGATTCAAGCCTGATGTCCCCACCAAAGTCTTCAACGAAAGGAACAAATGCATAGTCGTCTGGGAGTTCAATTTGTGTGTCTTCTGGAACATCTAAACTCAGTGGTGGGGGATCAGTACCCACATTGTCCCTGCTCAGTTGACCAATGAGTGTGATGGACGTACCATGCATATCAGATCTACCAGATACATCAATGTTATCAGTGGTTCCTATCGAGAAAACATTACGTTTGCAGTTAGCTGGGACTACAACACCTTCGTTCTTGAACCGCAGTGAAACAGCTCTCGCGAAACTCCTGCGAACATCCATTACGCGATCATAAGAGACAGAGAGTCCCATTTGATGAAAATCTCTGATAAGATTTTTCATACGATCATGGGCATGCAACTTCAAACCCACATAAAGAGGCATTGGAGTTTCTCTGTCACGTCTCTGGTGAACATTTTGTGCATGTTCGGAGCGTTTCGCTGAATTGCTGATCAACATCTGTGAAATAGTACAAGCCACTCGAGTCTTGGCATTAACAGTCTCATCATCGCCTAAGTTCTGTATACTACATGTGCCCTCAAGTAGAACTCTAAGAAGAGTCAGGAGTGAGTTGGGTACAGGCTCGCTCAAGCAATAAGATGAAAATGATCCCGTGAAAGGAGCTTGAGATATGAGTATGTGTTTACGCAGAAGAAGACCCACATCAACTATCTTTTTTGCCTCTTCCTCAGACACTATACGAGTTAAAGATTCGGACAACAAGGAGCCAACTCGAAACCTACTTGAAATAAACACATCTCTACCCTGTGTGAAGGCGTCCCAGCCATCGCCCAATTTCTGCAACAAATGTTCTTTGAATCGAGTGGAATGTATTTCTTCACTAAGCCAATCAGAACCGACTTGCTTCAACCTCCGACTGTACAGATTCTTGAGATCGACAAGCTTCATCGCGGAATCGTTGTGTTCAACAAATGTTATGAGCTCTGCCATAACGAGAGGGTCATAGGGCAGGCCTGACGCGGAATGTTCGGCGTTCTTCGACTTTTTAGATTTAGCCGCTCGTGCTTCATTGGCAAGCTTACAATAACAGGTTTTGTGATAGTAAAGATCACTAGCAGCGGAATCAAATGCTGCATTGACCCGAGAAAAAACAACCCAGTTCTCGGCTTCCTTTGCCATAATTTTGAGTTTATTGTTATCAGACATTGATCTGCAAATAGGCTCACTGCTGTCACCTTCGCGTTTGTGACAATAAACACACTGGGGCAGTTTCCTGTCACAGCCAGATTCAAAACTTGTCCGTGTTCTTTTAGGACTCAGCGTGGAGCAGGATGCCACTGCCTCATTTCGCTCTCGCTTGTGTAGCACGCGCTGTACGATGTGAGTCCGAATACTGTCACGGCATGTCTTATGATATATTGCCTTATTCGTCAACAGTGACATCGACATACACTCATCACTCTCTCTCATCAAACAATCAATGGTCAAATTATATGGAAGCTCAACGCCATTATCTAGGAAGCGCGTTATGTCTTCCTCAATAGCTTTATAGGCGTCATGAAAACGAGATTCTCTATACGGACGCATCAATTTCTTGGAACTGTCTTGCTGGCAAAAGCAACAACGTTCCCAGTCAGTACTAGTCCGTACACGAAGAGGATTCTCACTCATTCTGTGAATGATTTTTGTGAACAATCGCGTTCTCGAATTAATTTCGACAGACAAATCAGAATTGCTTGCGGAATTACGCCAAACAAGAGATTGTATGGCAAAGAGACTGCTTCATAAAGAGCGTTGTTTCTCCGGGATCAGCGTCATTCAGGTTTGCCTGAATGACGCTGATCCCGGAGAAACAACGCTCTTTTCAAGTTCCAAGAAATTGATGCGTCCGTATAGAGAATCTCGTTTTATTCTACATCATCTCCCACGTCTGTTTCCAACACGTGCGTGGATCAGAGTTCACTTTCGCGCCCTTACAATCGGATGTATAGTCGGTAGACCGTCGAAAAGGAGGTTCCCTTCAGCCGCTGGCGGCCATTTTGGATTGTGCCGCTACTGGTCGCCACCGGTCGGTGTCAACTTGTAGCCGATCGTTTTTGAGAACCTCATAGCCTACACTAACAGTGTGCCAAATTTCAAGAAGGTATCACCAAGTGCACAATTCACCTGTATGTGACGAATTCCTCCCCCGCTACATGAATGTTGTTGGTATTCACACCCGAGTTAATAGGCTTTGGTCTTATTGCTTCTTTGTGTTGAATTTTTTTAATCCCTTTAGTTGGTATACTTTATCTGAGCTGTTGTTGGTAAAACAACATTCAGGTTTTAGTATGCTTTAGGCCTGTGCTTGACATGAGCCATAGTGTTGTTGATTAAATGGAGCTCATCTGAGGTGTAATTAAACAAACACATTTTAAATGTCAGTAATTGAAACTCATGAAACCCATGGCATCAGGTGTGAGGTAGCTGTCTCCCAGTAGCAGTGAATAGAATGGCAAATAGGCTTCACAGTCCAATCCGGTTCAGAACAATAGGCGACATAATCCGGATTAACTTTGCACATGAAGAAAGAATTCAAACTGGAAAAATAGTCAGTCAGTATATTTCAGAGTATATTTGTTAAAAAACACAAATATGTTGAAAGATTTTTTCTTCAAAGTCACATCAAAACAATGCACAACTGATAAGGAATATGTACAGCAATTTTCAGCCGATAAATCCAAAAATGTCCAGTAGAAAACCAGGAAACAGCAGGAGCTCAAAAAAGTGTGACCACACTTGGTGGCAATACAAATTCTTGCCACCAAGAATTCTTTCTACAAATCGTGCAACGCAATTAGTCTTAACTCTCAGGCCACCGGTCTAATTCTGTAGATATTTCGACGCTGTAATATCCTGGAACTTGCCTAGGCATTACATAGTCCATCACATATAAACCTGCGGTTCTCAGCCAAATTGATATTTATTATACATCTGGTCTGGGGGGGGGGGGGGGGGGGGTAGAGGGGGCACATCCCCTCAAGTTTCAGTCATGCCTCCCCAGGTGATGTGCCCTAATTATTGATTCCTTTCACAACTTGTAAATTATGGACACAAAACGGACTCAGAGTCAAAGAAATGGCGTTTTTTGTCTTGAATTTCAAAATCTTTCCCGATAGAGCCCTCCTCCGCCGATAGGGAGTGCCGCCCTCTTTTGCCGCGCCCCCATCGTCGGAACGTGGCTCGAGTGATGCTGCGCATCCTTTTCTGTATGCCCACCCTCCCCTAAATAGTTCAGCGATCTGACAACAGGGATGAATTCCGAATAGAATAAGATTGGTGACCTGAGAGTTTGAGAATATGTTCGAAAACACTGTGACTTGTGCTCCCATATAAATAAGAGCATCTAGTTTAAAATTTTCTGGAATTACGACTGTGTAAAAAAATGTAGCATTCAACTGATAGATTTAGTCTGTGTGAAACACACATACTATTGTTTTTGTACGGTTTCTTTTCCTAACCTGTGTGAAACACACAGATTGTTGTTTTTGTACGGTTTCTTTCTTTCTTTTCATTCTCCTGATTTCTGTCTTCTCTTCACTTCCTTGTCGGCACAATAACTCGAACACGAAATATCCTATCTCACTGATTTTTGGCATTCTGAAAGACACTCACAAGTTCTCGGCCACCTAATAATAATAACACTTTGGCCAGCCGCTGATTTGTTGCGGTTCTCGGACGAGAAGGCCTTGATTACCCTTGTACTCCCAACTGCCTCCCTATTCCCACGCTTCTCCTCTCCCCCAACACTCGGAGACGAACTGCTTGACATCCCTTGCCTCATTCTTCCCAATCTCTCTGATTAGCATATTAACCCTCTCCTTTGAGTCTCCCCCAACCACATGCCCTTCATTCTCCCATCCCACTTCCCCATTATACTCCCAGTGAATCTCATTCTTTTAGACTGGTACTTTGGGCATTCTAGAAGAAAGTGTTCTAGGGTCTCCACCATGCCCAAGTTACTCATTAGGCACTCCCCTTTCACCGTCTTTCCTAATTTTCCCCCTCAGCTCCAGAGATCGCGCCTCAGCTTGAACAACAGTGACCCCCAAAGGTGCCATCAAAGTACTCTTCAAAACCTGGCTTCTCTTTATCACACAGGCCACCCAAAGACCTCTTTGATTTGACCCCCTCTCGCCAATTACGGTTACAATCCTCCATGACCCTTTCTCTGGCGATTTTTTTACCCTGGTTTGCCCCATCGTCCAAGTCCGAGATCTTAATGAGTAGTTCTCTTCTAACTCCCTCACTTGGACCATCCACCCCGTTTTGATATTTGAGTTGAAAATTCTCAGAAACATTAATTTCTTTACACCATCGGCTGTCGGGGAGATTTACCAAATAATTAAGGTAACCGAGTTTCAACAGGTCTTTCCTGTCCTTGATCCTCATCCACCCAAGCTCACCCCGATTGTTTCTAGCGCTGCGGCATTACTCGACCCCGTTATCCATCGACCTGCATCGTTCTGCAGGATTTCCAAGCTCTTTACGGCCGTCTGGTTTAGGGGTACCACTTCCGTACCGTATGTTATACTTGGCAGCCCCACCAGCATTTCCCAAATGGTTTTCCCCACGACAACCTTATTGAAACTGTTTTACCCTATAAGTTTCATTTGGTTAAGGATTCGCTTCCCATTCAGAATCAATTTATTTGGGTGGTTTCGGTAGATGCCTCTTCCTGTAATGTTTATATTTACCCCCAAATACTCGTAATCACCTGTTTCTCCTACACTGAGAAGTTTGCTGCTCCTTTCCGGAATGCAGAACTCACCCACTCTCCACCTTCAAATGGGGTCCACTTTGCGGCCCATAGGTATAACTATGCTCTTGCTTTCGTTAAGTTCGAGTCTCTATTTGCTCCCATATTTCCCAACAATTCCCAGCATTTTCGGTAGCCCCTCTTCGCTTTCTGACATTAGAACCATATCGTCTGCAAAAAATAGCCCTGGGATCTTCACGTCCCCAACTGCTACCCCCTCGTCGCAACGCAGGAGTTCATCTTCTAAACCTTTGATGTTCAATGCAAACAGGAATGGCGAAAGTATATACCCCTGTTTTAGGCGTATCTCCATAGGCACACGTTTTGTTGTAATGTTTCCCAGGCTTAGTTCACTCTGCACATCTTTATATAATGTTTTCATAATTCCAACACACGTGCCTCCTAAGCCCAGAGCCTCCAGCTTGATTCACATACCCTCCCTCCATACGCTATCGTATGCCTTTTTCACATCCAAAAAGGCCATAAACATCTTTTTCTTTTTTGCTTTCGCGGATTCTATCATTTGGGATAGCGTGAAAAGATGGTCAGTAACTCTCCTTCCCTTCCCTTCCTGGAGCCATTCTGGATTTCTCCCCAAAAAACCTTCTCTTCAATCACCTCCTCTAGTCTCCCATACAGCACTTTACAGAAAACCTTTCCAATGTTGCTACTGACAGAGACCTATGTTTTTCAGATTCCTGGGGCATCTGCAGGTGTGTTTTGAAGGTGGGTCACGCCCATATCTCAGACGTGGTATGACCTATGGATCTGGGACCAAGACCAAATGAGTCGACACTCGATAGAGGTTCAAAATATGGACCACGGTCACTGAGGTCACCCAGGGATCACCGAGTGCATTTTTCAGAATTGCTGAAAATCACATTTTTTCACACTCTAATGCTTTCCCGAAGTTGATACATGTATGTTTTATACTCTAAAATGTTTTGAGTGTGGGTCACACTCATATCTCAAGCATGGTATGACGTATGGTCCTGGGACTACCACCAAATGAGTCGAAACCCAATGGAGGTTCAAAATATGTGTCAGGGTCACTGAGGTCATCAGGGGTTATTGAGAGCATTTTTTAAGAATTACTAAAAATCACATTTTGGACCCGCTAATGCATTCCCTTGATCGGACCCTCTGAATGCTGAACACATATATGCCTTTTCTGCTTTATTCGAAAACTTTATCTGATTCCTGAATGAATATGTTTAAATACAGTTAACGACAACCTATTTCTGATTTCTTTATAACTATTTTATCCCCGAAAACTAGCCTCCGAAGTATTCAAATTACATTTATAGAGGGGGCGCGGTGGCTCAGTAGGTAGAGGTGCAGGCTGCAATCCCACCTGCGACAACCGCGTTTTGTCCTTGGAGAAGACACTTCACCCCCATCGCCAACGAAAGGGCACGGTGGCGTTGGGTACTAAGGCGTACTGCAGGTCGTCTTCAACCATTGCTAACCCAGCTTCTGTGGAGTTAGTATGTCTGTGAGCCTGGCAGTTGCTCGCAATTTCTCGGTGGTTCTCTCCGGGTATTCCGGCGTCCTTCACCAGTACAACTGTCTGACACGAGGTGACCCTAGCTGTCGAAGGTGCCATTAAACCCCGATAAATAAATAACATTCATTCATGTAGTTGGAATATTTCTGTCTTTTATTTATTGTTTGTCATCACGATAACCCGAATACAATCAATCCTATCTCAATGTTTTTGTTATACTGATAGACTGCCACTTCTACTCGGTCATCTATGATATTGAGGCATGTGGGGCCTTGGGTGTGGCTCTAGAGGCTAAAAGATGTTCACAGCTTCCACTTGTACGGACACATGAGTTCACTGAAGCAGTAACCATTATTTGAAACAGGAGAGAATCTCTCACAAATAAAGCAGTCAGAGAGAAAGCTGTAACTGTTACATAGAATAACGCTGTATATTTGTTCAATATCATTTAATATTTAAATTCCTTCTCAATCCATGTTGAATAAAGAACCCTTCACTTGTTAATTCATTTTAGAATATATTTATTCTCGGTCATAACTCAGGATCGACAGGTTTCGGGATGGATTGTGGTGTGTGACTTTCTCGAAACACCTATCACAATTATATTGAAGTAATGAAATGGAATTTTTGAATGGTCTGTTTTTAACAATCTTAATACTTCAATGTGAGTACAAACACCTTACATATATCTCATGGCTACAGAATAGTTTCTTTTCTGAAACATTTAATTCTATATGGAATGGGACACCTTTTCAGTGGACCCACCAAAGTAGGGCATTCTTAACCCTTTACCCAACATAACGGAGAAACCTGGCCAGGGTTATTCGTAGAAATTTCCATTCAATTTTCATAATTTTTTTATTTTTGCTTGAAAAAACATAGCTTATGACCCCTCATTGGAACAAGCTATTTTTAAAGTGTTAAATGGAGTATTTAAGGCGAGTATTTTAACCTTCTCAAGGTCTTAATATGGGTCTCATGAAGTTTATTTTATGCAATCGAGAATAATAATAACTCTTTCCGTTCTCACAATGTTGCTCTAAACACACATGTGCCAGGCCAATAAGTCTTCAGATACGCTCTTGGGGGCTTTTAAGGCCTTTTTACATCTCTATTCTAACATTACTGAATTCTTTTACTCGTAATATATTTTCTAGAGTTACCATGTACCTTAACCATTTTCTAGCTCATATGAATATTTGCTGTCATCTACAAATACGGCAGATCTGGAGTTGGTGGAGCCAATATTTTTAAAGTTGTTTATGCTCATACTTCAGGCTTGGAATGACTTATAGAGATGGGAGCTACACCGAATGAGTTTAAACTTCCTGGAGGTTTAAAATGTGGTCCACCGAAATGCAGTCAACAGAGGTCATTAAGTGCATATTTTTCAGAACTATTAGGAATTGCATTTTTATGACAACTATTACATTTCTAAAGATTATACATGTATCTCATCATTCAAATAAGTAGCAAAGCCAGTAATATCAATTTCTGATTCCTCGATAGAACCCTTTAAATGCTGTGCACATATATGCCTTTTCTGGTTTCTTAGAAAAAATGTTCTGATTCCTGTATGAATATCTGTAAATACTGTTAACGAAAATCCATTTCTGATTTGTTCAAAAATATTTTTCTCCCGAAAATAAGCCTCCATAAAATCTCTTTCTGTATATTTTTTTCCTGATACTTTAACCCTTTTCACACAGACTTGAATTTACTAGATGCTGTAAATTTCGTTTATCCAGTTGTAAATTGTACTGATAAAACTCCAATTTGCGACTTCATCAGTTGATGTGTTGCGATGAGGAACTGTTAATTCTCCCACGACTTGAGCTAAGGTATGGCTTGTAGTTGATTTCTGTATGTGTAAAAATCTGGGATTGTGATGCTGATTGTTAACTGATAGAGTGCTAAATTATTTTCGTTCAGCAAAATTTGTTCTATGTCTTTGCCTTGCTACAGTTTATGGGAGAGAGCCTGGGGGAAAAAAGATCTCAAACGTCTGGTGCCTCCCAAATTTAAATGCAAGGCATCTTTTTCTGCTAACAATACTCTTTTGGGCTTACCTCCCCTACGAAAAGGCCTAATGGACTTAACAAACATAGCATATCTATAAAACACAGATCCTTCAATTTTGACTTCTATGACCTTACAGTATAGAGTGTCAAAATCTTTTAGTCGAGAGAGGAAAGAAGAAAACACAATTTAGCTTCAGAACAATTTCTAGAAAGTATTATCAAATTATTATGTGCAAAAATAAGCTGTCCTGTCGATTTCCTTTCTATATCATTACTTCCAACATGAAACAGTACATGTAAAAACTGGAAATGGCAAGTTGACCACTATTCCTGAGATATGTAATTACTGCAACTGTGTATCCAGGAAAACTTTAATGACTGTATCACAAATATCGGAAACATACTTGCATTTAGAGTCAGATACGATTATAACTTTCTTGTTCCTCTTCGCTGAAAAAGAAATGGAGTTTTGTCAAAATTGAGGGACTAAGAAAGGGCGAAATTGCATTCCATATATAATTTAAAGTAAACCTATATTGTAAATAAATTTAATGAGCTAAGGATGGAATCGTGCATTTTTGCAGCTACTATAAAGTTCTCCTTCAGGGTGTAATGAAGATATTTTTAAGCGTCATTAACAGAATCTCCCATAAACTGAATGAGCTCCCCGGGCACATCAGACTGAAATGCCCAAAAAGTTCCAGCTCCATGAAAACTAAGAGAGGAGTAGTTATGAGGATCTCTCCCGGTCAATGTAATTAACTCCTTCATAACATTTTTGCAGTTGTGGGTATGTTAAACATTTTAACCTTGCCATGAATGGTTATGAAAACCGGAACAGAAGAGTTACCAGACACAAGACGACACCTGTTTTTGTACGCACAAAGGAGTGAACCTGGAATAGCCAGTACAATTATTTATTACACGCCTGTTCTGTGTAATCCCCATCTACAGCATCACTAATCGATGCGGATAATGAAAACTGTTCCGCACATATGTGCGGAACGGAAATCGTTGACGGACTACTTTTAAATAGAAACGACACTTCACTGGGATTTTCTACAAATCGTGCAACGCAATTACAATTTGAATCGCTAGCGATAGCTGAAAATCGTCCCATGAGTTCCAATGTGTTCTATGTGCCAGTAGGCGCATAGAACACATTGGACCTCAGGGGACGGAATACTAACACGGGTTCCCCTCACAAATTTGGTTGGCGATAATATTTGTTCTTTTTGTTGCTAGTTTGAACTGCTGAGTGTCCTTCTAATAATTGTTTTTTATGGACATGAAGGCGTGTAAAAACACAGAACGCCACACGCGTGTGAATGAGTTAATCGATATGGCACTTGTGTCATCGAAGAAGGATAAAACTCGAGACCTGCGGCCTCTTGTTTTATTCTTCCGCGCTGGCACTCGTCCATCTCGATTAACCCATTCTCTCGCATGTGTCGTTCTCTGTATTAACCCTGCCATGAACTGTCATGAAAACCGGATCTGATGAGTTATCAGATACAAGACGACATATGTTTTTGTATGCACGAAGGGGTGAATCTGAAATGGCCAGCACCGTTATTTTAGAAATCGTTTGACCGAATTGTAAAGTTTTAGACCATTTTATGACAACTTAAAGAAGTTCGTTAGACTGGAAGATATCTCCTCTCGCTAAGTGTTGATGTGAATTAAAGTATTTAGTAGAATTAGGAACCAAATTCGATTTTCTAATCATAAGAAAAATGGCTAATAAAAATAAACACCAAAAGAACGACTTAAGAATTATGAGTAAAGTTTAAAAACATCAGAAGTAACAGGAAATGCTACTGAATTATAATATTACAAAATAGAAGATAAGTTTTACATTGAACGATTCAATTTCTGTTCGCCACATCAACAAAGGCTTTTGACAAGGTAAAATGAACATCACTCCTCGGGTCTCTAAACTCGAACTCTGCAGTGATCAAAGTGAAATAACTCCGGTGAAATGATTTTCTCTGAGAGAAGCATATCACCAACTTACCTCTTAAAGTGGTTCTTTAGCAATGGATTCTCTTCTCATCTTGATAAAAAATCTTCCAATCTATTATCTGTATCCCGAATATGCGAAGCCCTGATTTCAAATTCGAAAACAATTTTTTCTCAAACAGGCTTATAAAAACATGTTTTTGTCGCACCCGAATTAAGAAGTTAAATTGTCATAATTGACTATTACTTTTTGACCCTTCAAAACAGAGTCCAACACCTCCAGACACATCACTGTAGTAAGTTCTAGCTGATTGATATGTAACTGCAAGCTCTAATAAATGTAGAAAAGACGGAGTAACGATATTGGCCTTTGAAAAAAAAACACCACAACCGCAGAGATGAGCATCGCAAGAGAAGATAGAATCAGGAGAACTCCACGAATCTAAGACCATCATTTAAATACCATTGCATGATTCTAAAAAGTAATTCCACCACAACAAATCTTTCTGAATGAAGAGGTATAACATGAACCTAAATTTCTCAGGTATGACAGAAGAATCCTGGATACGGTCTAACAGATGAAGATATAAAATGAAACTTGCTCAGCAAAGACTGAACCTCTTTTAAAGTAGCTCCTTCTGTACACATCCAAAGTGACACTAAATTATCAGTTTCATTTAATCTGTCGGTATTAAGCTCAAGGCTGGGCCTCTTCGAGTCAAACATAACAGCCAGAAAAAAACATTCTGTGAGAAGGTACACTTGTTTTTTTTCATATTCTTCCAAACCACACAACTGCAAAATTTGACCTTACATGTCAAATCAATGTGAAGCCCTCTCAGAAACTCCAGTACCAGCAATATCGTCCAAGTAATTAATTATTTCTACACCCAACTGTCCACAAATATAAGATACTGCATTTGTGACTTTCTGACAAATAAAGGTGGCTGATTTCATTTTTCCATTTGTAGGCCACTAATTGAATATTCCAGGATGAATGGGAATTGCCTGCAAGCACGTTTTAAATCTCGCTTGTATAGAAAACAACTTCGACCGTGCTTCGTTACCAGAGAAACGGGACTGTCAACAGAAGGATATTTCAATTTGAACCGAGATCCCAAATAAGAAGACTTAGAAATTCCCACATTAACTGAATTACCAGGAGGAAAACTTAAATCCATGATAATCCATTCCTCCAAAAACTCCGTTTTGGAACTGAATTCAGAGTGTTCAATTTAATTTCTACTTTTAACGGACGACTTCCGAAAGGGCCTAAAATGGCATTGTAATCAGACTCCTTTCTAAAATATTTTTTATTATATGCTGGCCTGTGAATTATCGCAAATTATCTAAAAGTTATTTCTCGATATCCATCGAATAGATGGATATCGAGGAATATCTCTCAGGAGCTTCCTAAATGATGTCATGCTGCGCCGCATCACGTCGCCTTGAAGGAAAGATCAGCTAATCTTTGTTATTGTTTTGAAACATACGCATTTGGGGTCGAATTAGGCTGAATATTGTGCAATAAACTGTCTCGTAGCGTATAATAAAAAATAAAATCTACTCTATTTTATTCAGTATCGGGAATTATCTCATAAGTGTGGACCTGAAAGTTTTCTCTTTCGCCAGCGCTTGCGCGAGGGAAAAATAATACTTTAAGATCCACACGATGATTTTTTTCAGTAGCTTCCCAAATGACGTTACGCTTCGGCGAACGACGTCGCCTTGAACGTTGCCCTGAAGGAACGATCAACACATCTTTGTTATTGTCTTGAAGCTGTTTGTAGTCGAATTGGGTTGAATATTGCGCAGAAAAATGTCACGTAGCAAATAATAAAAAGAAAATCTACGCTATTTTTGTGAATATCGGGAATTATCTCATTCATGTGGACCTAAAAGTATTAGTTTTCCTTCGTGCAAGCGCTCGTGAAAAATAAGACTTTCAGATCCACACTCATGAGATAATTCTTGACATTCACAAAAATAGCGTAGATTTCCTCTATATATCATGTGGAAATCTTACGGCACCTTTGTGATTTAATACTTTTCGAATGAATGAAAATAATCACCGCTGAAACCGACTGGAAAACTAAATTCCATATATTCACACACTTTTTTATC